>VHKM01000700.1:0-600000 GCA_007210695.1 Neogobius melanostomus | reverse complement strand
TCACTTTGCCTTTCAGTGGGATATGCAAAGAATCGTGCAATATGTCAGAGTTGTGGACAATACTTGTGCTTTCAAGACGCTGTGAGTACAAGAGTGTATGCGAGTGTTCACTGTCCAGATGTGGTTCACAATGACAATGATTAACGACAGCCGCACAGGATATGTGTGTTTAACGTTTCAGAGTGTGTGTAACCCCACTCTGCTTTTGTGACTTTGTTGTTGCTTTCACTAGCTAATTGGAGGCCATAATGTTTGCATAAATGACACCTCACCTTTGTGTTTAGTTCTGCATATTTTATTTATCAAACCAATGCTTACAGTATAAATAAATGAGTAAATTCATAGTCGAGATAATTCTGTTGAATGTGATGTTAGGATGATGTTATGAAGCCCCAGAGAGTTCGTCTTCAGTATGAGACTTCACTTCTCCACCCAAACTCTGTAAGTCCATTCTCTTATTTCTATATTTGTATTATTCCGCCTGCTTTAATTTATGAGTACTACTGCTATGACTATATGACTACTACTAAATGATCTTTAAGCTAATCAAATCATGTTTTTGTCAAATCATATAGGAGCAAGTGCAAACAAATGCAAGATGAAACTGTTGGTCTTAACGTCAGAAAGAGTATTCTGGGCGAGGTTGCATGTAAAAATATTCTCCATGTTTATGTATGCTGGAGGGAGAGTGTGCTTTCCTGCAGTTGGCATTCAGAGCAGCCTGAGTATCCGGTGTTGACGGTTTGAGTGGCCCATCGTGTCAGGGGTCGAGGGTTATGTGGGAGAGGGAAGTGAGGGAGACAGCATGGAGACAGCAGGCTTGCCGCCGAGCGCAAACAACATGTTCTTCTTTGTTTTTGGGGTAATGGTTTATACAGCCCAAGTGGAAATGTTAAATAATTGTTATTAGTATTCAAAGATACTGTATAATATCTAACAATTGCTTCAAACATGTCTTTATACAGACCATACCATTAACACATAACTTTATAGAGCAACACATTGTGTAAACTGCACTACCACACTGCGCCACTATGGGCTGACTAATGATTTTAGTTGTAAGGGAAACAAGATGCATCAAGAACATGCTACACCGAGAGACCATCCTGTCTCGGGATAAAACCTTTAACCTTTGTTATTTGAGGTGACATTGCTTACCATATGACACTTTAATCTCAAGGCAATAATGTCTACAGATTTTAGTGTATCTTCAGCTCATATGTCAATTATACAGAATTATTTTTCAGAATCATAGACATTAGATTAAGATTTAATTTATTGCCTACATTGGGAAATTTCACCCATGTATTTGACCAGTTCTTCAAAGCCCTGGGGAAAACTGTCAGGAGCCTGGGGGGCCCACCTCTAGAGCTGGAGCTGGGTTCATGACTGTGACGTGACGGGTGTGGGTTTCCTCTTTATAGTTTTACTGTAATGTTTGGAAAGTCCATTTAACAAGTTCAGAACAAAAATAAAATGCATATGAAATGGGACTTATCAAGCGTGTGTAGAAATGGGAAGCTACTTGGAAAGAACTCTCGAGTTGCTGCCTGCAGATCCCCATTTTAGGGATATGATCCACATAGAAGTGAATGATTTTATTATTGATGCATTTATATCCACTAAAAACACTGAAATGTAGTTTTATGAATGCACAAGAATATCTTGTTTCATGCCATCCTCAATATACGAGCATACTAAACATATGCACAATAACTATATATATATATATATATATATATATATATATATATATATACATATGTATATATATATATATATAATTATTATTATTATTATTATTTCAGCTGATCGGCTGCAGGGTTGAGAGGTTTCCTGAGGGATCCACTGAGCGTTACACTCGCTGGATCAACACGCTGTCGCAGGAGCAACTCTCCACACAGGTGAAACTGCCCCATGTGTTTGGTGTAGAGATGACAGAGGGGTAAATCTTCCCAGTGGTCAAGTGTTAGGAGGACAGAGAGGGCTGAGGGTCATGTGCCAGGCTCTGACCAGGTTACACACAAACAGGAAGTGCACCTGTACTCACAGTTTCCACGGAAACATGCCTGTGCATCACCATGACCCCTGAACCAGCTGAGGAAGCAGAACAGTCACACCATGGTCTTTGAAGCTTCGAACACAAAGCTGATGTGACAGTCAGTTATTTGCTATCATTTGTAAGTTTCAGAGTGTTTTTGAAACACTAATTATTATAAAACAGAGCCTTCATGTAATGCAGTAGTGTAGTAGTAGTAGTAGTAGTAGTAGTAGTAGTAGTAGTAGTAGTAGTAGTAGTAGTAGTAGTAGTAGTAGTAGTAGTAGTAGTAGTAGTAGTAGTAGTAGTAGTAGTTCTCATTGTTTTTACAAAAACCCTGCCTCAATATCATCAAGTATGAAAGTTCTTGATGATCCTAATCAAACTTCTAATACTGTCAAGTTCATGGCCTACATGTGGTGCTTCTCACTAATTGTATCAATTACCTTTTAAATACATTTGAGTTTTGTGAACGTTTCTCCTCAGTAGATGCAAATAATAATAATAATAATTGTAGCTGTATTAACGTTGTCAAAATTATAACCTCTATTAATCCAGAAATATTTAATTAAAGTTAAAGTACTAATACACCTTGAACTTTTGCACATTTTGTCATGTTTACAACCATAAACATAAATATTTTATTTTTTACTGAAAGTTCACACACAAGTAACAGACAACTGTGAAGTGAAAGCAAAATGAAACATGATTCTGTTATTTTTCAAAAAATAGAAAAGTGAAAAGTGGGGCGCCCCACAGTATTAATTTATTATTTATTTTATTTATTTATTTGAAAAGGAGGGACAATACATATTAATGAATATTTTCACAAATGTAAATATGCCAGAATATAGCCTTAGGCTAATTTCCATCTGCAGACCCCCTGGCAGGTTGATGTTAATACTTTGTGGAACCCCCTTTTGCTGCAATAACAGCAGCAAGTCTTTTGGGGTATTACTCTACAAGATTTGCACATCTAGAGATTGACATTTTAGCTCATTCCTCTTTACAAAACAACTCAAGCTCTATCAAATTAGAAGGAGAGCGTTCGTGAACAGCAGTTTTAAGGTCTTTCCACAGATTTTCAATAGGATTTAGGTCAGGACTTTGACTGGGCCATTCTAACACATTAATATGTTTGTTTTGAAACCATTCCTTTGTAGATTTAGCTTTGTGTTTAGGGTCATTGTCCTGCTGGAAGGTGAATCTCCGCACCAGCCTCAATTCTCTTGCTGACTCCAGCAGGTTTTCCTCCATCATGTCTATTTGGCTCCATCCATCTTCCCAACTATTCTTACCATCTTCCCAGTCCCCGCTGAGGAAAAGCAGCCCCTTAGCATGATGCTCCCCCACCATATTTGACACTGGGGATGGTGCACTCAGGACGATGAGCAGTCTTAGGTTTGTGTCGTACATAACGTTTTGCATTTGGGTAAAAAAGTTAAATTTTTGTCTCATCTGACCAAAGCACCTTCTTCCACATGGTAGCTGTGTCCTCCATATGACTTCTAGCAAACTTCAAACGGGATTTCTTATGGCCTCCTTTCAATAATGGCTTTCTTCTTGCCACTCGTCCATCAAGGCCAGATTTGTGTAGAGCACGACTTATAGTTGTCCCATGTACAGATTCCCCCAGCTCAGCGGCAGTACGTCGCAGCTCCTCCAGAGTTATTTAGGGCACTTGGTTACATTTATTACCAGTGCTCTCCTTGTTCGGTCTGTTAGTTTAGGTGGACGGCCGTGTCTTGGAAAGTTCGCAGTGGTGCTATACTCTTTCCATTTCCAAATGATGGATTGAACAGTGCTCCGTGAGATGTTCAAATCTTGGGAAATCTTTGTATAACTTAACGCTGCTTTAAACCTGTCCACAGCTTTATCCCTGACCTCTCTGGTGTGCTCTTGGCCTTCATGATGATGTTTAGTGACCAATACACTCTGACCATAGCTCTGAGGCCTCACAGAACAGCTGGAATTATACTGAGAGAGATTACACACAGGTGCCTCTATTTAATGGTTAGGGCAAGGTGTGAACATTCTGCAGTCATTAGGAATGTTATAAAGGCAATTTAATGCTGTATGAATACTTATGCACGCCCCACTTTTCAGTTTTCTATTTTTTGAAAAATAACAGAATCATGTATCATTTGCTTTCACTTCACAGTTGTCTGTTACTTGTGTGTGAACTTTCAATAAAAAATTCAAAATAAAATCTTTATGTTTATGGTTGTAAACTTGACAAAATGTGCAAAGTTCAAGGTGTATTAGTACTTTCGCAAGGCACTGTATATCTGCTAAAAGTTGAGTTGCTTTGGAAACGGGCAGAGCTGTTACTTGCATTCCTGAATATTTCTGCGAGATACAATTTCATAGAGCCAGAGAATGAGGTCACACCACAGTCGTACATTGAATCTAAAGGCCCTGATCTTATTTCTTTACGTTCTCTCTCCCTTTTTTCTGGAGATCTAAGTCCTGGAACAAAACAGGGGCCTTAACCTGGATTGGGTTGAGCTACATATTCATCTGTAGGGCATTAGTTCTGGTTGCTTGTGACCTCTCCCCCTCCCTTTTTTACGGGATATTTCCCCACCTACTCCTTGTGCACTTCCCAGAACAATAATCCTATCCACCGTATGCACACATCTCGGCATGTTGCAATATTACAACAGAAAGCAGAAAAGTGGACAAAGAAATGTCCACTGTTCGACAGCTGTTCGACCGGCTTAATCCAGATGTGCTCAATGTTTTTGTTCATAGGCGTTGATAGGCGTCCACAGCAACAAGCACAACCAGTGAAGTATGCAGTCATTTTCAGGGAAGAAAGAGATCAACCTGATATGACCCCAGTGATTATAAAAGTGCTGTTACAAAACACGCAGAAGAGCGAGGCGGAGGCAGAGGCGCAGAACAAATGAATCAAGGGGCCACAGCAAAGAGACCATGAGCAAGCGGTGCAAATGTGGTTGTGGTTGGTAAAGGGAGTGGACAAGAAGCCACGTTCATTAGTCAAAGATTATGAGATCATTATAAGCCCACATGAGATTTCGGATTCAGCCTAATGCTTTCTCCCTGGGCTCTGAAAAGTTTTTTGAGGCTAATTTGGGGACTTTTTGGCAGCAGTCATATGAGAGGGACATAACGGGTCAAGTGTGTGGTGGAAGGACGACATAAGAGTTTGCCAGCCCAAAGATATAGTACTGTATATGTGAAGAAAATCAAGTACTGCTTCAAAGAGTGGGTGTTTGAATAATATCCTTGAGTCTGAATTAGAAGATCTGCTCAAAATCTACTCGAAGGCTTATCATAAAGCCTGTGCGTTATCTCAAGCACCATTTCCTGTAATGTGTTAAAACAGCTTTCATGTTTTTAGAGAGAGAAAGTGAACACTACTTGTTGCAGCAAAGAAGAGAACTACAATGCTGTTTCACTAATATAATGCCTCACATGGTATTAGTGACAATAAAAAAAAACAATATATTTTTGTAGCTTCAGACAAATGTAAATCTGATATTTATTAGCATTTTCCATATAGGTGTTCACGTCTCACGGACCCTCGATCATCATGCCCACGTGGTTTTGCTCAAGAATGTGGTTTGACAAAGTTGGTCAGTTCGACGAAGGAGGCAAGGTGCGGTGCTCGTCGTCCTTTGATGTGATGTAAGATGCTTTATCACACTCATGCTAAAGCTTCACCCTCGTTCTTTAGGGCGTCCCGGAGGATCTGCTCTTCTTCTACCACTGTCTTCGTCAGGGGCTGGGCGTAAGGCGGGTCGACCAGTGTCTGTTGGTTTACCGCTACCACGAAAAGCTGCAACCCACTCTGTGACCGAGTCAGTATCTCTGGTCTCCTCTTTTACATGATCATAATCAGTTCACTGACCTCAAAAGCTCAATAAGAAGTGAACACAATATTACAAGATAATTACTTAACCTAACCTCCACTTTAACTGAGCACATTTTCCTAGAAAAAAAAGGGTCAAAATAGCAACAAAAACGAGATGTAAATGGGATGAAAACGCAGCAAAAAGCAGCACGACAGTCTAAACAGGCGACAGAAAAGTCACAAAAACGTGACAAAAAAGCCCAAATTTACAATGAAAGAGTGAGGACCACGCAAGAAAAAAAACCTTAGATCAGTTTTGAAGATCATGGCTTTCAAATGAGGCGTTACACTGTCCTATAATTCAGGGTTCAGGTGGGAGTTAACCTCTAACATTTTCTCCAGTTCCGCTTTACCCAAATCTAAAAGCCTCTAGACTGGAGCTTACACCCTAAGTGTAAAGCCTCATTTGAAAGCTAAGGCCAACAAAACCATTGGTAACTTTTTAAGATTGCATTTTTCGAGTGTTTTTGTTGTGTTTTCATAGTTTTTTGTCGTGTTTTGGTCATCGCAGTTTTGTCACCTTTTTGACACTCTTTCCTTTCTTGATGATTTTTGTTGCTTTTTCATCGCTCTTTAGTTGTGTTTTTGTCGCTCTTTTGCAGCGTTTCTGTCACAATTTGTGTTCTCATCTTTTTATTTGCTTTTTTTGGTGTGTGTTTTTTCATCTCATTTTTGTCACCTTTTTGAGGTTTTTGTTGCGTTTTCGTCACTCTTTAGTCGGGGTTTTGTCGCTTGTTTATTGTGGTGTTGCTTTTTCTCGCTCTTTTGCCACTTTTATGCTTTTAGATTTGGGTAAAGCCAAACTGGAGACAATGTGCTTGGGTTCAGGTGGGAGGAGGTTAATGATCTGAATAACATTTTAATTAATAAAAATGTGAAGGAAAGAAAAGCGCACAACATTCACTTTATTGACCTGCACCACTGTATTCATTAATGTGCGTGTCCTTTTTCCATAAAGCAAAAACCTACATTGTTCTAATAACCTTTCAAGATTTAAAACAGGCCTCAAAAGTTATCCTAGATCTTCCTCCACCTACACTCCTTCCTTCCTCTTGCAGCGTTGACGCACTCTTTCACCACTCACCCTCTTTTCTGGCTCCATCCGTCATTATGCCTATTTTAGTACCTATGGACTACTTCCTGCCGTGCCATTGGTGTTTTTATGTTCTTCACTGCAACTTCTTAAAGCCCAGTCGTCATACAGGGAAGGTCTTTTCGAAATGTGCAAAAGTGAAATTGAGAGACTGCACATGATGATTTACACACCAGTTGTATATGTTGTCAAGAGCCTATGCTAAGATCTGAATACTATTAGTGAACTGAAGGCATTAGCGTGTGTATATAGATCTAGCGGATTCGCATCCCCGTCACGTCCTGCAATCAAAGCCTGTATTGAAACCCCTAAAGCTGCGCAATACGGGACCACCCGCACTCGTCAATGCAGGAGGGGTTACGTTTGTTTTTCATTTGAGGCCCTTGGTTTGATTTGGGCAGACCCAGGATCAGAAAGTGGAATTCTTCATGGGTCTAAAGTGGCCTCGGTGTGATTGTGAACAGCTTTAGGTGTGTTAGGAGGAGGGTCTCCACAACTGTGCACATAAGCCAAAGTCAGGTAATAACAAGCGAGTTTTAGCCATGTCCAAAAGTGGAGGTTTGATTGAGGGCCATATGTCAGCTGTAATGTTAACCTCTTAACCCCCGCTGTGACAAAGTGGGTTTGTCCCTGTATTTATTTTGGACACTTTGTTTCATTTCCCATATCCATCAGCTAACAATAACCCACCAGATTCATTCATTCGTTTTAAGTTAATGATTAAGCTTCACATTGTCCGTTTAAAACTTTGTTTATTTGCATATAACTTACCTGTACATGGTTGGAATAAAGGGAAGGCGTGGTCCTTGTCGGCCATTTTGAAAGCGCAGGCTGAACCATGTGGCAGGGGGTAAATTGGTTTAAACTTTTACTTTGATTTTCCTTTTGTATATGGTCTGTTTCTATTTTGTCTTTGTTCATATGATTTAAACACTTATTATTTGTGGACTTACCAACAACTTGTTTTATATAAAATGTTGAAAACTTACCAGCTAAACTTATAGTTTGAACTCACCCATCACATTAATGGTATTACCTGGGGGAGGTCCTTTCCCATTAGGAGCTGTATAAAAGCTGTCTGCTGCAGTTACACAGGAAGCCATTTTGTTCATGGAGGTGACATGTGTATCATAAAAGAATAAATTTTGCCTGGTAAGAATATTGTGTTCGTCAAGTCTGCCTGCTCATTTCGACCACTCGTGGCCAGCTTCCCCACACCCGCCTAAACCGAGCAGCTTTTCTCCAGTTTCTCCAAAGGAGCAACAAAAAAGTGACACAAACGAGATGAAAATGAACCGACAATAACATGACAACAAAAGCGATGAAAACGTGACAAACGAGGTGAAAGTGAGAAGGAAAACATAACAAAAAAGCGACCAAAACAAGGACAAAAACGCAACAAAAATACACAAAAAGACCAAAAACAAGGATGAAAATTCAAGAAAAAGTGACAAAACTAGGATGCCACAAAAGAGCAACAAAAAAGCGATGAAAACGCGACAAAAAAGCTACAAAAATGAAAATGAAAACACAACAAAAAAAAGCCACAAAAAAGTGTCAACAACACAGCAACAAAGCTAGCCTGGCTAACGCCAGACTGCTGTGTGCGCTCGAATCTTTTCGAACTTCACAACAGCCTGGGGACCATGGCCGACATTTTTCCATGGATTTGGGCACCAATCACAGAACGAGGAGGGACGGTAAGACGATGACGCGCTATTTGACATACGGAAGCTTGTAGTTTGTTTAGGGATAAAAAAAAATAAAAAATATTTACGGATCCAACATGACAGCAGCAGACGCGATGCCATCTTTCGATCAAGCTTTAGAACGTGTTCTAAATAGTTTAGCTCAAAAGTTTACAGCAGGTACGTCATACGTCATCTGATACCATGATACGACTGGCTATGGCTACGTGCAGACGCATGAGAGACATTCGTAGCGCCCAATAAACGGCTATGGACAATCGTAAACCACACCTCTCCTACGAGAAAATGAATTGGTGGTCCCCAGACTAAATATCACTTTTAGTGTGGCGTTAGCCAGGCTACAACAAAGCGAGGAAAAAGATCGATTTAGATCAGTTTTGCGGGTCTTCGCTTTCAAATGAGACACTGGCCTATAGGCTGTAAGAACAAAGCTTTTAGATTCACGTAAAGCTGAACTGGAGAAAATGTGCTTGGTTAAGGCGAGGTTTTAATTATGTTTTCAAAGACTCAATAGAGTTTGGGATAGAATGTAATGAATTGAACAAAGAAAGCCGCCATGTTTGATCAAGAATGACATTGGCTAAAAGCAAATATTGTGGACATGCTGTGGAACATGCTTTGAAAACGCATCTCCTCAAAGACTGGGGATGTTAGGAATGCATTGAAGTTATGAATACATTTCAAGATTTTCGACCACATTTTCGACTAGACAAAGTGCCATATGGAGACTAAATGCACAGTGAAGACTTAATGAATTTTATGAATGTTTGTCAGTGTCTTGTAAAGGTGTGATGACAATGACGAGATACTATTTCAAATTTCAGAAGTGAATCTAGCAGTCAGTTTTCTAGTTGGTATTGTCTTTTGTGCTTGGTTTGCATGGTTTGTGTTTCTCATTGTAATTCCATGTTAAAGGGACACCATTTGGAAACTGCGAGTGGACTTTCTCCAGGAGAGAGTGCTCAGCCAATGGGAGGGCTTCACCATCTGGAACGCCGGCAAACAGGGCAGGAAGCTGTACCGCAGCCTCTGCCCGGCCAATCAGAAGAAGGCACGGCACTCCCAATAATGTACTTTGCTGTAACGCTGGATTGGGTGTGATTAATCTTTCCTTAGTTTTTTTAGGTGAAAGCTTTTTGTGATGTGGACGAGAACAAGATTAAGAAGGGTTTCTACACGTATGAGGAATCCAAGGTGAAGTAGCAGCAAGTTCAACAATGTTCCGAGATGTGCACACTTAAATATCAGAGCTACAATCATTTTAACCTCCTAAGCCCCGCCTTAACCGAGCACATTTTCTCCAGTCTGGCTTTACCAGAATCTTAAAGCTACTTGAAAAAAAATCATCAAAATCGAAACGAAAACGAGAAATCTGCAAAAGTGCGTCTAAAACGTGACAAAAACGCAACTAAAAAGACACAAAAAAGTGACAAGAAATGCGGCAACAACGAGACAAAAAAGTTCTGATCATTTTTGTAAGCTTTAGCTTTCATGTGAGGCATTACACTGTTGCTGTCCAGTCGAGAAGCTTTTAGATTTGGGTAAAGCCGAACTGGAGAAAATGCGCTCGGTTAAGGCGGGGGTTAAGAGGTTAAAGGGTTTCATTTTAATGTTGGCCACTGTGCTTCCAGGAAAGACCTAAACCCAAAATCCCTGTTCTTCACTACAAAGACGCCACAGCCCCTTTTATCATCTGCGTCAAACTGGTGGGTATTTCATAACATGTTTGTTTGCTGTTTCTGACCCTCTGTCCCACCGGCCTGTAATCACACCGAACAACTTAATGATCCTGGGCGTGTGCCGTGTGCGAGGCGCTCACTCACATGGGACGGGTGCAGGAAATGGGAAGCGAAAGGAGCCTGAACTTTGATCGTATGAAGCCTGAGTAAATATTAGATATGCCATGATTCAGATCGGGGATTAAATGCTTGATAAAACGTGACCTTCTACATTGTAAGCAAAACAAGCTTGTTAAACTCACCATCTATAGCAACAAAGTAGGTTACAATGTGTTCATTCAGTGATCCAGCCAAGTGTAGACGTCAATTATAGTGTGGCCCCACCGTCACAGGGCACTAATTGCTCTATTATGGGAATTGGGAGGAGTAATTACAATCAGAAAACAAGAGGATCTGGACTCCATCATTCACTTTGACTTTCAGCTGAAAAAGACATTCAAACACCTGCGGCCAATCGAGGCGTCGCCTGAATACAAGAATACAATGTCTCAATGATAATAGTAAAGGACCGACTGAACTAATGCAGGACATTTTAACCCCTTAACACCCATCTTAACCAAGCACATTTTCTCCCGTTCGGCTTTAAACAAATCTAGCAGCTTCTTGAAAATAACGTCAAAAACGCTACAAATAAGCAACAAAGAGACGTCAAAAAGTGACAAAAAAGTGTCCAAAAAGCGACAAAAACATGACAAAATTATTTGTATTTGTTTATGCTTTAGGGTTGCTTTAGTGCTGCTTCAAAGTTTGTCCCTTTCTCTGCTAATACCTGTTTACAAACACTTCAGGCATCATTTAGTCAAGCTGGTCCAGTTTTAGCTTTGACCTATTCTTTGTGGTACTTGAGCAATAGAAATATTTTATGAAGTAATGCAAAGGCCTATTCATACTCCACAAGACGCGAGAACTTGGTTCTCGTTCTTTTTGCCTCAAGAACAAGTGTAAAAAGCTAGTGACACACTGACCTAAATGTATTGCCTTTGCAGATTTGCTAAATGCAACCATTCAAACTGTGAGTTAGATTAGTTTACGATTCATCATGATGTCCTAACACACACCTACGTTTTGTGTGTCACTTTAAGGACATGACAGGAGGTGTTTTTGAGGAAAATCTCACCTCTCTGCAACTGCAAGAAGGAAAAGATTATTATCATTTCAACTGAGTGAGGAGCAACACTGACGACACTGAAGAAGACCGTCAAGCGGAATGGATTTAACACAGTAATAACCAGGTCCACTCAACACACAAACTCTGGTGAAGTCTGCATGTCTTACCTGTCCCCTCTCTCTTCTCTCATGTTCCTCTTTCTGCACTTCGGTGACAAGAAATTGTTGTTAGGGAGTGAAAGTGAGCGGTCTCGGGCCACTGTTCAAGGCCCAAAGTCATTGCAATCGATTCAGCCCCTTGCGATACTTGGCGAGGTATGAAAACATATTTTCAAAAGTCACTAACAAGACAATCCATTGTTTTCTAGTGCTGAAAATTCGGACAGTTGCTATATTTCATAACAATTATACTATATATTTGTTTTGCTCAGAAGTCTTCAAAACTGTGCCAGCAACAGGAAAAAAAAAGTTATGTGAAACGTATGGGCACGAGCTGTGGTTCAATATGTTGTAGGATGAGTGATTCTTGTCCTTGAATTATTTCAGTGAGTATAGTTAAAATTTGTCTATCTAATGGACAGGTGCACACTTTTTTTTTACATTTGAGTTGTCGGAATAAATTTTGTACTTTTATTTACGGAGCCATCTGTGTTATTGTACTGTTTCTTTTTGAGGGATTTCTTTGGGATTTCCAACAACAGCTGACTCAGTGAGATGATCTAACTTGTAAAGAGTGGGTTGTTTTATATAAGCTTTGTCCGTGACTGTGGTTTTTGATTGTTCTCTGATGCAACAGAGAGCACACATTTGCTGTAAATCTATAAACAGTAGCATTATGGTTATTTGTTTGTCTTGTTTGGGTGCATAATAAAATCTACAATAACAATAACCTCTTCACCAAAGCATAAACATGCAAAGCGTTTATCTGACCTCACAGAGAGTAGGCTTTTGTGCCCAAGGTAAATAGACGATCTCCCCCCTCTTCCCCTGAGCCTGTTTTACGGTAACTTTGACCACAGTGCATTGTGGACAGCGCCTGTAAGGCTGATTTTGACTTTAATTATCACACTCAAACATTGACTTGCACAGTAGTGTCAGTATCCAGTGGCACAGTAGATGGGCTAAATCTCTCCATGCAAGAATACAAATGGCAGGATTTTTGAGGTGAATCCTTGGACGTCTGACTCCCACACTCCAGCGCTGCGCAAAGGCTGAGAAAAATGTCACTTCCACTTAACACCCAGTCTCTACCTGGGCCTTCCCTGTGTTACTACACCAAACACACTAACAAGAACATGTCTACCTCGGACAGGAATGCAGGTCTGTCTACTCCCATTAGAGAGAGAGAGGGCCTTAACAGTGATTGACGCGACCAGATTTGTGTATCTTTCCTGTCAGCTTTTGTCTTCTAGTGTCTGTCTTCTTTAAGTTCTTTTATTTGGATTCAGCATAGGTACACACACATCTTCATTTATCAAAGCTTGGGGTGGGTTGCACTAAAGGTCAATCTTAGGAATTCACGCTAAAATATATGAAATGAACAAATAATTAATCATATAAAATGCATTTTATCCAATGCAATGCATTTCCATCTAATAAAACCTCATGGGATCACAAGCCAGTATGTTTTCTGTTCAACATCAAGTCAACAGTTGCTGTGTCAGGGAACGCATAATAATTACGGCAGTCTCAGAAGGTAAAAGCCTCCACAGTATCCCCTGTCCTGTATGTGTCCTATAGGCACCACCATGTTCAATTGGGTCCCCTCTTGGGACAGAACTCTCAAAAAAAAGATTCTGAATCTCAGTACGACTTTCCTGTTGAGTTAAGGTAAAAAGTATATATAATATCTGGCCATGACAACATCTCCCCTAATAATAGAGCTACCAAGACTAGGGACAAAGCTTCCACCACCACTATATATTTCCAAATGTTATGAAATGAAGTGAGTTGTTTAAGTTAGAGGCTGCCGTGTCTACATACATCCTGTCACTTTCTGTGTGCTCAGCCGCAGTGATGGAGCACTTGTAGGATGATCAGAGCGAGCACTAATGGAGAATCTATGGAGCAGAGTAAACAGAGCTTTGCGTGGTGTTTACTCTGTCCCTCTTTGTCGGCGCCCGACTGATAGCTCACGCGTACGACCCTGACCCTGCAGCCCGCTTGCCCTCAGCGGTCAAACAAACCTGAATTTGTAAAGTTGAAGAATGTGTGCACACTTTATGTGCGGCTGAAGCAAAGATAGGAGGAGGGTGTGGGTTTGAGTGAGTAAAGATCATAAAGGCCATGCTGCTGCTGCTGTTTTAATTTACCAATGCATTTATGTTCCTACATTTGAACAAGTCACTGAAATAGGTTCTCAGTCATTCATGTAGTTGCATACAAGATGTATCTGGAGTCCTGACTTTTGCACTTAACACCACCTACATTCAGCTTTGAGTGCCTAATGTAGGTGGAAAGTGCTATATATAAGTTAAGAGTTAAGACTATTCACCATTTACATACATAAACATAAACCTTTTATGTTTATATATCCCTATCTATATGGATATAGACAGTGGGACAGCACGAGTTGCCTCACTGGGCTGCAGCAAACATTATGACAATGAAACAAAGCAATGTAATGTCCAGGCAAACATAATGTCCAACAGAGGTAAAGTCCAAATAAGCGTCAGCAGCAGATGGTGTCGAGCCTCAGGGGCGTCCACTGTCCTCCTTAGACTCTGTTACCTGGCAAGAAAAAACTCAAAAAGAAAAGAGAAACCTCGGGGAAGGAAAGATCCACTCCCTTGGACAGGCTGTAGATTGACGGCTCTAATATTTACCGTCCTTAGCTTTGATTACAGCACGTTTCAATAAGCTTATGCGATGTCAAAAGATCAAGTGGTTCATTCATTTATCGCCCTAGTTCTTGTATAGGTTGCGTTCACGTGACATCACAACACTTTAAACAGCCTATAGTTTAAAATTGAAGTGGTGGACAGATGTGAATTCTATGGTGGTAACAGAGAAAATGCTGATGTTTTGGCTTGGCTTATGGTTAATATCTCTGTAAATACTGGCCCTATCCACATGAAACAAAAACAAGTCTTTTGAAAGGACTTTCAGCCAAAAGATGAAGATGGCAGGATTGCGGACCTAACCCCTCACCAATAATCATCAGGTTGACCATTTGTAAATGTTCTGTTTGCAGATTTCTTTTAAAAACTGTCTTTCTCCCATAGAGTTGCATTGGCACCTGCTCCACCTCAGATTATGACATCATCTCATAGTGTGAATGATGGGAGAGTGTGAGCACTGAGCAAAGCCGTCTCCAGCACATACCAAAGATTCTCACTGGGGTTAAGCTCTGGACTCTGTGGTGACCAAACCATGTGTGAAAATAATGTCTCATGCTCCCTGAAGCACTCTTTCACAATATGAGCCTGATAAAACCTGACGTCACGTTAGAATATGCCGTGTCATCAGGAAAAAAGAAATGCATTGATGGAATAACCAAGTCGTTCAGGTCGTCGGCTGATCTTGTTCTTTTGCACATAGTGTCGCTAAAACCGAGACCTGACCAACTGCAGCACCCCTCATGACAGTGAGCTAAATCCAGGTGGCCACTTTATTTTTGGTCAGGCAGTGTATGTTCATATAGGTCTACCTTCCTGCTCCCATATTACAGTGATGAATCAATTAATTAAACCAGTAGTTTTAGATTACTTGCACCTAACTCTAAAAAGAAAATTGTCTTTATCCAACTTAATGGTTTTATTACTGCACATAACGTCCTTGAGAAATTCCAGTCTGGCTTTAGGGTAAACCACAGCACTGAGACGGCCCTTTTAAAGATTTTAAATGATTTTTAGATTAAATTATGACTCACAGAAGGTCACAGTGTTGGATCTGAGCGCGGCCTTTGATACAGTCGACCACACTATTCTTTTAACTCGTTTAAAACAGATCGGCTCCACAAATGGTTTACATCCTACCTCACAGACAGGACATTCATGGTAAGTGTGGATACCTGCTCCTCTAAGGTCCATAAAATTACATGTGGGGTGCCCCAGGGTTCAATTTTAGGGCCAGTGCTTTTTAACCTGTATATGCTCTCTCTCGGTGACGTCATCAGGAGACATGGAGTCAACTTTCATAGTTGCGCTGATGATACACAGTTGTACATCTCCATGTCTCCTGATGACACCAGGCCAATGGACACACTTTTAACTGCATTTTAGATATCAAATCTTGGATGGCAGAAAACTTTCTCCAGTTTAACCAGGACAAAACTGAAGTTTTAGTCATTGGTCCTGAGGCCTAGAGAGAGAAACATTTACTGTCTTTCACTGTCTTTTAATCCTCCCTCACAGGTGAAGAACCTAGGTGTGATTTTTGACTCTGAGCTGACTTTTATTCCACACATTAAGAATATCACAAAGATAGGTTTTTACCATCTAAATAACATAGCCAGAGTCCGCCCCATTCTCTCTCGGGCCAACACGGAGACGCTGATGCATGCTTTTATCACCAGTCGTATCAACTACTGTAATGCCCTGCTTTCTGGTCTTCCCAAAAAGAGTATTTATCAGGTTTACAACTTTTGAGCAGCTCGTGTCCTGACGAAGACCAGGAGGTGGGACCACATTACACCGGTTTTAGAGTCGCTGCATTGGCTCCCCGTGTGTTTCAGGATCGACTTTAAAGTTATTTTAAAGTTAGTTATTTTGGGGTGACGGTGGTGCAGATGGTAGAGTGGGTCGTCTCATGATCGGAAGGTTGGGGGTTCGAATACCGCCTCCTGAAGGTGCACACTGTCGTTGTGTCCTTGTGCAAGACACTTCACCCAGCTTGCCTCCAGTGTCTGCGAGAGTGTGCATGGGTGAGTGGATCCTTGCTGTAAAGCGCTTTGAGTGCCTAATGAAGGTGGAAAAGCTCTATATAAGTTGAGACCATTTACCATTAATGTTTTTTAAAGGATCTGTATCATGCTATTTTAGCCATTCCAAAGTAAAGTATAGGCATATATATGATATATTGTACCTCTATCACTATGGAGTACTCATTTTTGAGAGAAATATAAGTATTTTGGGGGGTATTTTCCCTACCCGGAAGACAAGACGCTTCGATTCAGTTAACTCCGCCCCTCTCTCCGCTCATTCCACATTTGCAGTATTATAAATATAAATATTGCTGCAAAAAGTGAAGTTACTTCACATAATGCAGTTATAAGGAGTTGACATGTGCAACACAGTTTCATAAATGGCTAACACACACGCTAACACGCGTTTTGATTGACTCACCGCTCAGCATGGCCTCCCCATCGTCGGGTGTTTACGTTATGGCCCTCGTGTTGGTTATAAAAGTTAATCCACTTTGATTCTGGCCAAGGTTTACCAAGCATCCATCAGGTTGGTTGATATAGTAGCTAGCTTAATCCCGGAAAGAAATTCCAACTTCTGGCGAGTGCACTCTTCTTTAGGAAGGTTGAATAGTCATGTTCCTCTCGTAGCCAAACGCGCATCCGTGGCATTATCGGTAAGAAAAAAGAACAGGCGGTGTCCAGAGTAGGTTAGAAAGAGCTCAGTCTTCAAAAACAACACTTATGCTCGGATCCATGGCTCCTCCAGCCGTGGGTGCGCTTGATTAGCGTCGTGGGACAGCACAGACGCGTCGGAGAGTTGCTGTTTTTTTTTTTTTTTTTTTTTTTTTTTTAAAGTTTTATAAATAAAAATCAGGCCGTAAGGCATTACATTACAGACGTAGAGCACTTCCGTTCCGCTGTGACGACACAACTGAACAGCTCAGTCGTTTACCAGGAGAGGGTGGAGCAGCTGCTCAGAGAGCAGGATTCAGGAGGATTACTTAGAACTGCGTGAATGAAGCCAAAAACCGCTCTGGGGGTGTTTTTGATAAGGAAATAGCATAACAACATGGCTAAAAACTCAAAAAAGTCGATTTTGCATGATATAGGACCTTTAAATGTCTTAATGGTCTTGGTCCTTCTTATCTTTCAGAACTACTTTTACCTTATGAACCTTCACGGCCCCTTCGCTCCTCCAGCAGGGGTCTCCTAGTTATTCCTAAAGTCAACAGAAAAACTCACGGCGAGGTGTCTTTCCAATATTATGGCCCTCGCCTTTGGAACTGTCTGCCGGAGGAGCTCAGGACCGCAGAGAACGTTCATGTATTTAAGAGCAGGCTCAAGACCCACCTCTTTAGCGTAGCTTTTAACTGTCATCTATTTATTTAGTCCTAATTATATATAATGATGCCGGGCATATTGTTTTAAATGTTGTAATCTGTAAAGCACTTTGTGATACCTTTCGGTATGAAAAGCGCTTTATAAATAAAGTTTGATTGATTGATTGATTGATTGATACCCTCCGCGGGCAGCCTCTTTTTCCTCCAAGCTCGGGTCCTGTACCAGAGGCCTGGGAGCATGAGGGTTCTGCGCAGTATCTTTGCTGTTCCTAAAACTGCACTTTTCTGAGATGTCTGATGTATTTCCTGGAATCTGCTGTTGCCACTCCTCCAGTTTGGGGGTCACTGCCCCGAGTGCTCCAGTGATCACGGTCACCACTGATGCCATCACCCTCCAGGCCTTTTGCAGCTCTTCTCTGAGCCCCTGGTATGTGTCTGAGCAGAGACTTCCGAGTCCCTTCACACTTTCTCCAGCTGTTCTGGGTCTTCCCAGGGGCCTCCTCCCGCTGGGTCATGCCCTTCCCTCTAGAGGCATCCGAAACAGATGCCCGAGCCACCTCAGCTGGCTCCTCTTGAGGTGAGGGAGCAGAGGCCCTACTCTGAGCTCCTCCCGGGGAACTGAGCTCCTCACCCAATCTCGAAGGGTGTTTCCAGCCACCCTGCGAAGGAAACTAATTTTGGCCGCCTGTATCCACAATCTTGTCCTTTTGGTCATTACCCAGATCTCCTGGGTGCAGTGGGTGCGGTTCAGAACGTAGATCGATCGATAAATTGAGAGCTTTGCCCCCGACTCAGTTCCCTCTTCACCACAACAGTCCGATACAGCGACTGCATCACTGCTGACGCTGCATCGATCTGTCTGTCTATCACTCGCTACATCCGCCCCTCACTCGTGAACACGGCCCCGAGATACTTGAATTCCTCCGCTTGAGGCAAGGACTCTCCATAAACCTGGAGAGGGCAAGTCACAATATCTTCTTCACGCTCGGTTACAAACCGCCCCGTAGGTGTGCAAAGGTGCAATACTTGCAACCATCGCTCCAGCGTTTTAATGGTACATAGTGTACCATAAGAAATGGGGGATCTTAATTTGATCTCCCATTTAGGGGAACACATTCCCCTACCTTTCACTTTTTCAGGGTAAAGGATCGGGGAACTATTGGAAGACCCGGCAAAGATTTGAGATGATATAATGGTGTTCCGGCAACTGTGTTTTGGCCTGTTCCCCGAATCCATTACATCAATCCAAAAGTCTCCCTGAAACTACTTATTAACAAATTAAGCACTGGTGTTGGCTAATTGTGTTAGAGGGTAATTGATGATTAGAAAACCCTTGTGCAATTATGCTAGCACTGGTGAAAACAAAATACAAAATATTGGATCACAATACCAATACCAAGTACTTTATCAAGTATCTCAATACTTTCAATACTGGTGTTTGGAGGCATTTTTATCATGCACTCCTTTGTTTTCCAGTAACAGTTACATGACTTTGTTACATTTTGTGTTAATTTTGTGTTAATGCACTCAATAACACTTCAATAAATTGAAGTGTTATTATTTGAAGTCTTATTATCATTTGGTTTATAAACTTTGGACACATGTTAAGGTAAATATACTTAATATACATAATTACTAGTTATAATAACTCGTATAATTAGGATCATTTAATTTTTGCGTGTGTGAGCTGTACTAAAGTTGTGTAGGGTGGTGTTGTTGTTTGGAAAGGGCCACAGGGTGATTCTGTTGGTATTTCTCGAAATACACAACATTGCTCTGGCTGTCTGGGGGAATGTGACGAGTTGGTACCATCACCACAGCGGCTGTTTTCTCACGGGAAAACCGCCAGGCGTTTGAGTCCGTATGGCTTTCAGTTTCCCTCGCAAAATGCAGTCTTGTTGAAGACTGTGTAGGCCTTATTATATCAGTGATAGTAAAACAAAAATAACGTTTCCTTGATGTATAAACACGTGTATGCAAGTCTTGTTTTGCGCGCTGCTCGCGTTTCACTTTTTTAATGCCATGCATCTGGTCTTTTCGCGAACCTCAAGTCTTTTATGAAACATGTGAGTTGGCTCTGATGCGTGTATCCATGCATTGTGCGTAAACCCCCGCTGCTATCCAGGGTCAGTGGTGGGAGGAGGCCTTGGGCGGGTTTTGGAGAAAGCGCACGCGTCTCACTCACGCAGACTCAGCTGTTGGCACGCGCTCCTGCTGGTGACGTGAAGCAGAGCTCGAGGCAGGTTTTAAACAGCTCCTGCTGCTGTGCGCGCAGCAGTTTTCTGTCACAGTTCTATCAATATGTCCTCTCCTCAGAGGACGTGGACAGACTGAGCGTTATGCAGGATTTATAGCGTTAAAGGACGCAGTTTGAGAAACTCGCGCACGGCGCGCTCGTGTGCAGGGTTTGGTGAAGGACCAGGCGGTAACACGAGCATGTCTGAGGGGTGGACCGCGCACTGGGTCACGGCTCTGCTCTTCTGTCGCGCAGTGGCCCAGTACTCCAGCGATCAATGCAACTGGCGAGGAAGGTGAGCAAGAAACTTTTCTGCAACTTTCATCAGACCAGTGCCAAGTCAAGTCATTATATTTACAAGCCAAATGAACAATCAAACAAAGTGACCAAAGTGTGTAATGTGTTCCAGCAAAGAAGAGTCCAGTGTATTTCATAGGATAGATTCTCTTTTAATACACTAAATGTCTTTCACTTTATGTCCCACTACATAATTAGGTCAATGCTGCCACAACAAGGTCTCAGTTCTAACAATCTTAAGTTAATAGAGCACGTGTCGCCTTTGATCACTGCATTGGATTTGAATGTTGTATTTTGACATTTAAAGGACCAGTATCTCAATTACAGCCTTGTTATAAACTCTTTGTGACTATTCACTTGTAATCACGCTTCATGATCCTTATTTAGGCTATATACTTATTGATATAGGCCTACTATAATCAAGATTAAAAACATTTTTAAATCATTTGTCTTTCTTTGCAGTGGTCTGAGCCACGAGCATCACCGGCGGGACGTGGAGCAGGTGTACCTCCGCTGTTCGCAGGGCTCAGTGGAGTGGCTCTATCCTACTGGAGCCATCATCATATACCTGCGCTTAAACTCTGAGCCGCTGTCAGGGCATGAGACTGGCCATCATGCATGCATCAAGCCCCGCTCCGACTCCAAGGTACACATTGCCCTCAGGTTTTTAGTTTTATAGTTCACCAGTTAAAACCCATTTAGGGCAGGAAAGCATTGCTGCATTTCTACCATTAAAGCCTGAGGCGCTCTAGCGTAATTCTACCCTTGAGGCCGGGAAAGCATAATATACGTCAATTTTCGAGTATAAGGGTGTTTTTGCACCAATTGTCAGCCTTTAAGCCAATGAAATGCAACATAATAAAGGCGCGGGACCGTCAGCATCACAACACTTTTTGTTTTGTGTAATTTGGTGAAATATTTGCGGAGATATTCACTTTTTCGGGTTGCAACTTAGATGTAAATGCGGCGCCGCAACACAATGTTCACAGTTTCATTCGATCAAAAGGTTTTACTCAAAACAATCAGAAAACAGTTGTTATGCTCTTTCCATCACGTGGAAGTCAAGTCTTGAGAAGTCAAGTGCGGGACGAGAGGAGAGGAGAGCTGCGTCTTCTCCTCTGGCTGACAGCGCTGAGCAGCAGTGAGGGGAGGGGCTTTCTCCTCCTCCTTGCTGTGTTTAGAGAAATCTGTTTGTAGCAGGATACTCTGCCCTTCCCCATCACCAGCTATTTCTTTATAGCTTAATAATTATTATATTTATTTCCCATGTTTCTATATAAAACTATTAGTTAAATTGTATTTTATAGAGTGGATATTGTTTTGGGTTAAGAGAGAAGCTGCTAGACATTTTTGAAGTGACCTCAAAAGACAAATTACAAAGGTTTAACATAAAAATATAGGCCTATATTTTAGTATAAGAGGGCTATATACTTTATTTCACTTTGCTTTTACATATTTTATTTTTGTGAAGGTGGATCTAAATAAATCCAATTTCTCAGGAAAGCCACAAGTGTAAGCTCTCAAATACTTTTTGAATTTTGTTCCTATCTGCTACAGAGGCTAAGAAATCAATCATTTAGTAGGTGTTGACACAATTGCTGAATACTTCAGGAACTTCAGGTTTTCTGGAACTTTCTGGAACTAGGTTTTCGGGGTCTCTTCTGAAATCGCCCATAGGTTTTCACAGGCATTTTTTCCAGGCGTTTCAGGCCTAAATGGGTTAAAATAGAGAAACATCGCTCATTTGTTGATTGATTTAATGAAAACCAGTGCCTCACATGGGGATTCTCAGTGCAAATTTTAGGTTGATGGAGGAAACTTGAGTATCTGGACAGATCCATCACAAACACAGGGAGAACATGCAAATGCCACACAGAGCCCACACAGTCAGAAATCATACCGCCTTTGCTATGCCCGATCCCGTCAGACCTCGGAAACTAAGCAGGGAAGGGCCTGGTTGGTACTTGGATGGGAGACCCTTTGGGAACACTAGGAAGCCTGGATGAGTGGAGTGAGTGAGTGGTTGGTGGTGGTCGGAGAGGCCGATGGCGCAGACTGGTCGCCTCAGTTCTGTCAGTCTACCCCAGGGCAGCTGTGGCTACAACAGTAGCTTACCACCACCAAGTATGTAGTCAATGAATAATGCAATGTAACGCGTCTTTGATTGTCCAGAAAAGCGCTATATAAAACCAATGCATTATTATTATTATTATTATCATTAAATCAAACTCAGGGACGGTCTTGTTTACAAGAAAATTGCCGGATTGTACTACTAAAGTTCCTAATGAAAAAAATGTTTCAAATCAAGCTGTCTTTTACAACTATTCATTCCTATGTAGGGGTCTCATATGTATTTGGAGCGAGCGGGAGAGCTTAAGCTGCTGCTGACAGAGGAACAGCAGGCCCAGAGCGCAGTGCACTGCTTCAGCCTGGCACAGGGGGCGTTGTTTGTGGAGGCTGCTGCTCACACCGACATCAGCCGGAGGATCACTGCCTTTCAGTACGAACTGGTGCCCAGTCACCCAGGAGTGCATATGTACCCTTATCTCCACCAGGGCCAAGGTGAGTTACTGTCGATGGGTCTCATTGTAATTCTGATGTTTTTTAATGTGTAGTTAATAAGAAATCAGTGCTGTTAATAGGGTTAAGGCGGTGCTTTTACAGCGGCCACCAATCTCAAGCCCTGTATTATAGAGGAAATGCACACAAGTTCTTTTCACTCTAAACGGAACAACATTCAACACTCCGGACTGAGTGTCAAATCAAATGATAACAACTCAGAATGTCATCTGCATACATAGCCTCTAAACTGGTCTTAAAGGAGCAACATTTATGCAACATTATATGTGAAAAAAATAGATCTATGTGCATAATTGTCCTTTATATGACCCAGTGGCTGTATGGGTGGGTAAAATGGTGCCTTTGCTTTCCATCAACTCTCCAAATAAATAGTTGCATGATGCACCTTTAAAGTAGCTTACTCTCTGTGTGAATGTGAACAATCTGTTGGTGGTTGGTCAGCCGGACTGGTAACATGGCTGAGCACCTTAATTGAGCATAGTCATTCATTAACCTTATTATAAGAAGATGAAGTAAAGTAAATAGCTTAGTGTATGGTTAATTGTAGGGCACAGTCATATCTCAACCATTTTGTATTACTTCTTAGTTCCTGGCATGTCTTTATATGGGACAGATTGACGCACTTTATCGTCCCACACCTCCATGATGCTTATCTCCGCCCCTCCCCCGCATCACTCCCACACTTTCTTGTGGACTGAGCCAGACATATGAAAACAAGCAGGCAAATTATAGGTCACCTCAGGGTCAACCACACTGGCCCAATCATCTCCCAGCTGTCAATCAAGAGCAGAGGTCTCCCTAGCCTAAACGGGGCATTATGGGTCACCCACACGTATGAGGGCGGCTCAGCGGACGCCTGGCTTATAGCCGTGAAAGTCTTTCTGTTTGTGTCTGGCACTTTTTATTGCTGTTTTAGAGCGACCTAGGTCAAAGATCAGTCCACTGATTATAGCTCACCTGCTCTTCTCATTCACCATCATTGTGCTTTGATGTGTCCTCAAAAACACTCCTCATTGAAGAGTTCAAGTGACCACACTCAAACCTTTTTCAATATGCGGCTCAGAAAAAAATGTAACCTCTTCTACGGACTATTGTATATCAGCTGAGTAGTTCCTAAACTTCTAAAGTTGTATTAGGTTCAAAGCAGTTCTCAAATTCAGTTCTTAATTCACCAGCGCCTAAAGTAAGACACATTACTTCTCAATCAAGATTTTAGTAATGTAAAGCTTGCAAAACACTCATGAGAGGAGTCACAGTCGCTCTTGTGCTTTCTTTACAGTTGCATGTAAACCTTGCTCAGATGAAGAGCTCCTTATGGCCGTGTGCACCAGTGACTTTGGTAAGTACGAGGCTTACACTATCTTTACATGGCATGTTTACTACAGGTATATCTGATGTAAATGAGTTTGAAACATCAAAGGTGAAATAAGTCTTTACTTTTTTTGTTAATTGTCTGAAGTGGTAATTTGCCTTAGTTGTGACAGTTCTCATTATCACTTATGAGAACTTGTGTTACACTATTTATATTTTCTCCTTAAAAATCCCATATTTTAATTGAACTGTTATCAAAATAATGATAATAATCATAGACACCTGCTAATATTAAAATGATAGTGTCTTGATTTAAGTGTAACACTGCCTCTCCTGGTCTTTCAGTGGGCGTTGGTGTATTTCATAGTGTTGCCCCCGTCTCAGACTCTTACTCAGAGGCTGTGGTGGCTCTGAAGCGAGTGCTGCGTCAGAAGAGCAATTTGTTCGTGTGGGCCGGAGGCAGAGGGCGCAGCTGGACAGGACGGGTGCGTATGCCCGCAAAGTGCCCCCTACTTCCTCAGAGAGATCAGTACCTTCTGACTGGGTCTGTTCACTTTGGAGAGGCCTGGCTCAGCTGTGCACCTCGATACAGGGACTTCCTACATCTGTATGAGAGCGCTCATGAAGCAGGAACAAATCCCTGTGAAGTCAATGTTTAGTTATCAACATCGCTGGATATGGGAAAACAGAAGCACGTTTGTCTTACTGAAGGAGACGGTTTTCTACAATGTTTCTTAATGACGTCAGGATGTTTTAAGACTTAAATGGTCTTAAACTAGTCTACTCTGGTTTTCAGAGAGTGGACCAGAGAAGACACTCTTAATAAGTGTTGTGAAATGGAGTGACTGTTTATTGAGAATAATGTTTCTCGTGTGGTCTTTTTTTTTTAATGAATGCCTGCTTTGTAAAAAGCTTTTATGTAAAAAATAGAAGTGTTCTTCTGACAGAAGTGAGATATATGAAGCTCTGTGAGTCTTCAGTTCTTAAATTGTGTGGTTTTATATTGAAAATAATAAATACCCATAGAAACATTATTATTTCGTACTTAATTGTCTTGGTAATATGTTGGTAGGCAGTGAAGCGTAAACTGAGGTGAATGACACTAAACTGTGTGGAGTAATGCCTTTGCTTTCCTCAGGAAGAGCAAGAATGGAAGGAATGTCTCCTCCCACAAAAACACAGATCCAATTGAAGTGTGCTGCTGCTGTGCAATAATGCCCTAAGCAACTATATTAACTTATTATTAGGGCTTTCTGTTTGATGTTATACAATTGTCCATATATTTTGTTGATATAGATTAATAGAAACTAATATTTACTAAACCAAACAACAGGCCGTTTTTCTCCCTAATGTTTAATGAGAGAAACATCTATAACGTGTAAGCGTCTCAGTTTTGTGCACGCTCTTGTATGCGTTGTGTGTTTGTCTTGGGTCGCAGCCTGAGGGACCACAGCACACGCGCCCTGCACACTGCCAACATACAAATATACCGCAGCGCAGAAACCCAACCCGCAGGCTCTACAGCCCTGGTAACCCGCTCTGGCACCGGCCCAGGGCCCTCTGGCGTCCCCGCTAATTCGGGACACACTTGACTGCACGGGGACTTCATGGTAACCTTTCAATGGGAGGCTAGAGTGTGCGCGTTATGGAAACAGTTGAGACGCACAGCTGCGCGAGTCAGCTGGAGACGAGGGAATGGCTGAGCTTAGGGAAAATACACGCGCGCCATATTTATCCAACGATGGCACTTTACTTTAGCCTCGTGCCATGCGGTAGTCAGGGTTGGGCTTGTGGTGACTGGACGCTGCATGTTAAGTTAAAGAGTGCTTGCAGAGGTATGGAGTGGTTTTAAACTTGCAGATCATTTGTCTAACGGAATGTCACATGATCCGCACCGTATTTTTTAGTTCAAGCACAGCTATACGCTTCTACAGGTGCTCGTCATAATTAGAATATCATGAAAAAGTTCACTTATTTCTGTAATTCAACTTAAAATGTGAAACTAATATATGATATAGACTCATTACATATCTCACTTTGCATGTAATGAGTCTATCATATATTAGTTTCACATTTTAAGTTGAATAACAGAAGTGAATGCACTTTTTCATGATATTCTAATTATATCTAGCACCTGTACATGCTGATACAGTAGGCCTATGTTTAGGTCTGAGCGCCCTCTCGTGGTGATAAATTGTAATATCTGATCATTTGCAATGGCATAAACTCTGAGAAGATGCTCTACTAAAAATACATATTTTCACTCAATTCTTGGTCATTTAGGACATTAATATCTAAAATATTATCTGACTGTCAAAAGCATATCCATTAAATCCTACATAGGCAACAAATGAACATCAGACGGCAGTTTTGCTGTGAAAGGTTATTTAACGATTTTCACTTTAACTTTTTCTTGATGCAATTTCCCTGGAAAATGTAAACACACAAAGAGCGCACATATTGGAAGATTAGGCTATTTAAACATGCATGGGTGAAGCAAGACACTCTTTAAATGTTTTTTGATAAAGAAACATATTTGTTGGAGAAATCAGTCAAGGTGCGTAAATGTAGCCTAATATTACAGTGTCCATGGTTTCTTGTCATTTTCCTTGAGAGGTTCTGGTGTAGTGAGTGCTTTTGTCATTCATATTATTCATATTAGTGATGCAACATCTCAGCAGATTAAAGGCCCTGTACCTGATTTTCTTTTCCCATTACAACGAAAGAGGAAGCCACTAAATTACAATGTTAGTTGTGGTCCAAACTCATTCCTAACTTTCCTAACATATTTGTAGCCTTCTAATTCTTAATGGGGGCAAGTTTAGAGGCATGTTGCAAGGTCACTCTCACAGAAATGCCAGAAAACTACCCTGCAAATTTATAAAAATTGATACAAATGGTTGGGGCGCAGTGTTTTTACCGCAAATGTCTGAGTTTACAGTATGCTAGAAATTACTTTTATTCTATTTAATATGCGCATAGAATAGTCAAGGTGAAACCATAGACATATTATTAGGTTGAAAACCGGAAGTAGACTTGCACCCACCCTCTAGCTGAGATCACTGAAAGGTGGAAGTGAGACTTCTACCCACACACACACTTGTATGCATTTTTAATTTTCTCTTTCCATTATGCGGACCTCACGGGAACTGCTCTTCAGTCTCTGTAAGTTTTTTCTATATTTTAGAAATGTAAAATGATATTTATGTTGGATTAGGGCTGCACCATGAGAAACATTTGCAATATTCAAACACTTGAATATTGGAATAACAATATTGCATTTTTACCCACCATTTTAACACCAATAAATTGAAACAAAATATATAAGAAATGTTCTCTACACCTTGTGTCAAAAATAAACTTAAAAACGTAAACTTAAAAATAAAATCAATCAAGACCAAACCAAGGCTAAACTAAATGTGAAAAATCATGACTGAAACTGCACATTATGAAGTACAGCATGTGTCAATCTCAGTCAAATGGAAGAGGCTCCTTGCGGTATGATTATCGAGTCAATTAATTGTGTGATAATGATAAATAAGTGTGTGTGTTTACCAGGTTTTGTGACTTTTGGCACCACTGCTGCATCTATGGTGCAAGTCTTTGCATATATTGGGGGAGAAGCCAACGTTTCCTGCTCATACCCACATGGATATGAGTCGTATGATAAGTACCTGTGCACTGAAAACTGTGGAGCTGACGACGTTCTGGTTATAACCACCCAAGGGAGAAGGAACAGATACTCAATAAGTGATGACAGGAAAAGCCATATATTTACAATCACCATTTCAAGTGTTGCACAGTCTGATGCTGGAAAGTACTGGTGCGCGGTGAGCAGGGCTGGGAAGGATATTTACACTGAAGTGAAAGTGGATGTATTGCCAGGTAATGAAACTGATCATGCTCCATGCAACAGCCACATTTATACAAAACTTAATGATTTTTGTTTTGTCAGATGTGTGTTGTGACACTGTCCATAGCGTCCAGGCTTATGAAAATGGCAGAGTATCCATGACCTGTTCATACAATTCCGAGCTCGTCAACAGTTTCAAATACATGTGCAGAGGATCGCACTTGTCCACATGTCGCCAACAGGCTCTGGTCACTACCAACACACAGCAAAACGAACGGTTCAAATTCAGACAAACACAAAGTGAGTTCACCGTGGAACTCACGGACGTCAGAAAACAAGATGCAGGATCGTACCTCTGCGGGGTCCAAAGAGACAACAACTTTGATGTGTTTTCTCGTGTTGACCTGACAGTGACAGGTGAGATAACATTATGAGATTGTAAGACTTCATAGTAAACATTTGTACAGCTTTAATAAAGGATTAGCAGATGCAATCCATTATTTATAAACTATTTATCAAGTATTGCGGCTTCCAAACAAACCTTATAGCTACAGAGAGGATGAGGCTGGATTCTATGGCTCGCAACTTTGTGAAGTGCAAGGAGGCTATGGTTACAAATACGCTGAAAAGTTACATTTTGGTGCATTTATAGCATACAAAACAGATTAATGTATTGAATATAATGAAATGAAGAAAAACAGATGAATAAACGGATAATAATGGTGAATGGAATAATGGGTGGGGTGAACAAACAATTATGGCAACCGAGACCTGACCACACTCTCACACTTCCACGCGTGCACACCCCTATGCCAATGTGAGACCCTGCCACAGCAGCACACACACACACACACACACACACACACACACACACACACACACACACCACACACACACACACACACACACACACACACACACACACACACACAAGTGCACCGTGCTCCTCATCTCAAACACATATGTCTCCTACACAAAACATCTTTTTTTTTTTACACAAAAAGAGATTTTACCGTTTTACAGTCTTCCTTACTTACCTCTTAACCCCCACCCGAACCGAGCACATTCACTCCAGTCTGGCTTTAACCCAAATCTAAAAGCTTCTTGAGGGTAAAGCTGAACTGGAGAAAATGCACTTGGTTAAGGTGGGGGGTAAGAGGTTAAAAGGATAGTGCACAGTGTTACTATGACAACACACTGCATGTTTTGTTTGTTTTTTAAGATGAATTAAGCAGTATTATATATATGAACAATTTACAAGGGTCGATAGTATGTAACCTTTTGGAATGATTGTGCATCACCAAATTACTTAATTGTACATCTCACTTTGAACATTAAAAGATGACACTTTCTCTCTCTTTGTCAGAGTGGTGCTGCGTGAACTCACGTGAGGCCAAGGGTTTACTGGGGCAGTCAGTGACTCTGCAGTGCCCATATCCTGCAGAGCACAGGTCCAACAGGAAGTTCCTCTGTAAGGGAGAGCACAGGAACACATGTGAGACTGTGGTGACCAGCGCAGGACCCACAGACCGGTTCCAGCTGCAGGACGGGCGCTCCTCCTCTTTCTCTGTCACTGTCGCAGGGCTCAGAGAAACTGACGCCGGGACCTACTGGTGTGGCTCTGACTCACAATGGACCCCCGGGAAGAACTACACCAAAGTCCAGCTTTCTTTGGGTCAGTTTATCCTGGGAATTGTGAGGGCAGATTTAATCAGTGTGATCTTGAATGTTCACATTTACCATATCATTCTGACAGAATATTTTAAAAGCACTGTGTCCCCAAAGCAAACCACTAACTCAAGCGGATCAGCACTTAACGAAGGTAGAAGTTTTTCTTACCTAAATTAACCAACACAGACGACCTGACGCCATATATTGAACTCTTTCAAATACTTAACTAATGTTTTATTAACAGTTCTAAAACAAAACAAAGATAAAGGGGGTCATTTATCAAGGCAGGTACTAAATAGCGGGTGCAAGCTGAAAAATAAAATATTCTATTTTGTTCCCATGTTGCACTTAATATACCATTTGATGTTGCCTGTATTATAGTTTTAGGGCCCCAAATCTGATATGTAAATGAGAGAATGCTACGTCAGTAAAAAATGCATAAATGACTGCTGATCCACTTTTGCTAGTGCTACTCGCTTTGCACATGAGCAAACGCTTGGTAAATGACCCCCAAAGTATTAAGTAAAATAATAATACTGTAATAATACATTTTCTATTTTATCCCAGGTTCTGATTCTGTGACTTCTCATGTGGTTATGTATGTTTTGCCTGGATTGTTGCTGATACTGGTCGTGGTGACTTCAGTCATTGTATACAGATACTCCTGTCTCAGAGCACAAGGTGTGTGGACCAGCTGTCAGTCATTTTAAACCAAAGTCCAAAATGCTTTTTATACAACATTTTGTGATTTGTAGGAGACAGACAGAGCAACAACATTAGTCGTGCAAAAGAAGATATTGCAGTCAGTGAGGTAAGATCAAACTATAGCAGATGCTTGGTCCAGAACAAACGGATAATATATGGATAGAAATTCGAAAGGGAGAATCTGTGATAGTCACAACTACAGAATTTATGTAGGTGGACATTATAGTATATATTTGCTTGTTTTTGAAAACGTATACAATAATGAATTTTAGTTATACTTTAGTAACTCATACAAAAGTGCAGCAATGTAAAACATGGGGCTACTTGTATTGATAATGTTCTAAAATGCTTTTCAGCTCTATAGTAACCAGGAAGTTATGATGGCTTCAAGGGTTAATGCCTATCGCCATGGTGATGACCGGTGTGTCTCCAAGGATGACGGCATGTATGAAAACTTCAGCGATGAAAACATCTACAATAACTGTTAACGAGATGTATTTTTGTAATTGTAAATTGTTATTTTGTTTTTTGTTTTTTTAATAGTTTCTAACTTAAATATGTTTATTAAACTGTATTTTGTTTATATCTCAATAAAATTGAAAAGGCTTTGAAAACTGAAAGTATTTTATCTGCACTCTTGCCTTTTACTGTCATTGATTAACTTTATGTTGATGTTTTATTGATTGATTTTATCTGTTTTCTTGTAATTTTTTCTGCAACTGTGAAGCACTTTGAATTGCCTTGTGTATGAATTGTGCTCTACAAATAAACTTGCCTTGCCTTGCCTTGCCTTTGGGATTTATAGGCGTGTTTTCACAATGGGCACCATTTTGGGTATTTTTAAACTTAGTTCCTCTTAAGATCTTTTTAAAACTTAGTCACACATGACTTGTTCTGCTGACATTAGTATCAAGTGAATTGTGCAAGTGATTAACTGTCAAAGCATTTCAAGTTTCATTATATTATATCAAGACTATATTTGCTGATAGCTATTGACGACGTTGTTACTATCTGCTTTAGGATTAGGACACTTTATTCATGATTGGATATCTGAGCTGAGGCTCCCCTCGCCTGTATCCCAGCAACAGGAAACAAACAGAGTTTGGGACAGTAACCTGCTCCACTGCCCTCATTCTTATATAGGAACAACATTTTTCCCACATGCTAACACAGAGTAGTGAAAGGAGAAGTTGTTTTTCTCAGTGTCCTGCCCCAGCATGAGTTCAGAGGTGCTGGTGTCCCGTCCTCACCATGATGACAGACCAGTGGCACAGGGCATCCTGGTTCAGGATCCCACTGTGGAGCCGGACGTCCCGCAGCCGTCTTCCGGTTCGGCCCCTGCTGGGTACCGGTCGGCTAAGTACACACCAGCCGAGTGGTTCTCCAACTACCACAGCATCCTGCAGCAGGCCTCCACAGACCACGGTGAAGCAGAAAGGGTCCAGAGACGCTCCAAAGGCCTGTCCCAGGACACTGAGGCTTACACTCAGCACACGCAGGCTCAGGGAACACGCCTCCTCGGGGACAGACTTCAGGACATCCACTACTGGAGGTCCGAGCTGCAGCGGCACATTTCACAGCTGCAGGTAGATATTGAAGCTCTGGCCGGACAGAAGCTCAGGCTGGAGAGGGCTCTGGACGCAACTGAGATCCCCTACGCCATCGCTACAGACAACCTGACCTGTCGCACCAGACGACCCTCACCAGACATCGTCAAAGACACCGTGGAGGAGGAGCTGCTCAAGGTGAACTGGTCCGGAGAAATAGTCTAGTTACGTTGCCTAAAAAGTGGGTAGTTTGCCATAAAGTAGAATTAACCATTTTCTTACCTTGTGTAGAAATGACTAAAACAATAGCCATGAATTGTAACTATAATCTCCATACGGGATCCCTAAATGAAGACGCAGGCAGTCATTTATACGCAATCTATTCAATTTGTAAAACATTTACATTTGCACACTATCACTTTAAATGTCTGCAATAACTGTTGTGTTATTCAAAGCCCACCAGAGGGCAGTAAATGGCAAAGTAAGATTGTTTTTGTCTGTATAGGAGGTGGACCTAATCAAAAACATACAGGCTCTGCTGAGGAGGACCACAACTCAGGTGGTCAGTCAGATCAAGTCAGTGCCACTCCTTTGACATCTATCACACAGACACAGTTAGAGGCTGGTTGGATTGAAATAATTCACTTGTTTGTGCTCATACTGTGTCACAGAATAAACAAAGACACCAAACAGATGTTGGAGATGGATTGGTCTGACAAATATGAGGCCTATAACCTGGACGATGCATGTGGGAGATACAAGAACACCAGTCCAGACACCAAACACCACCCCAGCTCAGCCAACCTGCAGGACCAGTGAGTCTGCAGGAAGTCACGGTACAAAACATAATGCATTGTCTGTGCAGGTTAACCCATATGCCATCTGGTCTGCTGCAGGGTGAGCAATCCAGCGTCTTGGACCAAGTTCACGCAGGACAATCTGACTAAAGCCACGCAGGAGGAACACGCCACTTACAGCCTCAGGTCAGTTGACACTCTCACAGTTACGTAGGCACAACACAAACTGCCTTTTTTGATACTAAAGTAATATTAACCTTAACTTGCCGTCCCCCCTGATCAGGGGGCTAGGGTTAGGGTTACGGTTATGATTAAGGTTAGTAACGGCAAAATTTGATGTAAGTTTCACTCACACAGATCTTACACATAGTTTAAGAAACTAGAAGGTCTTGGCTTTCAAATGAGGTCTCACACTAGCATAATAGGCAGTAAGGTCTCAAGTCAATACGCTTTGAAATTTAGATATGCACAATTGCTAATCCTAACTCTAACCCTAAAATGGCAGGTAACTACTACTGTCACAAACTGTGCCATACCAAAAAGTAATTGCCTGCTCGATACTAGTACATTCTGCATGTTGAAAAAAGTGATGCTCGAAATGTCACTGTGGTGCAAGCAATAAAAAGTCTGGGAGCTCTCAAGCTGTGCAGAGTTATCATCAAATGTTTCATTGGTTACTTCTAACTCTTGCACGATACACAGCCAACTTTGGGTGAGCGCGTCTACCCGGCTTTTGTACATTCTGCATGTTATAATGTATTTCTGAAAGTATTTCTGTTTTCTACAATGTGAAATAACTTTTTATTGCTTCATATAGTGTGTGTCGGTAATTGTACAAGGGCTGCAATGCAGTTTTGATCTGTGTGTTGTTTGCATGTCATAGAAGTGTCTGAAAAGCTTTAACAGAACTGAACAGAAATACATTTCTGACTGACTGGTATCTCACCATTATAGATCAAACCAAAGCCGTGCCTACAGTTTCATTGCATGCAAGGCTTTCAATTATAGTAGGCCTATTTCTATCCTGGTTTGTGTGTGGCTCAGAATGTTGGTGGAAAGAGTTCTGGAGGACACCACCAGAGACCTGAGAGTCCAGTGTGCGAGTGTGGACCAGGCCTTCAGTCAGCGCTGCGAGGAGCTGATAGAGGCCAAGACACAGCTGAAGACCAAGCACGGACAGGTGACCAACCGGGAGAATAGATTAAAGTCTAATAGTCTTCATCCAGATGGCTCCAAACCAATTCCTCTGCTGTATCTTTATATATCCGTCATATTCTCTCACACACCAACTTTCACGACATCCATAAATCTAGTCTGTCTTCCTCTGAACCTGATGGCAGCTCTAACCTCAACATCCCTCAACTGATTTATTTACTGTACTGACTTTTCAAAGTACATAACCCAACCATTTCAGTCTGGTCTTGCTTATACCATCGCCAAATCATCTAACACCAGCAGACACTTTGAGGTACGCATTTCTAATCTTACTCTCCCTAGTCACTCTTAACCTCTTCACCCCCACCGTCTGAACCCAGCAGATTTGCTCTAGTTTGGCTTTACCCAAATCTAAAACGCAGAAAAAGAGGGACAAAAACAGAAAAGCAACAAAAAATACAACTAAAGAGTGATGAAAAGCAACAAAAATGCAAAAAAACATAACAAAAAACAGCAGCAGAAAAGTGACAAAAGTGACAACAAAGCCACAAAAAAGTGACAATAACGCCACAAATAAGTGACAAAAGAGCAACAAAAGTGAAAATAAGTGACAAAACCGCGACAAACTCAACGAAAAAGTGACAAAATTTAAACTAAAAGTGACAAAAACTCAACAAAAAAGTGACAAAAAGGCGACAAAATCGACATAAAAGTAACAAAAACGCAACAAAAACTCATCAAAAAAGTGACAAAAACTGACAAAAATGCCAAAAATGGCCAAAAAACTATATAAACATGACAAAATGCTTCATAAATATGACAAAAACGCATTGACAAAGCAACAAAAAAGTTACAATCAGTTTTGTGGGTCTTAGCTTTCAAATGAGGCTTTGCACTGGCCTATAGGCTGAGAGAAGCTTTTAGATTTGGGTAAAACCAAAATGCGCTCAGTTAAAGAGGGGGTATTATGTTTTTTTCAATCACATAGCACCAGTCTATAGCATACTGCAATGATGACGTAACCTTCTGTTGGTCTGTATATGCAGTAAATTAAAATAACTGCCTTGAATAAAATTGCTCTCTCAAAATGGCTGTACTGAACGTCTTGAAATAGGCCTCTGTCTCTTTAAGAAGCTTTCCGACACGCCCCCTTCAGCACACTGCTGTGGCATTTAAACAACAACACTGTGCGGGGAGGGGGCTCTGCTGAGCTGAGGAGCAGTGGTTGGTGGCTTGGCTGGTGACAAAAGGTCCAGAGGCGTCTCCAGGAGGTGGGGGCGTTCCTAGGAGGACTGAGGCATAGCTACACCTAAAATGGCTGCCGTCTAAGTTTTTACTGATGACTCAAAAATATGTGAATGAGCCAAGGCAACACTCCAGGCATGTGTTTAATGAGGGAATGACATAATAACATGATATAAAGCTTGAAAAAGTCGATTTTACATAATACCCCCCCCCCCTTTAAGATGGGGGTTAAGAGGTTAAAAAGAACCTCCACAACTTTATCTCTGTAGTTTTCAAAAATACTTTCAATATCTAAAATTACAGTGGCTCAGTGTGTGTACGATCATGACAATGAAAATTAGCACATGGCAACCGTCTGATCATGTGAGTTTCTAAAAAAATAATTTATTTTTCCTATTAGATTTTGGAGCAGATAGGAGCTCAAGAGAGGAACATTGTGGCTCTGCAGCAGGCCATACATGACAAAGAAGCTCCCTTAAGAGTGGTCCAGTCCAGACTGTATGTGCGCTCCATAGACCGAACATGGAACTGTGCAGAGATCCTCCTCAGCTCAGGTACATTCATATGTTACAGTAGCATTATGTGTTTGAACTAGGAAAGGCAGGAGAATTAAATGTACCAGAATGATCCAGAGAAGTCATTAGGTAGATTAGGTTAGTGTATTTTGTTATGATGTGTAAGATCGAACATGTCATGTAGTCAGAACAAGAACAACGTCTGGGACTGAGTTTTATTCGATAATGATGGTCAACTTTGCTGACAATAAGACAGTTGGGGACCAAACTATGACCTCTCTCAATTGCCCCCTTCCTCTCTTTTCTGTGCCTCTTCTCTGCAGTCTCGAGGCAGAGGAGAAGCAAATCTACGCCTCTGTGGACTCTTTAGAGCAGCAGCTGAGCCAGGCCCGCGGCTCCCTGGCCTTCCTGGAAGAATCACGGATGGCCACGGAGAAAGATATAGCATGTAAAGCTAACTCACTGTTTATCGAGAGGGACAAATGTATGACAAAGAGGAAAAGATACCCGACTATGTCCACCTTATCCGGTTATTGACCTTTGTAGTTGATTGGACATTGTGTCGTGTGCTTCATTTAAACAATTAATAAAAGCTCCTATCACCGCTTCCACTATATATATTTACCTGTTACATTATCCTATTAAGCGCCAGTGCATTTTCTCCGGTTTGGTTTACCCAAATCTAAAAGCTTCTTGACTGGAGCCTACAGCCTATAGGCCAGGGTAACACCTCATTTGAAAGCTAAGACCTACAAAACTGATGTAAACTGATTTTTTCCTCGCCATATTGTCGTCATTTTTTGGACGTTTTATTTTTTCATCACATTTTTGCCACTTTGTTTTTGTCACTTTTTTGTTGCTCTTTAATGGCTTTTTTGTTGCGTTTTTGTCACATTTGTCGCTTTTTCATTTCTTTATTGTCACATTTTTGTTGTTCTTTAGTTGCATTTTCAAGAAGCTTTTAGATTTGGGTTAATGGGTTATATAATTAGAGATAAGGTCATTTGTAATTGTGTTGTACATTCTAACACCACTAGGGGGTGAGCAGAGCCCTCAAGTTTTGAAATGACTTTCTCAACAGTTACAAACAAAATGGGCCTAAGTCAGATCTTTTTCAAATATCCCCTTAGTTTAATATGTAGAATAATATGTACTTACAATGATGATCTGAGAGAATGCTAAATAAGTGTTCAATGTCATTATAACAATAAAATCCATATCTACTATGAATAACATAGTGTTGATATAATTGAGCCAGTTATTGTAGAATAATTCGCTTTGTAGGTAAAATGTTGTCTTTATTTCTTTGCTTTTCACTGCCATTTATCCCTTAAAGGATTACGGAATGAAACGTGACCAAGTGTAGTGAAAAAAAAGAAAAGAAAAGTTATTTAACCTCTGTTTTGGGAATGGGAGGAGTGTATGGCTGATGTAAGGGAGTGACATGGGGAGGGCACAGAGAATAGGACAAGACCCAGATCACTTCTGCTCCTTCTGGGCTGCACCGTTCTTTCTCTCAGTGACTCTCGACTGAGACCGACCGACAGGTGAGTTCAGGAATTTTAATATTTCTTCTGACTGCAACAACTGATTGAATTTTTATTCCCTATTTTATTCCATCTATTTACACTCACGCACATATTCAATTTAACCCAACATTTTGTGCCAGCAACAAAATTGTAAAATTACTTCACTTGGATTTGCGTGAGATTGACCATAATTGAGGTGCTGTAGATAACATGCAGAGTAAGTGGCCCCCGATTGACTGATCTTTCATTTTCCGCGTGGGCAGCGTAATTTCATTTATAAGAATAGTCTGAGACAAATGAATAATGGTTCATTAACTAAACTGTCTGACAGATGCAGACCTGCTGTTTTATTTATGTGTGAGAACATTTTTATGACAGTGTTTATTTGCTTTTTGTGGCTAAATACATGCAGCTAAGTTTGAGGGTTTGTGGAAAGCCAAAGTTTCCGTTGGCTGGATGGAGATGCTACTTTTAGCTCTAGTTATTACTCCCTAGGCCTAAATGGTCCAGACTAAGGGCCACGTTTTCACAATATTTCACAAGCCTCTGACTGTCCTGTAAATTACTCTAATTATTATAAAGGATAAAAACATCTATGAATCTTCCTTTTACTGTGGAATGTCCCATTAAAGTTAGAGAACAAGTTTGTAATTATATGTTTTGTTGAAGATTGGAATGTGGATGTTGAAGTCACGACTTTGCGTGTTTTCTTGGTTTTTTGTGGTGTCACATGTGTATTTTATAGGGGCTCAGCTCTGCACACACCTTCTCTGTATCCTCCATCAATTCCTTTATCCCTATTTACCACTCGACCACTTCCTGTAATATTCATGAGCTGTTCTGGTCCCGGCCTCTCCAGGATGCTGATCCTCAGCTCCCTGTTGCTGCTCCTGCTCTGCTCATCTCAGCTGTCAGCGCAGGACGTGCAGGTGCGACTGGCAGGTGTGGGCCGGCGCGGTCCTTATGAGGGCCGTGTAGAGGTTTTCTATAACGGAGCCTGGGGCACCATCTGTGACGACGAGGTGGACCTGAAACTGGCCACGGTGGTCTGCCGACAACTGGGCTTCAAGCGCGGCTTCACATGGGCACACAGTGCCAAGTTTGGTGAAGGACAAGGTAAGTCCAGTTTAGTAACTTATAGGTGTTTTTACTACAGAGAGCTAATTTGTACTTTTGTTGATGTCAGGTTTAATCTGGTTGGACAATGTACTGTGCCAAGGCACAGAGAAATCCATCGCAGACTGTCGCTCCAATGGCTGGGGGATCAATGACTGCACACATGCTGAGGACTTGGGTGTAGTCTGTAGCCCTGAGAGGAGGCCAGGCGCCCCTCCCGCAACAATGGATCAAACCTCCTCATCCAACACACACGAGTCTCTCCAGCCCCGACAGAGGAGTCCTCAACCAGTACAGCCTGTGGAACCTTCGGCTGAATCTGCTCATTCACGGGGGCACCAGATCGCCCTTCATCGCGGGACATCCTCTTCACGCCGCGATGGCCTTTCTCCACAGCAGAATGGACATGAAATCCAGATCCACCGCAGACAGCGAGGAGGCTCTAGGCCGGGACTACAGGGCAACCCTGTCCCACAAGGGCACGAGCTGCCATCCCGCCTTATTAACAGAGCGGCGTACAGGCAGAGACATGAAAATACCAGGACCAGTCCACAGGCAGTAAGGCGAGAGGCAGAGGGCCAGGTGAACAGACCCCCAGGCCATTCACAGCTGCGGTCTGAGCGGCCTCCCGACAGACAGCCCCTTAGCGGGAACCATGTGGACCCTGACCCTGTTTATCCAGACATGGGATACGAGACGGACACTCAATACACACAGGTGAAACCACACACACCAGCGCTGCACTAGGCTCCTGCTTTGTCAGGCTCTCATACATAAAAGTCATTTGTTGAGCCACAGTCCCGCGGACATGTATAATTAGAGTCAAACCTAAAACCAGATTTTCTCCAGTCCAGCTCTAATGCACCAACAGGACTGAGGTTTCAACCATCCCGTGAACAGCCACGTCCCAAAAGAGAGAACGTCCAGAGGAAATTGCATGACATTTATCATCACTTGTGTTTGACTTTCTTTCCTTTGAACTTTGAGAGTTTACACTTTCTTCAGCGTTTGTAATCATTATGACACAAATCCTGACGTATTAAACAAACTGTTTAAGTTTTAGGTTCCTTCCTGATTCCAGTGCTAGCGGGTGATTAAAGAGTGCTCTGATTGTACACACAAAAAATAACTTAATGTGAATTGGCTCAAAATGTCTCAAATGATTTTGAGATAAGACATTATTTGGTGTTGAATTAAACATGTGTACATTTTTTACAAACAGCAATACTTACGCATTACATTGTTGTAAACAGGAGGCAGATTTGAAGGAGGCTCGTCTGCGGCCCGTCCTGTCTAGCAATCAAGGCGGTCTGGTGACAGAGGGGGTCCTGGAGGTCAAACATGCAGGAAAATGGCGTCACGTGTGCAACCATGGATGGGACCTCAGCAGCAGCCGAGTCGTCTGTGGCATGTTGGGATTCCCCACTGCAGAGGCCTTAGACCTGAACCCCTACAGGTAACAAATCAGAGAAAAGTGTTTAGCTGAAACATGCACAGGTGGCTATAAGAAACGTGTTAGCTGATTACCCTACAATAATATATTAACAGGAATTAAAATGTTCTGTGGAAAAAATAGTAGGGATCTTATCTATATATTCTCTACAGATCATTCAACTGCAGACCATTGGTCGCAATTATCGTTGTGCTGTTTTTACGTGGAACATCAATGCGTTCACTGTACATTGCTCATTAGATTAAGCTGGTGTATGCATGGAGAACAGTGCCCCTTGTAGAAAAAGTTCAACCATAATTGCTGTCATTAGTAAACCACATTTGGCATGACAAGTCCAGTGGCATCAGTGCCGTCAGCCTGTCCACTCCACTGTCGACAGAGTGGGACTCAGAGCAGAGCTGATTCTAAAAATGTCCTCCAAAGTATATTATTAATGTCGCATCCAGACTGCAAGATTATCATCATCATGGTGTATGTTTTACATGAAACCTCCCTTTCATGGTCCTTCATATAATTAGAAGGGTCTCATTCACTGTCTCCCTCTGTAGCCTACATAAAATGTCAGTGTAAAGTCACTGCGATGAGTCAAACTGTAAAGAGAATGTACAATTATGGGTTTCATTGTCATACACATTTATTCACTGCTGTATCTTACAGTAGTTTTGTAGTTCAAAGTTCAATGGCATTTTAGACAAATTAAGCAGAAGTCTTGAGGGCCAGAAACTATTGGTCCCAGAACCGCATATGGCCCATAGGCCAGAGTTTGGACACTCCATGTTACAGTAAATGTACCCTTACTGAATGTCATCCTGAAACTCCCTATGTGCACTATTATTCTACTACTATATTCTAGCAGTGTATTGTGATTTTTCACATGTTTGATATGACATAGCATAACTGAACAGCTACAAATACATTTTCAGAATTTCATGTTATTATAGCACTATTACAAAAGGGCAAACAAGAAAAAAGCTAAAGATGTAGTTTATGTTGTTGCACCAAAAAACAAGTGTACAGGCAGCTTAAGTCTACACAAGCCCCCATCTTCTGTCTAATTTCGGCTCTAAATACCACTTGAAGCACCTACGCAAACCTGCAAAGTCTTTGGACACATATCATTACAGTCTCACTTACATTTATCCTAATGCATTCCTCCCCGACCATCAAGTTACAAGAACTTTACACAAATTACACCCAAGATCCACACATACGAGCAAATAAACACGCAAACACAAACACAGTCGCCCCTCTGTGTGTGTCCGTCTGTCTGCCCACAAAGCTCTTTTTAGGGCTTGGCTAACAGCACCACTGTACTGACCACTGACCCGCTCTGCCCCAGCTGTGTCCATGCCACCAATAATTAGCCCTTGTGTCCACTCCTTCAACAGGAAAAAGACTATTCCCCTTCGCTTCCTCCCAATACTATGCAATTCAAAAATCCAGACTGTCCTATGTGTTGGATAAAAGCTTTGGATTCGTTTTTAAATTACTAGCTCTTTGATTATGCTTGCTTTCCCCTCTCTCAACAACACAGATTCAAATTATGCGGTAATTTGGCAATAATTACCTTCCCAACTCAACCCTCTTAATTCATCCAGGCTTGGGGCTGGTAAAGATGTTCACTGAACACATTGCTTGTAGATCAGAAAAAAAAAACTTTTTTGTTGTATCTTAACATTTATCCAACATAATTCAATACACTTGGGCAATACAAGTTCTTTGCCGCTTCATACAAGCAGGTTCATGTAGAATATTTGTGGTGATGCCTACTGTGGTTGCAAATTCATCTTCTTCTGAAGACGTTTGGTTTATTGATAAGTTAGCATCAGAGCAGTTTTACAGGCCTGGAGCCGTGTTCTGGTCTCTGTGTCCACTTGTCCACTGCAGTCATTAAGGACCGAGACAGCCTCTAATCTAAAATAATATCACTGTCCCCGGCTCGCCGTGTCAGTAGTTCCCACTCTGGAGTGTAGAAGTGGCTTCTGGTGTGACGGCTTTTGTCTTTGCTTGTTAAGTCGCCCAGAGCACTTTTGCAGATGTTTGAACTCTCTAACTCACTTTGTAGCACTTACAAAATGCAAAGTGCAAAGCCATTTTCCATGAGTCCTGTTTCATCACATCCATTCATTTCAAGACTGATGGTGACTTCTGTAGCTCTTTTAATTAACTTTCACCTCCTGTTTTTTCACATTTGTCTTTACAACTTTGGTAAAATCCTCTAATGCCACTTTGACAATGATGCTATAAGCCACATTTCATGGAAAATGTGGCATTATTTCCCTTTTTGTTCCACACAGTTTGATGTTAACCATCTAAAGACTGTTTGACAACTCGCCGTCTCTCCTGATACTCCTCTAGACTAGCTGCTCTGTATTCATGTAGCGTAATAACCGGTTGCAAGTGTGGCTTATGCAATTGTGCGATCGAAGGTGCGTAAAACATCCCTCACATCTAGGCCCAGAGACACGAAATGCTTTTCTTTACATTACAACAAGCTGGTGAGAAAACCAGTCTGTTTTGCCCGAGGCTTGATGCTGTGGTTCACTTGACTTTCCCAAAAAAGCTGTGTGATGCTCATAAAGTTGTCCTGTTGGGACGCTCTTGCATCAGAGACTTGTGATCCCCAAAAGACAGTCACATAGGGTGAGCACAGGGTAACAAGACTGGGACGTTTAAATTGCATTGTTTTCAGAAAGAAGGGAACACAGAAAGTTGATATGTGCGTGCATATTTCCATGTCTGGTGTGTGTGTGTCAACATGCTACTGCTCGACCGCACTGCAGACACTGCCAAGCACAGCAGGCAATTATATGGGTAGCACACTCTCTCCCTGCTCCCCCCATCCTCTCTGCGAACTCACACCCCCGTGCTGTCTGTCTCCCTCGTTTTGATTTACCGCAGTTATGAAACCATTTAAATTGTAGAGACGTGCAAAGCCTGTATTTTTAGTACAATTTTCACCTTTTATGCCATTGAGTTAATATCGTTGGTTTACCGGATTAGACTCTTGCATTTGATGCCGCAACGAGACACGGGCAGTGTTAAGTAGTGGAGACAGAGGTGGGATGAGAAAATAGACAGGAAAGTTTAGCATAAGAAAAGAAAATACAGGGAGAGGAACAGGAGCCAGTAAAGCAAAGCATTGGCAGGAAGAACAGATGAGAAATTAAGTGAAGCATGATTTTTTTACGGAAGAAAGACTATACAAATATATGTGTGTTGCTTGCATTGCTACTGTATTTGCACGAGTAGCTTCTATCTTTATGTAAGAAACTAAATAAACCTTTCCATCAATGGAGGTCCAGACTCCAGACTCCCACTAAATAATAGGTATATGCTTATCTGAGGCTGGAACTTTCCAACAGCAGTGCAAAAAATCAGCCTTTCTGTTCTTGTGTGCGATTTGCGGTAGCCCTCGTTCCTTGGACTTGTCCGTGTGGCTTTCCCCAAGAGGCAATTCCCTTTCAAAACCTATTACTCACCTAATGTTCGGCGCGCTGCCGGACACGGGGACATCGCTGCCGAAGGAAATGTCTCTTTTCTTAGTTTGTCAAATATTTAATTGCATCATGAGTCTAGCTGTATACGGTAAACCGTCCCTCCATGGTCTATACTTGGAACTCATTCATGAAGGGCGTCAGTCACTCGCCACCTGCCTGCGGTCGCACTGGCTGATGTGGTTGGGAAATGTATGTGTCACAGAGCCACACTCCCCAGATTCGGCAGCTTTCTTGGTGATGTTTTCTTTCAATTTAATCTTTTTTGCGTTTCGGACAAGACCCTTTTTGTGTGCATAATTTTCTTGACTGCAATGTGAGGCAATATTTCAGTCCATCGTTTAGAGAACGCTGTTGGGATTGGCAAACCTCAATCAGGCCCTTGGGAGGGATTAATGTATAGTGGTTTGTTGATATATTTTTAGAGTGTTTCCATGCGGATAGGCAGAAGAGACACAGAGGCACATATAGAAAGTGTGAAACAAAAATACCTCCAGATGAAGCAAGATTTTACAGGGGGAAAAGACTAGGGTAGGGTCATAAGCCTACACTATTTTGTCCTTTCCAGTGACTTCATGCCACACGAATTATTTAAACAGTCCTATGTTAACCAAGTGACACATAATCCCTTCATGTGCCTTGATTTCACTATTTTGAAGATGTTTGAAAATATGAGGGAGCTTAGTTAAGTATAGGGCAAATGTTCCCAAACTTTATTCTCCCAGTTAGAAAATAAAATGAAACATTAAGATAAGTACTTTCACTGGTTAATAAAACATTATGCTGTGACAAAATGCAATAATATAATTCACTTCTTTTGCTTTGCTCACCTCAAGTGGAGATCTCTTCTCAACCGATCCCCAAGATAATGATGGATCATAATAATGCTTTTCAATGTCTTTTTAGGAAACTGTGGGACTCCAAACTTTCTGATCCTTCTTCAAGGTAAATTTGTTTTCATTTGTCATCTAAAATGAAATGGCTGTATCTGACCCCTTTTCCCCATGTCCTTAGGCTAAGTAGTCTGATCTCTAAGAAGGGTTACTGGGTAGAAAAGGTCCAGTGTCAAGGTGTTGAGGCCTCGCTGTCGCAGTGCCAGGTCCAGCTGTCTATGCCCCGGACGGATGTGCCCTGTAGAGGGGGGATGCACGCGGTGGTCCGCTGTGTCCCGGGACCTCAGTTCACTCGCTCTGGCAGAGCCTCCGCACCTGTGAGTGACAAAACAACATGACCTAATCGATAGTGAACTGATAGACAGAAGAGTGAAAAAAAAAAACCCTGTAAGTTTAGCTAAATATGCTGACGTTACATGAGAGCAAACCGCTAATTAGCAGGTTAGCATCTGCAGCTTAGCGCCATAGGAGTCTGTTAATGTAGCCTGTTATATTTAGCCTATTGTTCAAAAGGTTGTTCAAAAGGTCGTCATATAGCATACTGATGTGCAGGTTGGAAACTGCAATTGGTTTTCTGATATTTTTTATTCATTACATTGCTGACGCATAAATGCACGACATCACCTTTTTTGTCTTTTGTCCCTATGGAGTGGACCCTGTGGTACTCTGTGTGCCCCCCTCCCTCCAAGTGTATCTGTCTGCGGCCTCCCTCCCTCAAGAGTTGTTGCAGTTTATTTATAAAGCAGTCACTTAAAAGAACAATTTGTAAGTAAAAAGACAATGTAACCAAAAATACTCCCAAACCTATGCATTTTACTGCAAAACTATAGATTTTTCTCTCAAAATAATATTCACTTTATATTTCCAAGTATCCCCTTCTAAGTCCTCTAGTACCCCAAGGGGTCCCCGTACCCCTGGTTGGGAACCACTGCTCTACATCAGGGGAGTCCAAACCTTTTTCCTCGAGGGCCACAGATCGGCGGCCATTCAACGTTCAACTGGTGCATTTAAGACCTTTCCCAGACCTTTATTTAGGCCTGGAACATTAATGCCAGCTCTGTCGTTTTTGAGGTTTCAATCATGTGGAATTATTAAATTGGTCCGTGGGCCGCACTTTGGGCACCCCTGCTCTTCAAAGCTACAATTATGATGCTTAGACTGTTTTCATTTTGTGGATTATAGAAACATTAAATTAGAAATGGAAAGATTAAAATGTTTATTGTGTAATTAAGATATATATGTCTATGGTCTAAGTTGTACAAGAGTTTTCCATCCTAGCAAAGGTTTTCAACTATTTATTTGAACTGCCTTGTTTGCAATGGCCCACTTTGCAACCAGAAGAACAGTTTAGCTGAGGAAGTTCTTGAATGAGAGGCAAACACAGTCTTCAAAAGTCAACCCAGTACAGATGGCTACTTTTTGAAAATCTTTTCTATGATTTTATAATAACATAATATTTTTCTTTAAATTGTTATGTTTTTGTTCTTAAAGCCAGCTGTACGTCTGAAGGCGGGGCCACGGGTCGGAGAGGGCCGGGTGGAGGTCTTGAAGGAGGGCAAGTGGGGCACCATCTGTGATCATCTGTGGGACATCAGTGCTGCCAGCGTGGTCTGCAGAGAGCTGGGCTTTGGGACCGCGAAAGAGGCCCTGAGACAGGCTCAGTTGGGACAGGGTAAGACACTGACTACACTCATGAGCAACTGCCTTTGAAGTGGAAAGCCAGGCCAGACTGCAGTACTTTTACTTCAGATGTCTGCTTTTTACATACAAATCAGATCATACACCCTGTGCTTGATCATTTAGTCCAAGCATTTTTGAGACTAAACACGTTTCTGTCTAAATGACGCAAACCCGTCAGTCCAAGTACTAAGGACTGACTCTGCGTAGACAAATAAACCCAGTGCAAGTGTTTACTGCTTCATCTGAGATGTGGATTTCGAAGGAATTTACCCATGACCAATTAAACATAAAGCTTTTGTGACTCTCACTCTGCGGGTTTGAAAGTAAATCTGTTAGCTTTAGGTTAGTCTATGAACCAGCCCAAAAGCTTGTGGCTTATTTTGGTATCCACTATCCAGCTGGAATGAGTTTATGCCCACTTAATTTTTAAGAATGAAATTTGTAAACATGTTCTAGTTAATAGAGCCTACTTTCTCACACTTGTTTATTGGGTCTCTGCTTTACCTCAGCTGTAATCATGTACGTTTCCTGCCATTATCTTTGTACCCAAATAAATAAACATGTCCTACAGTAGAGGGTGCATTTCCTTTCCTCTACTAAATGATCTGATACTACTCTACTTAATGATCTAATACATGTAAACATCTGTGTTTAGCCACTTTAAAAGTAGATGCTACAGTGCTGTGATGTCTTAATAATGAACATAGCTGAATGCATTAACTCTGCATTGTGGCTGTTAATTCCCAGAATAACTGGTAAAGTACAAGCCGTACCTCTGCACAGCAGTGGCCCATAAAGCCTCGTGACCATGGTCAGAGAGCAGCATTATGAAGATGACATCATTAGCTATTTAAAGACAAATTACAGGGCTTTAGCAGGCTTGGGCCTCACACACCTACGCAAACAGTTTCTGAGATTTTCCCCCATTTAGACATCTTAGTATCTATTTTGGTGAATAAACTATAATCCTGGTGTGCTGCAGCAGCAGAGGGTAGGGTGCAGTCAATGGACAAATCACTTAGTTGGGGACCCACATCAGAGATCCTAATCATGTCTGGCCTTTTAATCCCTCTCTGTAGACCGGGCTTAGTAACTTTCTCGTACTGTGCACGTTTGACTCTTTGATGTGGTGTATACAGTTTGTGCATAAATCACTCCACGCCCTTCTTCTTTAGGCACTGGCCCCATCCACATGAACAGTGTGCAATGCACAGGCCGAGAGACGTCCGTTAATGAATGCAGCTTTAGGCCTGTGCCTCAGTACACCTGCAAACACAACCAGGATGTGTCTGTTCGATGCAACATTCCCAACACTGGCATGCAAACGGTAAACTCCATTCAAAAGATTACTGTTGTTTTCTCGCTGACTTCAGAAAAAAATGAAAGTTACATTTTCTCATGTTCAGGTTCGTCTTGCTGGAGGAAGAGAGAAGTCTGAAGGTCGTGTTGAAGTGCTTATAGACATTGGAGGCGTCAAGCGATGGGGGTCGGTTTGCAGCGAAAACTGGGGCATTAACGAAGCCATGGTGGTGTGTCGGCAGCTGGGACTAGGCTTTGCGTCCACTGCCCACCAGGTAACATGGAAATCACCATTGGATCCTCTTTTTTGTTTAGTGCTTGACTTTTTCCCGTGCTGTCCCTTGCACCGTGTGTCTCTGTGTGCTGTGTTATTACCGAGGCCGAGGGTAATTACAGGCTTCTCAAACGTCCACTTCCAGCGCAACGAAAATAAAAGAGGGAAAGTGAGGTGAAGAGAGGCTGAATTTTACCGAGCAAACAAACTCAAAATAGAAGTGTGCATGGAAAGACCAGTGTGTGCATAACTGGGGGAAAAAAAGTGGGAAATGTGCTATTGTGTTCCTCGCCTTTGAAATGCATCCCATTGTTTTGCTTTGCTCAAACAAATTTTCACATTGAATCTTACGTTTAGCAACATTTCAAACAATCTTGCTTGTCTTTGAAGGAAACTTGGTACTGGCCTGGCTCTGCAGACGCTGGGGAGGTGATACTGAGTGGGACACACTGCACCGGCTCCGAAATGTCTATCCAACGGTGTCGTCGAAACTCAAATGTCTACTGTCCCAGAGGAGGGGACGGCCGAGCAGCAGGCGTCACATGTGTCGAGGGTAAAGTTCTTATTAATATTCTCTTAGAATTACAAACACTCTCCATTCTACTTCATTTACCTTTCACTTTAACCCCTATAGTTGCTCCGGATTTGGTGGTGGATGCTCAGCTGGTTCAGGAGACGGCCTACCTGGAGGACCGACCCCTGCACCTCCTCACCTGCGCCCAAGAGGAGAACTGTCTGTCCTCCTCCGCAGCCCGCATGCACTGGCCGTACGGACACCGGCGCCTGCTGCGCTTTTCCTCGCGCATCATGAACCTGGGACGGGCCGACTTCAGACCGCGGGCCTCAAGAGAAGACTGGGTCTGGCACCAGTGTCACAGGTAAACACTCGAGGAAATCTCACTTACACCTTAGCATTTAGCTACATGGGCATCAGCACACGGCATTATCCCGACGGATGCGAGGCCCAGTTCTACCCCCCCCCTGGAAATTTGATGCACAATGAACAATCACAGAACATCCCACTGTCAGACATCAGCTTGAAATCAGCTTTGCAGGAACATTAGAAAGTTTTGAGCTTTTCTACAAACGTTGCTGTAGTTTTATGTCACTCATCATAAACCGTGCTGGACGGGACAGAGAGGAATGATGGGACAATGATGGGACAATTGTATTTCAGGGAGCGGGCCTAAAAATAAGCGATGGGCCTGTTATTTAACTGTGTAAACACAATCTTTTATCCTCCACGGTGATGTTTATGACAGACATTCGCCGCACGGGTCACCTAGTTGTTAGAGTCAGAGCAGGCCATGCGCCTTATCTCAGCGGTTTGTGGTGTCGTCTCCTAAATCGAGAGGCACCATCTCTGTCCCACTGCAGCCACTGTCCCATCCACATGCTCACTTCAGTCATCTCATTATGTGTTTAAAAGGCTGTTATGTCCTTTACTCCACTTTAGATGAGCTAGGCAAATACACGGTCAAATGTATTTTATGTTTATGATATATTTCCACTCTGTTTCTGACCCATGTCTCAGGCACTACCACAGCATTGAAGTTTTTACCCACTATGATCTACTGACTCTGAATGGGACTAAAGTCGCTGAAGGCCACAAAGCAAGTTTCTGCCTGGAAGACACCTACTGCCCTGAAGGTGACCTTTTTATAGATATCTGCTGATGGAGAATAAATATCTGCCGTTACTAATTATGACCACTGTTTGTAAAAGTTAGTAATAAAATAAATCTACTTTCTGATTTTGCCAAGTGATGCACATTGGCTCTTAAAAAAATGGAAATGCAAAAATGAAAGAATGCATTTAAAACGTGAACCTAAAAACAGCGTTTCCTGCTCCTAGGTCTCCACAAGCGCTTCTCCTGCTATAACATGGGGCAGCAGGGCATCTCTGTGGGCTGCTGGGACACTTACCGCCATGATATTGACTGTCAATGGGTCGATATCACAGATGTACGGCCCGGTGAATACATCTTCCAGGTAAGAAAACCTTTTTCAGTACTGCTAAAAGTAAAGTTAAAATGATATCCATAGACTTTTTTTTTTTAGTTATTATAGTTGCATGAAATAATGGTTTAATTATTGCAATTAATGCTAATCATTGCAAACGCTGTAAATGTTTCAACATCCACAGGCGCACATGAAATTAAAGCTATGATAAAAGACTGTAATTACTGTGAATTGGGCTTTGGCTGAGACTTGAGCCATTCAGGTGAACAGCATGTGTGCAGCTTAAGGGTGTGTGCAGTTTAGGAAAGTGAATTTAGACTGGATTTATATAGAAAAAGTAGACCTGCTATTAGTCAACCATTTCACAAAGTAGTGGCTTATTGGCAGTGGAAAGCCTCTGTCAGCGCTCTGCATTTGTACACAGTGACTATTCTGTTTTCGGCTCATGGTTCATGCATCTTCAATGAGTGTTTTTACACATCTGTCATCTGTCATCTCTCTCTATCATTTACTCTATTTTCTCCTGAGAGATGATGTTTAGAGTTTGTCATTATTTTTAGCCTTTACATGAAATGTCTGACTTTGACTTATCTCTGTGTGAACTGTCGCCTCAGTACAGTCACAGATTACAGAACATTAACTGGAGTTCCTTTTGGGGGGGTTTACTGATTTCACAGCATTTCTCTTTATTGTTTCAACTTGTTTTCTAACTTGTTCACGTGCACTCTTAAGTTTAGGGATTGCTTGGGGGACTCCTTTTGCACCAGTATTTTAACAAAATATTTACATACATGCACTTTGTTCAGTTGTGGGGCTCGTGAACCCTTTTTCTTTAAACATGTGCAGAGTCACGTCTTTTAGATGGACCACATCCTGTCATCGCAGCACTTCATCGCCCCGTTTTTGCCACGACGGCTGTACTTTGCGGTCCCACAGTAGCCGAGGAGCTCATAAATTTGAGTCAGGAGTGAGGGACCGATGCTCGCTTGTCTTCCACGCAGCAGCTGGGTGTTTCTTTGTGCCTTACCTCAATCTCAGGGTGGCAGACATTTTTAGGAGCATGAATTTAGGCCCATGAGTCACGCTCACCTCATCTTGATTGCCACTGATTGCTCCGCCATTTTAACATCAACTCCTCAAGCCTAGCCTTTTTATACGGCTGTGAGAACCTTTCATTGTTGTGTAAAAATACAATTACAACGGCTTTAAAACAGATCCTCAAACAACACAGTTTAATTTGGTGTTTTATGGTTAAAAAGTGAGCAGTGAATTAGTTTTAGTACAACCTAGTTAAAACATCTGGCAAAGGTTGAAGTCATGACATTAAAATAGTTTAGTAATGCGCTATTTGCAAGTGTTACTCTCATTCAAACATTGTGAGGAGAAGGTTATCTGTTTGAAGGAAAATTAGTTTGTGCAATTTTCATGTATAACTACCCCATGCAGACAGACTGGGTGGAAAACAACAAACCATGGCTTCAGGCTAATGATAGGCTCGGCGTTATATTCAAAACCCAAAACTGTCATCTGCATCCCGTTTCTGCACAGAGATAACAGTGGAAAGTGATGTCACGCTCGTCTTCAACCCACAATTTATACATTGTGAGACTTATAGAAAGGGCTGAACAATATCCCGCGGCTTCGGAGTTGGCATTGACAGAAAACCTGTTGTTTCCTCACCGCTAAACTTTCTCTATATAAAAATACACTTGTCTTTGTCCACATTTAGACTGGCATTTTGAATGTACAGACATAAAATTGGGTGTAGACACTGACACTGAGCAAAGTGCCATGTTAAGTCTTCTTTATTACTATAATAATTCTTTGTTCTCTCAGGTGGAGGTCAACCCGTCTTTAGACATGGCAGAAGCCGACTTTCAAAACAACGTGATGCGGTGTCGGTGCAAATACGACGGAGCTCGAGTTTACATGTTTGGATGTCACGCAGGTACAGTCTATTAGAAAAGAAACAGTTATTTGTTTTCTCTTGAACTTAAATTGGAAAAAATTTGAACTATCTGAGGCTCAAACGTGAAGTCTCACATTACCGTACCCAGTTTAAGTAAATGAAGGTAGACTATGCACGCTTTACATTTGCCTGTGTGAGGCTCAGTTCTTACCAGCTACTGGAATAATATAACCTAGTTCTGCCAGATGGAAATGCCATGGTCAGTATCGGCTGAAAGAACCTCTGTGCTAAAGTATTGCATAGCAGTTCATTTAATTAGACGTCCCTCTATGTAGAAGGATTCCTGGAAGCAAAGACAATGCCCCGCATCACAGCAAAGCTGAAGGTTTAGTTGCACACCAGAACACTTTATTTTGATTGATTTGTACAACAGTAAGTGCAGATGGGGCTAAGCTACAGTTAGGCCTGTCAAGTAAAAGGCAAAAATGTGATTGTTCTTTTTGTTTTCATCAGGAGATGCCTACAGCGCTGAGGCGGAGGATTTGTTCGACCATCAACGTCAGATTTCAAATAACTTCCTGTGAACCCAGATATAATGATGAAAACAGCTGTACACACCTCAACATGCAAAGGGAAAGACATGACTTGGGCATATATAAGTTTAAACGAGAGGAGAGCTAACTCAACTGCAGAGACTGTTTCTGCAAATCAAGGAAGAACTTGAAATAAGATGCAAAGAATTCAGGAAAACATGATGTCACTATGGTGAAAGTAGAGTAGCTTACATTTTACATTTTCCAAATATATTCCCTTGATTAAATCAAAACCACCCTGGCATGAAGGATTATGACGACTCTTGGATAACCTTGTCAGACAGCAGCAGACCGAAGGTTTCTAAAGTCATTTTCTTTTATTGTTTACGTTTCTAAATGTAACGTATCAAACTGTGGTTTGGTTTTGTTCATTTTATTTCACGGTGCTATTTTGCCATATTTGAATAAATACTGTAATGTAATGCAAATGTATGGTCATGTACAGTTTTATATTACCTCTTTAGACTATTGTTAAGTCTCTAATTTATGCAGAATTTAATGAATGATCAACTAAACCTTGTCCCTGTGTGGCTGTGTTTTGTACTGTTATTTTATTCTGATCCATGTTTTGCTTGTTTGTTTTGCACCTATGAGTGATACGAGCTGGCTGTAAGTGCTCCTTCAGACTTGCTTGGCAATGACAGTGAAAGAATAAAGTCAACGTGAACGGTTATCTGAGCCATGGCTTTTTACCACAAAATAATGTTTAAAATTGTGTTCATTCGGTCAGTGAACAGTCCTAAAAGGCTGCAATAGGACACAAATAGTTCAGTAGTGCAGCTAAATACATGAGCGCTGCCACTCACGACCCAATTTTAATAAGTGGTACGAAAATGAATGACTGTGGCTGCTATTCTTTTCCAGAGTCTGAACTGACCCTTGTTTTATAGTAGTTTCCACACCATTTCCTTTGGCAGATGCCTTCAAATGCACGTTGCACAATGGAAACTCTCACAGCATTCTGTATTATCACAGATTTACTACTTTATATTCCAACGTCTGGGGCTTTGAAGGTGATGAACATAATACTCTTATACTATTTACGGTTATTGTAAAAGATATGAAACTTTTTCCCCTCATTTTTGCACATGGATATGCTCCGATGCACCAAAGACAATGTAACTGTCTCTCAGTATGTAAAGCAGTAATGTCAAATGAGGCATTAAAGCAGATATTCATTGAAAAAGACTATGTTCATTGCGTGTGTATAATTTTTTGGGGGGGACAATGCCTCATGCCATGACAGAGTTATAGCAGTGCAATGAGGGCATCACAGTTAACTGGCACTTGAATCAACTTGCTGCTTGGTAGTGGTTGCTGTTGTTAATCTAATGAGCGTGTGGGAGACTTTAGACTGGATCATCACTTTCCTCTGGCCACACTAAAGCATGGCATTACGGGCAGGGCTCAGATCTCACACGACGGCGGTAACGAGATGCTTCAGGTTGAGTTTTGAACCATGGCTCGTGCTTCTGCGTCCAGGGAGGTCGACTTCTGGCACAGCATGAAATCGAGCCCATGTTTGCTTTTAGTCACATGCCATTAGATTCATGGAAATGAATTGTGCTTGATGTGGCCAGAAAAATATTTGTAAAAATTATAAAGTATGTGTAGGCTCAAGATAAAAAATTTAAGAAATAAATTCCAATTGCATTTGATTTTTAAAATATTTAGGGAAAGTAATTTCATGTAGCCTAATAAAAAACAAAATAAAAAGCCTTTACAGTATTTCATGTGGGTTTTTGTTTTCAGTCTTTGATTTTTCTCACGAGGATATCTCCCAGACACCAAAGTGCACCTTCATTACAGAACAATAATTTGACCTCAACTTCCTGAAAGTTTTGGATGTTGACTTCTTCATGCAAGTTCTTTTGTAAGGAAAAAAGGAAAAGGACAAAAGGTAATGTGATTGGTGTACTAGACATTTAATTCAAATGAACCACAATTACAAAAGAGAGAAACTCTTTTAGTACTTTTGAGGCAATTTGGAAAGAGAAAACAATGTTTCAATATTCTAATGCCGTTATTCCCAAAGTCTGAATTGTCACGGACCCCTCCCCATTTATAATTATTCTAAAATCAAAAGAATGCGTCTTTCAGCTTAAAATGACACATTAAATAACAAAAGCAATGACTAATAGGCTAAATACTGATGTAACATTGTACATTTTGAACAGGTTCATTCTACTCTCTACAGTGCCCCTGAGGACCCCCAGGGGGCCACAGACCTCACTTTAAGAACAGCTGCTCTAATGCATTTATAATATTGTAGATGAACATGCTCACGGTTGTAAACATTATTAATTAAAAATTAATATAGACACAAACTTTAAACATGCATAACTTCTACTGCAATTCAGAATATTGATCCCTGAATAAAAAAAGATTACTCAATTACAAATTTATAATACAAAGCTCTAATTTAAAATTACAACAGCAATAACATAATTTCTGGTCTGGGCTTTACTAGAAAGACCCGATCCAGCTTCCATCTCTCCAAGTATGGCCCTATGGAAACCAATACTTAAGTCCATAAGGATCAGAGAGTTCTGGGACGGTTGGAGCAAAATCGGTAAACAAAAGCAGCAGAAAAGGGAAGAAAACTGTGGGAATCCTGTTCTGGGAAGGACTGCCAGTTTGTTGAGAAAAACCAAGCAGGAGGAGCCTCGGGTTTATTGAAGAAACAGACGGCTTTATGTAGACGGGGGGTAGTTTTCTGTGGAGTCACTTTCCCTCCCAAGCGTCTTCCCTTTGTTTGGCTGCTAGACGTTTTTGCTCTGAAAAACAGCAATGTAGACTTCAACATTTAGCAATTACTTAAATAATAATACTTATCAAGTCTTACTTAATTAGTTGTATTTTGCTGGAAACTTTTCACCTCTGGCATTGACTTTGCACTTAGTACCTTTAATAAAAATGGATTGTGTCCCTGAGCTTTATTTGGTGACTGAGAGTTAAGTGGAAAACCGTTAGTGGTTTAATGTCCCTGTACACGTGACCATCACCGATTAACAGTTGTGAAGGATACAGCTCTAAGATACTGAGCGCTAGATTTCCTGGCAACATTTTGACCACATTGTCCCTGTTTATGCTTTAACAGCCCCCACTAGTGGCAGAAACATTGAAGTACATTTTTATCCAATTGCTCCCTTTCTTGTCACTGGCTACGTTTACATGGAGACCGAAAATCTGATTCTAATCCGATTTCTGGAGTTCTCAGATTATTGACGTGGCATGTAAACAGCATAATCTGATATACATTATCTGATATTCATATAATCTGATTTCTTCCTAATCTTTCACACGCGTGCATGAACTAACCTGGAAATACAGCAAAACGGCCAAAATCATGCCTAAAAGGCAAAGATTAAAATATATAATAAAAATACTGAAAGCATGTTTTTTTAGAAAAAAGAAAAAAATAATCATAAAAATTATCCATGAAATAAATCTCAAATAAGTTTGAGAAGTTACTTTGCTGCTGACAGTCCAGTGGTTTAGGCTGCTGCACATATGCAGAACATGGACTACCTCCTTAGTGAGTTTTAAGGTCCCCGATAGGGTTGTTCCGATGGACGATATCAATCAATCCATGGATGGAAGACTAGCAACCATCGTGATAACCACCCACCCTGTCAGAAACACGCACTGGATTTTCTGTGGGCCTTGTAAAACCTACAAACTTTGCAGGATTGCAGTGTAGATTAATCACGAATATACAGTAATGAATGCACGCTAGTTTAAGTAGCCTACAGAAGCCAGAAGACATGAGTGTTTAGCCATAATTATTAAATAAAAGACCGCAGCGCTGCTCTATTTCTGACGCGGCCGGGGCTCTCTCTCTCTCTCTCTCTAAAAAGCAGCTAACCGGTTTAAAACACCCGCGTGGTTTCACTTTTGCTTTTCGTAACGGAAACTAAAACAGTTTTTTAAAAATGCTGCGATGGATCTCACATTCGGAGCTGAGGAGCGCAATGGGTTGGATGTTTCACTGAGGACCCGAGAGAGAGAGAGAGGAGAGAAAGAGATGCGGAGGTACAAGGCTACGAGCACACGGACCGAGCGGCGCGTGGAGCAGCTTCAAAAACAAACTTCTAAATATTGTCCCGTTCACCCACTGTTTCTTAAACATTATGTTAAAATTGAGCAAATGCAAATAATAAGCTCCGATTTACATTTGTATTAGTGTGATAAGAGCCTTGGTATTGAGGAGCAGATGACGCTCTGAATAAGTCGTTCTCCTCTGAGACTTTTACGCACGAGTTTTAACGCATTTCTGTTGCAAAATTCGTGTTCCAGGACTCCGGTTCGATCATGTTTAGTTTAGATACATTTATCCTGCAATCTCACATTTTTCCTAACAAATAATATGCGGCCTATATATAGGATATGTGAATGTCTTTTAAAAAAGCTTATATGAGATGGATGATATCATCGTCCATCACGATGGTTCAATGTAAACATTGTCAACTGCCAATTAAGTTGACATCGCCCAACCCTAGTCCCCGCTCTGATTATTTACTGAATTGTCTCTCCACCCTTATATCTTTAAGAGAAGTTAAAGCACAGTTGTGTGTTTTAATTTCTTTAATTACATCAGAAATAAGTTCCTAAACCTGTGCTGTATCCACTCAGCCACCAAGCACAAAAAGCTGCTACCACTTGACTCCAAGTCCAAATATGGAGGCGCAGTCATTCTCCACCTGGTTCTGCAGGTGGGCCTGGTGAAGAGAGGGGTGGAGATAATTCAGTTGCTCTCAAAATCCAAATCTGCTCTGGCTCATATCATGTAGAACTCGGAGTTTTGGATTCTCAGATTTCTGAAGAGAATGTAAATGCATCATATCTGATTATTGGGTTATCTGATTTCTCCAGTTACGTAAATCCTCTAATACTGGCCTGTATTCCATTACCAGCCGGGTCTCTAACAGTGGCCGGGTTCGTAGCTGGCGGAGGCAAATAAAAGCCGGTCTCTAAAACAGGCCGGGGCTATTATTAGAAACTATAGCGGTAGAAATATTTCCCATGTTCGGAATTTATCTCCTACTCGTGTAAACGATAACTCACGTGCAGGAAGTAAACAAACGGGAACCCAAGCCGAGAGAGAGAGGGAGCGCTGCGGAGCGGAGCTGATCCATCCTTTGAGACAGATTTAGCCACTTTTCAAACCTTCTGTGACTATAAACAGGGCAAGCAACAAATGTTGTGTGACCCTCCAGGGTTTTAATAAAGTCACCATCGCGTCCTCAAAGCACATCCAGCGGCTCCGTGTGCAGGTAAGTTCCACGCCTCAAAGTAACTCCTCCGATCAGCGCGAGCGTCTCGTCTTCTCTCGGTCTGTTGTATGATCGATCACACTCCGTCTAAACTCGCCTTTACACCAGATAACAACAATAATCCGGTCCGCGGTAAAAAAACAAAAAAAGAAAGCGAACCTGGCGTGACATTGATGTCAATGTTCCGCTAACAGCAGCGAAACGCTTCCTGTTGTCCCTACAAATAAAAAGCGTCAATGTTCCAGCCGCTGGGAGAGTGTTTGCAATGTTAATTAATAAATGAACCTAATATTTTAGGTTCAAATGGACACACATCTCGTTTTTCTTCATTCTACTGGTCGTCCGTTTTGCTCAAATAAAAATAAAGGCCTGTCTCTAATATTGGCCTGGTTCCAATAAAGGCCTGGTCCTCGATGCGCTTGAGTAAATAAAGGCCCCGGCCTGTATTAGAGGATTTACGGTATCTGAATTTTCAGATCATGTAAACGCAATTATCATGCTAGATAATTGGTCATTTTCCCCACACGCCAAGCCCTTTCTGGCACAAATAGATTGCATTACTTTGGAGTTAGGTTTAATTATATAAGAATATTAAAAATCCATCTTTTATGGCATAAATGTTATACCTTTGGCATCCTGGAGTTTTTTCTTCTCTGCCTCTCGCTGCTCCTTTGTCAAGTTGCTCTTCACGCCCAAAGCACCAATCACAAGCTTACGAGCCAGGGCTGCACTGGTCTGAGGTCTCTCCTTTGCAGGTAGGAGGTAGTCTTAAAGCAAAATAACAAAGTATATTTAACTGCATTTATTCAAGATCAATATATAACTGAAGGCAACCATACCAGAGCAGCTTCGAGCTTTAGCCTTTGTGGCAGACGACGATTTGGACAGTGGACGCGTTTTCATCAATGGGTGTTTGGATCGAAGGGCTTCTCGAGCTAGATAAGATTATCCATCATGATTATGGTATTTATTACATGTTACTAACAAACTTTCCCAATAATAAAAATTACAAACTGAATTTTTGGTGAAGTACCTGCTAAAGGGCTTGAGAAGAGGCCAAGGACGTGGGTGTCGTCAATCCATTGAATGTCCAAGCCTCTCTGTCTGAAAGCAGGTGTGAAGAAGACAAATCTTGACTTCATTACTAAATACTAAATATAATTATGGTCATTTTTACAACATACTGGTTGGTATGAAACAACTTGAGCAGGTCTTCAATCTTAAACTCTGAAGGAAAGTCGTATATCTCTATGATGTGTGACAGCTCATCGTCTGTGAGGTCAATGTCATCGTCATAATCTTGGTTCATGTTGTAGTAGTCAAATCTGGGATCCTGAGTTGACTCTTTGACTTTTCCACCCTTTGTGGAAAGCTGCAGAAATATTACAGCCAGCCACATTAAGACATGGCAGTCATAATAACTTTGTAGTACACACGAATTAAAGTACAAGTCGTAAAAGCCAATATATTTTAAATAGAACACTAAGGGGTTTCTCTGATCTGTCTCACCTCTTTGTGGAGCTGTGGCTCAAGACACTCTCCATCATCGTTGAACAGTGTGTCCCAGCTTTCCTCTTCTCCATTTTCTTCTTGAGGTGTTTCCTCCTCCAGCCTTGAAGTAACATCGGTCCCTTCAGGTTGGTCGTCACTTTGGGCTCCTGTTCCCTGTAGCCACTCAGTGATTTCCTTAACATCATCATCAACATCTTGTGCATTGGTTGTGCCCTCACCTCCCCCTGGTGTGGTACTCTGTGCCCCAGACTGGCTCTTTTTGTTCCGTGCATTCTTTCGGGCTTTGTCTGTGTATCGTGGCCTGGGCCTTGGTTTAATCTCTACCTGCGGCTGGGCTTTGTCTCCGGAGGACTGGAGACGTGGTTTGGGGTTGTACAGGGGCTGACTCGGCCGTTTAGTCCGAGAGGACGGTGAGGGTGAGGCTTGTTGTTCTGGGGCAGAATCTTCCTTTGGCTTTTCCGCCTCCATTGTCCAATCTGTGTCGAAATTTAAAAGAACAAAAAAACAATACAGATCTGAACAGAACACGAGGCACAGTGATATTGCTTCATTAGAGACTAAGTTTCAGTACACGCAATTAGCCTAATGTTTTATTATCAAATTTATGACCAAAGCACTACTTCGTAATCGTCATTCGCCACCAACAGAGTACGCAAATGTACCCAATGCAAGATAGATCAACATGCAAGTTTAATTATAAACCCTGACAGAAAAGTGTAGGAAATACACACATTAAAGGGATTTCACTCACCCGTGCTGCTCGGATTGTTCTGTTACACAGCGTCGCATTAATGACGTAATCATAATATTAACGCTAGGAATTATGGGAGATATAGTTCAAGTGACACGATAACTAAAAGACCAAAACAGAACACATTTTTGTTTGCTGTCCAGTGTCCACACACGCATGTCTGTAATAAAACTCTATTTTCTAAAAGATAAAATCATCCTAAACACGTGGCGTTTAACAAAACACACACCCGTCGACCCTCTTTGCTATTGGTTAAAAAATATCAAAGAGGCTTCGCTGATTGGTCGAGCGCCGTGCACTTACACAAGCTTTTTCGTAATTGTTAAAAAAAACACTTGTGTAAGGTGAAAATTCTTTACGGAACCGCATCAATCCCGAAGAGACGGTGGGTGAAGCCTTGACCAACACTACATTCTCATTGCGGGTAGGATGACTTTGTTTTATCCATGCAACTATTATTATTTTTAGGCATCTATCATCTGGCTGCAGGGCACTCCTAACAATAGGATGATGATGACGATGATGAATGTGAAAAACATACACATGGACCACTGAATTCGTTATAACAAATTTGCAGCAGACAAAAAAAATATTATCACAATTATTTCACTATAGCAGGCTACGTTTCATTTGTTTATTCTTTCCTTTAGCAAACAGCTCCTCAGCTGTCACAAAAGTCATGTGGGGTTATTGGCTTCTCCTGGTGGGACTCTGGCAACACGCCTCTCTCGCCCAGTACTCTGAGCCCTTATTCCGAGATGTAACCCAGTCAGTGCTGCCTCCGGACCGACTGCACAACCCAACGCAGCTCAACTATGGCATGGCAGTAACTGATGTCGATGGAGATGGGAGTTTGGAGGTGGTAGTAGCAGGGTAGGTATGACTTTTATCCTCTCCCGCTTGTTCCATACCATTTATCCACTTATTGTACTCAAAATGCAGGTCTTTAGATGGTGAAAGGAAGCTCATCTAGAGAAAGCCCACTGTAACACAAACATCTTAGCTGGGAGGCAAGAGCACTAACCACTATGGCCCCATGCTCTCTGACTTTACAGTATTACATATTAATTGAACAGTAAATACAATGTTGATGTTTATCACAAGAAAGATATACAAATCACAGTGTCACACCATCATGTTTCAATTAGTTATGTTAATTAGTTTAGTTTAGTTTATTGAAAGGACAGTGTGTAGTTACATTAAAAAGATGGCTGCACCAGATTTAGCACTATTCTAATTTCCATCTGTAGTCCTACACAATTAAAATTACATAACAAAAGGCAATTTACAACTACAAGTGCATTATACAAATACAAAGTGCAAGTTACAAAGTGCATTTTAAGAATACATAGCCTAGTTCTGGTTTTAATCCTGTTCAAGTCCTTATGTGTTCTGTTTTGTATTGCATCTACTTTGAACACGTTTTTATTTTCTAGGATGCTCCAGGATCAACTGTTTTTGAAACCCTTCGAATCAATTGATCCTGGAGCATCCTAGAGGCCACCGGAATGGAAGGTAAAGGTGCCAGGCTAACCACCCATACAGCCGTGGGGTCACTGAAAGGTATAATATGCAGTAATATCAACTTACTTATGCATAATGCACATTGAAGTTAAACATAAGTGGTCTTACTGTTACAAAATTATAATATGATCAAAGTGGTGGTTAGCGTTCTCAGCTCACAGCAGAAGGCTCATACAGATTTGACACCAAGACCAACCATTAATAATAAAAAACATTCTTATTATGCAAAATATCATGAGTTTCGTTTTGCGTATATGTGTTGTGTCCTTCTGATTCCAAAATCCTGTGGCTGTTGCTTCTTCTTTCAGGTACAATGGCCCTAATCTGGTCCTCAAGTACGACAGCTCTCAAAACAGGCTTGTGAACATCGCTGTGGACGATCCCAACTCCCCATACTACGCATTGAGGGATACAGCTGGGAATGCAATCGGGGTCACCGCCTGTGACGTGGATGGAGATGGACGTGAAGAAATCTACTTCCTCAACACTAATAATGCGTACTCTGGTAAAATGTAAAATATGCATGTGTTTTTTTAATTATTATTACAGATTGCTTTTATTTATTAGCTTTTCTATATTTCAGGAAGGGCAACTTACTCAGACAAGTTATTCAAATTTCGTAATGGCCGCTTTGAAGACCTTCTTAGTGATGAACTCAATGTACGCCGAGGTGTGGCCAATCACATGGCAGGACGTTCAGTAGCGTGTGTTGACAGAAAGGTAGAAACCATAATACCCTTTCACATTTACTCATCCTAGTTTAATCATAGTAATAACACTGTCATTGGAAATAGGTAGCAAGGGATATCAAGGTATAATGCATTTTGCAGCCATGTTTCCATGTTATTACCATATTTCCTGGTAATTTACAGTTCTCCTATTGGGTTGAAAATATGTGGTCTTTAACCTCTTAACCCCCACCTGAACCGAGCACATTTTCTTCAGTTTGGCTTTTACCCAAACCTAAAAGCTTCTTGAAAAAAAGCATAAAAATAGCGACGAAAACAAGGATGAAAACACAACAAAAATAGAGCAACAAAAAAGTGACAAAACATGACCAAAAAAACAATGAAAATACGTTTAAAAAAAACTGACACAAAAAGAGAAAGAAATGTGACAAAAATACGCCAACAAGGCAACCAAAAAGTTACAATCAGTTTTGTAGGCCTTAGCTTTCAAATGCGCTCGGTCAAGGCGGGGGTTTATTAATGTTAAAAGGGAGAGAGATCCTGAACATTCTGGGAAACCTGGTTAACTAAAGGTGAAATAGAGAAATTGGGTTAGAATTATGATTATTACCATGAAATGATGAATTATTATGTCATCACATGTTAAGATGCTATTACTGTGCTGTAAAGTGCTGTTTAATATCCTGCTACCTATAATGTTCCAATTCATTCCAACTCTCTTGCATCTGTATAACAGGGAACAGGGCGTTATTCAGTCTATGTTGCAAACTACGCCAGCGGTAACATTGGGCCACACGCTCTGCTAGAAATGGATGAGACGGCGAGTGACGTGACCAAAGGATCTATTGCTATTTCTGATGTAGCTGCCCAAGCCGGAGTCAACAAACTTACAGGTAAACACTTTGAGTGAGTATTGTGAGTACTTGAAAGTAAAGATAGATAGATTGTTGTGATTGTTCACAGGAGGTCGTGGTGTGGTGGTTGGACCAATCCTGAGCCAGACGAGGTCCGATGTGTTCTGTGACAATGAAAATGGTCCAAATTTCCTCTTCAAGAACAATGGGGACGGGACTTTTGTGGACATGGCTAAAAAAGCAGGTACCGGTATATATTTCTCAAAATTCGAGCACACAGGTTTTGTATTTGTGTTTGAGGCATGGTTTGAAACGGTTCACAGGCGTGGAGGACCGGTCGCAGCACGGTAGAGGAGTGGCCCTCGCTGACTTCAATGGTGATGGAAAGACGGACATTGTGTATGGCAACTGGAATGGGCCCCACAGACTATTTCTACAGGGCAGCGACTCTAAATTCAGGGTGAGGGAGAAAGAAGGAAAAATGAAAAGAAGAAAAATTATTAAATATTTTTCTTATTTGTTTCTTCTTACATGGTTTGCTCGACAGAACATAGCTACAGGAGGTTTTGCCAGCCCCTCGCCAATTCGAACTATAATTGCTGCTGATTTTGACAACGACAAGGAACTAGAAGTGTTCTTTAACAATATCGCTTACAGAGGAAACGCACCCAACAGAGTCTTCAGGTAATTACTTAAGTATATACAAGTATTTATTGTTTTGCTTTTGTCTTTTGTTTATTTGGTCTATTTTAATGAACACACATAATATTCACACATATAATATTCTTCAGGGTGTCCAGAAAGATTAATGCTGACCCTGTGATAGAGGAACTAAATGTGGGCGATGCCGCAGAGCCACAGGGAAGGGGAACAGGTAAGATTATATTTATTATTGCTGGTACTTCATTAACCCAACAGAAAGGAGGCAGTTAAAATAATCCAAATGCATAAAAAACACTATAAATGTTATCCTGCAGGAGGCACAGTCACGGACCTGGATGGAGATGGGCAGCTGGACCTGTTGATCGCACACGGAGAGAGCGCCCAGCAGCCGATATCTGTTTTTAAAGTCACACAGGTGTGCTGTTCTTTATCTGTGTAATCAAACACTGAATTACCGATATACCCATTCAGTGGGTCATGGTAATCAGTTACACTGGTCTTCATAAATTCACCAAATTCAGGACTGTATTTTGGTTTGCCATCTTTTAACCGTTTTGATATTGTGTTTTGAGTTGAGTAGAGAGAGAATATCAATACATTAGGGCATAGTTGATGATGTTTACCATTTAGACACATACTAAATATCAAACTCCTTCTTTATTGTTTCAGGGCTTGTCCAACAACTGGCTGCGGATCATTCCAAGGACTCAGTTTGGCTCGTTTGCTCGTGGGGCCAAAGTAACTGTGTTCACGAATCAGAGTGGAGCGCACACTCGCATCATTGACGCAGGCTCGGGATACCTCTGTGAGATGGAGCCTGTAGCGCACTTCGGTTTAGGTACGTTACTTAACAGTATTAAGGATACATGAAATTCTGTACAACAATTACTGGGAAAATAAGACTTAATGTGGAATAAGTTGAGAAAATCTTGACTAATTCCTGACCTACTAATTGTTATTTGGATTTGTGTACGAGGAATTATTTGGATTTCGTTTATTTTGTCAGATAGAAAATCAGAACTTTCTATTAGGAGATTTATGCAAAATTAACCATGTTATAACATTCCCTGGTCCTGTAGTATTTTGCTTCATTCATGCCGTTTTAATTTATCCTATTTCTTCTAAGTCTCAGTCTCCTACTGAAGGCTCAGATTTGTATCTCCTGGGTTACATTTATGTAATATATATGTTTAAATGTGGTCCATCACCTGACCCATTCTATGCTGCTAATGATTAGCTTGCATGCTTTTAGCTAAAACGGAAAACTCCAGGCATCCTCTTCAGGCAAGTCTTAATCAGCCCAGTCCCTCATTCCTTACCATGTTTTTTTACTGTATTGATTTTATTTTTTCTGTAAAGTTTTTTAATGTGTTAATGTAAAATATCAATACAGAGGTGTCCAAAAGCAGGTTTTCAAGCCACAATCATGCATGATATGTTCATTGGTTTAATTGTGACTATTATTATGCAGTGTATTGTTCTGATTTTTTTGGTTTGTGGACACAGGAGCTGATGAGGTAAAAGTCCTGGAAGTGTCCTGGCCCGATGGCATCTCTCTGACCCGCCCTCTTCAGCCTGCAGAGATGAAAACAGTGCTGGAAATCGCTTATCCCAGAGATGGAGCAATGTCTGTTCTGGCTAATGACACGCAGGTAAGAATAGACTGTAATAAATGTTCAATACATATGAATAATATTATATTAAATAGTCATATAAATTGCTCCCATTTTAGTGCGGTCAAGGTTTTACTGTCAAGAACGGCTTCTGTGCAGGTAAGGCCGCCCTCCGAAGTTTTAATCATCAAACAGTTTATTAAATTTTTGTTTTACATTATCCTTGTTTTATGTTGCACAGGGATTTGAGGAAAAGATCGCAAAGATTTTTGAAAAAGGTCAAATGTTGTGTTTATTTTTGTTGGGAAGCAATGCATTTTTATTATTTGAACGTGAGTTGTTCCTTAAGAGGGCAATATTTTTTCTATGAATCATTTTTCATATTGCTGATTTAAAGGGTACTAAGTGTAGTTGAATAATGGTAGCTCACTCATATTCTGTCATTCACTACTAATTTTTAAGTAAGGCTGCATATATGGGAAACAATACTTGAGACATTTTGATAACAATCACCAATATTGCGATAAAAATATTATTGACATATTTTACTTCAACACGTACGTTCCATTAAATTTAAATACAATTAGAAAGCAGTTTGTTTTTTCATCAAATTGTGTCAAAACTAAAAACAAAACTGAGGCTGAAGAGAAGATTTAAACTAAATCACAAAAAATAATTACAAAAACTGATCTTTTGTACATTTTTTAAGATACTAGGCATTTTTGTTTTAGGCTGTGATTGCAAAAAACAGATTTTTTTTTGTGGTTTATTGTGGCTTTCGATATTGCAGTAACGATAATTTGGCGATACAATGTGCAACAATCTCTTGAAGTGCAAATAAATTCCATGAACTGTTTATCTCTCCTTCTACATCACCACAGCCCCGGCTTTTTACAACAGCCTCCATCGGTCTGTGCCGCGGAGTATGAAACGCAAGTCCTTTCTTAGTACCAAATCTTACAATTGCAATAAGCTGAATGCAGAGTGGCAAAACATTTCTAACTTTATGTTGGTTTGACAGCGTTGTTGTTGCTGCATTGTAATAGGAGCACGGAGACTGTTGTTGGCTCTGCATGAATCAAAACACAAATGCAAAGTGATGAAACAATATTTATTATACAATGATCATTTGCATGTGTTTTGTAGTAAATTATAAATAAGATGAAAAAATATTCTTCAAATGCCGCCGAAATAAAGGAGAGAATCCCACTTGTATGCTTCTGGCAAATTAATCTTTGGGATGTTAATCCAGAAATTGAGATGGGTGGATTTTGTTACAATAAAGGAAGACTCATCATTGATTGGCGCACTGGATCCACAGTGTCATTTTGCATATTTACATTTTAGGAAGCATTGGTGTCACAATCTGAAACCCAGCAATTTGTGCCCATATTTTGGAGATATAATCGAGGCTTAGGTGAGCTTTATGGAAGATCTGCTACATTGTAAACTTACTGGGAGACATTCGTTTGCTACACAACCGTTTGATATTCAGCAGGGGAAGATGTGGAGGAAATTAAACTATGTCCAGGCTCTGAGTGAGTGAGAAATGTTCTTAATAAAAAGCTAGCAGCTCATGTTGGACAACATTTGCGTGAGGTATGAGGTTTGGTGAGGCCAGATTGTCACTCCTTAACTACCCTTCACATCATTGGTGGTTAATTCATAACACCGGCAAGACAAAAATGGTATGGTCTCACAGAGAATCACCAGCAGCTAATTTGGACTCTGCACTCAGTCAATGAGCGCTTAATCCTTTATGTAAAAGTAGTTTGGCACGTCTGACCATAGCACATAACTAAAAGTGTAGACATTTTCACTGTATCAAGACCACAATACAAGGTCAGTGCATGGTCTTATTAGTGAAAACTGCCAGTGATTTCTTTATGCGAGCAGACCACAGGAATGTATGACCTACAGTAGACATGGAGGCAGTGCCTTAATCACTCCTTTAAGAGTATTAAGAGGGTGGGGTTTGGGGATGTCCCGTCATCGCGTGGTGCTGCCGGATACAGAGCTGCTGCTGGAGCTGGAGCCACTGGAGCCCCTGTCCTCATAGATGGAGATCTCGATCTGTTCAGTGAAGTTAAGGCCATTCCTTCTGACGGAGGAAAGAAAAGCTAATGGTCCTTTAAGTCTTAAAGGACCACACAAATATCTTAAAGTGTATGATATCTGTGTAAGCTTCCAGTCGCACAGGAGTTTTCCACTGTAGAGAAGGTTTTTAAGTCATACTGTGCATTACAAGCTTGACAGGACAAGTTCTACACTGTAATAATTATTCGCTCACTCTACAGTAGTGTCCAAACTGTAAGGTGATACTGTCTTGCCCAGGTCTTCACTGATCACAACCAGGATTCAAACAAATGCCTTTACCACTTTTCACACCATTTGTACTGGGATGCTTTTGAAGTGAAGAAAGTTTAAGATAGTTCAGAAATCATTCAAAAACAACCCAGTACAAATGACAACTTGAAAGCCTTTCTACAGCGTTTCTGTAACTTGTAAGGATACAACTCGCATTCCTCGTTCAATGGGATCTGTGATGAGCAGGCCTCTGGGAGCGTAAATCTTCTCGTTCTGCTCTTGGATGTACTTTGCAATCTTCTTCAACACCTGGAAAACAGAACAAGGCATATGAATCCTTCAGTGTCAGTCATTCAGCTTCCGGGTTTGCAACAGGAGCGGCATGTCTGACCTTCTCGTAGCGCGTCTCCATACAGAGGAAGATCAGGTATGCAGTAGCACAGGCCAAACACCCCTCCAGATATGACTGCCCCCCGATCTTCTCCGCCTCAGCATAGTAGTTATTCAGTGTCTTCACAGTGTCCTCAAAGAGTGACCGCTCAATCTGCAGACATGAGGCTATCATTAGTGTGTGACAGCGTACAGCATGCACTGAGTTCAACAGAAAATATAATGCATGCAAATGCCGTAATCAAAGCGACAGCCAGTCCCTGCAAAACATTAAAGTGTGTGACCTTTTCCTTTGGTGGTGACTTGTTTTTTTTTAACCTTGTAATAAATAAATTATTTTAGTTAAATGGATTAGAGCAGAAATACTGATGTGCAGATTGTGGTCCCATAAGCCTGTAGAAAATATAAGGCTCAACTTTAGTTCAACTTTCTGGGGGAAGAAGCTCCTAGACCCCCTCCTTGTTGCAAAGATGTATATTAACTGTTGAGTGACCCAAAAACTTAAACTACTGCAAAATCATTTTGAAAAGTACACTGGTAACCTAAATTGAGTTACTTGTCGCAAACAACAACAAAGCCATGAACCAATGTTTGGGTCGTTTCTGGATGACAACTCTTTGTTCCAGTATAAACATGGTCCCACATACTGTAGGTCTTTTCTTATACACGGTGTGACATCCGAGTTATTTTGATTACCCTGGTCTCCAGCTCAGTGGGAAACTTGGTCTGAAACTTGCAGGTCGTCCCCTCACTGTAGTCCCTCTGGACGAACACTTTGTTGGCCAACGACGCGCTGTGCCTCAACTCCTGCAGGTTGTGGAACTGCGCACAAAGAAAGCGTATGAAAACAGTATCCGCGTAATGAGACCCCCAGAGAGGAGCGAAAGCAACATCCTGGCGCGCCTGACGCTTGTAATGTGTGCAAACAGCGGCTGATGTTGGCGTTTTGAAAGTGCATGATAGTGATAGAGTAGGCTAAACGCGATCGATCACTCAGCCTTTTGGAACAGCTCCCAGTTTTGGACATACTATCTTTCCCACACACTTCAGCTGTCTCATGTGGTCTCAGAGGATGCACCATCATTTAACTACACCCCGCAACAAATCAATGAGGCGGAACAAGACTCGTGGAAATGAAAAAGCTCGTTAGCAAAATATAAGGCTCTGTCCGTGGTGCTGAACACTTAACTCCCTCATGTAGTCGGCTATAGGGCGTTGAGTGCTCAGTGCTCCCACAGCGAACTGTCACCGGATTAACTGGGCGTCTCGACAGATAAAATGATCTGCCTCTGAACAAGAAGACGACGACGTTACACGAACAATAACATTTGCATATTACTTATTTGAATAGTCTCTTTGTATAGTCAGGACAAACGCGCCTGGAAGTGGTTTCATATGCGTCCTCCGCGCGTCAGGGCAGGGTGTATTCACTGGGGAATACATGTGGTAATGTAGGACATAGTCGTTCCAATTCATAAGAGCTGCAGTTGGACCAAAGCGCATATATCTGCCCCCACTGACACGGGAACCACACGCCCTGAACACGGTTTACTATGAAGGACCTACAGGCGCGACAGAGTTACATGAGCAAATTCATAAATCAGGAGAGATGTCCGTTTTTACCTCTGTCGCCATGTTGCCATCCGTGTCCGCAAGAAGAGTCCTTGCACGCGCTGAAATCGCTTTAGTGGGACAGAACCAGGAGGAGGCGGGACCAGCGCAGCGTACACCCCACACGCGCCTTTCTAAATTCGGCGTCGTGTGAACACTTCAGCAGTTTAAAAATGAAATGGTTTACGGAAGCGTTACTATTGGCCCTGTCACATTAGGCAACATTCACAGAGGCAATATCTTTACATGAGTGAAAAAAGGGCATTTTAGTCAAATGACAAAATTGTTTATTGTTCACTAATGGTTAAGCATAATTAAAAACATAAACCAGTGGCAATATACACAGAACATAATTAGGTCAAACGACTGGTCTGAATTTTAAATTAAATATATTAGCTTTGTAATAGAACATTTGAAGACACACACAGTTACGATAAAAGCGGAGCATATATAATTACAATCATTGGTCTCTGAATCATGGTTAAAAATGTCCTCCAAGACTCATGGGTAAAATGACAGTGTCTTAGCATCTTTTCTAAAAGTCCTGCTTTTAGGAACATGACACATGTTGTAAAGTGGTTGCCCCGTCCATGTATGGATGTCAATAACCAGTGAGAAGTACAGCGTCCTCTTTGTGCTTTTCTATCAAATAATGGGTAAAGCCTAAAGCTAAACACTAAATGTAAACAAAATGTGCCACTGATCACTCTCCAACAAACCATTCGAAATACGCAGCCAGCTGTGAATGATAAACTCATGGAAGATAATCATAGTTATGTCACGCTCCATTTGTGCCTCTTAATCCCTTTAGGCGGGTGGGGCCTTAGTTACAGTAATAACAGTGGATATGCAAATGCAGGGACCAGGCTGGCACAGCAAACAAGATAACTGTTGCTGATGAATGCCCCATAGTGTTGGTCAGATGATGTTTCAAAACGTGTAATCTGATAATTAATCATAGCATTGAAAGGCAAAGTGTGTGAAGACTCTATTGCAATTATTTTTGTTTTACGTCACTGATTCTTTTCAGATTGCAAATTTAAAGGCAAAAACTAGTCGAGGCCCTAAGAAATGCAAATACACCTGCAAACTGAGAATTACAGACGGACATTTTGATCATATACCCATCATTTTCTCAATCGATATCTTCTGAAAATAATATCTAGATATATTTGTACTGTCATGTTGCTGCATTTAAAAATAAAAATCAAGAGGAGCCAACATTAAGGAAAGCAAACTCACTGACATTTCATGAAACCAAATGCACACGACCCCAAATCTCATATATATAGACCTCTGCACAGCAAAGGAGAAATTACCAGGAAAATTGTTTTTGACAAATTCAGAAGTAGGTCCAGTTCATCATTACATACAATGAACAGTAACGTAATACCCAACCAAAAGCAACATAATTAAAAAGGTGCAACTGAAAACAGGCAAAAGGGAGGTCCGTCGGGTGTGATTTTGGAGATATCTGAAAACAAATGCCTCCGGTAACGTGTGTAAAGCGCAGGATACACAGTGAACAACTTGCCAATGACCACTGGGTGAGAATAACAACAAGCGTCTCATTGTAACTTGACGAGTGAGGAGTTACAGGCAGCGCAGACAAACACGGTCTCTCTTTGGGCCTCTGGAGCTGGGGATACAATGATCATACATGAAGAGGCACAACCATGACAACTGAAGTTATAAAAGGAGGTATTGATTTAATGTAGCACTCACCAGTCGCCCCCATAAAAGATCTCAGCACCTTAAAGGAACAACATCGAGAGCAGAAGCTGTTGCCACAATTACTGCAGTTTCTCTGTGAAAACAAGAGCCCCGAACTTTAACAAGAACTCTCTCACGCTATGTCCGCTATATATATCCCTTTTAGCTACCCAACGATTATTGTTTGAGGGAAAAGGTTTTGGGAGTGTGACATGTATATTTTCTCACTTCTGCCTCTCATCTGGGCTTTTAGGAAGAGGTCCATAATTAATGTTATATGGCTATGGTCGTCTACTGTTTAGTACATCTATTTACTGCAAAAACACAATAATGATAATAATAATTGAAATAATTTTCTGCTGATTTATCATTATGAGAATGGATGAGTATGTTTATTGTACTCAGATGAAATATGATCTAGAGGCACTTAAGTTTGGACTTATCCCTGCTCCCACTTGGACATTTAGTATATCAAATATCATTATAATATCCAGTCTATGAGTTGATGAGTGGCTGCACTATAATAAAAAAAATGAATGAAAAACATGACTGAGAAGTTTTTAATCTCACCCTTTTCTTCAACACTGAGAATACCGCATTACAGCTCGAACAGTTTCCTGTGAACAAACAAAAATTAATATAAACAGATTTTATATAATCAGATTTTAAAGTTTTGTGTATAAGGGGAAATACTAACCTGTGCTGGTGGCAGGGTAGCGCTTACGCAGTCTTTCTGTCAACTTTGACACTTTGCTGCGGATCGGCTCATTGCGACTCAAAAGACCATTTTCAGAAACCGTGTCAAATTCCGGTGCACCAAGACCACTGTCGTCATCCTCCTGAGAACATACGCATAAATATACATATACACAGTATATTTATGTTATTCAATAACAATAAAGGGTCACCACGAATACACAGAAGATACAGAGAAATGACTACATTTTGGTGACACCAGTTCCTCTGACCACTGGGGTACTAACACAAATATGGTCATTAACTTAACATGAAGTGAAAACATGCTATTGTTAAGGCAAGGCAACTTTACTTATACTGCACATTTCGTACACAAGGCAACTCAATGCCCCTCAGGAGCAGTCAGGGGCACGGGGTTTCTACTTACCAGCAGAACTAAAGGTGTTTCCTTTGTGGACAGCATAACACACAAACACAGTATTATATCTAAGGTAATGAACATCTATAACACAAACCGTGAATATGCACCAAAGACAGAGCTGGGAAAACTGTTAGAATACATGGATTGAGTATATAAATGCATTAGATAATACACTACAACCCTACTAGCAACTACAACACGAGACTCGGGTATGCAGACACTCACCTGCAGAGAAACTGAACTTTCCTATTGCCAAAAGTCAGCAGAGAAAGAAAAAAAAGAAAGAATATGTGACATCACCAGTGTGGGGTTTGTAAATGAAATACCATTGAGATAAAATTAGAAAAGCATGCATTATTGACATTTCATTTTGATGATTGAACACACTGGCTTAAAAAATGCCTCCTCACTGAACAGTTTGCGCACGGTTTCAAGTTGCATAAGAGTTAAGAAATTGCTCTTTTTACCTCAATAGCATCTTTGAAGTAATCATCGGGCTCCGCTTCCTCTGCTTCCTCTATACTTCCAGGAGACAGGTCCTATGGTAAAGATGCAACATAAATAAAACAGTAAGTAAAACGGTAAGTAAATGTCATGGACTGTGTTGGTTACAGCTCCTCATAAGAGAGGGTGGAGCTACTCTACAGGATGCACAATGGTATGTATGGATTCATGATCCCAGATAGATGCCCTCTGATGGGTTTAAGGGTTTAAGAGGCTTAATGCCATGATCAGTGTAAAATCAACTAAAGACATAGTGTTCCTCTCATGTGCCTCTCAGTGTGCATACCTCCACACTGGTTGGTGTTGGTGTTCTTTCCATTAAATGACTCAGGTCCTGTTCCTCGCACACACCCCCTAAGGACTGTGACGGCCCCATTTGGAAGACACTTTTTAACTTCATCAAAACTGTAAGCATGAGAAACAGTTTTCAATATACATCTAGTATGTTATATTCTGTAACATGCAAAAGCCAACCTCTATAAAAGTCATTGTTCCACAAGAAAAGGCCACTGTTAAGACATGCAAGCGCCCATCCCAGAGGAGTGATGTGAAGCAAACAAACTGCTATCAACAGCCCTCCGAAAATTCTGGAAATGGCAAAGAGATAAAAATAATTACATTTAAAATTGAAATAAAAACTGCTTTAAAAGTGTATATGAGCCAACCTTGACGAAATAGTGTGATTGTCCCAATAAAGGACTTTATAAATAGCCTCTGCAGCGTAACAGGCTGAAGACAGTAAGTCATCTAGGTGTTTCAACCTGAAAGCAAAAAGCAAAAGCAAATACTATTGTGAAATGAATGCTGCATGAGAGAATTTCATCACAATGTTTTCCTATGATTGACTGTAAAATGGAATTAGCATGAATTAATATGTAACATGTAAGTGACATGTCCACTTCCACAACAGACTGCTCCCCTGCTTCTCTTACAGATCTTTCACTTCCATCATGGCCTCTTGTTTTGTGACATGTACATTGTGGAGATCTCTGCGGTGCACAGTGTGGTAGCGCCTCCTCTGGAGCTCAACCTCTGAGGCTCTGCCCGAGCACCTGTCCTGCAGGTATCCAAGGGCAGCAGGCAGTGACACGGCCACTACTCCTAAGGTGAACCATCCCACTAAACAGAGGAGGAGACAAAAACAGACAGAATTTAAGAATAGATCCATGATCATTTAAGTTTCACCCAACTAACGTCAATCGTTATCCATTATAGACTTACCTTCAGTTACAGTACAGAAGAACACATTGAGGACTATACAGACAAGCAGAGAGCACCACGGCATCCTCCATCTAGAATGATTTTCCAATTTAAAAGGAGCTTCAGCAGATGAAAGAGCATTTGTTATCCGACACTGGTCAAATACTCACCCGAGCAGGAAGCGAGTCAGTTCCACTGCATCAGCCACAGGCTCCAGGAACAACACTATCCTCTTGTAGGACACCACCATGTTGAGAAGGTCAAAGTTTGGGGTGGAGCGTGGGCTCCCTAATTCTGAGGGGTCAGGAGAGCCAGCAGTTTCTTTGGACAATGAATGAACGAGTTCTCCACGGTCTGTGGGACCCTGTGAAGAGTCCTGGGACACTCCCGTGCTGTGCATTGTCCTGCCAGAACAGTTGGTTCAAAGTCACAAATTTCATTAAGAAACAAATTTGCTATTACAGTTTCATCAGAGAAGGCGACCCTCATTTTAGCAATGCATGTCTTTCCAAACAGCGGTCTAAAAACAGAATTGTATACTTGATGGTGACCACAAAATATTATGCTTTAAAAAAAAATAACTAGTGTAGACTGAAACCACTTGGGAATTGACTGTGTAACAAATATTAATAGTTTTGCATTGAAAGCTGAGACCCATCATTCTGCCGATGGGCAGGGAACTGACCACCAGCAGAACCTACACAAGTGTATAATACAACAGCCTAGCATTGACATTGCTCTGACTTACCCCGAGCTACTCCAGCCAGTTTACGAACAGCTGCTACGAGACTCAGGCCAAATTATTTAGTCCAGAGACAGTCTGCCGAGAAGCTGCCTCCTAATTCAACCCCGCCTAACATGACGACAAACGGACCTTAACTGATCAAATATAATCCACGATACCAGCAGGCTGGTTACGTCGAATAAACAATTTAAAACTACGACAAAAGAGGGCAGTTTTCAGAGTTAGCTTCGTTGTTAGCTTTGTTTTCTAACAGAGACACTTCCTACTTTAATCCAGGCTGGCTAATCGAGAGCAGAACAGTACAGACTGTGCGATGTGTTGCCAGATCAAAGGATCCGTTTTCAGCTTCTAATGGCATGATTAAAATAAATAAAATGTTATAATATATATTACATTATATATACACACACACACACACACACAAATATATATATATATATTACATTATATACACACACAAATACAATATATATATATATATATATATATATATATATATAATATATATATATATATATATATATATATATAACATTATATACACACACAAATACATTATATATATATATATATATATATATATATATATACAGTGAGGAAAATAAGTATTTGAACACCCTGCTATTTTGCAAGTTCTCCCACTTAGAAATCATGGAGGGGTCTGAAATTGTCATCGTAGGTGCATGTCCACTGTGAGAGACATAATCTACAAAAAAAAAATCCAGAAATCGCAATGTATGATTTTTTAACTATTTATTTGTATGATACAGCTGCAAATAAGTATTTGAACACCTGTCTATCAGCTAGAATTCTGACCCTCAAAGACCTGTTAGTCTGCCTTTAAAATGTCCACCTCCACTCCATTTATTATCCTACATTTAGATGCACCTGTTTGAGGTCTTTAGCTGCATAAAGATACCTGTCCACCCCATACAATCAGTAAGAATCCAACTACTAACATGGCCAAGACCAAAGAGCTGTCCAAAGACACTAGAGACAACATTGTACACCTCCACAAGGTTGGAAAGGGCTACGGGGAAATTGCCAAGCAGCTTGGTGAAAAAAGGTCCACTGTTGGAGCAATCATTAGAAAATGGAAGAAGCTAAACATGACTGTCAATCTCCCTCGGACTGGGGCTCCATGCAAGATCTCACCTCGTGGGGTCTCAATGATCCTAAGAAAGGTGAGAAATCAGCCCAGAACTACACGGGGGGAGCTGGTCAATGACCTGAAAAGAGCTGGGACCACCGTTTCCAAGGTTACTGTTGGTAATACACTAAGACGTCATGGTTTGAAATCATGCATGGCACGGAAGGTTCCCCTGCTTAAACCAGCACATGTCAAGGCCCGTCTTAAGTTTGCCAATGAGCATTTGGATGATCCAGAGGAGTCATGGGAGAAAGTCATGTGGTCAGATGAGACCAAAATGGAACGTTTTGGTCATAATTCCACTAAACGTGTTTGGAGGAAGAAGAATGATGAGTACCATCCCAAGAACACCATCCCTACTGTGAAGCATGGGGGTGGTAGCATCATGCTTTGGGGGTGTTTTTCTGCACATGGGACAGGGCGACTGCACTGTATTAAGGAGAGGATGACCGGGGCCATGTATTGCGAGATTTTGGGGAACAACCTCCTTCCCTCAGTTAGAGCATTGAAGATGGGTCGAGGCTGGGTCTTCCAACATGACAATGACCCGAAGCACACAGCCAGGATAACCAAGAAGTGGCTCTGTAAGAAGCATATCAAGGTTCTGGCGTGGCCTAGCCAGTCTCCAGACCTAAACCCAATAGAGAATCTTTGGAGGGAGCTCAAACTCCGTGTTTCTCAGCGACAGCCCAGAAACCTGACTGATCTAGAGAAGATCTGTGTGGAGGAGTGGGCCAAAATCCCTCCTGCAGTGTGTGCAAACCTGGTGAAAAACTACAGGAAACGTTTGACCTCTGTAATTGCAAACAAAGGCTACTGTACCAAATATTAACATTGATTTTCTCAGGTGTTCAAATACTTATTTGCAGCTGTATCATACAAATAAATAGTTACAAAATCATACATTGCAATTTCTGGATTATTTTTTTAGATTATGTCTCTCACAGTGGACATGCACCTACGATGACAATTTTTCCTCACAGTATATATATATATATTACATTATATACACACACAAATACACATATATATTATATATATATTACATTATATACACACACAAATACACATATATATTATATATATATAAATTTTACATTATATACACACATATATATATATTAGGGCCGGGACTCGATTAAAAAAATTAATCTAATTAATTAGAGGCTTTGTAATTAATTAATCGAAATTAATTGCATATAAATATTTGACCTGAGAACAGTGAGAAGTAAGTTTTTTCATAAGGATTTTTAGTATACCATTGAATAATGACTGAATACATAAGCTTAAGCAACAAAATATTGTTTATTTTTGTTCAACCAAGTCCAACAGACCAGTACAATATTGCCATTAATTGTGCGTCTGCAGGAAAAAGGAAACTGAAGTATGGAAAGCAAAGTGTGATTAATTTCGATTAATATTTTTAATCGCACTAAACCTCATGTAATTAATTAATCGCAATTAATCGAAAAAAGTCCCAGCCCTAATATATATATATATATATATATATATATATATATATATATATATATACAGTATAAGTACTTCTACACATTTCAATGTTAGCCAGTGAGGGGGGTGCAATTTCTGAACAAAAACTGTTTCCACTACTCTTTAAGAAAACACAATACTTCACAAATTATCAGTGTACTGTATGATGCGTTTAATGGGGGAAAAATTTACAATACAGGAAAATATTTACAAAGGCAAACGTTTGTGGAACTGCTCGGTTTCTGAAAGACACAAAACATTAAACAGATTAGACTAGATTTTTTGCATCTCCATCAATTTTTCATAAAAGCAGTCACTTGTGACCCCATAGGCTGGGCCTAAAAATATAATGCTGCGACCATATGAGCTGATAGGATGCTTATGTCTTGCAAAATAAAATAATAATAATAATAGCAATAATGTATTAGTTTTATAATGCGCTTTTCCAGACACTCAAAGTCGCTTTACAATTTTGTGCATTATTCATTCACTCCATACTCGATGTTGTAGCCACAGCTGCCCTGGAGTAGACTGATGGAAGCGAGGTAACCAGTCTACGCCATCAGCCCTCCAACCACCACCAGCCACTCACTCATTCACCCAGGCTTCCTGGTGTTCCCAAACGGTCTCCTATCCTAGTACCAACCAGGCCCTTCCCTGCTTAGCTTCCGAGGTCTGACAGGATCGGGCAGAGGAAAGGCGGTATGGCCTAAAAGCATATCTGGATGGGAATATTCGATATTGTTCCAAATGTACATTAAACTATAGCCTAACAAGTCTTTTCTTGAAAACCTATTCTTCAATTCTGCAGCTGTTTGTTGTGTGAGCGCTGATGAAATTTCAGTCCACCGCAGTTCCTGAAGGATTTTCCACACAGCCCACACACATAGGGTTTCTCACCAGTGTGGATACGGAAGTGGCGGGTTAGAGCCCCGGAGTGCCTGAAGGCCGTTGAGCAAACAGAGCACTTGTAGGGCCGTTCCCCTGTATGTATCCGTAGGTGCGTTTTGAGATTTTCCAAGCGGTTGAACTCCCGGTTGCATTCTGAGCACCGAAATGGGCTGCAGCCTGGAGGGTAGAGCTGCAGTTTGGTCCGTTTGCCTCCCACCGCAGGCACATAGACTCGTTGGCTGAACTTTTGCTGGCACTGACTGTAGTGGCGCCTTAGCAAGCTGGGCAAGGGGAAATTGAGACCACACAACTTGCACGTGTGAAGACTTAACTTGGAGCTGCCCTGGTTACAACGAACATGGCTACCGCTAGTACGAAGTGGTGGGTCCTGGGTGTGAGCTTGATCCGTCACATGAACCGGGAAGTTTACATCGAGAGATGATGAAGAGTCAAGAGCGGTGTCTAGACTGAAGTTCATATTCGAGGAGGGGTGACCTAGCAAAGGAATAATGAAACAATTAAGCTCATGTGTCTTATATTATAAAACGCCCTATGCGATGTCTTATTCAGGCTTGTACTTTTGGACCATTTGTATTTCACGCTTGATAACTTAAAACAGTGAAAATACATTTAAATTGGGCTATTTAAGCACTGGAAGATTCAGGTGAGACAGGTGGAACTTTAAACAACACACAGAAGACAGATTTTGGTTCTTGAGAAGGAGACAGACTCAAGCTGAAAGGAGTCAGTTTATAATTATATGGGTAATCTTACCATGTATTTGACCGTGTACTTGAAGAGTGACATTTTGTTCTTCACTTTGAAAATGACAAACTCCTGGTGTCCACTCTTGCAATATGTCAGACTGAAGTTGGGACATTACATCCTCTTTAAAGGAGTTCTCCAGACTGTCTGAGGCAATTAGGGTCTCCTCTGTTTTTTCCATCTTTACTTTGACCAGCTGCGGTGCACCATTATCAGAGGAGGTCACTGCTGGGTGGTGGTCTGCTTCCACAACCATACAAGGCCGGTTCGTTCTTTCCACTTTAACGCCACAGTCATGAGATATTTCTTTATTGGTTCCTGCAAATGCAAAATTGTTTTTTAACAGTATAAATACATGAATAAAACCAAGTGTTCAGTGTGAGCACAAAGCAACACCTTTTGTTGCCATAGCAGATGATGTGTGTCTGCTTCAACACTAGTGTGGAAGCGTGAACAGAAGTGTGTGAAGTGTGAAAGAAGTCTGCCATGTTTGCCTTTATGCATGTTCTACAAAAAGGCTTTGCTTCCAATCATCTTTTTTTACTATATGTCGACTCACCTGTGCTTGAGTTTTTGAAAACGTGGCTTGTACTCTGCTTATCTTCTGCAGTGACATTTGTCCAATTTTGTATTTGTTCGTGTGAACCTGAAACGGCTTCATCTTGGCTTGTATAATACTGCACAGCTATCTCCTCGTTCTTGTGATGCTCACTTGAAAGAGGCTGATCCACTGAACGAGTCCCTTTTCTCTCTTCATCACATTTGTAAACATTGCGCCCCGCCGCCGTGGCATTTGGCTCGATGTTGTCCAGCAGAAGTTGGCCGTTTCGAGGGCTAATGCTGGCCTTACTGCACGAGTCTATAATGGACTGAGCCTTTTCAATTCCTCCTTCAGGGTCTCGTTCTCCTGTCGTATCTTGTTATACATGTCCCCAGCTGCTACAGAAATTAATTTCGTAACCTCGAGAACTGCGATTTCCACCGCGACCTCAAACGCGCCATGAATTGCCGTGGTAAGGTCCTCCTGCAGAGACGAAGGGATCTCAAAGCCGACAGGTTCCGAGTGGCTAATTGGGTTATTTTGGGCTGCGATTGCCTTCATTGTGACGGTACAAAGAAAAACAGTTGAAAAATCTCTTGACTGCGGGTACTTCTTTCGGCGTTTCACGGATGTTAGAAAACCGTTTTCAGGTCAAGTATTGCCACCTACTGGACTGGGGGCTGTAACTACAACCAAAATGCTCATTGGACTTTTTACCTTCTGAGAAAAATAAGCCAAAAGGAGCAGTTCTGTGCGGTGCGCATTTACTTCAATGGGTGCGGCAAATCAAGAAACGCAGAAAACACAACTCAAAGAGTTTGTGTAGGCTCTCAGTCGTACAGGCGTTGTCCATCTTCGATGTTAATTGAGGGCGGGACTAAGCCAAAGCTGAACTCCTCCCTGGTGTTTATAACTGGTCTTTGGACTGAGCGTTAGTGCGCTGACGAAGCTTTGGATGAGATGCGAAACGTTCGACATTTCAACTACAGAGTACAGAAGACGACCCAAGAACCTTCATTGAAGAGAAACAACACAAAGAGGTTTGGCGTGTTTATGAAGACAAAATACAGTTTGGAAGCAGAGGGCTAGGTTAGATGTGTTCAAATAAACAAACAAATAAATACATCAATAAATAAAAATAGCTTACGTTTTGTCAAACATACAGCCTATCCAAGTAAAATGCAAAAAAATGAAAATACCAAGATGTAGCCTGTGTAAAGGTATAGCTTATTGTAACGCTTTCAGGTTCCATTTATTTGCAGCTTCCCAGCCCTCAGTCACATGATTTGTACTGGTCCAAATGGGCAAGTATCCAACCTGAAGGTCCCACGGTCAAAGTCATCAAAGACAAAACAAACACACTCTGCTGTAGAAAGACAGAATGATCATTAAGTATATATATATATATATATATATATATATATAAAGAAACTGCGCAGAACCCTCAAGCTCCCAGGCCTCTGGTAGAGGACCCGAACTTGGAGGAAAAAGAGACCCGCGGAGGGTGAGGAAGAGTTTTTTTTTAAATATATATATAGATATATAGATATATGGCCAGCTTATTATTCCTGCAGGGTATCTGATTACTGGCAGGGCGTAGCTGTTTATTGCCCGGGACTTGTTGAATGGCAAGAACAAGTCCCGGGCAATAAACAGCTACGCCCTGCCAGTAATCAGATACCCTGCAGGAATAATAAGCTGGCCAAAGGATGAGATACAGACCACAGATGTTAAATGGGAGGACAAGCCCCTACATGGGACATACCACCAAAACATAACTGAAGTGGCGGATATCAAGAAACCTACCAATGGCTAGACAGAGCTGGCCAGAAGGACAGCACAAAGGCTCATCATGGCTGCACAAGAGCAGGCCTTGAGCACCAGAGCAATAGAGGCTTGTCTGGTGTCTATCACACCAGACAAGACCCCAGGTGTAGACTGTGCAAAGAGGCCAATGAGACAATCCAGCACATAACTGCAGGGTGTAAGATGCTGGCAGGGAAAGCTTACATGGAGCGCCATAACCAAGTGGCTGGCATAGTGTACAGGAACATCTGTGCAGAGTATGGGCTGGAAACCCCAAGGTCAAAGTGGGAAACACCTCCAAAGGTGGTAGAGAATGACTGAGCCAAGATCCTGTGGGACTTCCAGATACAGACGGACAGAATGGTAATGGCGAACCAACCGGAGCTTGGAGGAAAAAGAGACCGCCCGCAGAGGGTGAGGAAGAGTATATATATATATATATATATATATATATATATATATATATATATATATATATATATATATTTATTTATTTATTTATTTATTTATTTCTAACCACTATCACAGAAATGCTCAGAAACTAACCTGTAATTTCATGAAATTGGTACAAATGCTTTATAATTAGATGCACAGTGACTTCCCCACAAATGCCTGAGAGTACAATATTGGACGACAAAAATAATTGTGTTCCAATATCTAAAAAAAAAAAAAAAGTCAGGTATAGTGCTACAAAGCCGGATTTAGTAAATTTGTTGCACTCATCACAGTGCCAACTTTAGATTTGGGGGGGCTTGCCATGGATGTATGTTACTCGCTGTTCAATAAAAAACAGCCCTGGGAGAAAAGGCCCGTGTACCTTTCAGTAGTCTGCCTAGAAACCGGCTCATTTGCTTTCTTTAAGCGGAAAATCCATTGCTCTCACTCGTTGGGTGTTTCCCAGGATCCTCGCGTCTCGACCACTTCGGACGTAAAACACGTCATCACAGCGCCGCCAAGTGGTGTTCCAATTCACTCAGACCACTCGCCTCCTCGCAGTTCGACTGCTCCGTTTGGCTCATTTACGAAGGATGCACCGGTGGATCCTCCGCTGCCTCGGAGAGCTGAAATTACCCTTTGATGCACTGCAACACTGTTATTTTTTCTTTCTTTTCTCGTAAAACTGTATTAGTTTGAACTCACTTTAAAAGGTTTTGTTCCACGTTTGTGCAAAAAAATAATTCTAATAATACCATCATTGGTAGAAGTGTTGTGAGCAAGTGAAGATGTAAAAAAGAGGTTTGTATAAAGTCAATGAAAGACCTAATAAATAAGCCTATTTATTGAGAAATTAGGCGTATGGTTGTTCACGTAAGTCTGCAATTGTAGCGATTAACAACAGGACCTGCTAAATATTATTTAATATTTGAATTGAATTTCTTACAAATCCTTGCAGAAATGTTATTTTATTCAGGGCAAAATGTTCAAACAGTAAGACATTCAACCAAAACCAGTTTAAAAACAGCTTATATTCATAAAACCGTAGTTATTGTAAGCATAATTTCATGTTTTATCATATGATTGGACACGTGACATGACGCAGATGCTTGCTCTGAAGGCTGTTCCAATTGAGCTCAAATGTGGCAGTGAGAGGACACTCGGCTTCGTTTTGGAAGAGCCCACCTCCGAGGACGTCAACGAAGTGGACAAACGGAGGATGGATCCTCGCAATTGAGAAACAGCTAGTGTCTATCTGATTCCGTCAAAGTCCCTGCTTGAACTGGTAGCCCCTTTAAAGCGCACCTGCTCATTGGTCAAATAATTGATTAAGTTACGCTGCTTTTGGGGACAACCGGAATTTAAATATTCAATAGATTAACCGGTCAAACGGCATACGATTTACTTTGTAGCGTTTTTTCTATTCATTACTTTGCGATTGTTTTAGGAAATGTGCGCGTCACATATGCTGGGTCATAGTGGGATTAGACGGTGATTACTCCTACCCGCACCTTGACGCGCCAGTAGGCTTTATATGGGTCGGCCTGGCATTAGCTGAAGTGAAGGTTGCAAACAGACGAATCAATTACTCCTTGAGCATTTCATAAAGGTAAGACGAGTATTGATCTCTTCCACTCATTGGCCCAGAATCGGTGATATTATTACTCAAAATGACGAGACGTAGTGTAAAAAAGTGATTCACCTACTTATTAGACCAATATTCTGAAACTGAGATTGTGAATTTGCTAGAGGGACGGACCCTAGTGGGCCCAATTTTTTCTTTTTTGATGAAAATAGGCCTACTACTCAAGTCTATAGTACAACTGTAGACTTTTAGTACTGGTGTAATTAGACAACATGAAATAACATACAATCATAATTTGTGGCACAAAATACATACATTTCTGATTTGTCAATATAAAGTTAGGTTGTGGGCTATTCTTAGAGGCATTATGGGGACCTGTTTATCCTATTAACCTCTTACCCACCCCCACTCTAACAAGAGCATTTTCTCAATTTTTGAATGAGTTTTCCTTGCTCTTTTTATTGTGTTATTGTTGCTTGTCCGGCACGTTTTTATCGCTCTTTTGTTGTTTCTTTGTTCTTTTTGTTTTTTTGTATGGTGTTTTTGTTACTATTTAGTCATGTTTTTGTTGATTTAAAAAAAATATTTATTGTCTTATTGTTGCTTTTCCGGCACATTTTGGTATCTATTTTTATGTTTTATTCCAAGTAGCTTTTGGATTTGGGTAAAGCCAAACTAGAGAAAATGTGCTCGGATCAGGTGGGGGTTAAGAGGTTAAAGTGATCGTAAAAGTTTATGTTTTTACTCTTGTATTTTGTATTTTCTTTCTCAGATTTTCAACCATGAATGACTCCACTGCCATCCCGACTGAAGAGGATTCTTGTTTTTCATGGGGTTTTCAACAACGGCGCAGCAGAAAGTCAGGTTGCTCTAACATCTTCTCAGGAATCAACATACAACAATTGCAGCGGCTCTTCCAAACATCCGGACACAAGGATGCAGAGCACAGGGCAAGGCTGGTCTGGAGAGGGCAGGAGGATGAAGATGACATCCAGCACACAGATGGGGTGAAGGGGACAGAGGAGACCGGAGAAGAGGCAGAACTGGCACAGGCTCTGGTCGCTCTGAGGATTTGTGCCAGGACTAAAGCTGGTCTTCGAGCAGAAGGGCCTTCTAGGGAGCAGAAGTGGCACGGAGCATACCCCCACATGCAGTAAGAGACTGTCAATTGCAGTGTCGGTCTAGCTAGGAGATATTCTAAAACTACACATAGCGCCGTGGTTCACACCAAGGACCACCTTTTAAATGTTTGATCCTCCAAGTACCGTCTTATGAAATATTCAACTGTTCAAGCATTACCTAGATTAGATCAAATCATAACTAAACCAGGTCTAAAAAGGATCTAAAGTAAACCGAAATTGGACTAAGTTATTCCTAAACTGGATGTAAACCATGTTTGAATCAGAAAGACCAAACTTAAGTGCATTGTTGAAACATGAAATAAATCATCTCCATTTAGAAAGAAATAGTCCAAAATTGCACTTTATATTTTAGCTTTTTCTTGCCATCACCTGAAGAAGAATTTAATTGTAATTTATCCAGATTTTAATCCTCTTTTGTAATTATTTTTGTTCTGCGTAGCCTCTTCCTCCCCATTTCCAATTATATGGCTTCTATGGCTCTTGAGATAGTTTTCATAGTTAAGCCAGTTTGAAATTATACTCAAGAAGCTGCATAAAAACAAAATAATTTTGACACTTATATTTGAGTGAAAAGTTACACCTCTATTTTACAAAAATACTGAAGTCCATGTAGCTTTTGTTAGTTCAAAGAGGACAACTGCAAATAGTTTCCCTCCCGAAATAGTGTGAAAACTGTCATGTGCCTAACAAACTGAGTGTGACGTCACAGGACAGTGATTATTCACTCTCAGGCTGTCACGCTTCACTTTGGACATTCCTCTTTCAAGAAATTAGATTCCAATAATAAAATCATGCCACTTCTAGAGTGGGAATGCATTTTATACTGCATCAAAATTCTTATGTATTTTGAAGGGGGTATGGGTGGGTTAAATTATTTATTTTTAATCAAATGGTATTGTATGACAACAACATAATACTATGGGAAACATGGCACCAAATCATAGCTTAACAGAGCATCAATGCCTTTTCAAATGTCTTTCAATTCTCTGTATTTCTTCACAGTACTCACGTTGGCTACTACCATGCTCTGTCTTTTTCAGGACTAAAAAGCCCTTCTCTGAATATTCTGTAATGGAAGAAGATATTATCTCTGAGACACATGATTCACCATTCTTGAATGGGGAAAAAATGTCTGGAAATCCAATAAAGTCATCTTGGAGGTTGGGTGTGGCGAGGCACGAGTGTGTGAGAGACTCAGAGCGCTACCTTCATCGAATCCTCCACTAAAGACTGAAGCATGGTGTCAAACTATTTACTAAGAAGCACCGTTGGTATCCGTATTAATAGTATTTTAATTAATCTAATCTTTAAATATTACATACAAATTATACAGTGCATTTTCACAATACAGTTTAAGTCTGTTCAGTAGCAGGAGGTTATTTTGTTTTGCATTCACCCAAGAAACTTGACACAGAAACCAGACAGTGTTGGTGCACTAGATCCAACCAATGCCAGTCAAAGATGCAGCTGTGTCATAAGTGAGATTATTATATGAGAACTGATATGGCCCGGTTCAATTTTCTCAACATACACAGTTCAATGTCTGTCTTCTCACATGTGAAACTAGTTCGTGCACACTTCCCAAATCCTGCAGACTGCACCAAACCAAACCCAAAATACTTCAATATTGGCACTTTTGCTGTCACAAACCTGGGCCTTCTTTTAAATTTTCACCAGAGTTTGATAAATGTTTAAAAGGCAGAGAGGTGTAACAAAAATGTGGAATGCAATATCTACCATCAAAACACAACATTAAAGGCTTCCGGCTGACATGCATGTGCATAAACAAATATCTGCACCCACAGATCCAAATTAAAAGCCTTCATGTCGTACCTTAAATAAAGGCTACGAAGCATTACTTAATCAACTGTTAACTTCAGCAATGTCTGCAAACTCAGAGGTGAACCGTGATGATTATTTGTTCATTCTGGTCTGGCCTTGTATTACTGTATCCGTTGGTTGAAGGAAGTGGATGGAATTTGTTTAATGAATAAAAATCCTTCAAAGTCTCTATAGTGGGTCCATTTCATGCTGCAGTACTCCAGTCCTACCACCAGGTGAAGAAGGGTCTTCTGCTTTGGAAACTCTGCGTGTAGGATTCACTGATGGCTCGCTGAGGTGCTCTGGCCGTTTCTACTATCACTGGTGGCATCTGGACAAGCTGTAGAGGAGTTTTACCTTCCTTCAGGGCTTGGCATAGATTCAAAATCTTGGGGGGGAAACAAAACAAAAAAACAACCATATAGTTCTTGTGAAAACAAAAGGGTCAAAGATCGCAGCTCTACTGGGATACAAAATGGTTTCCTCTTTTGAGCAGCAATACTTATTAGATCACTTCAGTACACACATAAACCAAGAAGGGAACTCACCTGTCCTCTCATCACGGAGACTTGTTTCTGGAATTGACCTCTGTCAAAACCAGGGTCTTTCTGTAAAGAAAACAATTGCAAAAACAAACACAGTTTACTTCAGCTTTACAATTCTTGTTAATATGGACAACTTTCTTACAAAACATAGCCCCATACCTTAAATAGTTCATATAGATCCTCTTCCAGGTCTTTGATAAAATTTGGGTCTGACAGTTTGGGCACAACCAGCTCTTTGATTTCTTGTGAAAATGGGACTTTGGCTTGGGAAAGCCATGCCCAATAGAAAGGATCTGTAGATTAAAAAGTTATATTTATTTGTGAAAAAATTGTGTGACAGGTTACAAGAGACAAAATAAAGCCATATACAGGCAAAGATAACATCACATAATTTAGGCTAGCACAAACCAGAAGCACCAGAAACACATCAAACTAAAACAGAAACTAACAAACAGACGGTGAATATGATTACAACGTACATGCTCTCCAAGAATCTGGATGTTTCAGAGGAAATGCAAGTCCATTATCTATTGCTGCCAACTTAATAATTGGATCCTTGACCACCACCCAGTCATTTTCCTGAAACAGAGAAAATCAAAAATGCTAAAAAATAATTTTTGCAATTTGAATATCATACATTACAGTATACGTTTGTTTGTATTTACCCTGTTCCCTGCAGAGTCCATAGGGCAATCATATTTGAGCAGCCAGTTGTCATTCCCTCTGTCTAGAATAGCAAAGCATTAATAACCAGATTTATGATTGAGAAAACACACTGATGCCTTTGAGTTCGTCTCTCACTAAACAGGTGTTAGTTAGGTTTGGAACAGTTTCCATACTACATCACTGCGATGTGCTGAGCCATCACTTGCCTGTGTTTCTGATGATGTAATCAAGGACTACAAGCCGCTCAAATTGCAGCTGTAGCTGCCGGTTGGTATTCTCAGGCAATGGCTCTGCCTCAAACCTACGCAGCCAGAAATCTGCATCCTTGTACCCATCAACAAAGAGCTGGAAAGAGCCGACCTAGATATGGGTAATGGATCAAAAATTATTTACACACCCCTTTAAATGATCTAATAAATAAATGGTTACCTTGGGAGGCAGTCCAATCCTATGGAAGCGTTGGCCCACTTTGGGCACCTTTTCCAAGGCAAGCTTCTTTCCTCGAGATTTGACCCTATCAATGGCACTGTAGTTGAATGTTTCACTTGCCAAGTATACAACCTAAAAGAGATGTAGCATTAGACTTGGACACTTTGCTTTACACTAGCAGCCGGTGAGTAGATTGAGGGTGTTGTACCTTGGTCCTTGGAACAATATTGAGTTCTAACTTTTGGTCAACCAAGCTGGCCCCAGCCTCTGAAAGGTATCCCTGGTTAAGAACTAAACAGTCACGGCCAAAGCAGCACGGGCAGCAGAGCTTCTGTAGCCACTTAGTCCATTTGGGGTTCAAGTGACCATAGGGCTCTTCATTTTTTGGCTTAAACACCCCAATTGTCTTCTGTAAAAATAATGAGACAGAAAAAGACTGAATAGACCGAATTTTGCTCATTGATTAATATTCCTAGTCTATCGGAGTCATAAAACATCTTCTTTCAGCGTATGGGATGTTTTGGAGTCTGTGTATTTTAAGGCAGACCATGTGTCATTTTCTGTAATTTTTGGAAATCTTTGTGTGTTGATCCAGATTGCGTACATCACATGCAAAACTTCAACAATGACACATGTATAGATTACACCAATTACAACATAAAACTCATTCACTGAAGAGAATTATATCCTTCTAGAGCTACCATGTGACTACTAAGCACATTGGTGACCAACTTTCTAGGTGTGGTCTGGTTACATTCTAAACTCCAAACCTTGTTCAAGCTAGAAATACTACATGTAAAATGTATTCAAATATTAAGGAATCTGTGGTACACCGGTAGTTTTAGATCTCAATTCATACAGAAACAAACCCTATGTTGCACTTCTCTATTGCTGTATAGAGCGTTGTAACACAAGTAGGTCTTTAGTTGTACTATGAGCTTCAGAAGCAAAGAGCAAAGTTTACTGCTTTTTATAAGACTTGCTTACAGAGAGATTAGATTTAAAAACTACTAGCTTTAGAAGGGGCTGTGTAGATCAAGTTTATAGCAAGTACATGTATCGCCAACCTTTTTTACCCTGTGAGCTACGTTCATCCTGATGGGTTTGCAGCCACGATTATGTTTCCTTTTCAGTTTACAAATAATGTTACATGATCAGAAAAAAATAGGTGACATTTCATCCAGTACATAGAAGAGATACAAGCATTTAGTTTATTACAGATATTTTTATTGTCGATAAATGCCTAAAAACCAAACCAAATAAACATGCGTGTTTGTTGTTAGTGCCTCATTTCTAAATAAGTCATATTTTCAAAAGCATTAAAACGTGTCATATGCACTTTAACTGTAATTTCACAGTCTCCAACTCGTCTCCATGGAGAGGGTGACTAAAAAGTAGCCATTATATTTATCAAAATCCACTCTTAGATTACCTACGGCAAAAATAGTGTTTTCTGTGTCTAGTACATTGACAGTACATTTAGAATGGTCTAGTAGGTCATTAGGAGCATGTTTTATATTAGCAACAGGACAATCCAAAAGGTTACGCAGTGTGCCTTAAAATCAATCTTATTAAACTTGTTCCAGCAGTTTGAATTGGATGTATGCACATTATAAAGCCTCTCTTACCCCCTGCGAGTCTTTAACAAAGTAACTGCCACTGGATCCTTGGTAGATCCTCTCTGGGTAGATGCCCTCCTCTATGGCTCTCTCGGCCTTTCGGATGACTTCTCTGAACTCGGGATCCTCAGGGAACTCGTTACGGTGCGGGTCCCGCGAGGAGGCCCCTCGGTCGCGGTCCAGCAATGGCTGTCTTTCCCGACTGCGCCCTGGACTGCCAGCCGGGATGCGCACCACGGATCCCGGTGTGCCTCCCAAAGCGCCCCGCGGGCTGGTGGTGGGATCCGTGGGACCGTAGCTAAACTCGGAGTCGCGCAGTGGAGAGACAAGCGGGCTCGTCTCATCCATGTTTTAGACTGGACAAAAAAAAGTGGATGAGAAGTGGAGATGATGAAACTATAAGAAGGTAAATAAGGTGGTTGCTGTTTTGTTGGCTAGTCCAGGCCATAGGGTCCAGGCGCAGCTAACAAGGAAACGGCACAAGAAAAATCATCTGACTCTCAGCTTCCGGGGACAGGCGGGGCATGACGAGTGTAGTTTTCAGCTTTTAACCAATCAGCGTTTAGAATATCTGTAAATATTATTATAACGTCTGGTCACGTCTAAAATGTACGGAAGCCACGTGAGAGCCCCTTCAACACGCTGGAGAATGTTTTCAAATATTGTTGACTTGAGCCAGAAGAGGCCTCTGAAAAAAGAGGTGAAACGTCATCAAACCTGTATTACGCGCTACTGATTGTCTTTTAACGCTTTTTATTGTAGTATGTCTGTCAGGAAAATGACTGCGAAAGTCAGGTTTTAGTGAATGAAAGTCACACGTCAGTCAAATTATGTGTTGCGCATCCTTTTCTGATCAGTACAAATCATATGCCGTCTATCTCACCTCCTCGGTTGCACTCACAGCTCACAGCCGGTGTGTGATTGGCTCACTCTGGATTGGCTGTAACGCAGTGGAAAGAGAGGGAGAGTGCACCGCCAGTGATAGCGTTCAAGATCGCCCTCTAAACATCAATACAGTCTATGCTCAAGACAAATACGAGGATTTGGCGCTAAAGCCGAAAAATAGCGTTTTTGCTTCGAGGTAGTTTTGGCGATCTTTTACCTTTGGGTGTGCTGCTCGTCAAAGATCGTGGCCAAAGTTTCCGGAAATTCAGCGTAGAGGGCATTGGGGAGAGGATGGCTGCGCACAAACTTGTCCTGATCCGCCACGGAGAGAGCTGCTGGAATCAGGAGAACCGCTTCTGTGGTTGGTTTGATGCGGATCTCAGTGAGACTGGTGAAAAAGAAGCCAGGAGAGGAGGACAAGCTCTAAAAGGTATCAGCACATTGCACAATCCCAGGATCTAATCGGACACTGGCAGTGACAGTCATTGGATTTAACTGCTGCATGGTACAGTTTATGCAACAGCTATAGACAAACTTGTGCATCATGACAGAGAGCTGTGGCCTGTATAACCTACGTTTAGAGGGCAATCCATGATGCAGTAATAGCACAAAATTGACAGATATCAATAAGAGCAATACAAACTGTCTAATTAGACATGTTCTGGTTTGAGTTTAGTGTAACAATCTAATATAAAACTGTAGACCATACCAAACCAAAGCTGAACAAGCCCGCTGAAATTCTGATGCAGAAATGCTTAAAATGAATAAACCAGCATTCATGACCATGCCCTTTATTTACCACAGATGCTGGTTATGAATTTGATATTTGCTACACCTCAGTACTGAAGAGAGCCATCCGCACTTTATGGTTTGTACTGGATGGCATTGATCAGATGTGGCTGCCTGTTCACCGTACCTGGCGTCTCAATGAGCGCCACTACGGCGGTCTAACTGGGCTGAACAAGGCTGAAACAGCAGCCAAACACGGAGAGGCTCAGGTCAAGATCTGGAGACGCTCTTTTGACATCCCACCTCCACCCATGGATGAAGCTCATGACTATTATCAGAACATCAGCAAGGTAGTTCCCCTGGACAAGAGTTGTATGTGTAATAACCTTTTATGTTTTATGTGTTATAACCTCTTAATTGGCTTTTATAGGATCGACGTTATGCTGACCTCACGGACGATCAGCTTCCAACCTGTGAAAGTCTTAAAGATACAATTGCTAGAGCGCTGCCTTTTTGGAACGAAGAGATTGTCCCACAGATTAAAGAAGGGAAAAGGGTGCTAATTGCTGCCCATGGCAATAGTCTTCGAGGAATTGTCAAACATCTTGAGGGTTTGTACACAGTATTTCAAACATACACTGAATATTAGAACAAAAATACATTTACAGCATGTATTTTAAAACATGCATACAGCTGAATCAGTTTGTTTTATGGGCTCTTTTTTCTTTTTAGGAATGTCTGAAGAAGCCATCATGGAGCTTAACCTGCCCACTGGCATTCCTATTGTTTATGAACTTGATAAAAATCTGAAACCTCTAGGCCCCATGCAGTTTTTGGGAGATGAGGAGACTGTAAGGAAGGCTATGGAAGCAGTAGCTGCTCAGGGCAAAGCCAAAAATAGACATCCTTTTACAAATAAGGGTTTAATATATTTTCATTTGGAACATATAGACTATGTGCTCTGAGTCTTTATCTATAGCCTTCCCTGCTTGTCAACAACAAATGTATATTTCGCTCTTTCCCTTTGGACAAGTGTTGAGGATATGATGAACTGCTGCAGCACTTTGTCTTTTAATCTGCTGAGCTAAGAAGTTGTGTGTAAGATAATAAATGTCTACTGTGTGCGAAAATTTAGATTTTTGGTATTGTGTCATTTTACAAACAACACATTTTCATATAGATGTATAATAATGGTACATTTCAGAAAACCATACAAACACACAACCAACTGCCTCCACCTACCTTACCTTTACCTATTACATTTTTGTTGACTGCCAGGCCTCATATCATTGAAGTAAATTTATGCGCCCACTTCTTTTTTTTCATAAATATTATATTTTCAATCAATATGACATTACAAACCGTATTACAACAACCAATTATAATAGATCCATGATTACAACATTTTAATCTTTAATGCGCCCACTTCTTATTTGCTTCCGCCTTGTTTTTTGAGCGTCCAATCAAAGCTCACTTTTGTCTGACGTCACAACCAATCGCCCGAGGTTCAGCTCTTCTCGAAAACATGTCGCCCATGAAGCTGTGTGTTCCAGGTAAGTCCCGTAGTTTTCTAACTAAAAGCCCCTAAAACGTTGTCCTTTTAGTACACAAACGAGTAATATAACGTCTAAATATGTAATTTATTGTACGGTGTATGTGGATATTGTTAAATAACCAGCATACTACTGTTAATCATTTCCATCTCTGCCAGCATGGGATCAGCATGCCTTCAAGCAAAAGGCAAAAGAGTTGTTCACAATTGTTATTTGTTTTTAGTCATTTCATAATAACTTCTACAATTTCGTGTTAAACGTTTATAAAACAATATTTATATCTATGCAAAGATTATGTCCACGCTTTCCAGTTTTAACTTTCTACTATCAGTGCCCTGCCCATTGCCTGGGGCAGGACAGCAGCATTCCTTCACTATTTTGACTTGTGCTCACCCAAGCTACAAATGTCAGAGGTGTTTTTAACGAGTTAAAACAGCCGTCTTAATAATAGTGGTTTCGCTCAAACGGACCTTCTTAGCAATAAACATGCATGTAAACGAGTTTTGAGTCTCTCTCATGTATGTTAACACACAATTTGACTTCTTAACCCTTTAGGCTTGGCAAATCTGCAGTGCCCACAACATATTTATATTTTTGGTTATGTGATTTGCAAAGTTCACACTTGTTGATCCAAAGTTATAGTTATTACTAAGCGTGTTAATACGTTGCTAAATTGCTACTGGGTACATTTAACAAACACGGTTTTTGATATATCATTAATCAAATTGGGGGGAAAAAAAAAAAATGGTTATCTGCAATGTGATTAATGCATTCCTTTATGCTGGATGAAGATGAACAAATCAATTTCTGTTCCCATGTAGTAGTTTGTAAATACTTTCATTCTCAGGACCGTTCTTACTGTAGGATCTCCTTTCTGTTTTTTTCTCCAGGTGACAGGTTATGCAGCAATGAAGACTGTATTCCTGGCACAGGAGTCTATCTGCGGCATGGATACATTTACTCCTCACTTGCAGGCTATGTGCTCAGGAAAAACGAGGGAGAGGAGGTGAGGGGTGTGTCAGGCATTGAAAGTATGTCTTAAGCTGTCAGGCTTTCCAAGTCATGTTGTTGCGCAATGATTGTGAAGCCTGTCAGATGAAATGACATGTTTTGTGTGATGTTTTCAAACTGGTTTGCAGGTTGTGTTTGAACTGGTCCCTTTTGTAAATGTATGTATCATTTTAGTTGCCAGTGATCTCGGTAGTGAGGGAAACAGAAACTCAGCTATTGCCAGATATAGGAGCAATCGTCACCTGCAAGGTACATTGCAATATTTGTTTCATGTGAACACTTAGCCACATGTGTCTATTCTATGTATTTGTACAGTTTTCTAAAACACTACTCTTACATCATTATTAGGTAACCAGTATAAATCCTAGGTTTGCAAAAGTCCACATTCTCTATGTTGGCTCCACACCACTTAAGGACCGCTTTAGAGGAACAATCAGGTAAAATTATTCGTCCATTAAAACCTTTAATAATAATCCACTCAACTCAAGCTGTGTAAAATGTTATTACTTTTTAAAATATACAACTATACTATAATAACAGGAAAGAAGACGTTCGTGCAACTGAAAAAGATAAGGTGAGTGTAAAGCTTAATTTTGAGATTATTGGTTTCATTTTGTTTGACATTTTTCATTTAATCTCAGGTTGAAACTTACAAAAGCTTCAGACCTGGTGATATTGTCCTGGCCAAAGTGGTATCCTGTACATCAGATCTAAAAAAAAGAAAAAAGAAAACCTATTATTGTTCTATTGTGTTTTTGTCTGAATTGGTGTAAATGAATGAACCTTGACATGTGACTGAAGATTTCTCTGGGTGATGTGCAGTCCAACTACTTATTGACCACTGCTGAGAATGAACTTGGAGTAGTGGTGGCTCACAGTGAAGCAGGTAATTATATTATATTTATATATACACTCAACAAAAATATAAACGCAACACCTTTGTTTCTGCTCCCATTTTTCATGAGATGGACTTAAAGATCTAAAATTCATTCCAGATACACAATATTACCATTTCTCTCAAACATTGTTCACAAATCAGTCCAAATGTGTGATAGTGAGCACTTCTGCTTTGCTGAGATAATCCATCCCACCTCACAGGTGTGCCACATCAAGATGCTGATCTGACATCATGATTAGTGCACAGGTGTACCTTATACTGCCCACAATAAAGGCCACCCTGAAATGTGCAGTTTTTTGCTTTATTGGGGGTCTGGGGACTCAGAACCAGTCAGTATCTGGTGTGACCACCATTTGCCTCATGCAGTGCAACACATCGTCTTCGCATAGAGTTTATCAGATTGTCAATTGTGGCCTGTGGAATGTTGGTCCACTCCTCTTCAATGACTGTGCAAAGTTGCTGGATATTAGTGGGAACTGGTACACGCTGTCGTATTCGCCGGTCAAGCACATCCCAAACATGCTCAATGGGTGACATGTCCGGTGAGTATGCTGGCCATGCAAGAACTGGGACATTTTCAGCTTCCAAGAATTGTGTACAGATCCTTGCAACATGGGGCCGTGCATTATCTTGCTGAAACATGAGGTGATGTTCATGGATGTATGGCACAACAATGGGCCTCAGGATCTCATCACGGTATCTCTGTGCATTCAAAATGCCATCAATAAAATGCACCTGTGTTCTACGTCCATAACAGATGCCTGCCATACCATAACCCACCACCACCATGGGCCACTCGATCCACAACATTGACATCAGCAAAGCGCTCACCCACACGACGCCACACACGCTGTCTGCCATCTGCCCTGAACAATGTAAACCAAGATTCATCCGTGAAGAGAACACCTCTCCAACGTGCCAGACACCATCGAATGTGAGCATTTGCCCACTCAAGTCTGTTACGGCGACGAGCTGGAGTCAGGTCAAGACCCCGATGAGGACGACGAGCATGCAGCTGAGCTTCCCTGAGACGGTTTCTGACAGTTTGTGCAGAAATTGTTTGGTTATGCAAACCAATTGTTTCAGCAGCTGTCTGAGTGGCTGGTCTCAGACGATCTTGGAGGTGAACCTGCTGGATGTGGAGGTCCTGGGCTGGTGTGGTTACACGTGGTCTGCGGTTGTGAGCCGGTTGGATGTACTGCCATATTCTCTGAAACGCCTTTGGAGACGGCTTATGGTGGAGAAATGAACATTCAATGCACGAGCAACAGATCTGGTTGACATTCCTGCTGTCAGCATGCCAAGTGCACGCTCCCTCAATGCTTGTGGCATCTGTGGCATTTTGCTGTGAGACAAAACTGCACATTTCAGGGTGGCCTTTTATTGTGGGCAGTATAAGGTACACCTGTGCACTAATCATGATGTCAGATCAGCATCTTGATGTGGCACACCTGTGAGGTGGGATGGATTATCTCAGCAAAGCAGAAGTGCTCACTATCACACATTTAGACTGATTTGTGAACAATGTTTGAGAGAAATGGTAATATTGTGTATCTGGAATGAATTTTAGATCTTTAAGTCCATCTCATGAACAATGGGAGCAGAAACAAAGGTGTTGCGTTTATATTTTTGTTGAGTGTATATATATTTTTTTTTATAATTATTTCCCCCAATCTATTTTTGTTAAATCTTGTTTTGGGGTGTTTTGATAATACCCACACGATATTTAGACATGCAGCATGTTAGAATAGCATTTAAAAAATAAATAATTTAAAGTTTGTTTCTTTTCAGGTGCCCAGATGATCCCCATCAGCTGGTGTGAGATGCAGTGCCCTCAAACACATGCCAAGGAGTTTCGAAAAGTGGCCCGTGTGCAGCCTGAGTATCTGGAGGCGTAAAAGACTTAAAACCGCACAAGGAACCACACAGCTTCTGAGCTTCTGCTCTTTATTCCCTTGGCGGCATCATAGCTCACCATTCGTTCCTAATGACTTTCAAGGAAAAGGGTTGTACAGTATATTGTTGGCTACTTGTGGTTTCACACAATACATTCTTTCCCAATGTATTATCATTTTATGGAGGTGAAAATGATGTAGCTACATAGGAAATTCTCTCAACATCAAATGCTGGCAATGTACATTATGTTGGTGCTGCTGAACAGATACATGATTAGTGTAGTACTAAGTATCATTTATCTGTTGGAAAACCTTTTAGCAGTTTTTCTAAAGTGTCTCTGCACGCACTTTGAAATTGAAGTGCTGCTTGCACAGGCTTTACCACTTTTGAGGTAGTCTGACCCATGACTATACTGTACATCTACCATGATGATATAAGATGAGCCCGGATTATTGAAGTTTTGTATGATAGTCAAGATAATTTCATTCTAAGAAGCAAAACCCTTTTGTCTTATATCTTTGCATTTTCTTTAACTTTAAAGAGTGCAATTTGAAATAAAGTGACTATCAAAAGCCATGACCACGGCAATAATGGTGGAATTTACTGTTTTTTTTCTTTAGCAATGAAAAGCACATTTATAAACAATATATTCATTCAATTTACAACACTTTCACTCACAATTATTATTTTTTTTCAGTCATCAAAGCGGATGGAGCGAGTCACATTTGCGTCAATAGAAAACCTTTTAGATGAAGCCTTAAAACCAAGTCCGGCACCTCTGTTACTAGAGTCCATGCGCCGTGATTGGGCATGCTCAAACTGCCCCAGAAGTCCTTGTTGAAGCTGCTGCTGTGCGTCTCGTCCCAGAGCCATGTTTCCACCGCCACCACTTGAAGACGCAGGCTGAAACCCTTTTTTGAAGCCACCCATTAAACGGAGAAACTTCTGCTGCTTTTCAGAGCACCCAAACTCCGCTGTGCCCCACTGTCCCAAACCCTGTGAAATGCAAACCAAAACAGTCACTGTGAAAGCACGAGTCAATCTAATAAACTAACAATCTTCTGAGAAAAAATCTGAGACACAGTAATACTTGTGTGAACTTCTATTTTTCTAGAAAAGAATTGCGCACCAAAGGTTTTGCTGTTTTTAGAGGCTGAGATGCCTGGTCAATTTCCATCTGCAAGGCCTGTCTTCTCGCCTAATAGAGACCATAGTGAAGATGACTGATTTAATCCAATTCTACTTGGAAAACAAATTTGTTTTTACCGTGTTGACGTTTACTTCATCAGTATTGCCAGTCTTTTCTGAAAGAAAAACCACCTCCACTTGTGATGGTTCCTGGAAAAAGTGCATTGCAAACATAAATATCGCTTTTAAAATTCCAACTGTTTTTTTTTTAAACTACAAGATGTTATGTACCTCAGGATGAAGATGTTCTTTTTAATTTTCTTCTTTTTGGTCCAGCATCAGCCTCGGTGTCAATTTTGTTGTCCCCCTTTTTGGGGCGTTTCTTTTGTTTGCCTTCACTCATGGTGTCAGAGTCAAGCAATAGTAAAGTTTCTCTGACATTTTCTTCTTGAGTCTTTTTCTTTTTTTTCTTCTTTGGCACAGGCTTATCCGTTACATCAACAATATCTTGTGCTTTCTTACATTTTTTACTGTCCACAACCATCTCCATTTCTCTTTCGGACTTTTTGTGTTTTTTCTTCTTTAATTGGATGTAGTCTTTCTCCTCCGTTTCCTCTTTTGCATTCTTTAAGTAATTATCTTTAATTTTATGTGTTGTTTCTTCAGCTCTAGATTTGTCTTTCTTTTTTACCATGACATTTTTAATCTGATCACTCTCAGAACACTGAATTTCTTTTTCTTTTTCAGCTAGTTTGGATTTTTTTTCTTTTTTGTCTCACTTTCAATAATAGAAAAGTCCTCCTCAGGAAGCCGTTTAGTTTTCTTCTTTTTATCTTTCCTAATTGATTGTATGTCTGTAACTACAATCTCTTTGGCTTTCTTGGCCTTCTTTGATATACTTTTCTCTTGTAAATTGTCCGTAACATTATTTTCTACTTTCTCTATTTTCACTATTTCTACATTAGACTCAGTTTGCATAGACTTGCTTTTGTTTTTTCTTTTCTTTTTTTCTTTCACTGGCTCTTCTACAAGTACAAGATCTGCAGTTTCAGTTTGTCTTTTATTATCGACAAGCTTCTTTTTCTTTTTGTAGACTTCTTCAGCCTCTGGATCCGCATCATCAGTGTTCGAGACAATTTTTCTTTGCTTTTTCATAACATATTTTTCAGACATTTCACCTAACATTATCTCAGTCTTTATCACTGGGATTTTGTCTTTCTTTTGTTTTTTAACCTTCTTTACAAAGTCTGTTTTAGTGTCTTCATTGATGGTAATTTTTATGTTTTCCATCAATCCCTTCGCATGAAAAGATCTCAGACTTCCCTAGAGAAAACAACAGACAAAATATGGTAAACAAATAGGATAAAAGTTTTGCCTAAACACAATTTTTTTCGTAATGGGACTGTGACCCACAATGCTGTAAGATGTAGGTGCCTGGTATCGCAGAGATTCATGATCTATCTCTCTCTGTAGAACCTGCAACTTTCCCTAGAATAAATCAGACGAGACACAAAAAAAGCGTGAAACTATGCAAATATTGAAATACCCTCATTACTACATGTGTATTTCTAAATTATATATATGAAATGTAATGGTAAATAGCTCCAGTAATCCCTCTCATTGTGATAATTCAATTAGCACAAACTATACCCAATCAACAGGGGTTTCTGGAACTTTTTTCCCAGGTCTTTCACGAACAAAGATCACGTCCTCATCTGAATCCGTCTGAAGCAAAAAAAATGGCATATAACATTCATTACTGAATACAATCGAGCGTGTTTATGCTAGTTAGCTAGCTAGCTGCTACAGTATTAAAAGCTTAAAGCGAACACTACGAACACACTACTTACACAGGCAAGAAAAGTACACTACTACTCATACAAGATCCAAATATATACATGTTAATTGTAATATAAGAGTAAAGAAAGCTTACTTTGACGCTTTTGGTGGTAATACATCAGTAATTCACGTGTTGAGCGATTTTATACTTGACCCGGAAGTAAGCCGGTGCTTCCGGGCGTCGTTGAGTTCCATAGCAACGACCACGTGGGGGTGTTAAAAGCCACAGCTGATATTTTTGTGATAGAGATTTACATCTCAAATATGAAGCAACATATATCACCAGACTATCAAATAGCCCCTAAACAAATAATTAACAAAGGTGAGTCATTTCATATTGCCAATCACGTTGCTTCTCTTGCTTAAAGTCCATATGACAGGTTTTAATGCTTTTGAAAATATTACTTATTTAGAAGGATTAACGTAAGTTGCAAGTTCATCAGTTGCATAATTATCATTTCATTTCAGTGAGGCAGCAATTTTAATGAAGAAATATTTGGCAGAAAAGTAATTTTTATTTGAATTGTTAAGATGCTGAAGGAAGTGACATAGATAAAGGAAAGTTCCATAACAGTTAGTTCATTTCCCATTGTTGTCCATCTGTCACTTCCTGTCAGTATCCAATAAAGATTTAAAACTATAAACATCACAACAATGGCCAAACTAAAGAAAACTGGGTATAATCTTTAGTAAAATCTTAAATATAATTGTGTTAACTATGTTTTTGCACAGATTGTATCATATAAAGATAAGATAAGATAAAGTGCTTTATTGTCATTGTACAAGGATACAACAAAATAGTGTTTAGGTGTCAGTCCTGCGCTGCTGCGGCTGAGCCGCGCTGCCACTGTGTGTCAACCTGACCCGCATGACCTTGGAGGTCGGGGAAACTGTAGCACTCAGAAGAAACCTGGCTGGCTGCCTTCTGTCTCCTCTGAAATGGTGCAGCTCCTCCTGGGTTTGTCCCTGATCCAGAGCATGGTGTCCTGCACTGGTCAGCTTCCCCACCTTCTCCATCCTCTTTCTCCTGCAGCTCCCTCCGCCCCACAACGGTCTTTCACCATCTCCTTGTTTGTGTTAAAGGTCCTATATCATGCAAAATCGACTTTTTGGAGCTTTTAGCCATGTTGTTATCCTATTTCCTTATCAAAAACACCCCCAGAGCGTTTTTTGGCTTCATTCACGGAGTTCTAGCTACTATATCAACCAACCTGATGGATGCTTGGTGAACCTTGGCCAGAATCAAAGTGGATTAACTTTTATAACCAACGCGATCCCAAAACCGGATGGGGAAGCCAAGCTGAGCGGTGAGTCAATCAAAACGCGTATTAGCGTGTGTGTTAGCCATTTATGAAACTGTGTTGCACATGTCAACTCCTTATAACTGCATTATGTGAAGTAACTTCACTTTTTGCAGCGATATTTATATTTATAATACTGCAAATGTGGAATGAGTGGAGAGAGGGGCGGAGTTAACTGAATCGAAGCGTCTTGTCTTCCGGGTAGGGAAATACCCCCAAAATACTTATATTTCTCTCAAAAATGAGTACTCCATAGTGATAGAGGTACAATATATCATATAAATGCCTATACTTTACTTTGGAATGGCTAAAATAGCATGACACAGGTCCTTTAAGGCTTAGTAGTATCGGACACAAGACAGGAGTCAGAGTTCACAATTTATTTTCTTGAATAGTCCAAGCAAGGCAGATGGGCTCAGGTCCTCGGAGTCTTTCCCGCACAGGAGATTAGGTAAGTTGCAGGTAATCAAAAACAGGTAAGGTTTAGGAGCCGACTGCAAAATCACCATCAGGCTGACGGAACAATCTGGAAGAGTCTGTCTGGAGAGCTGGGTCTTTCACTGCACCAGCTTGATTGCAGATGGCCAACAGGTGAGCAGCTCCAGCAGACTCCACCAACACACACACACACACACACACACACACACACACACACAGGGAGAGGGGAGTGGGGAACACAGGAGGACCAGAGTCACACCCAGGGGCGTGACTCTTTGTCCCTTTTTGTTTCCTGTAGCTCCTCTTGCACACACCTGCAGCTCCACCTGTGTTGCAGGTGTGGGGGGCTCTTGGTGTCTCAGAAAAAGAAATGTGTAGGTCTCAAATGGGTTTAGCTGATAAGCTAGCATTTTGTTTACCTTTAAAAAGCTGCTTTCTTCAAGACCATTTTGGACTCTCAAAATAAACAAATCCACCAAATCTCCACAAAAACACAGCAAAGACGTACAAAAGTATCCAGAAAATCAATGTGGAACACAGAAACAAACAAACACAAATGCAGTTTGCAGAAAAAGGCAAAAAATTCAGCTGTACTGGGAGAGCAGGAGGCTGCGTCTTGTTTTCATGACGCCATGACAACCCATGCACTTTATGTCAATTTACGGAATGCTTTCAACTCCCATTTGTCAGTTTTGAAGTCCATAGCCAGACCTGTTCTGGTTATATTGTTCAGGATCGTGATGTCTATTGCTAAGCATCATGAGATTTGCCGCAATAATAAACTATTGGAGATTTTAAAGGTAAAATACTGGAGTTAATGTTCACATTAAAATATTTGGACACTACAGTGTGTTAGATGTATTTACTATTAATCAATCAATCAAACTTTATTTATAAAGCGCTTTTCATACCGAAAGGTATCACAAAGTGCTTTACAGATTACAACATTTAAAACAATATGCCCCGCATCATGTATTTATATATAAATATATATACAGTATATTGAGGGTTCTGCACAGTATCTTTGCAGTTCCTAGAACTGCACTTTTCTGGACCGAGATGTCTGATGTATTTCCTGGGATCTGCTGGAGCCACTCCTCCAGTTTGGGGGTCACTGCCCCGAGTGCCCCAACGACCACGGGCACCACTGATGCCTTCACTCTCCAGGCCTTAGCTCTTCTCTGAGCCCCTGGTATTTCTCTAGTTTCTTGTGTTCCTTTTTCCTGATGTTGAAGTCGCTTGGTATTGCTATGTCAACCACCACGGCTTTCCTCTGCTCTTGTCCACCACCACAATGTCCGGTTGGTTCGCCATTACCATTCTGTCCGTCTGTATCTGGAAGTCCCACAGGATCTTGGCTCGGTCATTCTCTACCACCTTTGGAGGTGTTTCCCACTTTGACCTTGGGGTTTCCAGCCCATTCTCTGCACAGATGTTCCTGTACACTATGCCTGCCACTTGGGTATGGCACTCCATGTAAGCTTTCCCTGCCAGCATCTTACACCCTGCAGTTATGTGCTGGATTGTCTCATTGACCTCTTTGCACAGTCTACACCTGGGGTCTTGTCTGGTGTGATAGATCTGGGCCTTTATTGCTCGGGTGCTCAAGGCCTGCAGCCATGATGAGTGCCTCTGTGCTGTCCTTCAGGCCAGCTCTGTCTAGCCATTGGTAGGATTTCTTGATATCCGCCACTTCAGTTATGTTTCGGTGGTACATCGCGTGTAGGGGCTTGTCTTTCCATGACGGGACTCCTCCACTTGAGGCAAGGACTCACCACCGACCTGAAGAAGGAGGAAGCCACCTTTTTCCGGTGGAGAACCATGGCCTCGGATTTGGAGGTGCTGATCATCATCCCGGCCGCTTCACACTCGGCGGCAAACCGCCCCAGAGCAGCTGAAGGTCCTGATTTGATGAAGCCAACAGAACAACATTGTCTGCAAACAGCAGAGATGAGATCCTGAGGTTCCCAAACCGGACACCCTCCAGCCCTAACTAACACGCACCGGGAACAGGTCTGACTTACTGCCGGCAATGCGAACCAAGCTTCTGCTGCGGTCATACGGGGAACGGACAGCCCTTAGCAGAGGGCCCTGAACCCATACTCCCGGAGCACCCCCCATAGGGCAGCACGGGGGACATGGTCGAACGCTTTCTCCAGATCCACAAAACACATGTGGACTGGTTGGGCGAACCCCCTTTAGAGCCAATGCAGTGACTCTAAAACCGGTATAATGTGGTCCCGCCTCCTGATCTTCTTGTCTTCGACACAAGCTGCTGAATTTTGTAAAAGTTTTAAACCTGAGATACTCTTTTTGGGAAGACCAGAAAGCAGGGCACTACAGTAGTCGATCATTACTGTCCAAATTGCTCTTCTTCAGCAGGAGCCTCACCACCGCCCCCTTAAAGGCAGCAGGGAAACCCCTCGTCTGAAGAGAGCAATTCATCATGTGTAAAAGCTCATCTCTAAAAGATCCATAGAATGTTTTTAAAAAAAATAGTAGTGACTCTAATGGATTTGTTCCATGGCTTTTTTAAACTCTAATTTTTATACTGTTTTTAGCTAATATTAGTCTATGGAAAATGTATGCTAGCACCCACAAACATGGCGGATCTCCATTGTAGCAGTGAATTTTTCCTATGCAGATTCTATTTCTATTCAAATCTAAAGAGAAATGGAACCTCATATGATTGGACAAATCAAACAATAACATAAGATGGCATGTCAAATTGAGGGACAAATCAAAGAAGACAAGAATAACATCACACGCATAAGCTCTATTAGGCCTAATGAACCCAATTGGACTGTCAGTCAGAATGCTGTCCCAAAGTCATTTTATAGAACAAACAAACATCTATTTCAATACACTTCCATTACACTGATCAACACATTATGCTTGAATTTTGTTAATCTGTTTATAATTTTTATTAAATAGTTTGCACAGCACACTGCAAAACACACATGTAAACTTGACTGATTTGTTTTCTTAAAATATTGCCAGCAACTTTACAACAATGACAGTTCAGTGTGTGCTTATACCACCAGATCAAAAGGCAGTTTAGGACCAAAAACAGCTAATGTCTATTCTAGTTATCAATTACACTGTGCAAAACACACTAAAACTCATGTAAAGCTGCCATATAACAGTAACAAGAGAAATATATTATGTATTTAAAATTCATACTTTGATGATACATGTTCACATACAAAATGCTCTCAAAATGTTAAAGAACAATATTGTGCATTGAGCACTACAATGAAATTTGTTGTTGGGTTTGTCTGGTGCAATAACAAACGCATTTACAAACAATATAAATGACAAAGATGTCTTAAAATGGTTGAATGTTAACATCCTAAATCCGTCAGTGGATTCTGTAAATCAGAGCATTATGAATAATGCAAAGTTGAAGTAGTAAATTGTAGGCACTAGCCATTAACAAGCTTTATAAACATTTAAAATAATTACATGTTATATCCATACATATATAACAAATACAACGAAATATTGAAAATAAAAAGTTACTAAATGCATCACCCATGACATGCAGGTGACTGTTTCATAAATAGCACTCACAAGGTAAGTATAAGGTGCAACATCCACACTGTCTGGTTTACAGTGCACTAATAGATGGCTTTTAGCAATTAAACAACTAAACCAGTTATATAAATATTTCATAGCATTAATGTTACAGAACTGGATCATAGTTTCAGGTAAACAAAGACTATAGGCTTTGATGTTGTTGTTTTCAAACAAATAGTGTCAAAATTTGTAATTTCTCGCAGCTAATGAAGTGAAAAAAGTGTACTGTAATGAACTCAGAGTTGATCAGGCAGAATGGCTTTTTATCTCTACATTCAAATACTAGTTTATCCTTTTACCCCTGCAGCTGCATGAACATCCTGCACACCAACGTATTATAAACTACTCTCATAATAACACCTCCATGGTCAGCTTTTTATACTAGAAAAATACTGACTCCATGTGTTACATAGGTATGGCGAACCAATTTCCAGATTCCTCTCAGATTTGACAATTAAGTAAGTAAAGTTCTCATATGCACAATGCTCCAAACCATGTCACTTCCAATTAGTTGTAAACCTTGGATTGTTGTCATGTGCTCTGTGCAGAGTTTCTTATTCTTGGCAACACACAATGTCTGTCTGGTCTCATTCACCATAATCTTCGTCCTGTGTAGTTAACTGGAGCGGTTGGCATCTGAAAGAAATATTACAATAACTCGTGAGCTCGGTGCCACACAGATGAAAAGTTACTGTTTTTGGCCCAACTTACTGTGCCACCATTCATTACCAGAGCCATCTCAGTGGGCTGGTACACATGACCTCTGAAGGCAATGCCTGGTCGCACACTTCCATGACTGCTGCCGTGGTACGTTCCACTGCGAAGAGCTAAAGAAACAAACATGATAATGTATCACGGGGGTCACCAACCCTATGCCCGCGGGCACCCAGGTACACTTTGGGGCATCTCCAGTAGCCCTTGAGAATTTTTGTATAAAATATAACCGTTCAATTTCTTGCATCTCTATGTTAACAATAGATTTAGGCTATTTGTGACTCGGTATTTGTTTAAAAGCATGGCTTTGTCATATTATATGCTCTATAATCTATAATTAAACCGTTTAACTTGAAGTCTTTTGGGATATTATTTTCAACTGTTAGTAGCCCTCTGCTCTAAAAAGGTTGGAGACCCCTGATGTATCACATTTGCAACATTTGCTGCTAGATTGCACGTTATAGACTGCCTAGTGAAGTTTGAGGGGTGAAATGATCAAAAAGAGTCCTATGATGAATGTCAGTGATCTTTAAAGCAGTACTAAGCCCGAAGTTAGCTTTTCCCGTTAGCCTGTTAGCTTCTTCTTCGTGATTCTATTAGTGTGTATTGGTTGCTCCGGTCCGCAACATTTTTTTTCCTAGGATGGGAAAGGCCACATTTGAGAACAACGCTAGTTTAAACTGATCCAAACTACCCGTAGACCTAAACCTAACCCTAACCTTAAAAACACTAAAGTTAATGGGAAAAGCCCTTTCCCATCCTAGGAGAAAAAAAATTTGCCTCCGGTCTGGTGGCAGTCAAGTTGCAATTGTGGTTTTCTGGACAGAGACATCAGGGGAGATGAAAGACCTTCCATTCATCCAATTAACACTTGAATTACCCCCAGAGGGACTACGAAAAAGGATTTATTAAGGTAAACAAGTTACTTAGTACTGCTTTAAGAACAATAAGGAGCACTGTGCGATGTTGACCAGTGGAACCGAGAGTGTGAAGATGTTGGTTACTTTAGCAAATAAAGCAGTCAATTGACTTTAGCATTGTATTGGACTTTTTTTTTTTAAAGAAAGCCTCATATTATCAAGTATTTTCTATTCAATAATTTGGGCTCTAATTAAATATGTGCTGATTAGATGTTTGAAAATGTTAAATAAAAGGTGTTTTATTTTGATTTAATAGTATATAGATTTAATAGTAGTGATCTGATTCAGTATTGAAAACTGAGTCTAAATTATGTTTTACGAATTGGACTAAATAGTCAGTATATTAAAGAGAAAGGCTTTTTATGTAGTACATATAGCCTACAGTGTAAATGTCCAATGTGAATGGTGACTTGCTAAAGCTATAAATTCATTTCAAGAATGTAATTAATTCAACGGCTCTGTTAACACCTTAGTCATACTTTCTCTCTACATTACAGCACTAATGATTGCACTGCCTCTCAGTCTTACCGCTCTTGCCTGACTGTCCCTGCACTTATAAAGGGCCTTGATTACATAATACGCCTCTTTGTTACCTTTTTTTTCTGTCACAGCAAGTACCACTGTAGCCACATTAGCTGCTTTGTGAAATGCTGCATTAATAATTTCTCGTCACAGCCTGTTCCTTTGTGTTTAACCTAGATGCTTTGGGCTTATTCCTCCGTCTGTACCAAGAGCCATCCAAGTGAAATGACTCATGCAGCACATCTCTGCAGAAGATTCAGGTGCTATAAATGGATGGTGGAGTCTATATGAAAACAAAATGTGGGTTTTGATGCATTGGTAAGGATAAATTCATTTATGTTTTTATATATATTTGTACTGTATATTTGGATTTGATATGTTTTGAGAACTGTGAGCTCACACCACAGAACACAACACAATTTAAAAGATGTAAGATAAGATGATCATTTGGTAGTTTTAATGGCCAATTTGCTTTTTGCTTTTATTTTTCACTGGCTAAAGCCAGAAAATGTGGTGGTGGTGATGATGATGATGATGATCATAGTCCAGATGATAACTTAACGTTTTGGCTGTTGAGAATCAATGTATTGCAAACAATCAGTTGCACCTGATGCACAAAGCATTAGATAAAGACGAAAAAAATCAAGGCTGGGAGGTGTGTCAGATTTTAACATTCGAGGTCTGTTGCAAAGAGTTGCTAAGCAACAGGCATAACATACTGAAGCAGCATGATACATTTATAATATGGCACCTTCTATAGAGGTCGGGATTGTGTCATCAATAATCACTAAGATGTTTGGGGGGTTTTGGCAAATTCAATAATGACAAACCAATGAAAAAGTAAAAAGGTTGAGTCACCGTTCACATACAACCATTATGACACTACAGTGTATTAAATGTATTTACCAGTAGTGTCTTGGTTATTCCACATCTTTTGACTCTACTTTTTTATATTGTTTTGGCTCATGTTAATCTATGGACATTGTGGCCTTACGCCAACTCTATAAAAAATATGTTTTCAAATATGTTTTCAAATCTGTGGAAGCAAACACAGAAACCTACTTTCGCTCTGCTCCTCCACCGCAAAGGGCCGATGAGAGTGTGACGTTTCTTCAAAGTGGGATGAGGGATTGGTCTTACTGGTCTCATAGTAGTCCTGTGTGTTGGACTCCAGTGGTGTCCGGAGGCTCAAGTGCACTTCTGGGATGGCGTGGAATAGCAGTAAAATCCAGCCTTGTATCACAAGAGCCACTGCCAGAGCAGGTTCATCCAACACCCGCATGTCTTTACTCTCTGCTTTCCCTGATCGTTCTGCTTTGGCCTTTGCCTTGAGCTGACTGCCGTACAGGTAGAAACCCAGCCAGGCCACCCAGAGCAGCGCTGACGTCAGGCAGGACAGGAACAGCCACACAGCGTTACACTTCCACCTCCGTTTCTCACTTTCAGACTCTCTGTCATCATCACTGCCTCCTCCATCTGCCCCCAGCTCCCCTCCACACAGGACCACCCCCAGTGATAGGCCCATGGCTATGAGGAGCAAGCCCAGCGTGTAGCTGCAGATCAGTGCGAAGTCCAAAGGTGGGTATTCACAAGCCGGATGTCCCTCTCTGATCACAGTCAGCAGGACCCACTCCGCAGAAATAATGCCTTGAACCAGGGCAAGAGCCAGGCCCAGGGCGGCCAGGGTGCTGCCTGAGGGGCTTGTCCTGCCAGCCACCAGCCTCCGCAGCCTCACGCCCTGCACCACCAGACTTGAGAAGCATAAGGCAAACAGGGGACCCCAAAAGGCCCTGCGTACCACACACAGCCACTGGTTCTTCCCCACCAGAAATGCCAGCGAGATGGTGAACAGCCCCAGGAGGGTAGTCAAGAGCAGGAGCAGAGGCCCCAGTCCCGAGCGGCGAGCTGGGTCCGATATGGAGCGTAGTTTTACCAACATGAACACTGAGACGACCAGAGAGGTGATCCCCCCGCTGCAGGCCACCGCCTCCAGCACCACACCCCACACGGACTCCAGGTCACATAGCACTCTGTAGGGAGCATCCACATCCACACTGCACCCCCGGGGAGGAGGAGGCGAGGGCTGAGCTGAAGCATAGCTCAGCAGAGCGAGCAGGCAGATGATGATGGAGCCAACGGCCATCTTAGAAATAGAAAGAAAGTGAAAACCTGTGAGTGTTAAAGCACAGACAGCTCTGGTACATACTGTTATTCAACAGCTGCTCTTACACAAGAATCATTACTGTAATGGCTCAATTATTCAGCAAACGTCTCACTCAGACACATCAGAAACACTCACATTGGTGTCACAGATGAGAACTGCATTTAGCACTGGGCACTGGTTTCCATGGCAACGGGAAACAGCGTGGGACGACTACAGCTAATACTGGCCTTTCAGGAGTCATTTCGGTATCCGAAAGTCTAATAACTGCGCAGCACTCATTCACAGCATTTAAAAACAAAATTACATCCTGGATCTAAAATACTGTAGATTTTTTGGCAGCTTTAAAGGAGTCTGATAAATAGGCACAGTATTACTATGCGAATCAAAACAGACTGTACTCACCTTGGACACTGTTGATTGTTTTGAATCCTGGTTAGTTGGATCCTTTACACTGCGCAGCTGAGAGCGTTTCCATCTTGTCTAAGAAAAACAATGACTCTCCTCTCGCTTAACCCAGCGTGCCCAGTGATTACAAGTACAAAAAGCACTGCACTTTGTTCTACCACTGGCGTCCTGCTGTTTCTATGACTTGTCCGGCGGGACAAATCCACAATTATGATGCATGCCTTGACACAGCGCACACCCACAAAGTCAAATGTATGCCCAGCCTCTTTCCGCGGTTCCGTCTGTCCTCTTCTTTGTGCTCTGTCTCTCTTTTTCTACATGTCGCTGTGGTGCGCTCTCTTTCTCCCTGCTTAACAGCGATTGTGCGGAGGAGTCAGCGGAGATGCTCCTCACCCTCTCACCCACACACTGGCAAAGGGAGGGTGTACCTAATGTATGTCACACAAGGGATGTTGGCAATACAAGCATTTCAGTTCACAGCCAGTCCAGCATTACTCACTTCACATGTGTGATATAATACAGCTCCCATTACTTCCTCTCATCTTCTATGCATGTTTCTTACAGGCTTACCCAGAGCAACTGCAGGAGAAATGACAGGATTTACTGCAATCTACAGTAGACGCAGGTAACTGCACAGGCCACGTGGAAAGCATTACATAATAGCAACAAAGACATGATTCAGCCGAGTGTGTCCAATCGAAGTAATCTCCCGTGCGGATGGCTTTATGTGAGCCCATGAAACAAGGCACTTTCCAAGCTAATTGACAAGGCAAGGATCAGTGAGAAGTGAGAGATTGACACTGACAGGAACCAGTAAGCTTAAGGGGTCAGCTGGGGGGCATAGTAGGGCATAAGGGGGCAAATATAGTCATGAAGATGGTAAATGTCAACAAGAAAGCAACAAGGAATAAAAACAAAACAAACACACAAACAAACAACAACAACAAAAAACTTTCATAGTAACTAAATCAACTGGCTTAATGGTTAACCAGTAATGATTGGTATTATACAGCATAAGGAAATACTCCATGTTACGAATCACCAAACAGATACTCGCACCATATTGATGCACACTGATAACCTGAATGGTACAATGCTTTCCTTTATGTAATATACAATGTACGGTATAATGTCAATGATGTCAGTCAATATGATCTTGTTGTATTGCTGAAAGAAGAACTGAATGTAATGCATTGGCAAGTGCACGCATGTTACTGTGTGTATACTTGCGTATGGAAACAAAATAATTCTGTATCGTCTTGCTGTTGAAGAAAAAAAAGCCTAAAAGTTACCACTGAATATGTATAGCACGAGGGTGATTATTAATTATTAATGATGAATGAGGGGTAGGCACACATAAGCTCGGCTTCAGCCTACTCCTTTTGAGCTTTTCTGTGATGAAATGTTTAATTACTGTGAAAATATGAATGTAAACTGCTCAAATAAACAGCTCAATCAATAGTGCTGGTGTCATGGGCATGACACTGAAAAGATTGAATAAAGTTAAGATAATGATTGTAGACATTCGACTTATCGCTTGGTATTCAATTTATTTTCTCCTTAGCTTCAATATACGTTTTGTATATACCTTTATTTTCAAATCTCAGTTTGAATGGTTGCAAATAGCAAACCGCAAAGGATACATTTTAGGTAGCACAATATTCTTTGCAAAAATATTTCTTGTTTCCACTCTCTGTAGGGTCTTTCAGTCTTCTCTCTTGGTCTCCCTAATGGTAATACCCATAGACGAGTTTAGCAACCTTTGCTATACACCCATAGACGGGCATAGCAAAGGCGGGCCTTTTCGTATCGATATCGAGATATGAACATTCAAGATATTAAAATCTAAAAAGCAAGATATAAACGATATAGATTCTCATCAATAAAACTGCACTCTTTTGTATTATGATAGGATTTTTTTCCTGAAAAATGCTTGGTTTTCACCGAACCCATAGTTATATTGTATCGTATCAATATCGAGATATCTGGCAGTGGCACATGAATATCGAGATATGAAATTTTGTCCATATCGTTCAGCCCTACCGCCTTTGCTATGCCAGATCCCGATGTATTTACTTACAGAATATGAGTTCACAGAGAGAAAAACAACGAGAACTACTGCTGTAGAGAGTTGAATTATTACCCATGCTTACAGGTGAAACTCAGAAAATTTGAATATCGTGAAAAAGTTTATTTATTTCTGTAATTCAACTTAAAATGTGAAACTAATATATGATATAGAGACTCATGGCATGCAAAGTGACATTATGTCAAGCCTTTATTTGTTTTAATTTTGAAAATTATGGCTTACAGCTTGTAAAAACCCCAAGTGCCAAGTCCTGCTGGAAAATGAAGTCAGCGTCTTCATAAAGCTTATCTGCTGAAGGAAGCATGAAGTGCTCTAAAATCTCCTGGTAGACGGTTGCATTGACTTTGTACTTAATAAAGCACAGTGGACAAACACCAGCAGAAGACATGGCTCCCCAAATCATCCCAGACTGTGGAAACTTCACACTGGCCTTCAAGCATCTTGGATTGTGTGCTTCTCCTTTCGTCCTTCAGACTCTGGCACCTTGGTTTCCAAATGAGATGCAAAATTTGCTCTCATCAGAAAAGAGAACTTTGGACCACTGAGCAACAGACCAGGTCTTTCATTCTTTAGCCCACACAAGACGCTTCTGACGTTGTTTGTAGTTCAGGAGCGGCTTAACAAGAGGAATACAACATCTGAAGCCCATGTCCAGGATCCGTCTGTGTGTGGTGGCTCTTGATGCACTGACTCCAGCCTCAGTCCACTCCTTGTGAAGGTCCCCCACACTTTTGAATGGCCTTTTCCTGACAATCCTCTCCAGACTGCGCTCATCCCTGCGGCTCATGCACCTTTTTCTTCCACACTTTTTCCTTCCACTTAACTTTCTATTAATGTGCTTTGATACAGCACTGTGAGAACATCCAACTCCTTATGGAGGGTGTCAATGATGGTTTTCTGCACAACTGTCAGGTCAGCAGTCTTCCCCATGATGGTGAATTCTACTGAACCACTGAGAGACCATTTAAAGTCTCAGGGACCCTTTGCAGGTGTTTTGGATTCATTAGCTGACGACAGGGTGACACTTTGAGCCGACAATATAGTCCCTTTTCACAATTTCTAATTTTCTGAAATTTGAATTTGTGTTTTAATAAGCTGACAGCCAAAAATCATAACATTTAAAACAAAGGCATTGACACATGTCACTTTGCATGCCATTTAAGTCTATATCATATATTTAGTTTCACATTTTAATTTGAATTACAAAATAATATGAACTTTTCAAGATTATTCTAATTTTCCGGGTTTCACCTGAGACGGACACCAAACATGCATTATAGCCAAGAAACTTGATTGTTATTGTTAGTTTTTTTTGTTTTTTGCTTAATTAAAACTCGTAAATAACCAATAACAATGTGATATGGAAAGGTTTTCAGCATCCAGCCAGCCCAGGCCCCCGTCTAGCTCTGCCACGAGCCCAGCACAATACATTGACAACATTTATGCCTTTGACTGTGCTGGCACACTATTTGTAGGCTGTTGCAATTTGACTCGTTAATTTTGGCTTGAACTAATCAGTCAGCTGTTGCTAGGGATGAGCTGGATAAAGGATGCAGTTGCTTTGTCATTGAGAGGAGGCAACGGAAGTATGTGACAGAGAAGAGCTGACTAATTTGGGCCAGCACTCCTAATCTTTTTAATCCAGTGGTAATTCCAGCAGGGTCTCGTCAAGTATGGACCATCACTAATCCCAAACCCATCCCACGTTTTCTTCTTCTCTTGGCAGGTAATACAGATAAATGAAGGGGGAGTGGGGTATTATTTGTATACTGCTGTGGTTGGGTGAGCCACCGGTGGTTTAGGAGGTACTCAGGCAATTTCATAAATGTTTTCCCTCCTTTTGGATGAGGGAATTGTTAAATCGTAGTGTTTTTTCGTTACAAACATTTTAGCTGGTTAAGTAAAGGTCAAATAAGATAAACAGATATAGAACTGGTTTAGATCTGACGGTGCTCAAAAGAGACATTTTTTTAGGTGATACTTGGCTATACCTGGTAGACAATAAAGTTTGATTTTTAAAAGATACAAGTGGCCCTTTGTGCTGACAATTAATTCACACCACACTCAGTAGACTGAAAGAAGGCCCGCTGACATTTGCTCCATCAGACCCTCCGACCAAATCCCAATGTTTATCAAGTTTTGTAAACAGTTTCTTATATGTATTGCCAGAAGTGTACTAGATACAATTTTTATATATTGACCTGTCTTTTGAATAACATGATTGCTTTCCCTCTCCCACAGTGACATTAGTTGCCCTTTCAGATGATTGCTGTGTGCATAGTAATTTCCTTAATCCATCACGACAAAAAGCTGCCAGTAATATACTTTCCATTGTAATAAGCATTACATACATAATGTGCAGTTTTTCAGCTTTAATGATTAGAATAAAAAATGTTTTATTCTTGAAAAAGAAAGTGTGACGTGGGATTGACGCTATGTTGACCATTTGTCCAGCAGATGGAGCTATGAGTTGCATTTACAGTGTTTGCCAGTTGCTTGAGCACATTTTGCAAAACGTCGTTCATTGTTCCCAAACTCTACACACAAGTAAACATAACACTGGGAAATATACCTTTCACATCTGTGTCAAATTGAAACTATCAAAACCTAAACTCTATCAAAACCTAAAATTCCTGTGTCAAAATGTAACTGACAAAATGCATCATATGCATACACTTTCAGATCAGGGGGCACACACACACTAGTCTACTTTATATAAAACACTGCAGTCTTTGATTTTCACTGTTTATTTTCAGGAGGCACATTTTCAAACAACCAAAAAAGCAAATAACCCTACTCAATATTGTACATTTCAGCACTATTGCAGTAACATGAATTCAGATAAAGCAAAAAAAAGTCTACAAAATACTGTAATAGAAAAAAACACAGAAAATCATGGCAATTGTGTTTTCATGGTCCACCAAAGTTGCTCTTATAACAGAAATAGGGGTCCGTGGCCTCCTCGACCTTGTCCTCTTCCTACCTCTGCCTCTCGCTCTCCCGCCATCCATGCAAAGTTCTTGAAATGGCTAAACTGAGGGCATATTGTAGCTGGCCGTTTGGTGTTCAATTTTGCAATAAGTGCCTTCAGGTGTGTGCTTGAGTAGTTGCAATTACCCGATGTGTTTTGTATTTTGGATACATGTTTTTTCCAAATGACACCCTGAGATTTCATTTTTGAACGAAGTGTCATATGTATGAAATAGAGTGTAGTAGGCAGGACCAAGTGTGTTGCATAAAGGAGTAGAGTGCAAAGCAGCACTTTTGTTTAAGGTACTATGGGTACATGTGTTAGAGGTATGGTATAAGCTTCTGTAACAGGTTAAAAAGGGCAATGGGAGCCTAGTACATGGTGCAATCAAAGTTAAAAGGGAATTAAACAATTTATTTAGGCCTAAAAACAGTGAACGTTAGTATTAAAAACAACTATGATAAAACGAGGGAATCATGGGGCTGTTGCGGATCTCCTCCTTGTACGGGACCGGGACGTGGCTGACGGGCGGAGGACGCTCTCGCTGGTCCGGGGCTTCTCGGGTCCGCACTTCGGATCACCTGCACAAACAGCACACGAGGGGCCAGCGGAGAAAGCAGCACACTAGAGACCTTAAGGCCATAGGCCGTCCATGAGCACCACTACTTCAAGTACATAATACTTACACCGCAGGGGGAACTTCCCACTCCCCCGCTGCTGGTGTTCGTGGTGCTCTTCCCAGGTCTCTGCGCCTTTCCGTCCGTGGCCACACATCAGCATAGCTGGCGCCCGCGCCGGTCCCGCATTCGCGTCGGTTCACCCGGCCCTCACTCCACGCCCTCGCGCAGCCGCAGCGTCCCAGCCATCGGTCGACTCCTCGTACTGCGCGCGCGCGCCCCCACCGGGGCTCGCCGCGGCTTACGTCCGCCACCGGGGCCTCTCTCCGTCGTCTCCTCTGGTGCACGCTCCTTAAGTCCCCTCTCCAATCTACCTGCAGGTGCGTCCGATTGCAGGGGGCATTTGATTGGCCAAAAGTGGCACGTGTTGGGGTTGTTAGGGGCAACAAGCTAAAAGACGACGTCTAAAATATATATAATTAAAAATCCACAATAAAAGGATAAAAACACTAAAAACATGCAGTTAAAATACACACAAGTAAAAATAAAACCACAAACTTGTGCCCCATCACACTTCAAGTTGTGTTACTTTAGTCTAACCATGGGTCTATAGTGTTCAAGCAACGGGCAAAAACTGTAATCCAAACCACAGCTAGGCACTGATTCACCAAAATAATATATTTATTTTGAAGTGACAATATTAACAGATTTGCATCACAACCTCAAAGTCTGCCATTACTTTCAGCATTTTCAGTCACCAAAAATTAAAAGCTTTGATGATTCACAATAAAACAGCCAAAAACATCAACATGAAGAACGCTACGCCCTGTGTTTACAGAGAGGGGCTTGGTTCATGTGCTCATATTTATTAAGTCTCACATGCGCTTGTGAAGATGAAGGACGTTTTGGCATGCCGGGCAGGAGTGCTCCACGTCTTTGCATGAGTTCACACAGAACGGGATTAAACAGCAGGGCCAGATCCTGTGGGAACAAGTTGCAAAATATCAAAGATAAGCCCTCTCCAAAAAAAGTAGCTATGACAAGAAATCAGTTTCAACAGGGAGTATATGCTGACATAATAAACAACAATGCCTTTACAAACCACACTTAATCTGTCAAATTACCATTGTTTTGTTGCTTTCCTTCCCCATTATAGTCTGAAACTGAAAGATTCCTCATCCTAAATCAATCATTCAATCAGTTAAAGACATGAGGTGTTTGTGTCAAAGCAAAAATGCGTGTTTGGTCCATTGTTAAGAACAGATCTTATAATAAAATTGGAATAAATAAGTACTAAGATGTGAGAGAAGATGTAAAGTTTGCTCTGAATGAAATAGATATTTGAGTGGAGATATCCTTTCCATTGAAGTGCTGTCCTACAATTAAACGGATGTGTCAAGAAGGTAGGATGTTTTAGGCTAGAGTAAAATATGATTATTAAGTTAGTTGTCTGTGCATTGTGATTGATTTTTACCATTCCTTGATTTAATTCAAGCACACCCAGTTATGAAGCTATAGAGATCAATTAGCCTTGCCTTAACGGATGATATTGATGGGACAAAGTTAGGGAGTAAACTGCCCACAGTTTGTTGTATCCGTACACTTTACTGGAACCAACAAGTAACTAAAGTAAAATACTCTAGCTCTTATATTAACAGAAGGAACAGGACGGAACATATGGCGCACCAGTGTCTGAAATGATACTCACAGCAAGATACCCAGTCCTCCACAGATGGCCCAGGTGAGCAGACCAGTTTTGTATTTTACTACAGTTACTACAGTGTTACCACAATGTGGACACTGCATCTGTCCTGGGACTTCTGTGGGCTTTGGTTGAATCATTACTGTTATAAAACAAATGGCAAGATGCATTTCAACAATCATCATCCAGTTTCACTTTTCATCTCTCGTTTTACGTAACTATAGGTATGCACTCACCTGGTTGTATTTGTGGTTGGACTTGGAATGCATAAACTTGTTGAACAGGAAAAGTATAAGATAGTATGTGTTAGACTCAGAGAACTGTACAGTATAAGGATAATGTGGTCAATCTGAAATGTGAAACAGAACTCTCTCTTGTGTTACCTGGTTGCCCCTCTGCTTGTACTTGGACTACATTGTACTCGGGGACCTGGGGTGGAGGTGGGTACTGCTGTGCGGGCACAGCGGGGTATTGCGGGGGGTACTTCTGTGCGGGCACACCGGAGTATGGCGGGGGGTACTGCTGTGCGGGCGAAGTGTGGTGTGGCGGGGGTACTGCTGTGCGGGCGAAGTGGAGTATGGCGGGGGGTACTGCTGTGCGGGCCAGTGGGGTCTGGCATGGGCATGGGCATGGGCATGGGCATGGGCATGGGCTCAGGCGTCTGACCTTTTTCCATGGTGTTAACCTACATCGACAAAGGAAAATGTCATGTGAACATTTCACAAGAGATCCATTAATTAGACATGCAAGTCACTCCCTGTCACGTCACAGTAGTGGTTGATCCAGTTATGGAACATTTCAGAGCACTTACCGTAGATAATATTTTCCTGATTTAAAAAAAGTATTGTAGATCACACAGTATGCACACAGAGTATAGCAAATAATACTCAATTACTGCATTTACACAAATTACTGAGAACTCATTCAAGAGCTAAGCTGAGCACATCTGGACCCTTTTTCAATCAATAATCATAACAGCTATGATTAATATGATCAGAATGACAAGAAAAGTCATGTTGGGCATTCATATTACTAAAAATATTTCTTTACATATTTTTTAAATGAGGTTGTGAAGTTAAAAAAAACATTACAGAAATATGCAGTATCAAAATGTTTCAATCAATGATAATGATACAGTACAATAGGATATCAGAGTTCAACTTCTGGTCTTACTGACACCAGAAATCTTTGCCCAACACACTCTTAGACAAACAGAAACTTAAAACAGTTTATTTTCAATAGTATAGTCGTATACAGAAAAATATGTTCCAGTTACGTGTATTTCCTCATTCCTACCATATACTATTCCTAAACATAAGTAAGCCTTTACATAGACCGTATTGAAACACGATATATTTTAAAGTAACACTGTCTAAGTCCCCTCTTACCTCAGGGCAGGATGCAGAGTAGGGCTGGAGAGGTGCGCCTCTGCTGCTCACTCGACCCAAAGCAAAAGGAAACTCTTGGTCTTTGGAAGGAGGAGCAGCCAAGTCATTTGAGTGTTGCTCTTTACACACGGTCTGCGGGGCATTAATAAGCATTAAAAGTCATTAAATAAATTGTGCCAAAATCAAGTCCTTAAATGTCATTAAAAAGCATTAAATTCAAACTGGCATTAAATCTAAATTTATTGGAAAATTATGACATTGTCCAAAAACCTTTACTGTATAAAGGTAAGTTCATCGAAAATACCAGTTACGTTCTAAAACATATTCAGTCGCAGTTTTGACCGATATTGACCACATTTTTTTGATAAAAAGTTGTCAATTTCATCCAATTCTCTTTCCTTCTGATTAAATGTTTGCAACTCTTAAGACATTAAATATACACTGATTATTATTGTTTTCTGTGTTTGTGGCATTAAGATATAGTGTTTGGGCATTGAGAGTGGCATTAAAAAGCATTAAAGACCCTTAGCTGTGAGTGTACATTTGTTACTACACCACACGCAAGAACACACATAAACTGAAGACAACATTGTTTTCAGTATATTTTAGACTCATCTGGTTTACACTCAATGCCGTAAGCGTTTTCTCTAATGTGCAGAAGTCATGTTGAGTTAGCCTGATAAACCACACCCACTTCTTTTCTGCGCGAAGAAAAGAAGCAATATCAATCAATTAATTGAACTTTTTTTAAATTATTGCAATAAGTGTATACTTATTGCAATAAAAAAAAAAGTTCAATTAATTGATTGATATTGCTTTAGCTCCTTTCTCTGTCTTTTGTGTATTGGTTAACCCCTCGCTGTTTTTTAATCAAATCTGTTTTTGTTCTGTCCTTATTTTACTTTTGTACTTTCTTTATTTTCTTTTTTTTCTTACTTTTTTTGTTGTTGTTGTCCTGTCATTGTCCCCCACAGCATATTACTGTCTCTGCATTTACAGACAATAAATAAAGGTATATATATATATATATATATATATATATATATATATATATATATATATATATATATATATATATATAAATTCAATTAACAACATTAACATTTGCCAAAACTAATTATGGATGAAGTAGTCGAGGATTTTGCCTCCGCGTTCTTGTGAGTTCTGTCGTCACGTCCGCTAATTGCTGATTGGTTTATTTCACTCACAATCTGTGCGCGTTAGGCCCAAGACTTGAAACTATTAAATGAAATAAAGTCTGTGATTTTCAAGTCCTTCTGCAGAAAGTTCCTTGTAAATGTAGCCGAATAACTCAAAGCAGTCTTTCCCAATTCAGTCCACACTTTAGGCTTCACAGCTAGAAGGTCCGGGTTCGATTCCCACCTGGAGTTTGCATGTTCTTTTCGTGTCTGCATGCGTAGGTTTCCTCCTGGAACCTGGCTGTTATTCACTGTAGAGCATATTGAAATGTTGCTACAGCTGTCATCACACAACATATTATAGTAGTCACATATTTAGTGAGTAAGTCTGGTGGAGTTGATGTGTCCTTTACTGTTCACTGTCATTGAAAGTTTTAGGTGGGGCGAAAAGGTGGCCTTAGATATGTGTGTGGAAACCTGGAGAAAGTTATCTCTAAATAAGATTTTTGCTAGTGATCCACTTTGATTGTTTTGATTGTTTTGTAAATGTGTGCACACTTATTTAGTAGACACAGGGCACTGACATTGTTTGTAATATTTTATTTATCAATTTAAAGGTATTGCTGACCACATGACCGTCCTAAAGTGGTATACAAGAGTACACATGAATATGAATGAGCATACAGACATAAATTCTTACATACATTAAAAGATAAATCAATTGTGCTTTTGACTAAATATCAAAACAAATTTATGATCAATTTATCAAAGCTATTTAATAATAATAATAATAATAATAATAATGCATCGGTTTTATATAGCGCTTTTCTGGACACTCAAAGACGCTTTACATTGCACTATTCATTCACTCCATACTTGGTGGTGGTAAGCTACTATTGTAGCCACAGCTGCCCTGGGGTAGACTGACGGAAGCGAGGCAACCAGTCTGCGCCATCGGCCCCTCCGACCACCACCAACCACTCACTCACTCACTACATACAAACATTGCCACACATATTTTTACACATTGCACTTGTTGTGACCCAAAATATATGTATAAATATCCTTCATATTATATTATATTACGATTATATTGTCCAAAATGTTTTGGACTTTGGACAGACTTTCAAATGTTTAGCCGTAAATCCAGGAATAAAACAGTTTTCAATTGTTATCATCTGTGCTGGGTTGTTGAAGAATTGAGGACTTTTCGCCCGTCACCTTTCATTCTTTCATTGCAGATACCATAAAAAGTACAACCTGCAGCTATAGCTTTTTACCTGCTGACAAAGCCGTAAACGTCCCTAATTCTCTACCCAGTTCAGATTACCGATTAAAAACCTTTTCCTATACGGAAAACTTCTGAACTGAAAGCTTACTCACACAAAAGGAAACTGAAATCCTGTGTAACTCCATTATTGCCAAAAAGTCTAGTGGTGTGACAAAATAATGTACATATGGCGATATATTGTATTACTGTAATAGATATCATGGTAAAGTAGAATTCCGTTTCCACTGATTTAGTTTGTTAAAGCCGTTTGTAGACATGGAGGACATTGTGACACTGCGGGCAGGTGTGCTCCACATCTTTACAAGCATCAATGACGAATGGGATCCAGCAGCAAGGCCAGAAACTGTGGACACACATCATTCAGTAAATTAATAGATGGAGGAGTTTCAATACTTTCTGAACTCACTGCAATGTTTAATGACCACCTTTTTAATCTGCATCCCCATAGGTGATACACTGCGTTTTCTGGCACATTTTTTTTCAGTATTCAGAGTAGCAATATCACTGCCTGCATGTGCACTGCATTCCACTTTTCCTCGGTTTATTGCTTTGACTAACTGTAAATAATGCTGACCAGTTATCGTATTTTACTCACAGGAAAATACCGATTATCCCACAAATGAGCCACGTGAGGGCGCCATTTTTGTACTCAGTCACAGTGACCACATGGCTCTGACAGTGAGGACACATCATCTGCCCAGGACAGTCTGTGGGAGTCGGCTGCACCAACACCACTGTAAGAAAAGCACATCACCTGTAAGACTCTATGAAAGACACATTTGGGTTAATATAACATGGGCTTCATCGAGTATTCATACTATTATGATGTTCAAGTTTGACACTGAAATTATTTATTACTTTTTTAGTTTAAAAATATCTAACTCAGGTTTATGTTGAAGCTGACCTTTTTGTGTTTAGCGCAATTAATAAACATTACCACAGACTGAACCTGTTGTGTGTTCAGTCCTATTGTCCATGTTCATACAATAGACCAAAATAGAATGGACCAAATCTTCTTCAGCTCACCAACACGTTAAAACACAAGATAAGCATAGTCACGGGGAAACCTATGCTGACACAATTTTGAACAATTTTTGTTTTACTTTTTTCATATTTTGCAAAATAACTAAAGGACGTCTGAAGTGTATAAGAACTTAAACTCCACTCACCAGGCTGCACCACCTTTGGCTGGGCTGCATAGTGATAAGACACTGACTGGGCTGCATACTGATAAGACGCTGGCTGGGCTGCATGCTGATAAGACGCTGGCTGGGCTGAAAGTGATAATCATTACAGTGACAGTCAATGATGTGTAGGGGGTTAACTTCTTGTAAATGCAACAATGCAAGTGCTCTACATGGACATCTCACGAGCTTTAAATATACAAAACAAATGACATACAACAATGTAAAAACAATAGAGCTACATGTTTATAATCAGTGATAATAAAAGCTGTTCAATATAATACAATAAGAAAGACGTGTGTCCGGTGAAAGGATGTTTCTAAAGAGTCTGAAGTGAATGAATGTGAAAAGAAGTGTTTGTGTTCATGTCATCAGCCTGGAAACTTTCTAGAGCAAATATTAGCCATACTCTATGTCACTCACAATCTCATCAGGATAGCAAATCAATAGACAAGTTTAGATGAAAGTATTAAAATATGTATAAACCTGGTACATTTTAAAAAGGTTTACAAAGAATTATTATTTATTAAATACGAACAATTATTGTGAGTGTTGTAGTATATTCTTTTGTTGTTGTTTCTTTTGCTGTTTTTTGTATTGTTGTTCCTGATTATTTGTTGTTACCTTGCCTTATGTTCCCTTGTTTATGATTTGTTTATGATTTGTTATCATGCAAATAAATACATAAATAAAATAAAATAAAATAAAATATGGTCATACCTGTTTCAATGTTAAACCCTGGTCCGGGTGGTCCGGGGTATGGTGGCGGGTCCATAGCCTCTTTACTCTTGTCCATTTTATTCACCTGAAACTGAAAGACCTTTATGTTACTTATACAGCACCAGAGCTTCAACTGATGAGGCGTGGAAAGACGCACACCCCTCACCTGAAAATCTTGCTCATCCAGTTTTTTAGCATTTCCATGAGGTCACAGAGCGAGACAGAGAGAGAGATAAGGGAGAAAAAATATGCACAAATGCACACAAGGGCAATTGTGTTTATTTGTATTCATAATAGAGATACAGTACCTTGCGAAAGTACTAATACACCTTGAACTTTTGCACATTTTGTCATGTTTACAACCCTAAAAATAAAGATTTTATTTTGAATTTTTTACTGAAAGTTCACACACAAGTAACAGACAACTGTGAAGTGAAAGTAAAATGATACATGATTCTGTTATTTTTCAAAAAAGTGAAAAGTGGGGCGTGCATAAGTATTCATACAGCATTTTTCTGAGTGCATTAAATTACCGTTATAACATTCGTATAATTCCAGCTGTTCTGTGAGGGCCTCAGAGCTATGGTCAGAGTGTATTGGTCATTAAACAACATCATGAAGGCCAAGGAGCACACCAGAGAGGTCAGGGATAAAGCTGTGGACAAGTTTAAAGCAGCATTAAGTTATACAAAGATTTCCCAAGATTTGAACATCTCACAGAGCACTGTTCAATCCATCATTCAGAAAAGGAAAGAGTATAGCACCACTGCGAACTTACCAAGACACGGCCGTCCACCTAAACTAACAGACCGAACAAGGAGAGCACTGGTAAGAAATGTAACCAAGTGCCCCAAGATAACTCTGGAGGAGCTGCGACGTACTGCCGCTGAGCTGGGGGAATCTGTACATGGGACAACTATAAGTCGTACTCTACACAAATCTGGCCTTCATGGACGAGTGGCAAGAAGAAAGCCATTATTGAAAGGAGGCCATAAGAAATCCTGTTTGAAGTTTGCTAGAAGTCATATGGAGGACACAGCTACCATGTGGAAGAAGGCACTTTGGTCAGATCAGACAAAAATTGAACTTTTTGGCCCAAATGCAAAACGTTATGTATGGCACAAATCTAACACTGCTCATCGTCCTGAGTGAACCATCCCCAGTGTCAAATATGGTGGGGGGAGCATCATGCTATGGGGCTGCATTTCCTCAGCGGGGACTGGGAAGATTGTAAGAATAGTTGGGAAGATGGATGGAGCCAAATACATTGACATTTTGGAGGAAAACCTGCTGGAGTCAGCAAGAGAATTGAGGCTGGGATGAGATTCACCTTCCAGCAGGACAATGACCCTAAAAACAAAGCTAAATCTACAATGGAATGGTTTTAAAACTTAAAAACTCCATCTAATTTGACAGAGTTTGAGTTGTTTTGTAAAGAGGAATGGGCTAAAATGTCAGTCTCTAGATGTGCAAATCTTGTAGAGTAATACCCCAAAAGACTTGCTGCTGTTATTGTAGAAAAAGGGGGTTCCACAAAGTATTAATTCATGCTGTATGAATACTTGTGCACGCCCCACTTTTCACTTTTCTATTTTTTGAAAAATAAAAGAATCATGTATCATTTTGATTTCACTTCACAGTTGTCTGTTACTTGTGTGTGAACTTTCAGTAAAAAAAAATCAAAATAAAATCCTTATGTTTATGGTTGTAAACATGACAAAATGTGCAAAAGTTCAAGGTGTATTAGTACTTTCGCAAGGCACTGTATGTTGATCAAACATTCAATAATATTACAAAAACATTTCCTATGGCTTTCTCAAATGACGCAGTAAATAGCTTGAGAGTGAGCTTCTGTTTCACTGACTGTCCGCAGGTAGGCTGGAAGGAGTGGCTGGAAACTAGTGGAAAAATCAACACTGCATTGAGCAAGACACGTATATCCGCATAAACATAGTGGATATTCGGGGACAACAGGACAAACAAGGTCAAGTGAGAATGTATTGTGCAAGTAATGGCACAAGAGGCAATGAACTGCATCAATAAACAGTAAGTTTGTGTTATTCTAATAGATGCATGAAACACAAAGTAGGACGCAGAGTAGTATAAAATCCATTTGCCCATTAAAGTGGCACGTGACACCTCAGTGATTCAGAAGTTCACACATACGGTATCCATCCGAACTATGTAATGCTGCTTTAGGCCACTGGGTGGCAGCACGGAGCCACCATCTATCTGGGAATCACATCCTAACTATTGGCTTTACCCAAATCTAAAAGCTTCTTTAAAAAACGTGTCATAATAGCAACAAAAATGAGACGATAATGAAAATGCGATAAAAGAACGTGACACAAAACACAACAAAAAGCCACAAAAGAAACAGAAACAACAGAAAAGTGACAATAAAGGGATAAATAGTGACAATAATGTGTGACGAGGACACAACAAAAGTTCGATGAAAAATATGTCAAAGGAACAAAAGATTCGTTTAGATGAGTTTTGTTGGTCTTGTTTCAAATGAGGCTTTGAGATTTTAGATTTGGGCAAAGCTGAACAGGAGAAAGTGCACTCGGTTAAGGCAAGGTAAGAGGTTAACATTAGTTCCATTTCACAGTTTGTAGGCTACTTGTAGTAATTTTTTCAATCAAAACAAAACAAATGTCACACCTACTGTGACCTCACAAATGGATCAATCAGATGTCAATGAAATGCACAAATGTAATGTCGTAAAAGACAAAAAGTGCAAAGTGCGGTAAATTTCAGGTTAGCTCAATATCTTTCTTATTGCATGTCTGTGTCTTGAACGATAATGCCGGGTGCTTGAGTGGTGAGTGTGGCAAGTTCATTCCAGCTCTAGGTCTTTGGTAAGTCTTTGGGCACTTCACTTTTGCTTCTATGCTCAAATGTTGATGAATGGAATTACAGTAAACATGACTCCAAACTATAAATTGTACATTTTAAACTTTTTTTTTTAATTTAAATTTTAAAGCTTTAGTTATACCTCCCTTTTATTACAGTAGCCTATTTGACAGAAGTCGTTCTCAGAGAGACACTTGTCTTCAGAGTTAAACAATATCTTAGTGTTTCAGATGTAAAAAGCGGGAAGAGGGCTGGTGTGTGTGTGTGTGTGTGTGTGTGTGTGTGTGTGTGTGTGTGTGTGTGTGGTGTGTGTGTGTGTGTGTGTGTGTGTGTGTGTGTGTGTGTGTGTGTTGTGTGCTGTGTGCGTGCGTGTCTGTTAGCCATTCTAGATGTTAAATGTAAATGAGCTCTTTAAGTGAAGGTCACCAGCATATTTGAAAGAATTGTCTTTCCTCCTTGGGCCTTGGGTCTGGTGTCTGTAGGGACTTTGACAGGACTGTCCTTCTGAGCGGTCGTCACTGTTGTGGAGATTTCTGTTTCTGTTTAAATCCCTGCTGGTTTGTTGGTTTGTTCTCGCTCAGTGACACTGTGTGTGGAGCTTCTTTTTAAATTATGTGATACATGTACATTTTTGTAAATGTTGCTAGTGTGGCTGAGGTCTAATGGGCCCTGCGCTGCGTTGTGTATATTTTATGCCACAAATACTGATGGACCCAGGTCACAGTTGGAGGGAACAACACTCCCGCTCCATTTGTTATCTGGCAGCAAACAAATAAAATGGCGTTAGCCCATTAGCAGTCCTGCCCAATATATACAGTCTATGGACAAAGAAGGAACATCCACACGTAAGAAACTATATTAACATATATGACGACAAAACAAGATAACAACTTAAAAGACACGACCCATAGACAGGACCTGACACACTCGGGGGCAGACAACCAAAATAAAATACTATTTACACAGGGGCTAACGATACAAAAATACTGCCAGGCAAAATAAATTACAATAAACAAAATAATAACTGGGACAAAATGACATGGTTCCCAACTACACATCACTTTGCGTGCAACTCCACGCTACGCCAGAAGAGGGCGCCTTGACCCAATTCGCCAGGATTAACTAGGCTATAATAACACCGTTACACTAGCAAGGGAAATGTCGGAGACCCTGCTTCTGATTAACCTTCGTTTATAACACTATGTAATGCCCTTGTTTTCAACATTTACACGTATTACACATACAACATACTACATATAATAAATTCACCACAAATTTTTTTTTTACTGTTTTAAAGCAGTTTTCAACTGTTTCTTTGTTGGACCTTCCTTAAGCAGAAACCATTGCAAACTAGGATGACCCTCAAGAGCCTGCAATTAAATGATCAATCTATCATTTTACAAAGGCAAGAAAACTGTTGACCATCTATATTATCATTCATGTTTTTTTTATTGTTTACATTTGTATCTGTAGATTAAGTTTCATTATTTAAAATGGAATTCAAGTTAACTACTTCATCTCTAACTCCTGTGCATGCAGGGGGAGTGAAGTTGTTTAAAAGAGGCTAAAACATATGTCTGCTAGTAAAATGATTTCTGTCGCTGTGCAGGCAATTTGAACACTGAAATGATGACTCCGGTGAAGCTGTCGGAACTTTAAATATAGCCTACTGAAGCAGCACATCATGACATCATCTGTGGGGCCAAGTGTTTAGAGCAGTTGAAAAGGAGGGAGACAAACTGAATTTGCCAAATTACTCTTGAATGCATGAGTGAAACTAAACTCCAGGTATGTACAGTATTTGATGTGGGAACAGCAATGTATTATGAAGTTCCTCTGTTTGTGTTTTGACCTTTGCTGGAGTAATTAGAGTAAACAAGTGTCTTTGCAAGAGTTATGAGTCTGTGCTGGTGCTTTTTATAGATTATTTCCAACCCTTTTGAACATTTATCAATTATGGAATAAAGACTCTTAGATTATTATTATTATTATTGTACCTTACTGGACCTATGAACTCTGTTTTGATGAACACAAAGCAACAGGTAAACAGTAGCCGCCCGACGCGTCATACCCACTTGCTGAGGCAACATCTCACTCGCCCAGTACGAGACTGCACGTGGTTAAAATAGAGAAACTGGAACCATAAGAGTTACTTCATGTTACTTGCAAACTAATGCATTTGGAAATTTAATCTTATAAGCAGATGACAGTCATGTTCCTATGATAAATCCACTCATAAATACATTTTCTCAACCAGGTTATCACTTTAATAAGTTTCTCTTTACCAGACAGACTGAGTGTTTGCCCAGTGCCACCGTGTGAAAAAGGTTATATAAGCTCGGAAGGAGAGTGAAGTTGACATCTCGTCAGTGATCATTAAAAAGATGGGCCGCCTCCCAAGACCTTTTCAACAACAGACCCGTGCTTCTGAGGGATGCCTTATTAAAAACTACTTAGAGTCATGGAGGTGATTAGAACAGGGACAGTTCTACTGGCTACATTTTCAAACACAAGGGGGATATGTATCAGCGATGTACTTCTTTGTTCATCTTTCAAGGATATTCACCTGTGCTTTCTTCAAGACTGAAAGAAATTCAATGTTAAACCATGGAAGTATTTTGTCGTAACAGATTATCAATTAATGTACTGAATAAAATATGAGGTAACAGTGGCTCAGATGATAGAGAGGGTCTTCTTATAACCACCAGGTTGGCGGTTCAAATCCCATCTTCTGCATTTGCAAACTTTCATTGTATCCTTGGACAAGACGCCTCCCCACCGTGTCTGTGTATAATTGTGGTGTGCAAGTGGTTGGTCGGAGACGCTAATCCTCCCTCCAGCCTGTTTTCTTACAGCGTATGCATGGGACTTGCATTTTCTTTTATCATTTTGTTCAATTTTCATAAATTACCAGTGGTGCCAACAACCACATGACCAGTGTTAATTTTGTCGACTAAAATATTTAGTCTTAATTTTAGTCAAAGTGATATTTTTGCTGACTAAAATTGGACTAAAACTAAATTAAAAGTTTTTCATGAGACTAAAACTATGACTAAAATGTCCAGATATTTTAGTCGACTAAATAAGACTAAATGAAAATGAAAAGGACAGACTAAAATCATCCAAACTTCTATTGACAGTCTGGAAGAGCCTCAGATCATGTAAATTCACTGCCAAAGGATCAGCTCTGAGCTTTGTTCATGTGGGAGCAGCTCCATGAAGCAGAGGACCTGATTAAATATGATTATAATTAATATTATAAATGCAAAGTCGACTAAATTTGTCTTAAATTTACTCGACTAAATTGACTTGCAATTTTAGTCGACTAAAACTAGACTAAAATTGAAGATATTGTTTTGACTAAATCTCGACTAAAATTGAATTACATTTTCGTCAAAAGACTAAGACTAAAACTAAATTAAAATATGTTGTCAAAATTAACACTGCACATGACACAGATATGGTGAATACCACATTTATTTACATAGCCCCAAAACAAGAATACACAAGCTCAGAAATGACAGCAGCCATTGCAATGTTTCTTACTATAACATGTTCTCTCATGACCACGGACTTAAAAGACAAAGGACTGGGCCCACAGTTTTTAATTTCTTTTAAAATTTTGCATTATAAAAAAACATTTTCTGATTAAAATAAACATGTTCTGTCCGTGGATCTCAATATAAGAGATGGAAAATATGGATCACTGCCATAGCATTCAACAGTAAAGGTCAGTCTTTTGCCAGGTCAAATGTACTTAAACTGGCTGGAAAAGGTCACATGACTGAATCCCATGGATAAACACCAGCTGAGTATAAAGAGAAAGATGGTGCTTTGTCTTTGGCTGAGCGGTAAGCGCTCACATTTTAAGTTTCAAGTCCTTTTTTTATACGTGTCCACCGTCTGCGGGGCCCTGAGGTGGTCTGGGAGGGCGTTCCACAGGCGGAGAGCATTGAGAATCTTTGCTACGTTCCGGAGAAGGCTTTGCACACTGCTCACTGCTGACATCGCAGAAGCGTATGGAAACAATGCCACAGCGAATTAATACTGAAATCAAAGCTAAAGGCGGTCCAATTAAATAGAGCTTGGCAACCTTTTTTTTTTGGTAAGTAAGTTCAGGTGTTAGTCCTGAGCGCGCCGCCACTGTGGGCCAACCTGACCAGCATGTTGGTCCAGCAGTTTATATAAAAACTTTCAGGATGTCCGTAAAGAGCCATGTATTACCATTTTGACACCGCTTACATTTTCACATTTTAACAAAGACATTATACGTTACAAACCCTCATCCCACCGTAAACAGTTATTTACAAGCTCTTATGCTATAAAAAAAATATGGTAATTCTTCGTAGACATGCAAATACGCTCACAGAGGGCAGTGTGTGCTGCTGGCTACAACTATTTTGCACAACAACAATGAGCAGGCAATTGTCACCCTCTCCTCGGGCTGTAGCAGGCTGTAAAACACAAATGCTAAACACACAGATATTACAGTTGGCTCAGTTCAAACAAAAGCAGTAATGGGTGTAGATGTCTGTATAAAGAGCATTTACATACGGATGAGATGGCGTGCATTTTTACACCGCATCAAGTTTCCCCACACTATTTCCCCGTTACGGTCCATCTTCCCTGAGGAATTGTAGACAGTTTTTTTTGTTGCTGATGTTGTTTTTTTGTGACTTTTGTATTCTGCCCTGTGCAAGTTTGAGCAATCAAGAGTTTATACACACTTTTTAAATTCTTAACACTTTTAGCTCTAGGGTTTTCATAGTATTTTACAAAGGTTCTTTAAATGTACTTTGAATACTTTGTCCAGTTTTGGTGTTTTGAATGGGATTATATGCATTTACTCCAGACTGAGAGTTGATAACAAGCCACATATGTAGTCAGGGCTGCTGATGGGGAATTATAGAGTTAATTCGGCCCTCACACAGTGTGCCACGTATATTTAGGCCACAAGTCATGTAGATATGATAAGGGCAATGTGTGAGGGCCGAATTAACTCTATAATTCCCCATCACGATTATAGAGTTAATTCGGCCCTCACACATTGCCCTTATCATATCTACATGACTTGTGGCCTAAATATACGTGGCACACTGTGTGAGGGCCGAATTAACTCTATAATTCCCCATCAGCTGCCCTCGGGGTAGACTGACAGAACAACAGACCCTCTAACCACCACCAACCGCTCACAATCATTCACCCAGGTTACTCCCTTACAGTCTCCCAAACCAGGCCTAACCGTAGCTTTGACGGGATCAGGCATACCAAGTTTGCAAACCCTTGATTAAACCCACACAGACACAAGATGAACACGCAAACTCCACAGAAAGGCTCACGTCAAATACTGTCTTTAAGAAGAAATGCATTACTTTCTCAGTACTTGTCCTTTTGGAAGCCACTTTAATTGATAAATGATATGTTTTCTTATGTGGTGTCTGAAATGGAAGTGTGAAGAGCATGGAGGCAAAATGGTGGAAAAGGCACTCACAACGAGATGGAAAGAAAAACGTGATTTGCCGTGTTGACAGTGACCTATTATTCAAAGCGGAAACTCATCACCTGAATGTATACATTGCGATATGAACCCAGATGTTCCTATGCATTTAGAATGAGTCTGCATTGGACGCCTCAGATGTCTCCATTTGTCCAAAGATGTTGCGTAATATTAAAGCTGTTTCCATTGTGCTCTGGCATCACTGCAGCGGTGCAGAAGCAGACGAGGGAGAGGTGAGCGCAGTCACGGTGGGCGGTTTGTCCAGGTTTACAGCGGTGGCTTTCGTATTGTGGGGGTTGTGTCCCATTTCTAAACCAGAACAGAGGGACTGGCTGCGCGGGGAGAAGGGGTGGAGGTCGGCGGCGGCAGTGTGGGACGTGGGAGATCCAGGGGGCTGTGGCGAGACCTGTGGAGAAACATTCATATGGTGAAGAGGGAAATTAACAAAGCAATGAATTACTTATTACAGCCTCAATTTTTCAGATAGAGGGGCAAGAGCCTGTTTAACTCTGGGTGATTCACTGTTTTTGAAAAGTCTCTTAAATTCATATTGACCTTGTTCTTTCATATCAAAAGTCTCTCAGATATAGGGATAGAGCATCGCCACTTTTATGAATTGTTTCCATAATATTCCATTCTCAATATGGGCCTTGAGCCTTCGTTACAGCTCAACTTGAACAAACATTGCATTTTGCTCAAATTCAAAGTTTGTCAATCTGTTGAAGCAGTACATTGCTGTTTTAAACATGTTTTAATGTAAATGTGTGTTTTTTTCTGAATTGAAGGATTTAACACATTGAATGCACACAAAAAAAACTTTACAATACATGCCAAACCATTTCTACATACTGCTTAAACTATATTTTTATCTATTTCAATCTAAACCTGCACAAAGGGCCAACGCATGATTCACACTAACAAAGTACAGAACATGAAAGTAGAAGAGAGAAAAAGTCTTATTTTAGGGCTGTGCATCTGAACTATTGGATCAACTCTTGATTAAATCTTTGGCCAATCGCAATTATCTGCTTGGTACAGTTACAGTATACGCCGTCCAGTCCTGTGGCAGCTCATTGAAGTTTGGACTCGTGCATGTGAAACTGTTTATTCTGAAATGGAGTTAATGTTTGTTGACTAAGTTCAGGAGCAGGACCACGCCTCAACCAATCAACCTCTGCATAGCCACTCCTGCATTCACCTTACCACGCCTCTAATTAACCACGAGCCTATATACTCACCAGGCCAAGCCTTTATTCCTGTCTGTTCGAAACTGTCCACCCCACCCTCCCTCCCTCTACATCTGTTTTATTTTCAGCGCTGATTCTCCTGCTTCAAGGGGGTCCTGAAGAGCTGGGTTCATTCAAGACGGAGCCCCCACCACAGTCTCGCCCAGTTCACTCTACACTTCTAAACATAATTAAATTCTTTAATTGCACTTTGTTGTGGCGTGGTCCTTGCTAGTGAAACATCTTTTCTGTTGTTATTTTTAATATTTAGAGAAAAAAATCTAAATCAAGATTAATCTGAGGGGTAAGCCTGTAAGCCTTTTTCGCGGTATGGTGGTGCAGCGGTTAGTGCTCGTGCTTCAGCAAGAAGGTCCAAAGGTCCGGTTTGATTCCCACCTGGACGGGGCCTTTCTGTGCGAAGTTTACATGTTATCCCCGTGTCTTTGTAAGTTTCCTGCGGGTACTCCGGTTTCCCTACCATTTCCCTACCATTAAAAACATGTACAATAGGTTCCCCTCTGGGGCCAGGACTTCTCTGGAAAAGAGATTCTTAATCTCAGTGGGACTTTCCTGGTTAAATAAAGGTCGAATCACTGCAGAGTTTTTATTTGGCATTACCTGTATTTTTCCGATTAGTGCCCCCTAAATTCACACATGCACCTGTGTCTTGTTGATTTATTCATTCAAGTGTTGTACTCTCCCTGGCTGCTAGTCACTCTGAATCAAACGCTTTCTTAATGTGGACAGAAGGAAAAGGTTTTACCTTTAGAGAATTATCAGATCTTAAATTATTGATCTGTTCATTTCACTTTGAACATCATCATTTATGTAACTTTGGTTTGAATTTCTGTCCATTATTTTCCTTTTCTTTTTCTAGAAAGCGTAATGCAGGGGTCTCCACCCTGTACCTCAGGAGCTACTGTACCTCCGCTCCTTTTCAAGTACCTCCCTGAAGGAACATTTTTACAAACAGAATTGATGAGCCAAATTTGATGACAGTTTTGCCGTCTCATTTTTCTCTTTGTGCAACCAATTACTACAGTATAGTGTTTGTTTATCAATGTGCACCATCCCTAGTTACTCTGGTAAGTGTTGTAAAAGTAGATCAGGAGGAATAAATACTGGGGACCCCCGGAGTAGGGCGTACCTGGCTGCATTGGAGGTTGCAGTAGACCTGGTTGCGTGGAGACAGGGGGAGGCAGTCTTGAGCAGTGGTGGTTTTTTCGGTGCGAGGGGCGCTATGGTCCCCATCTTCAACACCATTGACCTGGCAGCGCACACTCTTCACACATAACGCCTGGACAGTGAATATATATAAAAATGTCACATTGGGTACAGTGTGTGATTTCCAGAATCAGCCGTTCTCATTTGGTTGGTGCATGTTTGAGCTTGTAGTGACCCAGCTGCTGTATGAGTGGTTAGCGTGACGCCTTTGTTTTCCAAGGTGGTCTCTACAATGCTCCAGGATTTGTAGAGCAATTGATATGGTTTTCTGGTGAGAGGATCTGTTAGCAATGAAAACGTCCAAAACAATTTGGACTGGGACTAGGACGCTCCAGGAAGGAGCCTCCTAGTCCCAGTCCGACTGTGAAGGAAAGCAAAGACGTCATGCTGACCACTCGCTGCTGGGTCACTACAAGGTCAAATTCACTTAAAAAAGTTGCATAATGCACCTTTAAATCAACAGAACTTTGTGATAGCTTGCCATGAAAGGGTGAAGGTATGTCCCAAAGCGTCACCTGTTAAGCCAATTTTTACTAATTCTTCTGTTGACCTATATTTGAAAGGTTCTTCCATGTTAATGCTTGACAAAACTGTAAATGTTTAACATTTATAAATTACGATACATTTAAAGCTGCTTTATAGTCGGGAGGGTGGAGTGTCGCACGGCACTTTGCTGCCATTAGTTCTCCTTGAGCACTTTGCTTCCTCCCTTCATACACTTGAATTGATTAGTCTGCATCAGTACTAATGTGTGCGTTAATGTAATGCCAGATTCTGTCGTAAGTGTCAGCCTTGGTCTAGGCCTTGACCTCAGAACAGCTGGACATTTGCCTCTGGGACTTGAATAAAGAGAGTGAGTATCCGTAAAACGCTGCTTTTTGGGGTTTTTTAACGAGGCACAGCTAATTCCTGTGCCATCATGGTAAAAAAAAAAAAGCATGTAAACTCTCAATCGTCCAGGCATTTTTAATCTCCCCATACTTCAGGAAAATCGGTAATAAAATAAGTTGTATGTGTAAACGAGAGGTTATGGCAAACTCTAAAGTCAAAATCCAGCTTCCAGACGAATTTCACAAGAGGCAAAACAACTAATCAGGTCAATCAATTCAAATCAACAATCCAGTCCAGCCCAGATAAACATTTTTGAAAACCTTTGTTATAAATTACAAATATATCCTGTCTATATATTCAAAAGTACCTCTTCATATTCTGAGTGAAGCAAACTCACACATACTTTTCTGAAACTCTGCTTGAAGTTGTCGGACAGGAAGCCGTAGAGCACCGGATTGGCGCAGGAGTTTGCGTAGGACAGGATCACGGTGAAGAAGTAAATCCCGGCTGTGGCGCTGGACTCGGGGATGATGACCACGAGGTTGACCATGTTGATGATGAAGAAGGGCAGCCAGCAAAGCACAAACACCACCACGATCACCACCACCATACGGGTCACCTTTCGTTCCGACCGCCGCCGCTTCGTGAAACCGGCCCGGGCGCTCGACGACTTCACCTGAGTGAACAGGTCGGGGTGGACACAGTCAGGAGAAGAAAGGTTTCAGTCACAGGATCTTTTCTTGTTATGGGCATCATTCGGGAGGAATTTTGATTTTGAATTGTTAATAAAAGAAATGAGATGTGTGCCCATTCAACAAGAACTCTGAGGGCCACCAACAATTGGTTTGAGGGCCACATATGACCCCGGCCGGGCTGCACTTTGGGCACCCCTGCCTTAGAGACAGTAGTTGGCTTTATTGGACTGGGCAGCAAAGTGTGAAAAGGGGTAAAGAGAGACACTGAGCAAATTGTCAGAGCTGAGCCTTAAACTGAAGAATAGAACAGTAAACTTTGACACTTGCAGATGTTTTGACCATGGTTAGTGGCTAATATCTCTATAATTAGAAGGCTTTTCCCCAAAAAACAACACTACAAGCCTTTCCTATTCTTTGCAAAGACATGGCCAGACTATTGTACATTTTCATTATTATTCAGTTGAACAGACACTTCACTTGTAAAGTGAAAGGGTAAAAATAACGAATGATAAAAAATATAGTTGTGAATTTTGTAATTCAAAACAAGAAGTCTGAGGCTATTGGACTGGGCAGCAAAGTGTGAAAGGGGGTAAAGAGAGACATTGAGCAAATTGTCAGAGCTGAGACTCAAACCAAAGACGAGAACAGTAAACTTGAAACTTGTGGATGTTTGGTGGCTAATATCTCTATAATTAGAAGGCTTTTCCACAAAAAACACAAGACTACAAGCCTTTCCTTTTCTTTAACCACTTGTAAAGTGAAAGTGTAAGGGATGATTCTATGAATGATGATTCTATTTGGTAAACGGAATAGGGACGTTCAGATTCAAATCGATATTGACAATGCTCGAATTGAACAAGTAAAGGAATATACATTTCTGGGTGTGATCTTCAGTCATAAGGTTAGCTGGAGACCACAAATAGATAACATTTGTGGGAAAATGGCGAAAAATGTGGCCATAATGGGCAAGTGTAGATTTTTTCTGGACCACAAGGCTCTTTTTATCCTGTACTGTTCCTTAATCCTACCGTACATAAATTATTGCTCAGAGGTCTGGGGAAATACCTTCAATAGTCATTTACAGGTTTTACATAGACTACAAAAGAAGGTTATTAGAATTGTTCACAGTGTCGGATATAGGGACCATACAAATATATTGTTCTTAAAATCCAACACCATGAAACTTGTTGACCTCATAAAATATAATACTTTGCTACAGATATATAAAGCTGTAAACAACCAGCTCCCTAGTAATATACAACAAATGTTTGGTAAACGAGTGGGAAGTTACGATTTCAGGGGTACTCATAATAGGGCTGAACGATTTTGGAAAATAATCTAATTGCGATTTTTTTTCTTAAATATTGCGATTGCGATTAAATATGCGATTATTGTTGCAAGGTCCTCTTCTCATGTATTTTTCACCTAACACAAGCAATAAATCAGTCTGTTTCATAACAAACAATATTAGATTCATTTGAAGTGAAAATTGCAACAATAAAGCAAACAAAATTGTTGCCTGACCTATCCAAAATTTGTGAACATGTGGACTGCACTTCTTAAAAACTTAACAGTACAGTCTATAAATAAATGATACATTATATATAGAGATATTTAAAAAAAAGAAGATAAAACTCACTGATCCAGTCAGTAACATCACCCTTACTAAAGTGCACGAAAAGTCTGCAAACAAACGTCTGCTTTAACTAGTTGGAAAAGTTTTAGGAAATCAAACTCCCATTTAATACAAAATAAATTATTTATTATTTCGGCCAATCAAATCCCTGTCTGAGCTGCGACTCGTAGTTTCTTCAGATGCGCGTTATTGATGGACACGGAGAGGCCAGATGGAGCACACGCCAAAACACACTGGAACTGGGAGCAGTTGGTTTTGGGGATGTAACTTTGGACAATATGAAGAAACAGTGATGCAAGGAGACTGGGACATGAGGTGCCAAACACAGACACGTTTTACTTTCTTTGACTCGCAGCCATTTAGTGACATTTCAGCGTAAACAGCGCATTTACTCAGCAAAATAAGACATGACACGGAGTCCTGCCTCGGATTGTAGTTTCCAACACTTTTCATACAGCAGTTTAGTGTTAATATCTAGCGTCTGTACTACCTACGGAGCGCATATGCGGTAGATGTAAAGGTAAATAAAGGCACATGGCACATCGCCTCCGCGGATACGTTATGGTCATGAACCGTCATTATGCTTTTGAGATAAGTTCTTTATCCACAACATTCCCATCATAAGCCTCCTAAACTGAGCCACAAACGACTCTTTACTCTTTACAAGCAGCACAGGCTCACTTACGGAGGCAGAGACGTGTGAATCCGGAGGTGAGGTAGTTTCTGTGATCATCAGAGCGTGTAGTAGCAGCGAGAGAATGGCGTGATTAGCGCTGCAGCTAACGGAGAAGAAAGTAATAGTCCTTCGCGGTGGCTGCATGATAAACGCTGATATTTTCACTGTACATCCACAATCTACCGCGCACCTTAACTAGACTGAGACGTAAACAAAAGCACGCGGCGGACCTGACTTTGCTGCCATATCTCGCTGCTCCATTCACTTGCCAAATCGCGTGCCCTGCGATTACGAAATCGCGTTGTGTCATATCGCGATAAAATTGCAAATGCAATTAATCGTTCAGCCCTAACTCATAATCTGAAACCCTTAAAAGGCGCTGATAGTCTACAACAATTCAAAAAACAGTATAAGAGAAGTGTGTTTGAGAAATATGCTAAAGACATGTGACCTTGTTCGTATTAATTACAAGTAATTTTGTATTACTCTGAACCTGTTTAACCACATCATTGCTGATAGAACCAATGTCACCAACCCCTAAGTTTAAGTTGTTATGAATTATAGGAACTGAGAGAAATGACCATTTTTAGCAAAAGCTAATCACAATGCTGCTCTAATTTCCACTGGTCGCTATTAAACATAACAGAGTGAGGGCAGGCGAGTGATGGACCTGTTGGACGGCCCCCCCCCCCCCTTTGGGTTCATAAATCTTGTCTTTTTAATGCACCACACAGTATAGGGTTCAGAACGGCCTCACAATCAACAACTAGTTAGGGCAGCAGGGTGAGGGCTTGCTGGTGGGGGGCTACTGCCCTCTACCTACTGGTCATATTACACCCTGGCTTTTTAAGGCACCTCACTAAACAAGGCAAACAACAAAAATAATAAAACAATCACAACCAATATTTTACAGTGGAAATGGGAATGACAATAATAATGGGTCGTGTTGACTTTGTATTACTTATTATAACTAAATCAATAGTCAATTAATAGAATGGTGCTTATAAGTAATGATTGGAAATGGTTATTAACGGGAATGAGGAATAAGAAAAAGAAAAAAAAAGTACAAATTGTAACTAAAAATAAATATTTCAGGAATTTGTAATGTAAGTGTTGTATTGTAATGTAAATTAATCTTGAATATGGGGGTAGGCACTTATAAGCTTTCTTGCTTCGGCCTACTCCTTTTGAGTTTTTTTTCTTGCTGTGTTTGTTTTCTGCACTGTAATAATGTTGTTGTAAAAATCACTCAAATAAATCCAATCAATCAAGGGTAACGCATGATAAAGGAAAATAGTTGTGAATTTTCTAATGTTCTTTTAAAACCCAATAACTTTATGAGGCAATTTCCACAAATGAGTGGAAGGATCAAACACAGCAGCATTCGTTGCCACTTAAAAACAATACTGTTATTTAAAATAGCGTTGAAATTTGAATGTAGTGAATAAAACATCCGTTCTGTTTGTATCAAGAAGTGTATTTTGTTGCTTTCACCTTAATGACGATGAGCAGATAGCAGAGGCAGATGAGTAGGAGCGGTCCAAAGAAGCCCACTGTTGCCGTGTACAGGATGAAGGCTGTTGACCACACGTCTTTTGGCTCCGGCCAAATCATGTTGCAGGAATTAAACGTCTCCTAATGATTCACAGTCACATAGACGAAAGATTTGTGTTTTCACATATAAAATGATAAGAATACAGCTGAGGGAAGCTATTGTGAGAGCGAGTGCAAAATAATGATAATGGAGACCAGTGGCCTTGAATCAAACAATATTCTGTTTCATAGCAACGTTCATACAATTTGGTTTTATGTGCACTTTACTTTTTTATTTGTTATTAAATGAATGGCAACTCAATCTGGCTTATTTTCTCCTTTTTCTACTGTGTCATGTGTGTTTACAGCAGACTTATGCGTTTTCATCTACATGCTGTATCTTTGATGTTTTCTACTATCTCTCCCGTATTTTTTCAGCATTTTTTACATGTGGGAGCTTCCAACAGCTCCCACATGTAAAGATTCCGTCCTTGTTGTAATACTGATTTATAACATCTGGCTGTTAATTTTAAGGCTATTTAATACTAAACCTTTTGATCAACAAGCAGGTAAATAACCAAACCTGCCTTTTATCCAAATTATTCTACAGGAGGGAAGATGGGAACAGTAGATGTTAACTTAAAGCGCGTAGGGGAAGGCTACACCAGTGGTTGTCGAACAAGCTTATCAAATAGCTTTTTAACATTTGTGTATCACAATACAGGTGCCTCAATACGATACGTTATGCTTGTTTTGTACCCCATGGCGATATATTGCTGATACGATATGCTGAGCACAGCCGTAGTTTAGCCATAAATTTGTCCAGGTCTATTTAAGACCTTTTTTGACCCAGTTTAGTTCTGATTTTAACTTGATCTGGGCATGGTAGTACTTGTGAAAAGTTGAAGAATGATCACACTTACTGACTATTTAAGATTTTGAAAAAGTAACAACATTTTAGTGATGCTTATTGTTTTTACGTCGTTGCTTAACATGGGCAGGATGTATAAACAGTTCTTATGTAAAATGTTCCCTCTTCCTGTCAGTTTTAGTTAAAACATGAACACGTCAACCCTTTGCCGAATAAAATGGCCACTTCCCACTTTACCTTAGAAAAACTTGGAAAACTATAATTTATTACCATTATAACTTATATGTAAGGGTTGTGTGACTCACTGTAAGGACTTGGCATTGTATGCATTTATGAAATTCAAACCTTAAAATGTGATTTTTTTTTTAAATTTTTTATTGTGTTTCTTATAGTGATGAAATGTGATATTTACCTGTATGTCCGAGAAGATGACCACAGGCAGCACCACTATAAAGGACGTAGCCCACACAGCAGCGCTCACCACTTTGGCCACCCGCGGGTGTCGCCACTTGGTGCTGCGGATGGGGTGCACCACGGCCAGGTATCGGTCTATTGACATGACCGTGAGGCAGAAGATGGACGTGAACTGGTTCATTGAGTCCGCTGTCATGACCACGCGGCACATGAAGGAGCCAAAGGGCCAATAAGAGAGCACGTTTTGAGTTGTGAGGAAGGGTAGTCCCAGTATGTACAACTCATCGGCCACCGCCAGGTTCAAGATATAGATGTTAGTCACTGTCTTCATCTTGGCGTAGCGCAGCACGACGTATATGGCCAAGGTATTACCGATCAAACCGGCCACGAAAACAGTGAAGGATATGAGGGCAGTCACGAGCGTGCTGCTGCCCTCAAACGGGACGCTCTGAATCGACATGTTATACGAAAAGTTGAAGTGTCTCGGATAAGAGTGCTTTAAAAGTGAAGGAGTGGACAATGAGGAGTTCACGCTGAAGTCCAAAGAAACCGGCGGATAGTAGCGCTGGTCCGGGGGGTCCATCGTGTAAGAGGCGTTTACATTCATCGTTTCGTTGCTTTTAGTTGAAGAAACCGCTACATATGAAAAATAAAAATAAATAAAAAACACAGTTATGTCAGATAGCGCGCGCACCAGAGTATAGCCTAATATTGGATCTTCTTCTTCACATCAATAATTTCTGCAAGCTCAAATACTGAAATAATTCACACGAGCGTCGCTCTTCTTTGTTGTAAAATTATAGTAAAAAGTAACGGGAAAATATTTTTTGAATGATTAAAAAAAAGGCAATAATAAACCCACAAGTCCTCAGCTGATAAAAGTCCAAACGAAACTTGGTCACGTCAGGAGTGACGATAAAATCCATTTCATGGTCCACGGTGATGTGCGCGCCGTGATCGCTGTCCGTGGTGCTGACACTGGGGCGGAGGCGACAGTCGCGCTCTTTCTTTCTTCTTCTGTGCCAACTTTCTCCCACGTTCCTCTTTGTGGACAGACAGACGGACGGACGGAGGATGAGTGTTGTTCAGTTCTTTTGACTAATTCAGTAGAGAGGTACAGTGAGCAATTAACAGTGAAAATATAAAGGCATGGTCGGTACTTGGATGGGAGACCGTTTGGTAACACCATGAAGCCTGGCGAATGGAGTGTGTGAGTGAGTGGTTGGTGGTGGTCGGAGGGGCCGATGGCGCAGACTGGTTGCCTCGCTTCCGTCAGTCTACCCTGGCAGCTTACCACCACCAAGTATGGAGTGAATGAATAGTGCAATGTAAAGCGTCTTTGAGTGTCCAAAAAAGTGCTATACAAAACCGATCCATTATTATTATTATTATTATTATTATCTAAACACTGGTAGATTTATACTTTGGCTGTATACCATTTTTTATAATTTCATTTGGCTCTAATTTTGTACTGGTTACAATATGAAAATCAAGCATGGCGTAACTAACACTCAAGCCATGTTTTTTACTTTATTCTACCAATTCTTTCTTGATCCTTCTTTATTTAAGGATCCCCATTAGTCTTTATATTAGTCTTTACCAAAGCAAAGACTACTCTTCCCGGGGTCCATAGATTAATCTGCATGTGACAGGCTTTTATTGTCTTTTTCCAATTACTTGTGTGACCTGCCTCGAGACTACAGATGTAAATTAGCAGTTTTGCTATAATCTGGCACATTTACAATTTGTGTACAGCTTTTATATGATTGTTCATTAATGTGTGTTGTCCTGATCAAATAAAAAAAAAATAATAATAAAGGAAGATAAAGGAAACATCAAACTTTGATTTGCACCTCAGTTTTTTTTTATTGTTACGAGGCCAGATGAAAATATTTTAATTATCTGCTTCGGATCTGTTTAGATATGGCCATACGTGTTAATGATTATTATCCGGGGCGGCCGCATGAGCTTATATTGATATGCAGTTCCTGATAGAGACCAATTTCCCAGTAGCCCACGAATTGAATGTGTTAGGTTGACTTTGCACATGCAGATGGGGTGTCACATCTCCATAAACCCGAGGGCAGCTTCAGTAACATAGAATGACTAGTAATGTACTCAATTATAATGCGAAGTTGAGTGTCCGTCTATAGGAGCCGGATATACTGAGATAGATGTCTTACATGTGCACTGCAACGTAACCCCAAGGCCATCCTGTAGAAGCAGATTTCAGAATCTATGTAAAGCTGGTTGTCCTGCGTGACTTCAGTGTCACACAACAATAGAAGGAGTGGGCGTTTTGTCTCGAAAGTATAATCAGAAATCAGATGTTTGTTACCATGGGAACAATAACATTGACTCATTGATAACATTACACCAGTGTGACCATTCAGGTCTGGTTGACGTCCACACTTCAGTCATGTTATTTACTTTTACTTTGTTTCACGTAGTTTCATGAATAGCTTTACATTGTATGTTTACCTGACTGAAAAGGAGCACACAAAGAAGACAAAGTTTATAACAGGTACCCCTTTCTCCAAACACAAAAAAATGGTCTGAAGTGGAATTTACAAAGTATTAAAGTATTAACCACACCGACACAGGTAATGTTTATACAAAACAAAAATCAATGTTACCTGTGCATATATTTTTAGTAATTTATAGGATTGATTTTTTTTGTGTCAATTTGAATTGTCTTTTAAATTGATGCACAGTAGAGGAGTTCTTTAAATTCAAGCTCACATGAAGAGGGATGAGTAACCTTTGTTGTGCGTCATATGCAAGCCAAAACATACAGTGCCTGAGAGCAGCATGAGCCATCATGATAAATACAGCGATTTTAATTTTATTCTCTAACTTTCTCTATGCCCTCGGGTGCTCGAGGGTTTGTGGGAGTTCGCCCAACCAGTCCACATGTGTTTTGTGAATCTGGAGAAAGCGTTCGACCGTGTCCCTCGTTGTGCCCTGTGGGGGGTGCTCCGGGAGTATGGGGTTCGGGGCCGTCTGCTAAGGGCTGTCAGTTCCCCGTATGACCGCAGCAGGAGCTTGGTTCGCATTGCCGGCAGTAAGTCAGACTTGTTCCCGGTGCGTGTTGGTCTCCGCCAGGGCTGCCCTTTGTCACCGGTTCTGTTCATTACCTTTATGGACAGAATTTCTAGGCACAGCCAGGGGCCGGAGGGTGTCCGGTTTGGGAACCTCAGGATCTCATCTCTGCTGTTTGCAGACAATGTTGTTCTGTTGGCTTCATCAAATCAGGACCTTCAGCTGCACTGGGGCGGTTTGCAGCCGAGTGTGAAGCGGCTGGGATGAGAATCAGCACCTCCAAATCCGAGGCCATGGGTCTCCACCGGAAAAAGGTGGCTTCCACTCTTCAGGTCGGTGGAGAGTCCTTGCCTCAAGTCGAGGAGTTCAAATATCTCGGGGTCTTGTTCACGAGTGAGGGACGGATGGAGCGTGAGATTGATAGACGGATCGGTGCAGCGTCAGCAGTGATGCGGTCGCTGTTGTGGTGAAGAGGGAGCTGAGTCAGGGGGCAAAGCTCTCGATTTACCGATCGATCTACGTTCCCACCCTCACCTATGGTCATGAGATCTGGGTAATGACCGAAAGGACAAGATCGCGAATACAAGCGGCCGAAATGAGTTTCCTTCGCAGGGTGGCTGGGCGCACCCTCGGAGATCGGGTGAGGAGCTCAGTTACCCGGGAGGAGCTCGGGGTAGAGTCACTGCTCCTTCACGTCGAAAGGAGCCAGCTGAGGTGGCTAGGGCATCTATTCCGGATGCCTCCTGGCCGCCTCCCTTGGGAGGTGTTCCAGGCATGTCCTATTGGGAGGAGGCCTCGTGGAAGGCCCAGGACACGCTGGTAGGACTATGTCTCCGAGCTGGCCTGGTGTCGCCTCGGGGTCCCCCAGTACAGCTGGAGGAGGTGTGCGTGGATCGGGAAGTCTGGGCATCTCTGCTGAGACTGCTGCCTCCGTGACCCGGCCCCCGGATAAAGCGGAAGAAAATGGATGGATGGATGGAACTTTTGGAGGTGAGGAACATACAAGAGAGAGAACAATGTTGGTAGTAGCAGTAAAAGTATTATTAGGAGTCAAACTATAGTAGTATTGTAATATTATGTGTGTTTCCATTTCTGAATATTGAATAGCGAGAAATACTGCACAATGTTAATGAGGTTCAAAGGTTGGTGATATGCAGTATATCTCTAGCCTCCTCGGACTCAACACCAGAATACGACGTGCTTAACTTTGTCATTGAGGATGACTCATTTTCTGACTAATTTGGCCCTCAGTTCAAGTGCTCTGCTGCTTTTCATATACACTCACCTAAAGGATTATTAGGAACACCATACTAATACTGTGTTTGACCCCCTTTCGCCTTCAGAACTGCCTTAATTCTACGTGGCATTGATTCAACAAGGTGCTGAAAGCATTCTTTAGAAATGTTGGCCCATATTGATAGGATATCATCTTGCAGTTGATGGAGATTTGTGGGATGCACATCCAGGGCACGAAGCTCCCGTTCCACCACGTCCCAAAGATGCTCTATTGGGTTGAGATCTGGTGACTATGGGGGCCATTGTAGTACAGTGAACTCATTGTCATGTTCAAGAAACCAATTTGAAATGATTCAAGCTTTGTGACATGGTGCATTATCCTGCTGGAAGTAGCCATCAGAGGATGGGTACATGGTGGTCATAAAGGGATGGACATGGTCAGAAACAATGCTCAGGTAGTCCGCGGCATTTAAACGATGCCCAATTGGCACTAAGGGGCCTAAAGTGTGCCAAGAAAACATCCCCACACCATTACACCACCACCACCAGCCTGCACAGTGGTAACAAGGCATGATGGATCCATGTCCTCATTCTGTTTACGCCAAATTCTGACTCTATCTGAATGTCTCAACAGAAATCGAGACTCATCAGACCAGGCAACATTTTTCCAGTCTTCAACTGTCCAATTTTGGTGAGCTCGTGCAAATTGTAGCCTCTTTTTCCTATTTGTAGTGGAGATGAGTGGTACCCGGTGGGGTCTTCTGCTGTTGTAGCCCATCCGCCTCAAGGTTGTGCGTGTTGTGGCTTCACAAATGCTTTGCTCCATACCTCGGTTGTAACGAGTGGTTATTTCAGTCAAAGTTGCACTTCTATCAGCTTGAATCAGTCGGCCCATTCTCCTCTGACCTCTAGCATCAACAAGGCATTTTCGCTCACAGGACTGCCGCATACTGGATGTTTTTCTCTTTTCACACCATTCTTTGTAAACCCTAGAAATGGTTGTGCGTGAAAATCCCAGTAACTGAGCAGATTGTGAAATACTCAGACCGGCCCGTCTGGCACCAACAACCATGCCACGCTCAAAATTGCTTAAATCACCTTTCTTTCCCATTCTGACATTCAGTTTGGAGTTCAGGAGATTGTCTTGACCAGGACCACACCCCTAAATGCATTGAAGCAACTGCCGTGTGATTGGTTGTTTAGATAATTGCATTAATGTGAAATTGAACTGGTGTTCCTAATAATCCTGTGGTGCAGACTCTAACGAGTATATTTTTATTTATTTATTGGTAGGGACAGTGCAAGTTAATGAACAAGCCTCTCAAACACACTCACATTCATCCTGGCCTATTGTACATGTTTTTAGTGGTAGGGGAAACTGGAGTACCCGGAGGAAACCTACGCAGACACGGGGAGAACATGCAAACTCCACACAGAACACACATATGTGTCTGTCATTTGCATAGAGTTCACCCGAGATCAATGAGAGGATTATGGGGGTAATGGAAAAGAAACAATGTCGAGCCAGGTCAAAGAGTTTTTCATTATGGACATTGGTTTCTACAGTACAAGGAATTAGAAATATGGAAATTAATGAAAGACGTCAAATCCTGTGACAAGGCTTTACTGATCTCACACTGGAGAAATTTACTGCAAATATTCAATCAAATAACAAATATAGAACAAACATCTACTGGTAACTTTAAGAAGAAAGCAAAATCTAGAAATGCAATTGCAATTATACAGAGTACGTAAATGTTTTGACAGCCTTGGATGCATTGAAAGGGTTCCAATAAACTCTGTACTGTATTAAATTGCACATCACATGTTTGTTACACTGTATCATGGAGGCGCTGGGGTTTGACTAAATCAGGAAGAGACAAACTATAAATAGTCCTTTAAAACTAGCGCTTTGTTACTCACTCAATTGAGCCCTTTCTTACACGATGCATGCTGGTCTTTTCACTCCGAGACTCATCTCTGTGAACCTCGTGTTCCTGGCGGCTTGAAATGTCCGTACAGTATGAAACCATGGCAACCAGAGGATTAACACTAGGCTACAATAGATTCTTTAAAACATCTCGAGGATTTTCCTTGTCATTTTGCATATGCAATTTATCATGCATTAGTGAGCAGTGTGTTGGTAAATCCCCATTTCCCGCTGCCACCGGCCAACATGCTTCTGAGCTAGGCTAATGAGATCATCAACAAGAAGTAAAGATGACTCAGTTAGATTTACTCAAGTGCAGGTACATGAAAAACTTTTTGATGTAACTGCTCTTTTTGGGATATTTTTATAGTACAGTACTTTATCTAAACACAGTAATGACCTTTTTGTGAAGCTGAAACTGTTAAAATTTGAAGACCTTGTTAATTTAAAAATGTTATTGATCATGTGGAAGATTAAGCATAAGTTGGTACCAGAACACATTTACAAGAAATTGACTTTGATCACAAATGACACAAGACAAAAAGGGAAAATAAATATGTTCAAAGACATGCAGCTTGAAGAATATGATTTTTTTTTATAAATTGTATGTTGGAATGGGAATAATTGTTTTAGAAAATTATTCAAATGTATTGATTTTGAAACACCAAAAAATGTGTTACAAATTGTTGTTTGGTCATCAATTTTCCAGTAATGATTGTAAAGGTGCATGGACTATAAGAATGGCTTCATCATGCTCCTTTTCACCCATGTGCTGTTCATATTAATGACCCTACAAAGATAAATATGAACACTGATGAATAAATAAATAAATTAAAAATGAATGAATGAATGAAATAGCATGGCCCCTATTAGTGTAATCACACGGTCATTCTGGTAAGGACATGGAAACAGGACGCAACTCCAAATTATTTCTCTGTGATACATGATTAGTCACAACCTCATCTCAAACCCTAACCCAGTAAAAAGAACATCGCTAGTCTTTTGTTAGTAATATGGAAATTGGGCATTTATCCCCCGTTGTCCCATTTCTATAATACACTGTGCTCTTCATGGATGGTTACATGCTGAACAGTGTGGCACATTTACAGTTGATACATTAAAGAAGTTCAGAGCTCAGTTTTTCATCAAATTATTGTTCTGTGGTGAAGGTGCTCTTTAGGGTACAGAAACCAAGGCATTTTTCCTGCAATAAAAATCCCTATTTACATTACACACTCCCTGAAGAAGGCTGTTTTGTTATGTTATGCGTGAGACAAATTAACACTCAACAACAGCACAAAATGTTTAAAGATTTCATTTGTCCATTATAACTTTGTTGTGGGAAAAGTGCTTTAGAAATGTCTTTCCTTTTTACTGAGCGTTGAACTGTTGCATCAGATTTGTGTGTAAACTCATTTTTTTCCCCCACCTGTCACTCCTCCACAGCAACATGGCAATAGCATATTGCACTCCCTTGCAGCATACACCTCCACTATACCATTAACATATTCAGGCTGTGTATATTCTTACCATGTGCCACTTACCACTCTCCCATGTGAGTTTTTCTCTCTGCAGGGAGCGTGAACGCATGAATCAGAGAAGCCGTTTCTACACCTCCAGCCCTGCCGTAACACACAGGTATGCAGGAGACAAAAGATAGATACGGACACCTATCTCCTCACTATCCTCCAGTGTACCCATCGCACACCTGCCGAGTTGACCTTTGCATTCTGTCAGGGGGCATTACCGCATGTGTGCGTGACGGAGAGAGTGATTGAGAGAGACACTGGTAAAAATGCTGTTTAATTTCTTGACTGTGCTGTTGCAGTTCGGAGTATTCAACTAGTTCAAGTATGTCATGATGAGGCTGAATATGCATTATTTGCGAAGTAATAGTAATTCATTGGTGGCCTTTGGATATGTTCTTGAAATGGACTAATGTGATCATGCACCTTGTCAAGTTAGAATTAGTAAAGGACAATCTGAACACCTCAAATGGAAACATATTTATGTAGTTTTCAAAAGTGTACACCATGATTTCATTAGCAGATCCTAACATTTTTTTTTAGGCAGATAAGTAGGACTATAAATAGCCACTTCTTAATAGGTTCCCAAAGTCAAGTAAAGAAGCTTGCCTTGTCTAACTCTGACAACGTGCCTTTGCTGTTGTGTTATTTGTGACCTGTCTTTGCCCTTCGATTCACTGTGTTCAGGTGTCGTCTTCAATCAGACAGCAGCCACATGTGTCATACAGTTTCACCTTTTGTCCTTGAAAGTGTCTGCTCTTTTCTCACTCATTGTCAGTAGGAATGTTCTTACTGTACTGTCTGTATGTGTGAAACATGTAGCGTGACAGTACGAAGTCTAATTGAGAGGACGCATTTCCAGACATTTCCAACGAACACATTTCCCCAGGGATAGTCTAGTGCTAATAATGGCTTGGATTTGCTTTGCACTTGACATAATATCAAGACAAATGTGGGGATCTGTGGATTTATTTTACTGCAATGAGTCCATAAGGTCCTGAAGAAAGCAGCTTTTTAAAAGTAAACAACAGCTTATCAACCAAACCCATTTGAGACCTACACATTTCTTCTTGTGAAACACTGAAGAGGCACCAAGAGCCCCCTACAGCTGCAGCACAGTGGAGGCATCACAAGAGGAGCTACAGGAAACAAAAAAGGGACAAACAAGGAGGTATCCGGGCGAGACTCACAGCTAAGCCACACATGCCTTCTATTGTTCTGGCTAATGGATGTTCACTAGAGAATAAAACAAATGAACTGCTAAGCTCTTCCCAGAAGATGGTGACAGAGACTGTTGTGGAGCAGAGGGAGCTGCGCAGGACGAAGAGGAAGGAGGAGGTGGTGGAGCTAACCAGTGCAGGACACCACGCTCTGAAACAGGGACAAACCCAGGAGATGGTGCACCGTTTCAGAGGATCAGAGCACTGAAGGTAGCCCGCCAAGTTTCCTCCAGGTGTTACGGTTTTCCCTACCTCCAAAAACATGCTGCTCAGGTTGGCCCACAGTGGTGACGCGCTCAGTCGCACGGGCTCAGGACTAGCACCTGAACACTATTTTGTTGTACGCTTATAAAATAACAAATACAGCACTTTCTAAATGTTATCCATTGAAGCCTATTGTGTGAATGCATTTAGCAGACGTTTTCCTGTTCCCCACACCTTTAATCAGGCTTAGAATAATAACGTTGGCTCTTTCTCTCAATAAAATGTTAGGTTTTGACGTTATCATATAGAATTGTGAAACTTACGGTAAAAAGTACCATCTTTGGCGATGTGTGTCAATTCAATTAGAAGCCTGAGGTCCACTAAAATTGCTCTGAGGGATGAATTTGGCCCCCGGGCTGCACTGTGGACATCCCTATAAGTTCACTGCATCCATATTCGACTTAGGCAGGGGTTTGTCCAAGGAAGAGTGCAGCTTGTTGCAAACTGGACCCTAAAGCACTGCAGCAAACTGTGGAATAAGTGGTTCTACTGTAGTCTATATACAGTTCCCCTTAAGAGATATTTTCTTCATATTTTGTTTTAAGTGCCTTTTTAAATCCGTTTTGTGGTGGTAGAAGCATAAATTGTTCCATCCCATCTCCAGCCATTTACTCGCACACTATAATGGTTTTCTATATTTGTTCACCTTTAGCCTTCTCTGCAGCTCTCCTTCACCAAGGAGCTTTCATATCGCTGACCCTGGATCTCAACCCTGCGTCCCGCTCAGCTCAGGCGTATTCTTCTCAAATCTCTCTGTGCCGCCGCTTCCCTGTAACCCTACAATAACACAGACTGAGGCCTCTCTAAATGCTTTTTTCCTGCCGGTGTTGAGGACCCTCCCCAAATCCAAACAGCGGCTCAGTTTACCTTCGCCTAGCCGAGAGTGGACCGCAGACCGGCCGAGACAATCACAACTATACTCACGAGATACAACTCAATCACACGTCTAACTCAAAACCAGGGTCAATATCTCTTGAATGAAAAGAAAGCTGTGGTGTGTGTGTGTGTGTGTGTGTGTGTGTGTGTGTGTGTGTGTGTGTGTGTGTGTGTGTGTGTGTGTGTGTGTGTGTGGTGTGTGTGTGTGAGCTCTATCATTTTTAATTTTTTTTATTTTTTTTACCAAAGATAACCTTGAAAATCCACCTTCAATCTCTCTGGTTATTAATACTTCACAGTTTAAAGTGCCTATTTTTAGTACGTTGGCAACACAGACACAGTGCTTAAAGATTCTACTTCAAAATATCACGACAAGTGACAATCTTTGTACATTCTCGAGTTACATAAGTGGAATTTTTTAATCAATATATCCTTTAAAGTTTTATGTTTGAACATTCTTCAAAATTTCAGGTACATAAAGTATCCATGCCAACTTTTAGAATTAGCCGTACCACCTTGAGATCTCATCTAAAAATAAACAGCAATGTTGGGGATAAAATAAGAGACTATGTGGAAATAGTAGGTGCTGTGGGTTTGGGGGAACAGCGGCACAGTGTCAAGGTCAGCAATTCAAAGCTAGCTCTGACTGATATAAACTGTTGTTGTGTCCTTGAGCAAGACTCTTTACCCACTTTGCCTTCAGGGTCTGCGTAATCTGATGTATAATTGTGCGGGAAATTGGATTTGTGAATGTGAGACCAGTTAAGCAAAACAGCCCGTCATAACAGTCCGGTGGTGTGTTACATATATGCATGTGTATCAAATTTACTGGAACATGTGTAATGCAGTGATATGGAAAAGAAGAGCGGGGTCCAGTATGGATGTGTAGAGGCCAGTATGGTCAGTATAGAGACAAAATTATTAGTATGGGGCAACTGTGGCACCGTTTTATTGTTAATCGGATCACCATTCTTCACCAATGTAAGGACTCTTCCTGGGGTCTAAAAGACATACTCACATGAGAGACAATTCCAGCAGTTTAGCAGCCACATTTGTACCCGTCTGCCCGGGGCAGCTTACCAGCACTGAGTGTGCACAGTGAATAAACAATGAAATGTAAAGCGCGATAGATATCTTGAAATGGTATTACTATTATTAGTTTTAAATGAATTTACCACAGTGATATAATAGGTTTAAGTATTTGGAAAGAGCATTTACCTCTTAACAACAGACACTGGTTTGATGATGATTGGAATTTATATGAGTGATTATTTACATTATTTACATTAACATTGTTGCAGTGCAGAAAATAAAGTAACAAAAACTCAAAAGGAGTAGGCCAAAGCAAGAAAGCTTATAAGTGCCTATTTCATCTTTTGATAGACAATTATAGGCCTATAAATAAGATGAAGGTCAGCCTTTCTGTCGTGTGTTGATTAGCCATTGAAGAATTCTGTCTATTCACAGCTTGTCATGGTGTTTCACATGTAAAGTAATTACTGTGGCTGAGCTGACACTCTCACATGCAGTGGTAGTAATAAGTTTTATTTATTTTCATTTCCCATTTACTTATGTATTTTAAACCAGGAAACAGGCTTTCCCAAAACTCCCTACGCATTCATCACACATTGCCCAAAAATTGAGCACACCCACACATTAGGGTTATAATGGAAAAAGCAAAATGCAGACAGGAAAGGAAAATAACACAGACAATATATCTGTTGTTTGTTGTTGGTTTGATATTGTTCAAGTTAAAGTTCACATTTGTGTTTTTGATCCAAGAGTGCTTTATGAATTGGGTCTATTCAAGTGTGTGCCGTGCATGTAAAAGTGATGTCCCAAAATCATCACAATCTCATGCTAAATATAACTTGAAATATTCTGCAATGTGGCTTTAAACAAAGGCTAAAGGAGCCTGAGTAGCTGATGCAGTATGAAAGGTGCTCTCACTGTGGACAGCATTTTCATATGAGATCTTCCACAAACAGAGGAATAAGATCAATCTGACCGGTTGGTTTCACTTTGAGATGAAACTGCTCGTGTTGCGAAACTTGTTGCATTCAGTACATTCCTCTCTCGGCTATCTCGTAGGTAGCTCACGAGTCAAGAACTGCCCGTGCTGAGAGTAAGTGCAGAGCTGCAGAGCCCAGGAGAGACGATGTGGCCAAGTCAAATAGAAGAAGTCCACTTCAACACGTGCCCAACTCAGCTGCAGGAAACTCACCAGAGATTGTGGTGATAAGAATCTGATGAAATAAAATACATCCCCCCCCCCCCCCCCCCCCCCAATTATTATAACATCACTTGTAGGCTTTGCATTACAAGGATATACTTCAATCTCCTGTGATCTATAACATCAAACTCATCTAAATGTAAAAATAATTTATATTAAACATCTTCACCATGTGGTAGCCCCTGGTGATCTCCTTCCTGGAGGTTTGGGGCCACTGAGTTATGTTGTTACAGACTATTAGTAACCGGGTTTTTTCACATTTCTTAGTTATACAATTGATTAAAAAATATATATATGCTGAATATGCAAATACATGTAAAAATATCCATTCGGATCCATTCTACTTTCTGTAGGCTAGAACACTTGATAGAAGCGATCCTAAAGTTCCCCACAGCTGATGTAAACTGAAGTAAGTACAAAGGTTCAGGGTGAGCCCCAGCGGTGAGTTGGGGAACTGCTCGTGACTCGAGGAGGAGGAGAGAGGAAGTTCTCCAAAACTTTTTTTTCCTGGTAAAAAAAAAGAAAAAAGGAAGAAAAAAAAGTCTTGGAGAGGTTCCGTTATTTTCGGAAGAAGGAGCCCGCACTACAAGGACTATCGGAGGAAAACGGCAAAAACACTTTAAACGCCTTTTGTTGAAGTTTGTCTTTTCACATGAAAACCTTGAAGACTCTGCTCGTGTTTCTTTCCTTTGAGTGGACTTACACCAGCAGCGGCGATGAGATGTGAGTGAGCTATGCCTTGTGGAAATGGACTGACTTTATTTAAGCGAAAACATGGCGTCTGCTACCCGGATTGGGTCTGTTCTCCGGCGTGCTGGTGGTGCTGTGCTGCGTGGAAGTTTGGGGCTCCGAGCCGCGGGGCTGCTCTCCGTGCCCGCTCAACTGCAGCTGCGCGCTGGCGGGGCCCCTGTCGTCCTGCGTCGTCAACTGCTCCAACATCGGACTGGAGAAGGCCCCGGCTGCCACTGACCTCCCGCTGGCCACCAACGTGCTGTGAGTCCAAAACACACCTCACCAATAAAGAAAAGAGTCATTGTACATGCCCGAACCCCGAGAAAGATCCCCAAGAACCCCTTCATGTTTTTTCTACTTTGGGATGTCTAAAACTTTGCGTTGGTTAGCTTTCTCTTCGGGGCCATTTTACTCGCTAGGTTTCATGTTATATATATTTGTGTCATATCATAACATTACGCTACATCGCCTAGTCGTCACTACAGCTGCTGCGATGGTGAACATACAGCGGCTGTATCAGGCAACCTGTGCCATCCTTCAATTATCCCCCTGACCCTGTCCATGAAGATATAGTAGCCTATAATACACTAGGCCTGAGTGCACACGAGTGCCTCTCGAAAGTACTAATACACCTTGAACTTTTGCACATTTTGTCATGTTTACAACCATAAACATAAGGATTTTATTTAGATTTTTTTTTACTGAAGTTCACACACAAGTAACAGACAACTGTGAAGTGAAAGCAAAATGAAACATGATTCTGTTATTTTTCAAAAAATAGAAAAGTGAAAAGTTGGGCGTGCTTAAGTATTCATACAGCATTTTCGGAGTGCATTAAATTGCCTTTATAACATTCCTAATGACTGCAGAATGTTCACACCTTGCCCTAACCATTAAATAGAGGCCACCTGTGTGTAATCTACTCTCAGTATAATTGCAGCTGTTCTGTGGGGCCTCAGAGCTATGGTCAGAGTGTATTGGTCACTAAACAACATCATGAAGGCCAAGGAGCACACCAGAGAGGTCAGGGATAAAGCTGTGGACAAGTTTAAAGCAGTTAAGTTATACAAAGATTTCCCAAGATTTTAACATCTCACGGAGCACTGTTCAATCCATCATTCGGAAATGTAAAGAGTATAGCACCACTGCCAACTGACCAAGACACGGCCGTCCACCTAAACTAACAGACTGAACAAGGAGAGCACTGGTCAGAAATGCAACCAAGTGCCCCAAGATACTCTGGAGGAGCTGCGACGTACTGCCGCTGAGCTGGGGGAATCTGTACATGGGACAACTATAAGTCGTACTCTACACAAATCTGGCCTTCATGGACGAGTGGCAAGAAGAAAGCCATTATTGAAAGGAGGCCATAAGAAATCCCGTTTGAAGTTTGCTAGAAGTCATATGGAGGACACAGCTACCATGTGGAAGAAGGCGCTTTGGTCAGATGAGACAAAAATTGAACTTTTTGACCCAAATGCAAAATGTTATGTATGGCACAAACCTAACACTGCTCATTGTCCTGAGTGCACCATCCCCAGTGTCAAATATGGTGGGGGGAGCATCATGCTATGGGGCTGCCTTTCCTCAGCGGGGACTGGGAAGATTGTAAGAATAGTTGGGAAGATGGATGGAGCCAAATACAGGGACATTTTGGAGGAAAACCCGCTGGAGTCAGCAAGAGAATTGAGGCTGGGGCAGAGATTCACCTTCCAGCAGGACAATGACCCTAAACCCAAAGCTAAATCTACAATGGAATGGTTTAAAAACAAACATATTAATGTGTTAGAATGGCCCAGTCAAAGTCCTGACATAAATCCTATTGAAAATTTGTGGAAAGACCTGAAAACTGCTGTTCACAAACGCTCTCCTTCTAATTTGACAGAGCTTGAGTTGTTTTGTAAAGAGGAATGGGCTAAAATGTCAGTCTGTAGATGTGCAAATCTTGTAGAGTCATACCCCAAAGACTTGCTGCTGTTATTGCAGCAAAAGGAGGTTCCACAAAGTATTAATTTATGCTGTATGAATACTTATGCACGCCCGACTTTTCACTTTTTTGAAAAATAACAGAATCATGTATCATTTTGCTTTCACTTCACAGTTGTCTGTTACTTGTGTGTGAACTTTCAGTAAAAAAGTCAAAATAAAATATTTACATTTATGGTTGTAAACATGACAAAATGTGCAAAAGTTCAAGGTGTATTAGTACTTTCGAGAGGCACTGTATACAGTATTACTATTATGTGCTGGCCTAACAGTTGGATAAAAACATTTTTAAACGTTAATCCTGTTTGGTATCAGTGCCTGTATTTGTAGGCTGGTCTTCATTGTAGTGCTAACCCACACTTCATAATAATGGAAATCCCAGTGCCCACCAGAAGCAGTCCCGTCGCCAGACGTCAGTCTTGAGGGGGCATATGAAATCCACGAGGGGGTACAATTACTAAACATACACTCCACTGTTTTTGGACCAGATTTTGAATAAACAGGAGAGCGCATGGCTCGGTCAGTGCTGTAGGTGCATCCACTTTTCATACGCGGGGTCTTTTCCGTGGACTTCAGCGCTTTGTCGTAAAATACAGATTGCTTGTTACCAATCTGCACCTGTCACTGCTTGCCCAAAGATGCTCACGAGCCGCTGCAGAGGGACGGAGAAATGAGAAATGCGTATAGCCTAAAGGGTCCGACATGGTGGACTCTCAGAGCGGGGGATGAACAGGGAAAGTGTCTATGACAGGGAGTCGCTGAGCTGAGCGTGAGACATACGCCACTGTTAATAAGCCTCTATTGTTATCAGCTATTCTCCGGTCGGGTCTTATTTTGTGAGCAGACAACACGGGAGCCGTGCGCAATTACGCATGAGCGCACGAGAGAGGGACCTGTTTCTGTACAGACAGGGAAAGAGACAGAGAAAGAGAGCGAGAGGGATGAAATGTTCCCTCTCGGTTTCAGGGGAGGAAATAGCTACTTGTTGTGGAGTTTGGGCTGGTCCCTAATCGGGCAGAAAGCCCAAAAATAACACTGCGCAAATTAGTGATACGTATCTTTGCCCAATTTGTGGTGGTTATACGGTAATTCTGCAGGCCTTCTAGTGGTTATACGGCGTATACCTGCGTATCACGTAGACTACACCACTGTCTCGGGGGAGAGGGGGGAGGGGCACGGCCCCCTATGACCCGCCCATAGCAATGGGTATGACCAGAAGCAGCAGAGAGTCGATACCTCTGACTCTTATGAAGTGTTGATTGTGGATTTCCTGTTTGTTCATGACGTTTCTGTGTTGTTTGCAAGGCACAGTCAGTGTGCAGCTTCAGTCTTATTATTTGGAAGGCCTGTAGTGGGGCTGTTAATTCACAATGAAGTTGGGGACTGTGGTGTGGTGTTTATTTGGAGGGCACTGTCAGACTTTAGCTGCTGTTTGTACATGCGGCTGGTCAGCCTGAGCTGTTGCTGAAGCTGCTGCAGTGAGAACATTGTGTTCTGCGTCTACAGCGCCATATGTTATCAATTACTCCAAAGACCCATTTATAGAAATTAAAGGGTAAACCGTTACCGTAGGCTATTGCTGTAATCAGAAGATTACAGCTATAGTTTTACCATATTGTACAAAAACTCTGATAGTCTGTGTGATATTTCAAATGTAGGGCACTGAGGATATTTGATATTGAAGTCTAATGAGGGCTGCCTAAGTCTGTTATAGACAGAGTCTCATGAAGCACTAATTGCATCAGTTTATAAAGACTGTGCCATTATAGAGGAACGTTACTGTCCCCTGCAATTTAGCCACGTGAACCTCCCATGAGCAGCAGAGACTGGAAATGCATCTGAGCATCCGAATTCAGCATTTGTGTAACACTTTGCTTTTCCACAGTTTAGTATTTCACCAAATTATTATGTTATGAAGTGCAGACTACAGAAATATAATGTGAAAAAAAATTGTTTTGTTGTGGGAAGGCATCTGACAAAGAAAAATCTTTCAGAACCCAGGTAATTCAGCTGTGTCTCTCTGGACCTTTAAGACAGATTCATTATTCATGTTACTGTACATTTTGAAATGCAAAAAAAATAAATGTTTAAATGTTTTTTTTGACCAAAAAAGGAAAAACATTTTTTACCTTTGTCACTTCATGTCTAGTACTTCTTTACCTGGATTCACACTTTGCCAGACCTCTCCCCTGGAAGGACTTAGTGGCAGCAAAGTACATCTCTGTTTGTTGAGTTGAAATTGCATTTGGATCCAGCCCATTCATTATGACTGTCTTCTTGAAGCTGTTTATGCAAGAGGGAAACACTTCTGGGAACCGGTCATGGATGGAGTGAAAACTGATTGAGTGATTTTATATTATACATTTGGGAAATATAGAGGAGTGTGTAGATATATACCCGAGTTAGTGTTTGCACTATCATCGCCTTAATACTGTAATTATCATGTGTTCTGTGTAATGCTTGTAAATGATTCCTTGCCGTCTCAGTTGCTTCTAAAAAATGGTGCACTTCTTACAACTGTAATTTACTATAATGAATGTGTTGCGAAGGAGTTGGTAATTGCATGGAGTCATACAGTCTTTGGTCTTTGGATTTTAGTAAGAATTAAAAGTTGCAGGTCTGAATATTACCTTTGTGTGTGAGTTTGATAATACACATTTCAAAAATGTGTCCTATTCACTGATGCAGTGAGGGTTAGGGTTGTTTAAGAGTGTTGGTTTTCAAATTGTGGGTGAGGGCCCAAATGTTGTTTTGCTTTGTTATTTGTTTAGCTGAGCTGGGGCTGGGCTTTGGTTGAATTTGAATTGAAATCCCATGGGTAACATCCTTTTCCATATCACCCAGCCCTAAGCTTATCTGAAGACAACACTGTGTTAATTCAGGTTTCCAGTATAGTCAGAAGAACCGGTTGAAACATAATCAAATGAGGTGGTAATTTATAAAAACATGACTTAGTTTTGATCTTTTCTTCTTCTCCCCTTCACCCCTGTGCTTTTGTGCTGTTTCTTCTGCATCGTCACTAATCTTCCCCAGAAACATGCCTCCTTCTTTGTGGTCCCCTCGGCTGGTTTCCATGGTAGTGCTCTCTCAGACCCTGCACAGGCGTAGTCCTCCTCTATATGGCCTTTCTGAGGAGCTCTTGATTCACAGCTGTCAGATGTAGCGCCGCGGAGGAGGATTTTAAAAACATATTTTACGGAAACGCATAGCTATCAGTGTCAGAATGATATTGCTGTACAAGCCCTTGTATTACTTGGTTTTGGATCGAAACAAAAATTACTGTTACTCTCACTTTATTGTCCTGAAGGTGCATAATTTGGCCTCTGCATTTAGTTTTCATAATCTTTGCAAGAAATGGCTACTTTATGTGCTTGTGCCCCATCATTTGTACTTGTATGTTTTTCTAGATGTTGAAAACGTTGTCCTTTTTTTTAAAAGAATAATTTCTTCTCTCTTCACGACCGCGACCATCTCAGCCATTTCCCCCAAAACCAGAGAATTTGTTGTGTTTCCATGGCGACGGCAGCCATGACTTCATCCGCAGGCCCTCAGACATTCCTCACAGACGGGGAGAGAGAGGGACCAATCGTCTGATCACAAATGTTTAACTGTCCTGTAAATTAATTATTAACTTACTCAAAGCGTCCCTCTCCGCGCATGACTACAGCTCATCGAGAAAATATTACAAAGAGCTGCGATATTTGTTATGCCCCGCCGCCAGCCTTGAATCTACTCTCAAGTGGATAAAGCCTATCGTCTTCAGGCTTAAAAAAAAAACAGAATAAAGAAAAAAAGTTAGTCGTAGTACAATCTAAGGTATGAAGTTGAATTCTTCTTCTTTGTTGGTATAAACTTTGTTTTCACTGATAAAATCACGACACCATTTAGTGCAGTTTCTCTTCAAACTGTTACACAATATCCAACAATAGAGTGATGCTATTTTTACAGAAATAGGCACAAATTGACTGTTCATGGCCCCATGTCCTTGGCAAACGACAAAATGTCTCATGTCTATTGGTTCTTGCCGTGTTCTGAAATTCTTGTGATTCCTCAGTGTAGTAGTTAAAGCCACACTGTGGAACATTCCAGCTTACAACCAAACTGTTGTAAAAGTCAAAATAGGAGGATTAATCATTTCAGCTTAAATGGAAAACAGATATTCAGACAAGTATTAACCTTGGTGATTTTTTTAGGTAGCAATCCAATATATCCTACATATTTAATTAATTGGAAACTTAAATGAAATTAGGGCAAGTTGGACATTTTCCATGGGAATTTATGGGAATTAACAGGAATATATGATAGCAATACACTTGTAAGAAGATCATTATCGCTTGTAAGAAATCATTATCGTATGTCTAACACCAGGGTTTGAAGGACAGTATTCTAGGCTTATGACCAATATAAAGCAGCGCTTTTAGAAATGGATATGTATGGATCCATCTGGTGTAAATTGACCTATATGAAATATTACAATACTATAATGCTTTAAGAGTCAGTCTGTTCTATATTTAGGTCTGTTCTGTTTAATGCTCAGACTTACGCCGTCTACTGCTCTCCCCTATTGGTCATCATCTGTCATGATCTGAGTGTGTGACAGGCATAGGCACCGATTTATGTTTTTTCCCAGTAAGTGCCGAGTCAGGAAAAAGAAAATGTCAGGGTCAGAATCGATCTCTCAAACTATGAGCTGTATGGGCGCTCTACCTGTAGGACTAAATGAGCGGAGCATTGCGCTGCCGCCACTAAAGTCACATCTTTTTCACAAATAGAAACAACTGTAATGAAATAAATGGTCAGATTTATTCTTTTTAACAACACAGTGTGGCTTAATTTTGTTACCATCTTTTAAATGTTTCTGCTCCTAGACGTGACTGTGAACCCAATCACAATTTAGATAAATTAATTGAATACTATTCTGAAAAATGTGATATTATGGAGCCCTGTGAATGTTTTTTGATAATCAACTATAATAGACTTTATGCAGGAAAAACTGTAATAGAATATCTTTGCAGTGTTCTCACGGCCGACACATTTTCCCTCCTTTTGCATATTTCTAAATTATACTGAAGTTGTCACTGAATTTAATTATACAGCTCTTGGAGAATGGGGTTCGCCCTGGTCTTAAAATTATGAAGTCAAGTAAGAGCAGCGTGAGAGGGTTTGAACGGGAGATTACTATTAAATACATTGAAAAACGAGCTGAAGACCTTTGTAACTAAATAAGAAAGTAATTGCCTTGTTTGCTCCACTGTATCGTTGTAACAGTAAAGTAAGAGCAGCATTTGATTAAGTGCTACTTTGAACAAGTATTTCACAATCTCAGCTATCGACTGATATCATGCCGTTAATTGAAAAGAGCAGTCTCTGTGAAAATCAGTCACATGTTTGTAAATCTATTTTATATATTTTATGTTGTAGACTTTTGCTCATAATTTCGGAACCATAAGAGATAGAGGACCCGATCTTGTGTTTCTAAACGCAGACTATAGTGCAACTTTTTGCGATTAGTAGGGGGCTCACTTTGAGATCTTGCAGCTCCTAGACATGGCGCATTAAGTGGGCAGGACAGACTCCCGTGTAGATCAACCTTCTTCCTACAATCAGCAGGGAAAGGAGAGTGGTGTTGGGGAGTGGGGGGTGAATATGTGCTTTTGTTTGGAATCGCGTTAACACAATTACGGTCGAGCGAGTGCCGACCCGTACCACAGCGGGACCGGCTGTACACCGGACACGGACAGCGTTTAACTCCGGTACTTAGTTTGACCGATAGAGCTTATAAAAGCCGGTAATGCTAAAGGAAGAACACGAGCAATATAAACAAGGGACTGAATGTGAGGCTGCCATAGGAAAGCAGCGCTTTGTGCTACTTTACTATATTATACCATCATATAGCCCTGCGTTTTGGAACAGGGCTGTCCTTGTGCCAGGCACAAGATCTGGGCCAGAGACTTAACGTTTTTTGTTTTGGAATCAGCAGATTTTTGTCATTTAAATAAGCTTCCTCTGAAGTATCTATTAAACATGAATATTATAATAATAATTAAGTGCCCCCTGCTGTCACAGTTCAACTCTGACACATTTGACAGTTTAGAAGTATCATACACAGAGTTATAGCTTATAGAAATCTCGACCTGTAGATTAAACCTTGTTAGCGTTGTAGCTACTGTTTGCTTTTGATTTAGTTGCTGTTGCTCGTCTGAAGTACCTCTTGGAAAGCGACATTCGTTGGTTATTTCTGTATGCATTTTGCGTGGCTCTTGGTCCTATTTTATTACACATTATAACCCAATGTGCTTCATAATTAAAAGAATGAATAAACATAGCTACTGCCAAGAAAAAAAACAGACCAGCTGCGTTAGACTCTCCCAGAATACTTCTGTTTACAAATCTAGAGCTCGACTGAATCATGGAATCATGATCAATTTTAAGTCAGGACTTCGGTGCAGTGTCATAGCTCCAGTCGAAACGTTGCCTTAAACAGAGTGCGCTGTATCGTGTGTCTGTGTGTGAAGTGCGCACAGCTGTCTTGTCTTGCCAGCTGGACACCAGACAACGGCTACAGCAGCTGGAAAAATGGACACAATGTTCTGGAGTGGAGAGGAGCACTGGACTCATGCGGATAATATATACAGTAAGGAGCAATCAGCTAAAAAAAACTCTCCTCCACAAGATCCTCGAGCCCCTAATTTCATCGTCAATGGGAAAGTACCAGCTTCGACAGCCCCTTCCCCTGGATCATTGCCCCAAACGAACGGTGAACGCTGGCAGCTCTGGTTTTGGATACGTCAGTCTCAAAAGTAGGAGGCAGCTCACAGTGGGGCAATTGTTCAAACTCCTCTCTGTGAACCCTGAAGCCAAAGTGATCGGCTTTTGTGAGTCTGGGGAAAGCTCACCTCGTTACTCAAGTCGAAAGAAGGGCTGAATAAAAAAGATGTGATATATAATAACTATGATGAATAGCATTACCTTTGATACATTCAATATTAACACATAAATGCAGGATAATGTAAATCCAAATTGTAAGTGCTTCCAAAAACATTGCTAACATTATGCATTAAACATAACATAAATTGCAAGTCTCATCAGAAAAATCACAGATTGTCTATGTCATGTCTACACCAGCTGATATTGCAACAATAGTTTTTTTATGTGGTAAAGCTCAAAGTCTGAGTAGAAGGAGTTCATCTCCCTCTCAGCATCTTGGAGCAATTGTGAGAGGCCTGTTCAGTCCCCAGCTTTTTTCACATGACTTGACTCCTGTAGACGGCACATAAACAAAGTAAGAGAGCGATGGAGGAAATACAGGAAGTAATGACGACGGGGAGGAGGGCTGAGGTCGATGAAAGAGACCACAGAGCAGACTGATTTCTGTGGGTTAGTGGAGCGCAGCCCTTGATTTACTGTGACCAGACTAACGCTTACCCACAATGCAACATGTGTCTCTCCAATCAAGTCACAGCAGAATTCAATTAGATCTACTGTACTTGTTTATTTGTACAAGCGGCAAACACATTTTCGTGCATTTCTGTTTTGGGCTCAGACATGAAGGACACTGAAGCCCGGGTAAGGATATGAAGAACCATGACAGATTTATTTATTTATTGAAACAAATGCAGCTCAGTGCATTGATGATTTCAGAATCAATTTCAGAAGTCCTTCATATTTCCTGAGGGAATTCTCTGTTGCTGACAGTGGAATTGTAAAGCAGAGTATGGTTTCTCTTTTTGACCTTACTCCAGTTTTGTAGTTAAGTTGAGTATAGTAGTATCGTATTCTGCAGTATAGTACTGGGCAGTTGAGAATATAGTAGCACTTAAACTCCTATTACTGCATTTCTGGTACTCTTGGAATATTGTTGGTACAAAGAGAGTTTATTCCTGGTGCCAGGAGGGGCCTCTGTGTAGTTTCCTTTGGTGTTCTTGTTTCCTGCAACTTAAACATGTACAATAGGGACCCCTTGAGGCCAGGATGAATGAGAGTGTGTTTGTGTGCGCACTCTGCAAGTGTGGGACGATGGATGGAGTTTTGCTCATGGCTGCAATCCAGTGTGATGTGTTTACATCATGCATGAGTCTCACGTGTGCTCATTAACATCATGCGCTGTTCCAGTTTCATTAACACATTTTGATAAATAAATAGATTGATACATTAATAGTTGCTAAATAGGCAAATAATATACAGCATGTTTTTTTTGGACTGGGTGTAAAAAAGAAACATTCCTTCATCTTAATTTTTAAGTTTTTATATAATGAATGATAGCTTTCCCTTCGACACATTATAGTTAAAATTCACACCTCTCAAGTCCAAACAATTGTCACGGTTTGCAGTTGGACCCAAAAGCAGAGCACAGCCGGTAAATGGTTACAAGGTTTTATTTTACAGGAAAGTATGGAATTATAGGAGGAGACAGACAAACACAAAAACAGTGAGGGGAGGAGTGGCAACACAGGACCATGACAACAATGAGCTGTAATGGACACAGGCTTGGTTGTACACCCGTTCATTAAAAAGCGCAATCCCAATAGATTTTGACCATAATTTGAATCACACAATTAGATTAAAATTGGATTAATTCCACAGCCATTCATATTTTGTACTCAGGAGATGCATTTCCAACCCACAGTTCCTGAGTTTGAGGTTGTAGTAACAGTCACATAGTGTAACAGGTTGTGCAAGCCATTTCAATTTTATCAATGTACTTTTTCAATGAATTGGCCGGTGTGGGTTGGACTTCTGCTGCCCTTATGATTTGATTTACGGATAAAATCGCCAATACCCGCGGCTTCTCATTCATTTCCTTTGTGCAGCAGCGCCAATGAGGCCTGTATGTGTGTTCTCATCCTGCAGCTCAGAATAAGTGGCACCAGACGGGCCTTATAAGGAGAGGTTAGATCATTGGCCACACTGTCAGTAAAACAGAACCATATGTGCATGTGTGTGTATGTCTCAGCAAAGCCATGTGTGTCGAGGCGGGGTAGGTAGCCGGGAAAACAGGAGCCTGCTGTTAATGGACGTGGAGGAGGTCACGTTATATGGTCATGTTAAACACACATGGACTTTCTCTAATCTTAGCAAGTTTCACTTTGTGCAGCAACACTGTGTCTCCCACTCATCTCAGGACTGGAACAGGACTCAAAGGTTGTTGTATCAGGATCAGGCAAAAAAACAACAACAATTGACTAGGCTGTGTCTAGATCTATCCAAGAAGGTACACTGCACGATTTTGTTTTCTGATTTGTAGATGTCACATTGCAGGACGTGGGGAAAGTGAAATCGTGATGCTGCACTTGTCTCCGCTGTGCATTGGTTCAAAGAGAACGCTGATATAAAAGCAAGTCTAAAATTGAATAAAACTAAATCAGAACTGTCAGAATCCGCAGTAACACTAGAAGTTTGGGAACTATTGGTCTGAGGCTGAGGTGTGACCTGACTTTAAACTGGACGGGGCATCGTTTATGGCCCCTTTTTGATGATTTTATCAGAGCTCCTTTACTCTCCCTCTCTTTTTCCTGCTCTCTCTCTCTCTCTCTCTCTCTCTCCCATCTTCCTTACTCAGCGTGTCTGGAATGTACAGATGTTTCCTTTTGGGAATGGGCGTCTTTTAACACACATACACAAGCGCAAAGGCGGAGAAAATATCATGCGCCTTGTTCCCATGTACTTCTTATTCAAGTCTGATTTTTGTTCTGAAGTGAGACAGAAGAGATCATCAGGTGAGCGTCACGATGGCGGAACAGTTGGCTTTCAGGCTTCACAGCAAGATGAGCCCCTTTCCGTGTGGGGTTTGCATGTTCTCCCTGTGTCTGCAGTGTGCTGGTCTCCCACTAAACCACTGCAGGATGAATGAAAGTGTGTTTGTGTGTGTGACTGTGGGACAACAGATGTGTGGTCATTGACATGGTCTGATTATTATATATTAAAGGGACTATACATAAGTTTAATCACAAATAAATGTATACAAATTTAAAATTCTTCCTCATACATGCTCCAGCAATGCCCTGGTCAGTAGAATGAGCCCTGGCCTTTTCACCGCGATTGCCTCTATATGCCTGTAAAGTCACTTAAATAGTCTATGTTCTGGGCGAACAAGCAAACAGCGTAAGGCAAGGCAAGGCAATTTTATTTATACCGCGCATTTCATACACAAGGCAACTCAATGCGTAATAACTCATGCGCGTTCACGCTCAGCTGTAGCGTTAGCTGTATCTCCTCTATACTGACGCTGCCGAGCGAGTGGTAACTTCGGAAGGATGGATTTAGTGGAGAATAAGAGGAGACCGGCTTCAAGCACCATCAAACTCCAGCCCAGACCCCAAATAACAAAAAGAAACAAAGAGTTTATTCGAGTGTGACAAAAAAGGCGAAAGTGGAGTCTGATCAGCGTAGGTAAAGAACCAGAGTAAACATCGGAAAATGTTGAGAGAATCTCTCAAAAGACCCCAGCTTATTTTTTAAAGGTAAGAATTATACTAAATATGTGGGGGAAAGTGTTGTTGATGCTTCAAAACAACGGTGTCCGACTGTCCGTGCATGTTGTACAAACTTCACTGAAACAAGCCATAAAATAATCATATTTGGAAGTTACCAAAATAGTTGATCTAATAGTTTTATACAGAGAAGTTGTGTAGTATTAGTAGCAGACGAGTAGTGTCAGTAATAACAGTAATTGTGCGTACCTACAAAACATTTGAGTAGTAACAGTGATAATGGTGCTGTATTTACAATGGCAAAAATAATGTTGCTAATGTTAGCTTTTCTTGGCCGCAAAATAAGCATGACTGTTCACGGATTTGTAAGTAGTGAAACGACTACAAAAAGTTACGCTAACTTTGGCCCAGGAAATTGAAGAGACGATTTAGGCTTTTCCTAGTAGCATTTCTACCGTGGAATTATGTTATCATTACAATTAGGCCTGCGTTTATGCATACAAAGTATACAAGTTTTTTTTTTTTTCTTCAAACATCAATTATTCGTTTATCTGTATTAATTTGGCTTCTTCACTCGATTCACTTTGCTATGCATTTGCTCAAGTATCACATCTTGGAAAATATTCACTCAAATGGATTTTTCAAAACAGTAACGTTTCTTACCTCAATTGAAGTCACGCCTGCAAATCTGTAAATTGATCAGGACGGGACTGTTATTTCTGGTGCTCGTAAAGCTGAGCGTCTCATGCACAGTTATCATCCAGGCTGCAGTTACGCATTTGGCCTGAGGGGGCAATTGCGAGTACAAAACTGCTAACTCCACAGAGCCCCTTTAACAAATAAATAAAATCACATGACATTTAAAGCATCACTTGATGAAGCTGCAATGAGTCATAACAGTAAAAGCCAGAGTGAAGTGACAGAATTGACTCATCAGACTTTCGTTATCTTATATTGTTTTGGCTATTTTTAAGTCTATGAATATTGCAGCATTATTGGAAAGATTTACTGTGGTTATGGAAAAGTTTGTTTCTCTCCCCGTGCCTTGAGAGACCCAAAGGAGAGGGTTTCCTCTGGGTCCTTTGGCTTCCCCATCAACCAAAAACATGCACATTAGGCTATTATGTTGCCCGTTTTGTCCAATTGTCTTTCCTCTGTTTGGTGAAATGTTTGCAAATCCTATAATACCTGTAAATACTGTAAATTATGTGTTGATTTTTTATGCTCTTGTGGCATTAAAATATGGTAGTAGGTCATTACAAAATTGCATTAAAAGCAATACATTTTACTGCTTCTGCTTGTAACCTGTAAAGGTTCAACCATATATAAATCAATAACTGAACTGAGAACTGAAAAGTGTCATTTTTTATAAGTCATTTGTATTAATGTTGATAACTTATTTTTTCATGACTGTCTTTCAAGCAATGACAGCTTTCCTACTGCTGTAAGAGAGAACTGTACATATGTCTGTGTCCTTACATTATCTGTGATAATCACATTATAATCTCCTTATGCTCTTCCACAGAGATCTGTCCAAAAACCACATCTCGTCCCTCGACAGCAGCCTGCTCGATCATCTTACCGGCCTCCGTGAGCTGTGAGTATCAAATACTGTGTAATTCATGGCCTACTGAACTGCAACACATGTACCGCCATTTACATAGAGTAGGATCAGGAGGGCTGGCAGTATTCTTCTTCTTTCCCCTATATTCGTTTCTTTATTTCAGAGGTTCTGATCTGGTGTAGCTTCAGGACCAACCTTCAATGTGCCATGATGACACTGATGAGCCATGAAAAATATTAATTTAAACCTATAATAAAATATTTAGTTGATGTACTTTGTTATGATTCCAAAAGAGGATATTTTCTCACATAATTACTTGATTACAGCATACCTCATAAGGAGACTTTCAAAAACTGTCAAAACAAGGCCATAAATGGACCTGAACCCACTTTTGGGTCCCGACCCACCAGTTGTGAACCAGTGCCCTTTGTTAATACGCGCGCGCACTGTATGCGTTTTAAGGACTGATACTGAAAATTGTATTCTTAAGAAATGTATGCTTAGGCTTATATAAACTAGGGCTGAACAATATAGACAAAATTTCATATCTCGATATTTATGCCAGATATCTCAATATTGATACGATACAATATAACTACGGGTTCGGTGAAAACCAAGCATTTTTCAGAAAAATAAAAACATCATAATACTAAAGAGTGTAGTTTTATTGATGAAAATCTATATCGTTTATATTTTCTTTTTCGATATTAATATCTTGAATCTTCATATCTCGATATTGATACATTAACGATCTTTCAGCCCTAATTTTTTTATAACAATATCTTGAATTTCATATCTTGATATCGATACGATAACAATATATCTTTCAGCCCTAATATAAATGCTACATACCTTTGTGTGTCATGGGCAAAGAATGGAGTTTACCAAGTTTACTTTTTAAAAATGTCAAAATTCTTCAAAATACATGTTTTGAATGTTTCCTTGTGGGGTAGTAAGAATACATTTTTAGTAATAGAAATAATTTCAGTGATACATCAGAATGCTACAGGATAAAATAGAAGTTATTAGAATAGAATTTGTGCCTGTGTGGTATGGGTATGTCTCTGGGGAGGTGGATGGGGCAAGTATGAATGTGACAATGTGTTTGTTTTTGTGGGAGGAGATGGGTGTGAGGGAATGTTTTTAAATCTGTAAAGCACTTTTTGTTACATGAGATGTATGAAATGCGCTTAAATAAAGATTGGTTGGTTGGTTGGATGGTTGGTTGGTTGGTTGGTTGGCTGGTTGGCTGGCTGGATGGTTGGCTGGTTGGCTGGCTGGATGGTTGGATGGTGGTTGATAGGTAGGTGGGTGTGTGGTTGGTTGGTTGGTTGGTTTTTAGTGGTTGGTTGGATTGATGGATGGATGGATGGATGGTGGTTGGTTGGTTGGTTGGACAGATTGATGAATGGCTGGATGAATTGATGGATGGATGGATGGATGGAAGTGGTCTGAAAACTGTCTGAGGTCTCTGTGTCCTTCAGGTATCTACAGGGCAATAGGATCAATGTCCTGCCCAGAGGTGTCTTCTGCTGCGGGCCCCTGTCTGTGCTGTGAGTAATGACAATGATGCAGTATATCAGATAAATCAGTGTAGGTTCTCAGTCATCCAGCTAGTTGATTAAAACTCAAAAACTGTAAATCAAAACAACTGGACTTACTTTTCTCCCCTGCTCCAGTTGTTTTGATTTACCGTTTTTTTAAAATGTTTTTACCTTATCAGATAACACAAAAACGTCAAGAAATACATCTGTTTGAAATTGTCCGCCTTAATGTTATAAGTACTGTAAAGGTCCTAACCCTCTTGTTCAGGCTTTTCAAAGAACATTTAGACACCATTCCTGATTTCTAAGAAGGGCGGAAAATTTGTATTATGTAAATATGTAAATTTTTTCCAATTACATTTGCAATGTATACTTGTGTGCACATTTCGAAAATTGATCTGCTAAAATAGTACATGAATTATCTGCATTCAAGAATATCTTTATATTGGTCCAAACTACAGTTTAAACTGGATTTATATATGGATACAGGGTGTTATATTGTTTTCAGAGGACATCACATGACCTAAATTGCACTCTTTGTGATTTGCTAATTGCTGATTAACTCAGTTTTAATTATAATCTTGTAGCAGAGCCTTATTTCTGGAAAAAAAAAAGGTTGTTTTCCTGGTTTGAGCCTAAATTGGTGTAAAATAGGTAGAAAGGCCTCTTTCAGAAAGCCAGTTTCAAGTATCTCTCTATTTACTGTATTACATAGAATCTACATATTGTGCATACAGCTTGTTGGCTTAATATTTCACAACTCTAGTTTCTAGTTATCCATTTGGAAAAGTTTGGTTTAGACTGGATTCTCCCCTGAAGAGCGGCGCAGGACTACAGGCAATTCAACTAAAAAGTCCCCCTTCCTCCAAACATTAGCTTATTTCTTCCACCCGTTTAGCCATGATGAGAGGGAGCACTGGCGGTTTCCATAAGGCTCTTCCAAAACTACCACACAACGGCCCCATTATGTAGCCGACTGCGCACAGGCGGGTGGGAGAGGGATCGGGAAGTAGGAGAGAAGTCAAGAGTACTTTCAAGAAACAGCAGGAAAACAAAACTAACATAGGCTTCAATTAGATTGTTATTATAATTTGATTTGTGCTGCCAGATAAAATAAATAGTAGTAAATACAGTTACAGAGTATCTTCTCTTTGTGCCAGTTTTGTGAATAATAATTATATTAGTATTATTTATTTGTTATTATTATGGAATAAGCTATGAATCCCAAAATCTTAGCTGTTTTGACGATACAGTCCCAAGCTCCAGTGATTATCTGTGATGACAGCGGCGACAAATCTCTTAACTCAGTGTTATTTATGAAAATGTGTACAAAATACAGGTAGTTAAATATAGCTTCTATTATACCGCTGCAATAAGGAGAACTACTTACTAATTTGCTGCTAAATCAAATATCTCCGTCTTCTAAACAGTAGCCGTGTCTAGTGTGCTACAGTAGTTTGGAGCCTTGGAACTGTGCATCTACTTTTCTGTTTTTCTTTCAGAGATTTGAGCAACAACCAGATCACAACACTGAAGGAGCGAATATGTGACAACCCGTGCAATTTAACTCAAATGTAAGTGCACATACAGTGATACACAGTTTAGCTGAGGTCCCGATTAGTGCTCCTGCACACGAGATGAATGGGGTCTATTTTCGTCCTGAGTGGGAGTTCAAGGATGCTAATTACTCCTCAGCAGGTTAAGATACTTTTCCTCTGCCGTAGTTACAGATCTAACTCTTTGTGAAGATGATTGTTGTCTAGCATACACAGTGCTCATTCACATACGTACAGCAAATAAGATTAAAGGAAAGGTCATGAGGAACCTTGATTTAACCATAGTTTAACAACACTTGCCTTCGTATTTACTTCCACAGTGATCTGAGCAGTAACCCGTTCGACTGTGACTGTAAGCTCCTCAGGCTGGTGAGCTGGCTGCAGAAGAAGGGCGTCCGCGTGCGTCGTCCTGAGTCCATGCTGTGTAACCACCCCCAGAGCTCCACCAGCGCCCGCTGCTCAACATGAGCCTGCTCACCTGTGGTACAGTGCACCTACAAATCAACAGCTAGGACTCTTGGTTTCAATCCACAAGCAACAGTGTGACGCTGAGCCCTCTTCTGCGAGATTTATGGGTGTCACATACAAGTCTCATTTGATTAGAAATATGAATGACAAAGATTGTGTTTCCGCAAAAAAAAAAAAAATTGAGCATTAGGATCTGCAGTCTGAACGTAGCCTAAGACTTGGTTTTATAGAGCAACATACATAAGGCTTCTACAAACGTACTTCTACAAACGTACGCTAAATGGATATTTAGAACGTTTTATTTAAACTATTTCCAAATACAGAGAAGCCGCATTTAATTTTTTATTTTTGGTTTGTCATAATGTGTTGAAGGTGAGCCCTCTAGCAGTTAAGAGATTTTTAGGGTCCTTCTAAGACATAGTGGGTTGATTGAGAGAACGTTTACCCCTGGATGCAATTTTAATTCAAGTTTGGGAAGTACAGTATCTTATATTGTATGTTCTCTTTTTGATTTGAGTTTTAGCCACCATAAAACAGTAAAACTCAGTTACATATTCTTATATATTCCTGCCCCTCAGATCTGACCTCAACCACCGGTCATGCTCTTTTTGCAGGTATGAACTATGCCGCCTGTTTGGAGGACAGCAGCAGTGGAGCCGGGGGCCACAGTGAGCTCGTTATCTTCTCCTCATCTACGCCGGGAAACTACAGCCGTGAACAGTGCACCGGCATGTGTCTAGTGTCCGCTTATCGTTACGGCGGTCTGGGAGCGAGGCGCGAGTGTCTGTGCAGCACCAACTCTGAGCCCAACCTCATCAGCGAGTCCCAGTGCTCCGCTGCCTGCACAAACCCTCACGTCATGGAGGTAAATAAGTGCATGTTTTTATTACTTTATGCAGGGTTTACCACTAATACATTACTTTGTGGCGCCACACCATAGTCTATTTTTATCCGCCACAGTCTCGATCTCCCCTCTTTTTCTCTGTCTCTCACCCAACACCAACATCTGCAGCAGAGGCGCAGGTTTAACAGGACAAATAAGGAGCAGTGAACAATGTCTCACTGTTTAAGTATTATTATAACAAAAAATGAAGACAGCTTCGCGTAGTTTTGTTTTCGCTTATAAACAAAAAGACCACATGGCTAATTTGCATAGTAGCCTAAACCTCTTTACTCTGCCGCTAATGCAGCTGTTGCTTTAATGAACTAAACCAGAGGTCACGAAATGGCGGACCTTGGTCTTGTTCCAGACCCAACCCGTCTGAACCCGAAACTTGGATCCAAACTTTGGACCCGACCGTGACTCCTCTGAGTGCTGCAGCTGCGTCTAGCTGTCTCTCCCCCTCACTCAATGCGCTAACCCAGATGAACAGAAAGAGAAACTGCAGCCTCTGAGCTCCTTAACACGTTTTAAACTTTTAGAATCGGCTGCAGAATGATTGAAATACGTAACTACCACTACTGCAGCATCAGGCTGAGGTTCAGAGTCTGTATCTGAGAGCTGCAGGGGCGGAACTGAGAGAAGATTATAAAAAAAAGCTGTACCCTATGTAAATTAACTAGAAATTATTCTTTTCACAGCAGCATAATGGCCCAATTTTTTTTAATTTTTATTATTGCTTAAAATGCACCAGAAAGCAGGAAAACGCATCTAAATATTAAAAAAAATCTCCGGGGGGAGGGCCCCCCCCATGGGGCGCTCTCTCCCACTACAGTCTCCTTGAAATCTGTGGGAAACGCTGACTTTATGGCAAACGTAGACAATGGTTCCTAAGCTCTAGCGGCTCAGCATTAATGATTGTTGTTTGGCCCCTTGGGAGGGGTTTAACTTCTAATGGTACCACCCATCTTTATTTTATCATTAGTACTGACGAAGCTTCTCGGATGATTTTAGCATTTTTAGCTAATTTTCTCCTTCAACATCTTTTTAATGTCAGAGTAATAAAAAGTCCACACCCACCTTGTGAGATACTTCTTTTGTAGCGCAAAAGGCAACCCAGATGACGCTGTAATCCAAATATTTCCTTCCTGTGAGACGGTGGCGGCTAAAGACATGCGTAGAGCCTTTTTTCTTTCCAGTCTCGTATTTGACAATATTTTTAAGGCTTTTTCAGAAGGATTTTTAATATCTACTCCCTGCCTGATTTTTTATAGCTTTGACCCGCAAAAAACAAGGCGAAATTAGATTTTTTGCAGAACTAATTTTCTACAAAATCAAGCCATAAATTTAAACCTGGCTCTGTCCATTATTTAGATATAGTCGCTGAAAATGTAGGCAATTTGGATCTTTTTTTGTGTGCATAAAATAAAAACATAAAATTACAGAAAACTTGCAGTACATTTTTCTCATATCATAGTAATCTACAGAAAAGGTTTCAAATGTATATCTCAAAATTAAACATTTTCCCCAATTCCGTTTTCAGTGTCTCTCCTAAGTCTGTGTGTTTATTTTATCTCTATAACAAACTATTGACTAGACAGCAAACATCTTAAAAATAGTTGTAAGAGTCGTCTTTGTTGCAAATTGCTTGTGAGTACTGACAGCAAACCTCTGTCCACAGGAGTGCGGCTGGACTCTTGCCGATGATGTGTTTGCAGTGGATTTCTCGATCTCGGTGAAGCCCGTCGCTCCCCAAAGTGTCCACGACCAAATCCGTTTATCCGCGGTCTCCTCTGTCAGCCCCGTCACACTGTCCTGGGACTTTGGTGACCGTTCTCCTCGGGTCAACACTTCAGAAATCGAGGCGACTAAATCAACGCACAAATATGGACTTCCTGGTCAATACAAAGTCGGCGTGACAGCTTGGATCGGACACAAAGAGGTTAGGAATATAGAATAATGAATGAATACAACCTCAATTCAGAAAAGATGGTTAGGTCACCTAAAAACCTAATAATGATAATTTGGGGGGAACTAGAGTACAGTTGGAGCAGCTCCTGATCCAACCTGGGTTTTCCAGTACAGCCCGATAGCTTGTTTTTTTCTGTTTACTTATTTTAGCACATATATTGTCATGAAATAAAAAAAAAGAATGTATCTCTTTTGCCGTACATTTAGTTCTGGTTTGAACATGCTTTAGTCCAGGTCTCACGTGGTGTCAATTCTCATTTAGACCTATTTTCATGTCATGTCATGGCAACGTGTAAACTTTTCTGCGAACTGCATTTGTGGTTTCTGTGCTCCACGTTGTTTTACTGGATACTTTTGCCGTGTTTTTGTGGGGATCGGTGGATTTTTTTACTGCAGAGAGTCCATAATGGTCTTGAAGAAAGCAGCTTTTTAAAAATAAACAGCTAACTTATCAGCCAAACCCATTTGAGACCTACGAATTTCTTCATCTGAGACACTGAAGAGGCACCCAGAGCCCCCCACAGCTGCAGCACAGTGGAGGCAGCACAGTGGAGGCATCACAAGAGGCACTACAGGAAACAAATAAGGGACAAACAAGGAGGTATCCGGGCAAGACTCACAGCAAGCCACACATCCATTCTATTGTCCTGGCTAATGGACGTTCACTGGAGAATAAAACAGATTAACTGCTAAGCTCTTCCCAGAAGATGGCGAAAGACTGTTGCGAAGCGGAGGCAGCTGTGCAGGGGGATGAGGAGGTGGAGGAGCTGACCAGTGCAGGACACCACGCTCTAAAACATGGACAAACCCAGGAAGCAGTGCACTTTTTCAGAAGATCAGAGGAGGATCAGCCAGCCAGGTTTCTTGTGGGTGCTACGGTTTCCCCTACCTCCAAAAACATGCTGGTCAGGTTGGCCCACAGTGACGGTGCGGCTCAGTCGCAGTGGCTCAGGACTAACACAATTTTGTTGTATTCTTGTAAAATGACAAATAAAGCACTTACTTTTAGCCCTGGTTTAGTTATAGTTTAGTGTTGTTTCTGTCCAAATGTTCACAGTAAAGATTATTAATAGTGAATTTTGAATTGCAACCCTGAAATTTTGCTGATTTCTCCAACTTTTTTTGTTGTTACCCCTGACACTTCTTTATGTGTTATTTATTTATTTATTTATTTATTTTTATTTTTAGTTCTGCCATTATTTATATGTAATTAGTATAATATTTTTTACTAGTAAACAAATAGCTGAAGATAGTTATACTAGGTTTTACACATTGCCATGGGACTTGGATTTGATTTTTAAAATTCTGGTCACTGTACATCATTTTTAAGTCAATTTTCTATTCCAGCAGGTGTCAGCCCAGGGCGAGGTGACAGTGACACTACCCCCAAAACTGCAGCTGCTCTGTCCGACCCTCTCTGTGGCCAATAAGAGTTTGGAAGTCTCGCTTCTGAGCTGGGGCGCCTTGGGCTTAAGCATTGATTGGAAAATCAACAAGGACAGTGCAGAAGTGGCTAAAGGTTGGTATTTAGGGGAAAAGTTGGGCGTTCACTGTAAAAATGACTCAATCAAACTCCATTACAATCAAAGCGATGCTCACCCCTCACCTGTTCACAGAAATCAACAATCAGCTGCTTTCCAACGTGTAGCTTCCACCTGGTCAATCACATCATTAGATTTATGCATTGATTACCTGTCTAATTTCCTACTTCCTCCTACAGACTGAACATAGACCCCTAAATGTACAGTAGGTCATTCATTTCCATGTTCGCTGTCTGTTATCATGTTAATCATGTTTAGATAAGTTTAGATGTCTTGCTGCAACACAAAACAAGACATTGACAGATTCCAAAGAAGCTTTACACACATTTTTGTTGTTTCATCATCATTGGACCTGAAAATATCTGTCAATATATTTTCAGGTCCAAAAATATATTGGACCTGGTGGGGCTTAATCTCTTAACCCCCACCTGAACCAAGCACATTTTCTCCAGTTTGGCTTCACGCAAGTCTAAAAGCTTCTTGAAAAAACCTTGTCAAAAGGATGAAAACGAGGATGAAATGCAACAAAAAATTGACAAAAGAGCGACAAAAACATGCTGGATAGGCAACATTAAAACAATAAACTAGCGACAAAAACACAACAAACAAGTGATAAAAAGCCACAAAGACAAACATAAAAAATATGCCGGAAAAGCAACAGTAACACAGCAAAAAAACATAAAAAACACAAAGTGTCAAAAATGTGACATAAACGCGGCGACAAAAAAGTTACGAGCTTAGTATTTCTTTGCTTTCTAATGAGGCATTATACTGGCCTATAGGCTGTAAGCTCCAGTCAAGAAGCATTTAGATTTGGGTAAAGCTGAACTGGAGAAAATGTGCTTGGTTAAAGGGGCTGTGTGGAGTTTTGTACTCGCAATTGCCCCCTCAGGCCAAACGCGTAACTGCAGCCTCGATGATAAGCTCGTGCATGAGGCGCTCAGGCTTTACGAGCACTAGAAATAACAGTCCCGTCCTGGTCAATTTACAGATTTGCAGGTTGACTTCAACTGAGGTAAGAAACGTTACTGTTTGTAAGATATTTAGACCAAATCAGTTTGAGTGAATGTTTCCAAGATAAAATACTCGTATACTTTGTATGCATAAACGCAGACCTAATTGAAATAATAAAATAATTCCACCGGTAGAAATGCTACTAGGAAAAGCCTAAATCGTCTCTTCAATTCCCTGGGCCCAAAGTTAGCGTAGCTAACTCGTAAACTATATTGTAAACGGCACATGTCCACTTTTTGCAGTCGTTTCACTACTTATAACTCCGTGAACAGTCACGCTTATTTTGCGGCCAAGAAAAGCTAACATTAGCAACATTATTTTTGCCATTGTAAATACAGCACCATTATCACTGTTACTACTCAAATGTTTCGTAGGTACAGCACAATCACTGTTATTACTGACACTACTAGTACTGCTACTAATACTACACAACTTCTCTGTAGGTATAAAACTATTAGATGAACTATTTTGGTAACTTCCAAATATGATTATTATATGGCTTGTTTCAGTGAAGTTTGTACAACATGCACGGACAGTCGGACACCGTTGTTTTGAAGCATCAACAACACTTTTCCCCCACGTATTTTGTAATTTCTTACCTTTCAAGCAAAAATAAGCTGCGGGTCTTTTGAGAGATTCTCAACATTTTCCGATGTTTACTCCGATCAGACTCCACTTTCGCCTTTTTTTTGTCACACTCGAATAAACTCTTCATTTCTTTTCGTTATTTGGGTCTTGGCTGGACTTTCGATGGTGCTTGAAGCCGGTCTCCTCTTATTCTCCGCTAAATCCATCCTTCAGAAGTTACCACTCGCGCTGCAGTGTCAGTATAGAGTTACAGCTAACGCTACAGCTGAGCGTGAACGCGCATTACGCATTACGCTGTTTGCTTGTTCGACCCGAGCATAAACTATTTAAGTGACTTTACAGGCATATAGAGGCAATTGCGGTGAAAAGGCCAGGGCTCATTCTACTCACCAGGGCATTGCTGGAGCATGTATGAGTAAGAAATTTTAAATTTGTATACATTTATTTGTGGTTAAACTTATGTATAGTCCCTTTAAGGTGGGGGGTTAGAGGTTAAGTTGTAATCAGCAAAACAAATATTGCACTTACCCTAGGCCTAAAGTACAGTTCTATAGCCTACTGCACATGAATGAAAATCAGCACAAATAAAGGGCTATTGCATAGTAGCTGATGCAAATTCAATGTTACCACAAATTAATTATGAACCATTTTATTTCCTGGCGATCCTTTATTTATTTTATTTAATTCTTAATTATTTGAGCAACGACAGACACAAGGTTCGCAGAAAGAAAACAAAAAACAAAAAACATGACATTTGCGCTCAAAAGGAGTTGGTAGTTGCATAGATTAAAAGTGATTACTAAAAGAACACATGTTTAAATCTATTTAGTTTACAAATCAGATCCCTGGTTTAGGTCCAAAGCTTTACTGCTGTAGTCCTTGTGCAGTGCTTGTAAGAACTGGTTTTGAAAACTTAAGTCTTAGTTCTGATTTAGTTCTTCATCATTATTTTATTTTCAAACTGTTCTTTGTTTATAGTTTTTGATACTCTAAGTTCATTTATATTGATAAGATAAAATAACCTTGATTTATATGGATATGGTTTATTAATGAATAATGATGGTTCTTGTGAAAACCGCTGATCTATGGCCTGTAACAAAGGTTTTCAAAGAGTAGTCATTTAGAGTAGAATATATTTCAGGCTTTTACTTTTGGAAAGTTTTTGCTGTTATGGAACAATACTAGAGCACAGAGGGATCACTAGAGCCTGTTCAAAAATAACAGCTGGTACAACAAATCCAGAGAAGTTGTTTGTGTCTTCACAGCGTCTCCCCACTGTCCCGGCGGAGTGGTCCACAATGAGACGTCCCACTGTTTCGAGATCCTTCCCGAGGAGATGAACTGGACCGATGCGCGACACCAGTGTTTAGACCGCGGCGGGGATCTGGCCATAGTCAGGAGTGAAACACTGCGCAGACTTTTGTCCCTCAAAGTCACACTCACACAGTGAGTGCTTAGAAAATGTTATATGTTATATATATCTTCTCTCTCGCTTCTTTCTACAGACTTAAGATAAACATGTAATTGTAAATTGTCCCTGGTGAGTAAAGGGTGTTGTTTTGTGCATGTTGGCCACCCCTGGAATATCCCTCTAAGGCCCATAGTAAAAAGCTGTATAACTGAATACATGTATTATACGCATATTATCAAATAATGAACTGTGAGGTTCTAACAACACCAAATGTAACTTGGCATGTCCATAAAAACGTGGTTATAAATCTGAGTTCAGTTTCATTTCTGATAACTCGATCCGCCTGTGTTTGTCTCAAATTTCTTATTATTAAAAGCTGGAGAGGTCACTGTGGGGATGACAAAGTTTCAAGAATAATCCTTTACTGATGAAGAGAACAATAGACCGTTGCAGACTGCAGATACTCAAACTGTAACCAAACAAGACACGAGGAAGTGACACTACTCTGCGTATTATTTAGAATAGTCTGGTCTCTTTGTGTTCTTGTCCAACTTTGTTCCTAATGCTTTTAACATGAGTGGAGCAGGTATGTATTTAAACTCTGTCTGCTGTTTCATATCAAATTTCTAGCCATGCTCTACTTTAAGGTTTCGTGTTTTCTGTTTAGGTCAAGGAGGGTTACACAACTCACATCTGCACTAGCACAGCTGCACTGGTTGGAGGTGCTGGCAGGCAGCATGTACTCTCCACAATGCAGTGAATTTTAATGAGAAATAGTATAGAGTGTAAAGGCCCCAGAATTTTATTGGGGTAACCAAAACATTCTGCAGATGTGCCCCTCGCCTCCGCACTCTTATATAACCCAACCTGTTTTTGTCAGCTCATGTTTTGTTGCTCTCTTGCCTCAAATTCCAACACCCGCCAACTATTTTGTTGTTGCTGACCGATTTCAGTGACAAAAAACGACTCAACATTATGTAAAAAAAGTTAAACAAGTAAACTTTTATAATGTTGTGTCATTATGTTTGAACTCGCCTTTTGTATACATTCACTTTACACTTAAAATCCGAAGTGTGCAGTCCATTAGCGGGCTCTTAATGCGCAATAATCTATAGTGATTGCAGGATGCATCGAACACAGGGGTGCTCTAACAACACCCCATGGCGTTGCTGTGTTTCAATCAAGAGAAAATACAATATATCCGTCGTAATCACAGGGGAGACACAGCATCTGACTTCCAGACTGTTACATGGCATCGGATTTCAATCAAGATCTATTTTGTGACCTCTCTCTTCAGCAATCAGTGGTTTTCCGAGGCAACCGTGTACACAGTTACATGGCCTTAAATTCGTCAGATTTTTATGACATCTTTCATTTGAGCATAATCAATCAATCAATTAATCAATCAATCAATGGTTTTGTATAGCCCAATATCACAACAGGAGTTGCCTCATAGGGCTGCACCGAACATTAAGGCAATAAAACAGAGCAGTAAATAAGACAATGTAAAGTTCAGGCGAATCAAGTATCCAGGCAAACATAATGTCCAAATAAGCAGAAGCAGTGGGTGGCGACGAGTGGCGCGGGTGTCCCCTGTCCTTAGACTCTCCAGCACGGCAAGGAAAAACTCAAACACGCGGTGGGAGAAACGAGAAACCGTGGGGAGAACCACAGAAGGAGAGATCCACTCCCATGGACGGACAGGCTATAGAGACCCATAGCCGAAAGGAGTCCCTTCAGCAGACGGGCCAGGATCGAGACCGTCTAGTCCTTGTTGTCAATCCAGTAGGCAGGGTTCCTCCGTTCAGCCGGGTTCCTCCGTTCGATCTAGACAGGCACTCCCAAGGAGGAGTGGGACAGGAGACACCATGTGAATAGTAATGAACAGACTGCAGATAAAATAAATATTGTATCATAAGAAGATAAAGTTTGCAGTAAGAAGAAAAAGAGGATTGCACTCAGTGTACCGTATTTATCTATCTGACTATCTGACTATCTGTCTATCTGTCTGTCTGTCTGTCTGTCTGTCTGTCTGTCTGTCTATTAAATTTCAATGAACACATTTTATTTCCATTAATTTTGTCTCCCTCATTGCCTCCTCAGGGAGCGTGGCGTGTGGTTGGGTCTGAGTGATGTGCAGTTCCCGGGGAAGCTGCTGTGGGTGAATGGGTCAGAGGCGCTGGAGGGTGAGGAGGGTCCACCGGCGCGGTCCATAATAACCAGAGGAAATCTGTGCATCTCCCTGGATCAGAAAGGACAGACCAGCTCTCACCCCTGTAACATCAAGAGAGCCCATGTCTGCGAGCGCAAGCCACAAGGTAAAAAACATGTGAAGCTGAATGTGTTGGTTCATAAGAAAATCTAAACTTTTTGTGTTTGTGAGACTTGAGTGGAAGTTTTAAATCACATCAGGCCAAATGCATCAATTATAAATCAATGTGTGAACTGATACTAATGGCCAACAGAAAAAACCTACGGTACATTCACTTTTGTTTCAGAAATGTTGTGTCTAACAGTATCCATCTTCTTTTGAGGCTTAAAGTTAGGTGTCTGTACCTCTCAACAGGAGCAGTGTTAATGAGGCCGAGCTCCTTTTAAAACTTAACTCCACATTCCTCAGAGAGACCGACTTTGTCTCTGACTGGCCTTCAAAGCAACTGAGATCTTATTTTCAGTGTGTTAAAGCTCGCAGTAGTACTTCAGTGCCTGTGGACTCACCTCTCTTGATGTTGGCTCAAGGCAAATACTCAAAAGCCTCCTGTTATAGTTGAGGTAGACGAGGTAACAGTTTAGGTTACAGCCCGCTAGTTCCATTTGTAGGTACACGGAACAAGAAAGTAATTACCCATGTTAGTGCAAGGTTTAATAAAGGTGTACAAAGTGTAGCAAGGGGTGCAAAGTGTAGTTGCAGGTGTTCGGTCGTCATATACAAAAACGTGACAAAAAGCAATAAAACAAGCAGCAAAAGTGATGAAAAAGCAGCAAAAATATGACAAAAAAACAATAAATATACTAAGAAAAAGTGACGACAACACAGCGACAATGCAAGGAAAAATTTTAGATCACTTTTGTAGGTCTTAGCTTTCAAATGAGGCGTCACACTGGCCTATAGGCTGTAAACTTCAGTCGCAAAGCTTTTGGATTTGGGTAAAGTCGAACTGGAGAAAATTTGCTTGTTTAAGGTGGGGATTGAGAGCTTAAATCTTGGACTTTAACACGTAATTACCTGCACTTATATGTGTAATTACTTTCTTGCTACCTGTGCCTACACGTGGTACTTGCGGGCTCGAATCTAAAGTGTTACCGTAGACGGAAATGGATCCATTGGGAAATCTGTCTTCTGCATTTCATCTATCCTTCAATCGTGGGGGACATCTGTTATGGAGCACTGGGCGACCGCAGTGCAGATGCGACCCATCTTCAGCTCTTGATCTAGCTTTGGTCATATGGTCAGAACTACCTTGCTGGAGGATAAAGGAAGTGTCCGGAGGAAACCTGCCCAAACTCAAGGCCTTCTTGCTGTGGGGGAAGTGTGCCAGTCACTAAGCCACCCTGAGATATTACTACTTGTAGGGTTTAAAGTTAGCATCAGATATCACCAGGGCCTTACACTATCACCATCATGAAGTCAGGGAGAGAGCGTTTACCCAGGTTTGTGTCCATGTTTGCCGGTGTATCTTATGATGTTTTGTTTTCCAGTTCAAGTCCCTGATGCAGGAGTGTACATGGTGGGCCTAGCGGTGTTCCCAACCCACAATCCTTTGCTTCATGTCCAAGCAGATCTTCTTTTAACTCCAAAACCAACCAGTGGTGGCATTGAGGTGAGGCGTGTTTGATCCTGTCACTTTGGCACTTGACTCCACTTTATAAAACAGTTTACACTTGCATTGTTTCCTTTCTAAACATGCTCCCATTTGTTCAGAACCGAGTGGCAAAACATTATTCCACCTCCAGCAATGAACCAATGAGTTTCTGTTGCCTTTCTGTGACGTCAATAAAGCTTTTACCTTGGGTCTAACAAGTGGCTATTCTTCTTCTCTTTTTTTTTTTTACTCTGAGCATTAACAGAAATGGCCTTCACATATGAAGGAAAACTTGGCAAACTAAGTTCTCCTATTAAACAGCATATAGGAAAAACTCAATACTAAATACCAATTCTGTTTCATCAAGCCAAAAATACACTTTAGATTTATATGGGATACATTTAGTTAGTAGTTCTATACAGTTTCTTTTACCACATCTTCATAGTTCTGTACTGTATGTATTTCTCTAATAGTATTGGATAAATGTCAAGAAGTTACATTCCCAGTTGTAACATTCCTGGTTATATAAAGTACAGATACTGGCTTAAATGAGTAATAACAATGAGGCCTGTAATTGCATGTCACTGCTTACTTTATCCACTCTCAGGTGCTGTTATTTCCAACGTTGAACTTTGTCCACGCCGGTCGATTGTCCTCACTGGAGTTTAACACATTGGAGCTGCACACACAAGTCCAGATCCGCTTCCAGATCTACAGACCCCACTGCCACTACCAGGGCCTCCACCTGCTGCTCCCCGGTGCGTCTCTCACACATTTAACATCGCCACAGGTGTCAAGAAACGTTTAGGCCACCTGCTCCCATCACTCGAGATTACCCACATCACTCACCTTGACTGGACATGTCTGGAGCTGTTAGGTCAAGGACTCAAAAATTATACTATAACATTCAACATTATTCATTCAATAACATTCAAAAGGTCAAAGCCACTTCTGTATTTTTCACTTGATATCTAAGGCAATGTGCCACATACAGGTCAGCAAGTGAAAAATCATGCTCATGCTTGTATTGCTTTTACTACAGAATGATTGAATCTAAAATAGTATAATATTAGAGATTATGATGATAGCTAGACCTAAACTGTATTTCTAGTGTAGCTTCATAACGCTCTTCTTTTAACAATCCCGTTGGTTTTATTAGACAGGACAGTCCAGCAGGAAAGGTTATGAAAAGCAAAGCAACATTCAACAAATTGTTGCAGCCTGGAGGCAAATTTAGGCAAGGCAAGTTTATTTGTAGAGCACAATTCATACACAAGGCAATTAAAAGTGCTTCACAGTTGCATAAAATTACAAGAAAACAGATAAAATCAATCAATAAAACATCAACATAAAGTTAATCAATTACAGTAAAAAGCAAGAGTGCAGATAAAATACTTTCAGTTTTCATATGCACGGGTAAAAAGAGCTGTTTTCAGCCTGGATTTGAACATTGTCAAAGTTGAGGCCTGTCTCACATCCTCATGAAGACTGTTCCAGATTTTAGCTGCATGAAACTGAAACGCAGCCTCACCGTGTTTATTATTGACTCTGGGAACCACCAGGAGACCCCTCCCTGAAGTTCTCAGGGCCCGAGATGGTTCATACGGCTCTAACATGTCAGAGATGTACTTTGGTGCTAAACCATGAAAAGACTTGTACACAAGCAGAGCTGTTTTAAATTCTATTCTCTGAGTGACAGGAAGCCAGTGCAGAGACCGGAGCACTGGACTAATATGGTCGTATTTCCTGGTTCTTGTCAGGACTCGAGCAGCAGCGTTCTGGATGTACTGCAGCTGTCTGACAGCTCGTTTAAAGAGGCCAGTGAGCAGGCCGTTACAGTAGTCTAACCTGCTGGAGACAAATGCATGGATGAGTCTCTCTAAGTCTGGTTTTGACACTATTCCTCTGATCTTAGCAATGTTTTTCAGATGGTAAAAAGCTGATGATGTTATTGCTTTGATGTGGCTGTTTAAGTTCAGGTCTGAGTCCATGATTATTCCTAGATTTCTAACTTGGTGTTTTGGTTTTAGAGAGAGAGACTCAAGGTGACTGATAACACTTTGTCTTTGTGTCTGTGGGCCAAAACAATGATCTCAGTTTTGTCTGAGTTTAGTTGGAGAAAGTTGTTTTGCATCCACAAACTGATCTGTTCGATGCAGTGACAGAGAGTATCTACAGGCCCATGTTCACCTGCCGTCAGTGACACGTAGATCTGAGTGTCATCTGCGTAGTTGTGGTACGACACATTGTTGCTGTTTATTAGCTGACCCAATGGAAGCATGTACAAGTTGAATAAGAGGGGTCCCAAGATTGACCCCTGGGGGACTCCACAGGTCATGGAAATTTTGCCTAAGACACAGTTGCCAATTTCGACAAAGTACGTCCTGTCCTCGAGATAGGACTTGAACCAGTTTAGAGCAGTACCAGAGATTTCCACCCAGTTTTCTAACCTCTGATGTAAGATCCCATGGTCCACTGTGTCAAAGGCAGCGCTCAGGTCCAGCAGAACTAAAACTGAGACCTTACCTGTGTTGGTGTTCATCCGTATATCATTTGTCACCTTAATCAGAGCTTTCTCAGTGCTGTGGTGGGGCCTAAATCCTGACTGGAAAGTATCAAACACATTGTTAGATAGGAGAAAGTAAGTGAGCTGTTGATATACTACTTTCTCCAGGACCTTTCCTAAGAATGGTAGGTTTGATATGGGCCGGTAGTTGTTCAGTACCTCGACATCAAGGCTGCTCTTAATGACTGCGGTTTTCAAGGCCGCATATTAACACCTTTTGTAATAACTAGATCTAGAGTGTGACCTTTGTTGTGAGTCGCCTCACTCACGTGCTGAGTTAAACCAAACATTTCAAGGACAGCACTAAGTTCTTTGCATGCCTGTCATTGGTCACATCCACATGCACATTAAAATCACCTGAAATTACTAAACAATCAAAATCAGTGCATATAAATGAGAGTAATTCAGTAAAATCTTCAATAAAACAATTCTGTGGTGGTTTGTAAATAGTCATATAAAGTATGGAAGATTGTTTTATCTCAATTTTGAGGATGACTATATTGTCCCTGAATATGGCACAAACACCCCGCCCCTCTGGTTTTGGCATGTTTCAGACACAAAATTGAAATTAGATGGACTATACTCAATCAAAACTGCGTTACCAGTGTTTTTGTCAAGCCATGTTTCAGTTAAAACATAAAATCTAGGTTATAAGAGGAAATAAAACTATTTATTAAAAAGGACTTGTTATTTAACAATCTGACATTGAGTACAGCATGTTGAGATTTTTCTGTGTTTGAGTGGATGGAATCTTTTTGCAAGGGATATGGATTAGAGTTCTTTGATTGGATGGTCTGACTGTCCCTCTCTTATCTAATCTATGTTGTTTGACAGTACTAATTGTTTTATAACACTACGCTACTCATGGTCTACGCTACTCATGGTCTACGCTACTCATGGTCATAGTCTTTCAATAGGAAATGTGAAATTACATTGAACAAACCTGGTGAGGCTTATTTCTGATCCTTTTCTCATAGAGTAAAGTTTAGTGTTTCTTGTGTGCCAGGTTGTGGAGGTGTTGCCTGTGCACCAGTTGCTGTCTGTGTATCTAATGACACCAGGGTCACAGATCCTCCGTCCTGCCCGCCGCTGAAGCAGTGGTGCCCCTTCCAGCTGCAGTGTCTGGCCCTGTCTGCCCCGTGTCAGCCTGCGTCCTGCTCCAACTGCTCCCAGGCCCATGTGTTACCCCCGAGGCGTTCAGACCACGCTACATGCTTCAAAATGAGGTGGTCTTCACGTTACCCGCGGGACTCTCTGCTCATATACTGGTAAGACAATAAAGACAATAATATTTACAGTTTGGATATTAAACACAATAGGTAAATAAGGGTAGCCTGGCTTTACCTGACTACTCACTGGTTGAAATACGGGACAATGTGGTAGTGTTGCTGTTTTCATCAACAAGTTTCCCTGATAACATATTTAGATTAACCTGGCAAAGCCAGATTGCTATGGCAGTGCAACACAAATGATCACTGTGATATCCATCTGGAATGGCTCCTGTTTAAATGGAAGAATATTAATTTGTTGTTGATAATGCAGATAAGCATCAAACCGCTACAATTGTAAAACTAGGAAATATATAGTTAATGTAAACATATCTTTCTTAGATACAAGAACAAGTAGAGGACCTCCTTGTCTCCCCGGGGGATGTCTTTGCCCTCCAGCATGATGCAGGCCCAGGGTCCCTCTTTCACTGTCAGCCTGCTCCGCTGTCCGCTTGGCACCAGTCGGTCTTAGCCATTAACCAGTCCGAGTGGTTTTGGTTGAACGACACTGGGACAGCCGAAGAGCATGAGGCAGGTCGTGTCCCTGACCCAGAGCTGGACTTCGAGGCGCTGGTGACGGATGGAGAGGCACGATGGCTGCAGGAGGTGGTGTGTCCGGTCAGAGTGCTCTATGCGGGACACAGTGAGACGCAGCTGCAAGGAGAACATCTGATAACTGGTTTAAGGGAGCCGGTGTTTACAGCCTGACGGTAAGAAAGCCATTATATTTTTGTGTTGCTTAGGCCAGTCAATTAATATATTATAATGAGACTTCACATACCGTAAACTGAATGTGTCCAGTGTTTGTCCAAACAACATATGATTCATATTCATATGCTACTTATTATGGCTCTGTAACTCCTTGCTGTTGGACTGTGGCAGGTGTATTCTGCTGACCCGTCCTACCCAGCCTCAGACACGTGTCTGCTGCGAGTGGTGCCTCCTCTGGGGCTGACCATCATCCACCCAACTCTGCAAAATGGATCAATTTACCTCCAGCCCAATGACACCCGGATACTTCTGCGTGTGTATTCTCGATATTCGACCACTGCCACTTGGAGTGGGGCCAATCGCACCGTGTCCTTCCTGCCCTCCTGCCCCTTGGAGTTTGTGTCACGTCCTAGTCTCTGTCAGCCCAGTCCCAACCCAGGCTCCCAGGCTGAGCTCACAGAGCCCAGTCAGTATGCAGTGCTGGAACTGGGACCAGGGCTGGAGGGGCCGGAGCGCCCCCTGCAGTTGGAGCTGAAGGCCCATAACAACGTGACAGAGGCCAGTTTATCTGTGGCGGTCCACCTGGAGGAGCCGCTTCTGGGGCTAATGGTCCTGCCACACCCGGCCCACAGAGTGCTGATGGAGTCTGTTGTGGTATGTGTTTATTTATTGAACATTAAAAATGTGATATATGATTGTTGTTTTACAGGAGTTTGTTTCTGTGTTTTAGAGCTACACCGCGTCTGTGCTAAAAGGCTCCAATCCCACATTCAAGTGGACAGTTGATGACAAGCCTTACTTCACCTATTACAACACAGTACTCAACGTGATTTACCAGCACGCAGCGGTCTACAAACTCACTGTGAGTGTCTTCAACATGTTCCAACACTAATGTTCCTGGCTCATTTACTGTCAGGTGTTCTTTTTAGCCAAGCCATTACACAAATGGACTTAAACAGGTGGCTTTTATCTCAATTAGGAAAGAGTCAACAGAACAGATAGTAAAATGCTAATGAACCAGAAAAAAATCTAATTTGATTTAAACAGATGATTTGAAAGCATCGACACAGTGTAACCTTGTTATTTTAATTACTCAATATTTTCCAGTTGTTGTATATTGCGGCCTCTCGTTCTGACCCGCTCTCTTGTGTAATTATCATTTTTCTGTAGGTGACAGCCTTGAACCACGTCAGCACCATCACGGAGCACTTCAATGTGACGGTGGACCGGCTGGTGGCCATGGCCAACCTCTCAGTGCGGGGCGTCCCAGATGTGGTCCCGCAGGGCTCCACTCAGACTTTCACCACCTCTGTGCTGCTTGACATGTCTGTGACAGCCACTTTCCGGTACGAACAGTGAGCTGATGGATTGGCAGTGCTGTGCTGTCAGGTTCAATTGATGATCTGTGTCCTGTTGTGAAAAACTATTAGGCTCAATTTTACTTTATTTGTCGCCTAATGGGACAGCAGTCATCTGTAGCTTTTCTTTTTAATCTCATCTTTTGTACAGTAGACTCAAGAGCTATTCATACCCACCCATGTATTCCTATGCAATTATGTTGTTCAAATTATTTTTTTCATTCTTTAAAGAAATCTTCCTGTCGTCTTATATAGCGGCTGTACCTTTCTGTAATATGGGCAATGAATTAACCTCCACATCCACGTCCGAGCACATTTTCGCCAGTTTGGACTTTACCCAAATCTAAAAGCTTCTTGTAAAAAGTGTCAAAATAGCGACAAAAGCGAGACGCAAATGAGGATGAAAACGCAGCAAAAATGCAACAAAGCAACAAAACAGGCGACAAAAAAAAAGCTTAAAAAAGTGACGAAAAAGCAACAAAAAGTGAGGATAAAACTGCAGTAAAAAAAAAAAAACATAAAGCAACAACAAAACAGGTGACAAAAAAAGCAACAAAATCGCGAAAAATTGACGACAATGTGAGTAATACTCTTAGATCAGTTTTGAAGGTCTTGAATGAGGCGTTACTATAGGATACGTTTTTATATTGGGTAAAGTTGAAGTGGAGAAAATGTGCTCGGTTCAGGTGGAGTTTACGAGGTAAAATTGACCACAGACCTACATTTTTGTGAAGGTATAAAACCTGCCCGACCAAAAAAAAAAGATGTCCAGGTCATCAGCTAATCTCATTCTTTGGACACATCCTGTTACTGAACCTAGACCTGACCAACTGCAGCAAACCCAGATCATAGCAGTTAAATCCAGGTGGCGACTTGTGTTTGGCAAGAAATGTCTACATCAATTATATCATTGTAGGGCAGTGGTTCTCCAACTTTATACACTAGGAGCACGAGATCAAATCAGGACTAAACCGGGCCTAAACTGGGTCTAAATTGGACTGTCTATACTGGGTGCAAACTAGGGCTGAACGATTTTGGAAAATAATCTAATTGCGATTTTTTTTCTTAAATATTGCGATTGCGATTAAATATGCGATTATTGTTGCAAGGTCCTCTTCTCATGTATTTTTCACCTAACACAAGCAATAAATCAGTCTGTTTCATAACAAACAATATTAGATTCATTTGAAGTGAAAATTGCAACAATAAAGCAAACAAAATTGTTGCCTGACCTATCCAAAATTTGTGAACATGTGGACTGCACTTCTTAAAAACTTAACAGTACAGTCTATAAATAAATGATACATTATATATATAGATATTTAAAAAAAAAGAAGATAAAACTCACTGATCCAGTCAGTAACATCACCCTTACTAAAGTGCACGAAAAGTCTGCAAACAAACGTCTGCTTTAACTAGTTGGAAAAGTTTTAGGAAATCAAACTCCCATTTAATACAAAATAAATTATTTATTATTTCGGCCAATCAAATCCCTGTCTGAGCTGCGACTCGTAGTTTCTTCAGATGCGCGTTATTGATGGACACGGAGAGGCCAGATGGAGCACACGCCAAAACACACTGGAACTGGGAGCAGTTGGTTTTGGGGATGTAACTTTGGACAATATGAAGAAACAGTGATGCAAGGAGACTGGGACATGAGGTGCCAAACACAGACACGTTTTACTTTCTTTGACTCGCAGCCATTTAGTGACATTTCAGCGTAAACAGCGCATTTACTCAGCAAAATAAGACATGACACGGAGTCCTGCCTCGGATTGTAGTTTCCAACACTTTTCATACAGCAGTTTAGTGTTAATATCTAGCGTCTGTACTACCTACGGAGCGCATATGCGGTAGATGTAAAGGTAAAATAAAGGCACATGGCACATCGCCTCCGCGGATACGTTATGGTCATGAACCGTCATTATGCTTTTGAGATAAGTTCTTTATCCACAACATTCCCATCATAAGCCTCCTAAACTGAGCCACAAACGACTCTTTACTCTTTACAAGCAGCACAGGCTCACTTACGGAGGCAGAGACGTGTGAATCCGGAGGTGAGGTAGTTTCTGTGATCATCAGAGCGTGTAGTAGCAGCGAGAGAATGGCGTGATTAGCGCTGCAGCTAACGGAGAAGAAAGTAATAGTCCTTCGCGGTGGCTGCATGATAAACGCTGATATTTTCACTGTACATCCACAATCTACCGCGCACCTTAACTAGACTGAGACGTAAACAAAAGCACGCGGCGGACCTGACTTTGCTGCCATATCTCGCTGCTCCATTCACTTGCCAAATCGCGTGCCCTGCGATTACGAAATCGCGTTGTGTCATATCGCGATAAAATTGCAAATGCAATTAATCGTTCAGCCCTAGTGCAAACTATGTCTAAACCAGAAAAATACCCAACCTAAAGTCATTATTGACACGTATATATACAATGATCCCGTAAACAGCCTAAAACGCCCGAGTAGTACACGAACAGTATCACAGTTTGAGAACCACTCTTGTAGGTCTGGTACATAATAAAAAAAGAAATAATTAAGCGCGATCTGAGAATTGAGGCCACAGTAAGATCGCTGCAGTAATCCTAGCTGCAGAGTGCTGGATTTACGGCTGTGTGGTTAGAGCAGATTGCTGACAAGAATTTTCCCTTCTTTTCTCACTGGCCCTTTTTCCCTCTGGTTCCTTGAGAGTCCCACCCTCCTCTCTCGGGCCTCTGCGCTCACACCATCCCAGATCCATTGCAGCTTCCTGTGTTTTTAGTTTCCACTCCTCTCTTTCCAAGTCTGTGATGCATCTAGTAACTCGGATTGCTTCCCTGTGAGCAAATGGACACAATTATTGTCTTGCCTACTCACCAATTTATGTTTTTGTATAATTTTTCTCTAGATGGTATTTTGGTGATGGTGGATACAAAGAGTTTGAATATAAGCCTCCATACGCTTCCTCACTGCAAAGCCCGGACTCCCCCAATCAAGTCTTACTCAGTAACAACGTCACATATGTCTACTCTCAACCAGGTATTTTTGATAGATAATAGTTATTATTTACAACACAATGTAAAACAGAAATCCTTTTTTGTGTCATGTATAAAATCTTTTCATTGCACATTTGGTCGAAAAGAATTGAACAACAAAAGCTTCACAAAACAAAATTGGAATTTAACCTTTTACTGAGCCTTAACTGAGTGTATTTTCTCTATTCAACTCACAGAGCTCACAGCCTTTTGGCCAGAGTAGCGCCTCGTTTGAAAGCTAAGAACAACAAAACTGATTGTGACTTTTTTGTTGGATTGTCGCCACATTTTTTAAGCGTTTTTGTCTGGTTTTCATAGTTTTTTTTATTTTTAGTTTTTTTTAACTTGTTTTGTCTTTTTTTTGTGGCTTTTTTCATCTATTTTTTATGCTTTTCTGTAGTGTTTTCTTTACTTTTTTTTAATGTTTTTTTTTATTTTTCACCACTGTTTAATCTTGTTTTTGTAGCTCTTTCGTTGTTTTCATTGTTGTTGTTTTGGTTCTATTTTTGTCCTCGTTTCTGTCGCTTTTTTCACACTCTGTTCAAGAAGCTTTTAGATTTGAGTAATGCCAAACTGGAGAAATTATGCTCTGTTCAGGTGGAGAGGTTAAGAAGTTAAATAATGTAATCTCTTTTAAGTGTTGTATCATGCCTGTGATCTAAAAACAGTAGTGAAATGCCGTATGTACATTAAAGCAGTACTAAGTAACTTGTTAACCTTACTAAATCCTTTTAGTCCCTCTGGGGTAATACAAGTGTTAATGGGATGACAGGGGGGTCTGGTGTCTCCAGCCAGAAAACCTTACTTGCAACTTCGCTGCCTACGGGCCGGAGGCCCCAATACACACTAATGGAATCACAAAGAAAAAGCTAACAGGCTAACGGGCAAAGCTAACTGTGGGCTAGCGCCACTTTAGCAGTGTTTACAGCCAAGTTTGAGCAAAAAAAGATCTCCATTGTGTAATTGGATGTACAATATCCTCTCTCCCTTTGTCTTTTCTGTCAGCATAGTATTTACTCTCACAGACAATTGATGAGTAAAAACGCAACATGCTACGACACCTGCAGTGGCGCTTATGGCCTCTAGGGGCATGAGTTACTTAGTTCTGCTTTAATGGAATCTGACAAGAAATAGATCATTATGCTCCATACATAATTGTTTTACATGGCTGCTGAATTATGGCTTCATGACATTTTAATACTTTGTAACAACATTAGAATTAGAATTAGTTGTGTACTTGATAGACATATTATACATTTACAAGATGGATACAAATATTTTTTTTTCTTCTCTGCAGGGATTTATTTGGCTGTAGTGTCTGTGTCCAACCGCTATGGAAACATCAGTCAAACCATCAACATGAGCGTCTACAGCATCCTCAATCACGTGGACATTCAGACAGAGCCCCCGCTGCTGCTGGCGGGACAACCTGCCGAGTTCGAGGCCCATCCCCTGCCCTCTGCGTACGGGATACACTATGACTGGCACTTTGGGGACGCCTCTGCACCGCTGCAGGGCCGCCGAGTGAACCACACCTATACCCAGAGTGGTGTCTTCAACATATGCGTCCTTGTGAACAACACGATTAGCTATGTGAACGCCTGTGCCGAGATGTTTGTGTTTGAGCCAATCGAAAGCCTGACAACGAACTCGTCATCTCCATCTGAGCTCCACTGTCCCACATTAATTTGGGCTCATATTACCTCTGGCAATAACGTCACCTGGACTTTCTCAATGGGCGATGGCTCCGTCCACGCTGTGTCCGAACCTTATGTATCACACTACTACACCACCGATGGCAACTTTACGGTGAACGTGACTGCGTCGAATGCTGTCAGCTCTGCCTGGACTGTGCTGCCTATACACGTCTTCGAATTCCAAGTTGTCCACATTGAACCGTCTGGCTGCGTTCATGAAAACACCCCAGTAAATTTCCTGGCTTTTGTCACAGGTAATGCCTCAGCTCACCTTTACGAGTGGAAATTCGGAGACGGTAGCGCTAGTGATGTCCGGCATGGGAGTCGTGAAGTCTCTCACACATACGGGACCAGCGGGAACTACAACCTCTCTCTGACCATTTCCAGTGGTGCGAGTAAAGCGACCAAGGATACACGTGTTTGTGTGCAGCCCGCCCTAAAAAACATCGGCTTCACCCCGGAAAAGACGCACTACGCCGTTGAGGAGGAGATTGTGTTTGAAGTCAAAGCTGAGCCACATTTTAACTACAGCTATCAGTGGGATTTCGGTCAAGGCGATGACCCTGTACTAGTCCAAGGATCTGGATATGTGGTCACGAAGTACACTGACCCGGGCCAGTACGTCGTAACTGTCACCGTCTTCAATGACATCTCCTCTCTGAACAGAAGCATCAACATTGAGATTCAGATGCCCGTCGGCCCCATCGTCATTTTGCATAACAACACCAAGTATAACAACTTCACGTTAAAAGAGCCATATGCTTTCCACACATCCTCCGTGGCTACCAACATCTCCTACACGTGGGACTTTGGTGACGGATTTGTGCAAAACAGCGCCAATGTAATTCACACCTACAACATGTCAGGAAACTACAATATCACTCTTACAGCCGTGAACACAGTGAGCAGCAATCAGACCGTCTTGCCTGTGGCGGTGCTCGCTCCCATTCGAAAACTAACGCTCAACTCGAGTTTGATAAACGTCCCCCTAAACGCGTCTGTGACTTTCGAAGCGTCCATGGACGAAGGCGACGGCGTGCGCTACTCTTGGATTTTGTGTGACCACTGCTCCTCGATTGTCGGGACGAACACCATGTATTACACCTTCCGGTCAGTGGGTACTTTTACGATCATCGTGACGGCGGAGAACGACCTCGACACCACACAAGCCAGTATCTTGCTTTTTGTGCAGCGAGAGCTTGAGGGGCTGTACATTTCCCCCGTAGATGAGATCCGTGGTAGCGGGCCGGCGGAGGGATGCTGCTACGCCACGAATCGCGTACTCCACCTACAGGCTGGACTGAAAGAGGGAACAAACATGACCTTCACTTGGAACTTAATCAAAACGCTTGACCCTCACTCGTCCATCTACAATATCACAGGGAAAACTGTGGCGCTTAACTTCTCCACTCCAGGTCCGTGCGATGTTGTCTTGCGGGCTGCCAATCGCCTGGGCCACTTAATTGTAAATCGGACTATCTACTTTCTTGAACCAGCGGAAATGGTGTCTTTGAAAGTCAGTCATAACCCTGTAGCAGTAAATTCTTCAATTAACATGACCATTTTAGCAAATAAAGGGTCTGACTTGCAATACAGATGGTCCATAAATAAAAATGTCCTGGAGTGGAACATGCCCTCAAAGATGCATAGTTTTGACACTCCCGGTCTGAAGTTAGTTGAAATAGAGGTTTTCAATGACGTCAGCTCAGAAACTGTGTCCGAGACCGTTAGCGTGCAGGAAATCATCACCGGGCTAAGATTTTCAGCTACAAATTTGACAGAGCATAGTTATGTTTCAACCGGTTTCATTGTTTGGCTACAAGGGGAGGTGACCACTGGCACCAACGTGACATGGACTTGGACGATTGATGGACAGACAAAAACAGGGAACAAAACCTTCTATATTTTTCACGAACCAAAACGAGCAGTTATTTCACTGAAGGCGTCCAATGACGTCGATGAGCCAAAGGTGGTGTCCAGCGAGGTCATTGCACAGGACAGGATAAGTGGACTGGAGCTGAAAGCCAATTCGCAGAATGTAGCCGTGGGCAAGGAGGTGGCGTTCAATGTTACTCTGGGCGCCGGCACAGACGCTCAATCGTCCTCAGCATCAATGGAGACAACACAGTGGATGTTCAACCCAACCAGAGTTATGTCCACATTTTCACACGAGTGGATACCTACATGGTTGACGTCACTGCCCAAAACCAGGTGAGAAGGAAAAACACTATGTGTAAATGATAAAGTTATAAGGCCTTTCTGTGTGGAGTTTGCATGTTCTCCCCGTGTCTGTGTAGGTTTCCTCCGGGTGCTCCGGTTTCCCCTACCACTAAAAACATGTACAATAGGCCAGGATGAATGAGAGTGTGTTTGAGAGTGCGCATGGGGGACGACGGATGAAAATTAGCCCAAGGCTACAATCTGGTGTGGCTTGTTCATTAACTTGCACTGTCCCTACCAAATAAACCAATAAATAAAATAAAGTTATAGCTGATAAAGTCAACGCTTTAACTCATGATTAAACAAAGATGATTAATATAATCGCAAATGATCCCATCATATGTTTTGACCTAAAACACCTATCAAGCACACAATGCCTGAAAAACAGAGCACTTACATTACAAATTACATATTGTAAGCACTTGTACTTTTGGCATAGATTTTTGATATCATGATGTATAATGAAATGTGAGCAAAAGCTTTAAATTAGAGCATTTTATGTCAACCTAGTATTAATAATGATTAAACTAACTAACCAGATTTACAGCACATATAAAAACCTATATGATTAAGTAATTTTTAATCTCTAATCTGCATTTTAGGTCAGTTCTAAGAAGTATTCTCTCCAAGTCAAGGTGTTTGAGCCTATCCGAGGTCTGTCCATATTGGGCTGTTGTCCCACAGCCATCCCTGTAGGAGTGAAGAAGACATTTGTGGCCAGCATCCTGACAGGAAGTGCTGTCAGCTTCCTGTGGACCTTTGATTTGCATCATTTACCTCAAAAAACACCACATATGCGCAAAGAGGTCAGATATTACCCATTATAAAAACTCATAGAGGGTCATTTACAAAGTGTTTGGTCATGTGCAAAACAAGTAGCACGCGGATCTGGATATTTAGCACCCCATGATAAATGACCCCCTTAGTGCTGTGTTGCATAAAATAATATGATTCTCTTTGACTGAAGGTGTCCTATGTGCCAGAAGAGCCGGGTATTCTCACCATTTATTTGAAGGCCTTTAATAACCTTCATGATGTCAACATCACTAAACACATCCTGGTGCAGAACCTGCTGAGCGCTGCTGCACTGTATGCTGCGCCCAGGGACACGTTCATAAATAAGACTGTGAATCTGTCGGTCTCGGTCACCCCCCGACACACTCCTGTGCACTGTCTGTGGGATCTGGGAGATGGATCATCTGGTATTCATGCAGACACGACTCTTGCCTACATTTACAAGCAGCCTGGTCGTTACCTTGTCCAGGTATGTTTTAAAGTGTGTTATTAGACAGCAGACGTCTTTTAACGCGCTACAGATATAATGAAATGTTGCTCTTCCCCTGCCAGGTAAACTGCAGTAATCAGGTGAGCTGGGTGCTGCGTCAAGTGAAAGTGAATATTACGGTACTGGAGTGTGAGGAGCCAGAGGTACAGGTGGTTCAGGCTCCTCGTCTGTCCATCTGGCGCGCTCAGCCCACACTTGTGGAGGCCAATGTTGATTTGAAAGGTTGTGTTCGCTATGGGGAGCAGTACCTCTGGGAGATCATTGATGCCCCCTCCTGTGATAATAGCAAAGACGACCATGTAATTTACAAGCCATTCCTGCCCTCTCAGCTCTCAGAGGTAGACATGCGACGGCTACAACTGTCGCTGCCAAAGATGTCCCTCCCAGCAGGAAGCTACTCCTTAGTCTTCTCTCTGTCGTACAAAGGCGTGCCACTGAGGAAGGCAGCCTGTCTGCAGCTCAGTGTCATGGCTGCCAGGTGCGTGGAACACGTTAACAAAATAAAGTAGAATGTTTCAGTTAATGGAAAAAATAAACATCATATATTGTTACATTTATTTTCACCCAGGCTGATACCTATAATCGAGGGGGGCACCTACAGAGTGTGGTCTCGGACTCAGGACCTGCAACTCAGTGCAGAGCAGTCCTATGACCCCAACATGGACCCAGAGAATCAGTCCCTGTTGCACTACGACTGGGAGTGCATCGGGACATCAGAGGTAACATCAAACATTACATGTGGTACCCTACTGTTTTTGCATTTTCCCCTGGGTGCTTTTTCAAACACATTAGACATGTTTGTGTGGGATGTACAGCGGAGGTTCTGTTATAAAGCTTTAAAGGGATACTTCGGGATTTTTGACATAGGGCCTCATTTCCTAGTTATCCAGAGTGTTGTTGATGTCTGGAGATATTTTTTTCTTAAATTCATGCAGTTCATATATTTGAAGAGTCTAGTTGCGCTAGCCTAGAGCAAGGCTAAAGCAGTTCTATGGTAAACGCTAGCCTGCATTAAAAAACAGTCTGACTCACTCCACAGTGCACCTGAGGTAAATCACATATAACACCAGACTAACCATATAAATGTCTGTGTTAATAGAATATTTTTTTAAATAAAACTGACCTTGTATCACATGAATTACCGCATTTTGAGGGACTATTTTCTCGCAGATCACTCCGCCGCTGCCTTAGCTTACAGCCACGAAGCTGATGCCGCTCAAATATAAGTTATTTTAAATGCAAAATGGTTAAAATTAACCTATCGACACAGACATTTATATCGTTAGTCTGGCGTTATAAGTGATTTACCTCAGGTGCACTGTGGAGTGGGTCAGACTGTTTTTTAATGCAGGCTAGCGTTTACCATAGAACTGCTTTAGCCTTGCTCTAGGCTAGCGCAACTAGACTCTTCAAATATAAGAACTGCATGAATTTAAGAAAAAAATATCTCCAGACATCAACAACACTCTGGATAACTAGGAAATGAGGCCCTATGTCAAAAATCCCGAAGTATCCCTTTAATGCTGCTTGAAAGTGCTGTGCCGCTGAGTTTATGTAACTGCACAACGCATGAAGCCAGAGCGTGTTCCCACCCTGACAATTACTCAGATGAACTGCTAACACCCAGTGGTTTTATGTCAGACTTAAGACATGAAGAGTTTTAGATGTCCAATCTCTGTCTTCAGGGGCGAGAGCACTGCTCCACTCTGAATTTTGGATTGGGTTCCAGCGGACCTGTGTTGGGCATATCAGGTGCGGAGCTTGAAGCAGGAGTTAACTACACCTTCAAACTGACTATCAGCAAAGATGGCATGGCTCCAGCATCCACTACCCAGATTGTGAGTTAAAAAGGGCAATCCAAATATATTGTAATAGAATGATGTGATTAGGGTTCAGCCCTTCTTTTACGGTGGGTTGCATAAGTATACTTTAACTTTTTGACATTTTGCCTTGCTATGGACCATAAACATATTTAATTGAAATTTCATGTGAAAGACACACACTAAGCGACACACAATTGTGAAGTGAAATGAAATTTATACATGATCTTGATTTTTTTTTTTTATATAAATAAAAAAACGGAAAATGGGATGTGCAAAAGAATCTACCCCCCTTCCTTTTAGTGCAACCAATCAGAAGTTGCCTGATGATTTTTGAATGATCACATGTTGCCTTAATGACTAAAAAGTCTACCTGTGTTAATCTAATCTCAGTTCAAATACAGCTGCTCTGTGATGGTCTCAGAGGTCTGTTAAGAGGCTATTGGGAGCAGACAGCATCATGAAGTCCAAAAACACACCGGTCCGGGATAAAGTTACTGAGAAGTATAAAGCTGAGTTAGGTTATAAAAAGATTTCCAAAGCTCTGAACAGCTCTCAAAGTACAGTTAAATACACCATCCAGGAATGGAAAGAGTATGGTATCATTGCAAACCTTCCGTGGCCATCCAAGGAGTGTACTAGTACCTGGACTACGCAGTCCAGTGTCTGCGTACATTGGTATGAATGAGAGTGTGAATGGGTGAGTGGATCCTTGCTGTAAAGCGCTTTGAGTGCCTAACGTAGGTGGAAAAGCGCTATATAAGTTGAGACCATTTACCAGAGCTGTTACCAAGAAGCCTATGATGACCCTGGATGAACTGCAGAGAGCTACAGCTCAGGTGGGGGAAACTGTCCACAGAACAACTATTAGTCGTACACTGCCCAAATCTGGCCTCATGGCAGAGTGGCGAGAATTTGCCATTTTTGAAAGAAAATTATAAGAAGTCCCGTTTGCTGTTTGCCAGAAGCCACATGGAGGCCACATGATATAGGGGACCATCACAGAGCAGCTGTATTTGAAGTGAGATTAGATTATTAGTCATTGGGTCAACATGTGATCATTCAGAAATCATCAGGCAACTTTGATGCACTAAAAGGAAAGGGGGGGCGGTCATTATGCACATCCCACTTTTCAGATTTTTATTCATAAAAAAAAAATCATGTATAAATTTCATTTCACTTCACAATTGTGTGTCACTTAGTCTATGTCTTTCACATAAAATTTCAATTAAATATATTTATGTTTATGGTCCATAGCATGGCAAAATGTCAAAAGTTAAAGGGGGGCCGATACTTATGCAACCCATTGTAAAGGCCAAAGAAAGTTGATAAAAGGGATTTTTGTTCCAGGTGCTGGTACAGAGTGGCCATATTCCCATGGTGTCTCTGGAGTGTGTCTCTTGTAAGGCACAGTCCTTTTACGAGGTCAGCCTAAACTCATACGTCTATCTCAAAGGGTCCTGTAAGAACTGCGAGGGCTTTCACCGAGGGGTAAAAACACTTTCTGTTACTATAGAAAAGTGATAAAGTGCTGTTTTTAAACATATGTGTTGGTCTTCAGCGTTGGACCGCCATGACGTCACAGAACAACACTTTGGTGCTGGACCCACTCCTCCACCACGACAGGAAGTGATGACATGAACCTGGTGCTGCGGCAGGGCGTCCTGCGCGAAGGGGACTCCTACATCTTCACTCTTCACGTCACTGACTCGTCTTTGGACGGGGAGGGCGCAGCATCCATCACCCTCCGCCGAAATATGCCCCCTGCTGGTGGGAGTGTCACCTGAAGGCCGGGGGGGACGCAGGAGTGAACTACACCATTGAAGACAGTGACATTTTGAGAATACAAACACTAGTGGACCGGGTTCACTTCAACTGCTCAGGTACAACTTCACTTAATCTTAATTTCTACAGGAAAGAGGAGTTGTTTATTCAGCTGCTCAGTTTTTATTGTATTAATTGTTCATGCATTGCTTTCTGCAGGCTTCAGTGATATAGGGGTCTCAGAGACGCCTTACTCTACAGCCTACTGGTGACGCGGTGCAAAGAGGACTACTGTGAGGACTTCTGTGTCTATAGAGGCAGCAGTCCTGAACATGCAGCCTTCCTTCCCCCAGGGTTTCGCTCGTCCCGACATCGTGTGGCTGTATCCATCACTGTGGAGGACCACCAAGGAGCTACGAACACTGCAGTCAATAAGTAACTATTGGTTTTAAATAATAAAGCTGTAGTAGACCCCAAATAATGGTTCAGTTGTAAAAGTAGACTGAAGAAAGGTCCAATATAGTTTCAAGTATTATCTAAAGCCTTATTAGGATTGCAATATTTGAAAAAAGCATATTGTGAGCATCTTCATTGGGCATACGCAATAATTTTAAGTTTAATGTTGTCAGGCACATTACACGAGTTATGCTTTTTTCTATTCAGATCTATTGAGGTCGAGCTCCCAGTCCAACCTCTTCAGTACAACAGCCTTCCACACTGGCTTTCTGACCTGACAGACATCAAGCTCAAAAAGCTGCTGGAGCAGGGAGACTCCCAGAGGGTTAGAGAGCTATCTTTGGCTATAATCACTGTTTTAAATGAGGTGAGAACAAGTTCATTAGGCGTGACTGCTTTACTCACTATACAACTATTAAACATTGTATTTCTTATTTGTGGCACCACAGTATGAGCAGAACAAACAGCGGGAGTCCCATGCCGAGCGTTTTTACCTGGTCCGAGTTCGCAGCAACATCACCAGAGCCTTGACGTCTCTCGATCTGACAACGGTTAGCGACATCCAGCAGACGTCAGCGGCTTTGGCACAGTGCACGGTGAGAAGGAATAAGAGAGGTTATCATCGTTGTTTGGGAGGTTGACGCTTACGTTTTTCACCGTGTTTTGTTGGCAGGCTGTGAGCCGAGAGTTCATTTGTGAGGAGTGTCAGAACAGCACGCTCAACAAACTGGAGTCCATGTTGAAGATCCTGCAGACCGACACCAAGCAGGGCACCGTCACCCCGACTGAGATCGCGGACAATATCCTCAACATCATGGGTTTGTTGGATTTCCAGTTGTGATCACGATGCATTTTTACATTTTATTAAGCAAAAGTCAGTCCACAGAGCATTAACATTTCTGTGAGGACCGAAGCAAGAACTGCCAAACTAACAGAAAAAAACACAAGCGTTTTTGGAGTTGCAGAGTAATATGTTGGCTTGGTAGATGAGTGCACATAAGTTTTTCATTTAGTTGCACCAGGACAGAATTTAGGCCACTTTAGAAATACCCTGAAGTCTTCCTAAAACAGGGTTCTGTTCCAATACTTCAACAATACATCTCGGCTGCTTGATATTTAAACTAATCTTCAACCATACATTTTACATATTTATGATATCCACAATATTTAAAGTTTGAATTTTATAACTTTCAACAGAAATATATCACTGACGGTTTGAGTCACTTTTCAGAAAGATAACAGTTAAAGGAACAGGCCACAGTTTATCCATACTGAGATTATGTTCTTACCTGAGCTTAGATGAGTTGATACGTACCTGTCTGGTCTTTGTGCGTGCGCTCAGTTACGCAAAAACACCAAAGATGTTGTTAGCATTTAGCCTCTCCTCCTCTCCTCTATGGGTCAAAACAGGGGTGAAGTTAGACAGGTGCGTATCAACTCGTCTAAGCTCAGGTAAGAACATATCTCAGCATGGATAAACGGTGGCCTGTTCCTTTCAAGTTGAAGTTATTCTTCACGATGTCCATGTCCAATGTTATGCTCAATGGTTAGTTTAATGAGTGAAACTGGCTTTTGTAAACCTGACCTCTCCCATCAAGAGGGGCCAGAGTGTAAATGCAAATGAGCAAGAAAAAGCTTCTGAGTAAAGAAGCGAAATTGAAAACCTTTGGTGCGGTTTCCTTCAGCCTGTGGATTCATTAGACAGATGTGACCGTCATTGTAACATACTGTTGTCTATCTATAGATACAATTCCTGTTACATTACACTTCATTTAACCTCCTCTTTCAGGCGATCTCATCCATCAAGTGAGCCAGTCTGCCTCCCAGGAGTACATGGTACCTGCCTACGTGGATGCTCCCTCACAGCCGCCCCATCCCTCCCACCCCATCCTCTCCTCTCCCATTGAGGATCACAATAATTCCGTATTCGACCCCCTGCCCCCCTCACTGGAGCCCCACCCGCTGCGTGTAGCCGCCAAAGCCTACAGTTTGTCCGCCGTGCTGATGCTGATCCTAATGCACGCCCGGGTGCTTAACGAAGAACCGCTCAGGTTGAGGGGTGCTGAGATCGCTGCTACGGGGAAACTAGCTGACCCTCAGAGCCTCCTGTGCTACCACGGCAACAACAGTCCAGGTGGGCCCTCGGCGCTTTGCACAAAGTTGTGGAAGATAAATGCTTTGCTCTTATTGTGATCCTCGTCTTGTCTGCTGTTTCAGAGTGCCAGCGCTTCTCCATCCCTAGAGCCTTCAATAAAAGCCTCGGCAAAGCAGCAGCAGGGAACAGCATCATGCAGCTACTGTTTCAGGTAAATCAAGGAGGGTTAACAAAGCATTACCAAAGAGTATGATTGAACTTCATAAGATGAAAGCCAGTTCTGTTTACCTGGTTTTATATCCTCAGAAGAAAGTAGAAAAATGCTCAAATTCACAAAACCTCTCATGGTCTTGACCCGCCCACTCTCTAACTACATTAAACCTAAAACCGTGAGTGGCCTCAGCAGCAAAGCCTCCTCTAGAAGAGATGTTGAGATTCCAAACAGAAGAACAACATTTGAACAAACTGTACTGTCCGTAAGTGGAGGTCAGTTTTGGAGCGGCCTGCCTTTTTCTTTCAAAAACAACTTAAACATTTCCGTTAAGTAAACCAGGCCTGCACTCACTTCAGTTAAAATGTAATTAGTATTGTTGCAATAATGTGTGTTGTTATACCTTTTGTTATATACATTGTATTGCTTGTTTAACCTGTCTTGGGACTACAGATGTAAATGTTTGGTTTAGCTATAATCTGGCATATTTACAATTTGAGTACAATTTGTATTTGATTGTTTATTAATGTGCACTCTCCCAGTCAAATTAATAAATCAATAATATTGGAATATATTATATTCTTTCCTCTCAGGTGGAATCCAATCCCTTCCCCTTCAACTATGTCCCAAACTACACGGTGTCAACAGAGGTGGCATCCATGGAGTTTCGGACAGAAAACGGCACACAGATCCCGATCTCAGGACTAGACGATAGTTTGGCCATAACTGTAGCTGTTAATAATGGGACCACTGGCAGTGAGGGGGGCGTTGTTGGCTCGAGTGCCCCAGGACTTCCCACTTCTGGGTATGTGAACATCAGCCACTGTGATTCTGTCATCGTCATAGTCAATGCAAGAAACTCAAACCGGCAGGCGGGGCTGTTTGTGCAGCTCAATTTTACATCATTGGACGGTAGGTTTTCATCTTTTATGTTTTAGTTTACTCAGTCTTTGAGGAAAATAGTCATGTGATTGTTGTTTATCCAGATGGCCGACACAAAGAGAGAGGCACGGATGAAGAAGTTCCATATATTACTGCATACCTTCATTCCCACGACGGGCCCAACGAGTTCAACTGTACCGATCAAAAACACATCACATTAAATATGACCCAAGGACCAGATCTGGATCATAAGATGTTTACATTCTTCCTCTCACCTGAGTAAGACATAATATATGCATGTTGTGTATCCTCTGCTTGCATCCTCTACACAGTAAGATGCCATTACCAAACAGCCTCATAAGACGCACCATGAGGCTCATGAATATTGTGTATATTTAACTAAAGCGAACACCTCTGCCACCAGATCCTACGACACGACTCTGGAGTACTTTATCAACGTGAGCACACCCTGCAGTCCCAGTGCACGGCCTGTCGGGGTGCGCCTGGAGGTGGGCGTGTTTGCTTCTCTGTGCCAGTACTTCAGTGAGAGTGACAAACAGTGGAGAACAGATGGCATGGTGCCACTAGCAGAGACCAATGCCACCAGAGCTGTGTGCCGCACCAGGCACCTCACGGCTTTCGCTGCAGGCTTCTTTGTCCCGCCCAATGCTGTCAGCTTCAAAATCCCAGTGGGTATCGCGCTGACTCAATATGTAACCACTTTAGTGCTTTTATAAATCAACTTATTGTCTTCTTTAGGAGCGTTATGGAGCTCCGAGTCATGTGGTGCTGTTGGTGTGTGTGCTGGGGCTGCTCAGTTATGTTGTGGCAGCGGCCATTCTGCATAAACTGGACCAGCTGGACCTCCGTCGGGCTGGTGTGGTGCCTCTGTGCGGTCAGGACGGGCTCTTTAAGTACGAGGTGCAGGTCAAAACCGGCTGGAGCCAAGGAGCGGGTGAGTCACGAGACAGACCTTTGTTATGCTGTGAATGTTGTTTTGAACAGATCGATAAAACACCACAGCGGGTTTCTATTTGTGGCAATGTTTAGTGGCTGAGACACTGAGGCAACAATAAGCCATAATCAATACAGCATTTCTAAAATGCCTTGTGAGAATCAACAATGTAATAAAATTCTTTTTCCCTTTTTTTACTTTTCAATAGAAAACCAAGAGTCAAATGTCATACACATTTTCTTATGCATTGTAACTTTGCTCTAACAACTGTAGGAATTACTCCTTATATTTAGGCTGAAGTATCTGCGGTTAACTGCTTTATTAAGCGTGTACTGTCGGGGACCTTTCAGGCACCACTGCTCACGTCGGCATCAGTTTGTACGGAAGAGAGAGCCGCAGCGGTCATCGTCACCTGGACACCCGAGGGGCCTTCACACGCAACGCCCTCGATATCTTCCATATCGGCACAGACACCAGTCTGGGCAGCGTGTGGAAAATACGGATTTGGCATGACAACAAAGGTAATGCACATGTCGCACAACCACATACCTGTTGCTATTTCCTGGAACAGTGGCCATTCAGTTTTCAAAAGGTTGCTTGATTTTTGATTATATGTGATTAGAGGTTCTTTAGTTCTTTTTTGTCCAATTTGTAACAAAATAAAAAAATCATTGTACCTTAATCATTTCACACAATTTTTATTTTCCTTACTGCAGGCTTGTCCCCGGCCTGGCTGTGTCAGTATGTCATCGTCAAAGATCTTCAAACAGGAAGCAGTTACTACTTTCTGGTTGATGACTGGTTGTCTGTGGACAATGACAGAACTGGAAGAAAGGTTGAAATTGAGGTAGAGGCCTCAGGTAAGTCACTGTGCATGGAGTATAGGTTACGTTCATGAGATGTCACTGCATTCTTTAGAGCCTATAGTTTTGTTATTGAGATGGAAGTCAAGAGTGGCCTGGCTAACGCCAGACTAAAATCACAAGTGATATTTAGTCTGGGGACCAGCAATGCATTTTCTCGTAGGAGAGGTGTGGTTTACGATTGTCCATAGCCGTTTATTGGGCGCTACGAATGTCTCTCATGCGTCTGCACGTAGCCACAGCCAATCGTATCATGGTATCAGATGACGTATGACGTACCCGCTGTAAACCTTTGAGCTAAACTATTTAGAACACGGTCTAAAGCTTGATCAAAAGATGGCGTCGCGTCTGCTGCTGTCATGTTAGGTCCGCAAATATTTTGTCATTTTTCTTAATCCCTAAACAAACTACAAGCTTTCGTATGTCAAATAGCGCATCATCGTCTTGCCGTCCCTCCTCGTTCTGTGATTGGTGCCTAAATCCATGCGAATATGTCTGCCATGGTCCCCAGGCTGTTGTGAAGTTCAAAAAGATTCGAGCGCACACAGCAGTCTGGCGTTAGCCAGGCTAAGTCAAGAGTCCAATCCCCAACAAAAGGTTCAATATTTGTGAATATCCTGTTTGCAGATTTCTTTCAAAACATAGAATCTCCCCAAGAGTAATATTAGCCTCTGTCCTCCATCTGCTTTTGACATTATCATCATACTCTTGAATATGAGCTTGGCTTGTTGACACTGAGGTAACAGCGTTTGTTTACCTGTGTGGTTTGTTTCAGAGGAAGCCGCTCTCCGCCGCTTGCCCCGGCTCCTGCGCAATGAACTGGAGCGAGCCGTGTGTGAGAGTCACCTGTGGGTGTCTCTGTGGGAGCGCCCCCCGCGCAGCCCCTTCACCCGCCTGCAGAGGGCAACCTGCTGCGCTCTGTTACTGCAACTCATTCTGATGGCAAACACGCTGTGGTACAGCATTGTGGTCGACAGACGACTCAGGTACTGCCATTCAGTTTGAACTTACTCGTTTAGCTATACTATTAAGGAAAACAGTTTCTAAATGCAAAGTGGCAGGGCCATTTGAAGTGAGAGACCCATTGTAAGGGAGACACAAGTTGAAACTGGAATTTTGGTCTCAAGAAATCCATCTTGAAAGGCTCGAGCTGATCAGATATGTTCGGGCTCAAATCCACTGGTGAATCTGGTCAATTGTGTGGAAGTATTGCCATGAGCAAGTTTAATTTATCAACTCTTAATTAACAACTCAGCGATGTGAAAAATACAAGGTGCTGCTGCAGGCTGATAAACATGAAGGTATTCTTTTCAAACATATGCTTGATCCAATCAGCAGCAAATATCCTGCTAAAAGTCCATCGTCTTCACAGTTTAAACCAGAGCCTTTCCAGCTTGAAGTTAGTTTCATCTGCTGCATACTGTTGGTATTCCCTGAACGTACACTCATACACCACATGAATGTGGTGTATGAGAGAATAAAGGGTGGTCAGAGTCATACTAATTCCTTGAATCTACCCACCACCGAGAAAGGAGAGTGAACAAATCGTGCATGAAATTGTAAAGCAACCATGAGCGCTTAAGATAAGTTAAGATGATGATTTTCTTCTATGTAATTTCTTGATATATTGCGATGCATCACGTTCTTTAGCACTGTCTCCCATAACCGGTGTAATGTACTTTTATGGTGACTCACACATGTCTTTTTGTGCTTCAGCCCGAGGGCCGTGTCGACATTCGTCTCTCTAAACGGGGAGACAGTGGCGGCAGGTGTCGTCGTCTGCCTGATCGTCTATCCGCTCTATCTGCTCGTGTTAACACTCTTCAGAATGAGCCGCAGCAAGGTATAACTAACACAGTCACAGTCAAATCACATTATAAAGCCTTGTCGACTTTATGTATTTACTTTATGTAATGTCTATGTGCTGCAGTGTGTGACCGTGGAACCGGTGTCGCCGCAGATCGACCAAGAGTCTGTGGAGATCGATGACTTTCTAGATAACTCTATGGCTGGAAGTTCCTTTCTCTTCTTCAGTGGAGAGGTATGTACTGTATGTGCTTCCAACTTCCAGCAACTGCGTCATTCCTGTTAATTCATTGTATGTATTATGTTTAGTTTATGCTTATGAATATAATACATGCTGTTTCCATTTTCTCAGACCAACTCAGAAGAAACCAATGTTGATTTACCGACCCCATCGACAAAAAGGTGAGTGACCGTCCATAGTTTTAGTCACAAATCTTTATTGAACGTGAGATATTAGTGTATCAGTAATTAATTCAATAGATGTACCACTTAGAAAGGAATGTTGTGAAGCCTGAGAACAATTTTCCAAATAATCAGTTGGTAAAACTGGAATGCAAAGTAAACCTCTGAGCACGAGTGGTAAAAACTAAATATGATGGAGTATTGTTTTTGGCAGCCCTTTTAGATTTAGTCTAAGTCTTAGTCTTTTGGACGAAAATGCTTATAGTTTTAGTCACATTTTAGTCATTTCTAAATGTGATAGTTTTAGTCATGTTTTAGTCAGACGAAAATTTAAAAGGTTTTAGTCAAGTTTTCGTCAGTTTCATTATATAAAGTTATAATTAATTTCGATAAGTATTGGAAATTGGGATAAATAATAGTTATCTATTGGCTTTATAGCTTTTGACAAACAGATTACACCACAATAGGCACTAGTAGAAGTGTCATTGTGAACAGAACTTTCCCCAAAAGCGCCCGCTCTCCTCGTCCTCTGATCACCACTTGGAGATTTTTTTTATCAACAGCGCTGTCTGCACATACGTAGCCTACCTCAACATGCTTTCTGCGTTCATACGCTACGGTATTAAAACTATCCGAGTTCAATGTCCCTGTGACAGATTGGAAGACCAGAGCACGCCAGAGAGAGAGAGAGAGTAGAGAGAGAGAGAGAGAGAGAGAGAGAGAGAGAGAGAGAGAGAGAGAGAGAGAGGAGAGAGAGAGAGAGAGAGAGAGAGAGAGAGAGAGAGAGAGAAGAGAGAGAGAGAGAGAGAGAGAGAGAGAGAGAGAGAGAGAGAGAGAGAGAGAGAGAGAGAGAGAGAGAGAGAGAGAAGAGAGAGAGAGAGAGAGAGAGAGAGAGAGAGAGAGAGAGAGAGAGAGAGAGAGAGAGAGAGAGAGAGAGAGAGAGAGAGAGAGAGAGAGAGAGAGAGAGAGAGAGAGAGAGAGAGAGAGAGAGAGAGGAGAGAAGAGAGAGAGGAGAGAGAGGAGAGAGAGAGAGAGAGAGAGAGAGAGAGAGAGGAGAGAGAGAGAGAGAGAGGAGAGGAGAGGAGAGAGAGAGGAGGAGAGGAGAGGAGAGAGATCTGACGAACCATTTTCGTCTCGTCAGGTTTTAGTCCCCAAAGAGCTATTTTTAGCTCGTCAATGAAAACAACACTGTTTTGATGTAAACATTTTCCAATAAAATGTTTCGCATTGCCTTTAGTTTTTTAATGCAGCGTGGACTTCAGATTTCAGTCCAATTGATTTTGGTCAACGTAAGAAAGCAATCTATGAAATAGCTATTGTTGTCTTGTTGGTAACATGACAGACACCTCAGTAAAAGAAAAACATTACACTCACTATAGCGTTATTACACACTGTTAAGCTGTTGATTCATATTAATTTATTTATATTAACCAATCCAAGTTTCCAAAGTGCTGCACAGAAAAACACACACAAAAACAATCCAGAATAGACGCTTGAGTTCTGTCTCGCTTGTGTTTCAGTGACGAGAGCAGTGATTTCGGAGACGAGTACATGGAGGACAGGGATTGGCCGGAGCTTATGAGTGAGGGGTCTGCCGTGGGCGGGGCGGGACACGGCGCGGGACTCCCTGCACTAAAGAGGAGCCAGGGGAGCAGGCATTTAGGGGTGGACATCGCCTTCAACCCTGACAATGAAGATGGGCAACACAACAAGTACTTCACCTCATCAGGTAAACAGACTGCTTTGGTGATTTTATTTTATTCGTAAACTCTGCAAGTTCACGGTCTCCCTTTTTACTTTGAACGTTCACAGACGAAGATCTTATAAAGCACATTTTGGCTGATGGGCAGAACTTCTTCCCTCAGGCAGATGAAAGTGAAATGGCTGACCTGTAAGTGCCATCTCTGTCTGTGGATGTTTCTCTTAAAGATTGTCTCTCTAAACCAATTATTGATGTTGTGTAGGTCGAGCATCTTTGGGGACAAAACTGAAGTTATTCTCCTTCAGAAATTACATGATCCACTTCCCCTTGAGACTGTCAGAAGAGACCCGCCGAAAACTGCTTTTACTTCAAATACAAGTGTGTACTTACTTTAGCAACGGCAAAGCAAGGCCGGTTTACTTATTCTGTGCAAGTCTGACACAAAAATGATTCAAAGTGCTTTACAGAACAGGAACAGGAACAATGTGTTAAAGCAGACTTAGGCTTAAATGGTTAATGATTAAAAGTTAAATAAAAGGTCTCACACAGCTAAATAGAACCATTTTCTTCCTGGATTTAAACACAGAGTTTAGACTTGTCTCACATTTTAGCTGCATAAATCTGAAACGCAGCCTCACCGTGATTTAGTCTTGTAGGTCAGACTCTGTATCTTTATTGCCAGTTTGTCTAAAACATTTAGTGGCACAAAATGTTGCTTAATTTCATGTTATTTTAATTTTTAACTGGCCTGTACGTCTCTGTGTAGTTGTGACAGACGTGTGTCGTCCGCGGCGGTTCCCTCCCTGGTGCGGTCGCGCTGCTCTGTGGGGCAGCTGGGCAGGGATTGCGCTGGCCAACTTTATCTCCATCTGGGCGGGACACGGTTTTAATCAGAAGGTGGCCATGATGTGGCTCATTTCATGCTTCGCCAGTGTTCTGTGCTCCTGTCTGCTGCTCGAGCCAATAAAGGTGAACAAGAAACACTGATTATGAAGGAAACTTTTAACATCAAGTCAAAAGGTTCGAAATGCGTTTAATTCATGTAGTGTAATTACAATAATCATTAACATACAATGTCTATCCAAATATCTTTTCTGAAGGCGAGAAATTGCAGGAGAAAAGATAAACATAATTTAGTTTGACATCAGATTATTGACATAGATAAAAGAATAATGCTTTATTTTTTATGTATACTGTGTTAACAATTATTATGCAAATTGTATTTCCAAAAAGGTAAAAAAATAATAATAATTCAGTGAAACTCATGGATGGTATTGTGTCTCAGGGCTCTTTGAATCACTGACATCAATCTCAGACGCCTGGGATAATTAGTTGTCAGGTAAGTCCAGTTAAGGGAAAAACTACTGGAAAAGGACGTTCCACATTATTAACAGACCACCATGTTCAAGCAATATGGGAAAGAAAAATGAGCTCTCTGCTGATGAAAAGCGTGAAATAGTTGAATGCCTTGGACTAGGTATGAAAACCTTTGATATTTCAAGAAAGATTAAGTGTAATCATTGTACTGTTAAGAGATTTGTGGTTGATTTAGAGCACACGCGGGTTTGTGCAGATAATGGGACAATGAGGATGGTTTCTGCCAGACAAACACATCAGATTAAGAGAACAGCTGCTACAAAGCCGAAATCAGGTATTTAAAGCTGCTGGTGCCTCTGGAGTCTCCCGAGCATCAAGGTGTAGCACCCTGCAGAGGCTTGCAGTTGTGCATAAACCGTCTATCTCCCCTAAACTGTTATTTGAATGCTGACGAGCAGAAACGACTGCAGTGGGCTCAGACACACCATCCATGAGTTTCATTGAAATTATTATTTATTTTTTTACCTTTAAGGCACTGAAATAAAATGTACATAATAATTGTTATCGCAGTGTATGCAAAAAGTGCCAAAATATTGAAACATTAATAATAATATCTTCAAAATATAAATATGTTTGTATCATGAGTGTAAACCTGCCTCTACACATTTGCTTCGACAATTAAAATATTATTAGTTGTCGAAGCAAATGGGTGGAGGCAGGTTTACACTCATGGGTTTATCATTTTTGCCTTATTTTTAGAGGGTTAAAGGCTCAGTAAACCAGGCCACAAAATCAATAATACCAAATTCTTGTTGTTAAGAAGAAGAAAACATTAGTGTCTGTAGGTGCTACTTTTAAAGAAAATGTTGTCCCTGGACTTTGAGATAAATTTGAGAAAGCAACCTTAGAAGTTACAAGTTACTAGTGGAAAGTTGATCCAGTCATGTAAAAAACGGACTATTTCTTTGTTTACATGTGACACTAAAAAACATATTGCCTAGAATACCTGAAACTGTCAAATTGTCTTCACATTGGAAATAAAAAACTGCATTACTTTACGTATGGTTTTTGACTAAGTCCTGTTGTTTCTTCTGTAGGTAATTTGTGAGGCGATATACTATGCAGTGTGTGTGCGTCGGTTGCGCCCGGAGGACCAGGACGTGCTGGTGGAGTTCCCGCGGGTGGAGAGAGTGGTGCAGAGGGTCCACAGGGTGCGCCCGCCACAAGGCTTTGCTCTGTCCCAGGCCCGACATCAGGCGCGCAAAGTCCACATGCTGCACACCATGCTGAAGGTGAGGGCGCATCACGGACTGACAGAACCCTGCTATGGTTTAGTGACTTCCGAAGAACAAGCCACAAGCTAATTACAATTTCTGATTTTTGTCAAGACTTAAAAAAAAGAAAAGATGCCTAGAAAAATGGAGCGTGTTTGATGTGCAGATACAGTATTAAACCATATTACTGCTTCTCTTCAGACCTTTCTGGTGTACATGTTTTTGCTGCTGGTGGTGATACTCCTGAACTACTCGGACTCGGCCAAAGACACTCACAGCCTGAGACTCCGCACTCAGCTCCAACACGCCCTTCACACGCCAGAATACCACAGTATCAACAGGTGTGGAAACCATGTTTTATTATTATGTTGCAGTCTCATACAAAATATTGTACATTGTTTACCCTACAATAGTACAATTAAGTTCCTATACCTGATCTTCACAGGGATAAACAATAACAGCCTGCTAGTGCATGATCAATGGGACAAAAATATTACAATTAAATACAGAGTGTGTTGTTTTTGTTTTAATGTCCGCTTTTACATTGAACTATAGGAGAAAAACGTTATTCCACTAGACAAAAATCAGAAAAGTTATTTTTTTGGGGGGAAACTAATCATAGGCTCAGACTCTTATAGAAACTGCAGGCCCATGAAAGTGTAATTCTTTTTCTTTAGCCGAGAAGATGTCGTAGCGTGGCTCAATGAGTCCTTGTTGCCACGACTACTCGATGATTCAAGGCTCTTGGAAGATACAGGAAGTGTGTTACTTGGTACGATAAGACTTCAACAAGTTCATAATGTACAAGGTAAGTGCGAAAGGGATTTTAATCATAAGTCATCTGTTTCTTATCATTAATTTTCTTTGTTCCCTGTAGAAATGAATGTCCTGGATGATGCTTCCATGACGTCTCAGTCAATTATGGAGAGGTAAACATAATTCTCAGGCTCATTAACATTCGGGATAAAATTATATAAACTCAACATTACCATGGAAATCCTCCATGTTTCTGCCACGGGCAACATTATCTATTGACTAAAATTAGCTCAAATAAACTAGAGAAAAGAACCGTGGAACAACTCCGGTAGCTGCTGCACCACTACAATACTGTAAACTGTAGCGTTCAGCACAGGCTAACTGAAGCTTGTTCATGCTAACAATTTGGCTGGGTTTGGAGCTATTTAGATTAGGGCAGAAATAAAAATGGTGGAAGCTAAAGATAGGTCTATGTTAAGACAAACATGTGGAGGTCAGAATAACAACCGTGTGTTCAATAATGACTTAAAGAGGGGCTAAAAGCTTTTAATGAAAAGTCCACTACAGCAAGAAACTGCCCCATCTCCTTTTAGGTTTCCCACAGATAATAATAATACTGTATCCATGTTTTTTCATCTCTGTCTATGGTCATTACTTGTAAATAAAAACTTCTAACACACTGTAGTCTTCAAATACTGTGCGTGAATGTTAACTCCAATTAAAATTATTAAATAAAAAAATGTAAATACCTGGATTTATTGTTCAGCAAAGCATTTAGAGACTACAGTAGTAACTCTGCAGTTTACAAAGTTGTTCCATGGCTCTTTTCTCTACTTTTTCTACTGTTTTTAGCTTTCATGTGGTCCTCTGGAACTGGAAAACGTTTTCCCCAGTTGGAAAATGCACATGAACGCTCACTCATCTGGGGAAAACAACTGGGGAGTCAAAACGAGCTCCTGACCTCTGCACTAGACTGCAGATTTGTTCCTTTATAGTCTAATGTGAGCTTTTTAGTTAAACTCTACCACTTTCTTGAGTTTAGTGCGAGTTGTCATTGTCGTCGGAGTAACATAACTGCGAGAGAAATGCTCGACTTAAATGCTAGCCAAAAGAAAATGTATGTGATATGTTATCCAATTCACATGAACTCACACTTAGTCTATGGACAATGTTGCCTTGTGCATGAAATAATGAGGATTTCCATGGTAACAGTGAATTTATATAATTCCATCCCGAACCCTCTAGAGCTGCGGATCGTGTTGTTAAAACTGAAGATTTCAGAGATTCCTGTTGCTTTCCATAACAATAAGCCAACAGAGATTGTGAAATACTGGAGCTGTAGCTCACATAACATAAAGTTCCCTGAGTCTGTCACAACAGCTTAATAATATTTATATTGTTTTCAACCTTCAGGGCGCAGCGTTTTGGTAAAAGATCAGCATTAGAGCGAGGAGATCTTATCCATCTGGTGAACCGAACTCTGGGAGAGGCTGTGTCTTCTTTGGAGCAGCTGCAGCGGCAACGTTGGCTCGACTACAGGTACAAAACCACAAAATCTCAGGAAATTAAAGTTACTAGGGTCATAAAAAAATCACAATTACAATCAGATTTTGTGACTTTTTTCCATTTTCTGTTTTTGCTGAGTATGCTTGTGTTGAATTTGACAGTATTTCTCAACTATTTTGCTTTCATTGAACTAATTTGAAACAGTCTAGTAAGAAATGCTCGACAATTAAACCATTAAAGATGCACACTGACTAGATTCTAACCCAGATGTTGTCTTGCTTATTGAGACCACCGCTTTTGTCCATGTTTACAGGACCAGAGCTGTTGTTGTCGATTTCTCGCTGTACAACATCAACACCAACCTCCTGGCAGTTTTCTCTTTCCTCTTTGATTTCCCCGTTTCTGAACGCGCCCAGTCCAGCCTCGATCTCCTGGTCACAAGTCTCTGGCCAATCTCGGGCCTGGATCTGCCACTGCTCCTCACGGTAACAACCACCAGCACCAAAGCCCAAGAAGACGAATGAATACACACTTTTAAGAGATGTGCTATGCTAGGTGTTCTTTCATTGTGATCATGGTGTAGAAGATTTTTTGTGTGTCATCAGAGCTTGAATTTAAAAGGACCACAACCTCAAAATAGAAGGACAGAAAGGGACAATAGAGGAACAGAAGATGATGATTGAAGGCAAATTATGTGACGATTGCCGTTTTGGGGCTTCGAAGCAGCACTTGGGCTTTCATCCCCTCCTGACACATAGACGTAGGAAACATGGATGGGAGGGAGGGGCACATAAACAGGAACACAGAGGAGACGCTGAGGAGAGGGACCAGGAGGTGTGGTCCTGCTCCCGAACTTAAGTTAACACACTTTTGAATGAACTGACTAGAAGATTAATTTATTTATATTCAAATACACACAGAAAATTCAGGGACACAGCTTGTTTGCAGTGTAAAAAAATTACGAAGCATAAAAGTGTTCATGACATAAAGAATCGCCCATATGGTTGAGGTTCTTTCGTTTGATTAGGAATTAATCTTAGTAGTGCATGGCTTAGTTTGTAACCCCCTTAAGGAACTGGTTAAGTCCTAGTTAAGTCTGAACTGGACTTGGTTGAGCTTGGTTGGCTGCTAGTTATTTTTGTGAACTATTGTAGATTTTAGATGAATTAGTTTGATTATCAGTATCCTTTTTCATTTTTAGCTGGTCCTCTTCGTCCTGGCCATGTACTTTTTGGTTTGGGGCGTCCTGGGCTACCTGAAGCAGGGCTACACATATTTGCTGTCCTCCTGGAGAGTGGTGGGCGTGTGTAAGCTCATCCTGGCCCTGACTGTGTGTGGGCTGCACCTGAGTCGCTGCATCATGGCCAAGCAGCAGTGGACGTCCTACCTGAGCCACCCTCGGGACGTCTTCACAGACTTCTCCCCCCTGGCCCGACAGAGCCAGCTCTATACCGTCACGGCTGCTCTGCTGTTGTTCATTCTGGTGCTGAAGGTAACGGGGAAGAGCAGGGGATTTTGTAAAGTTATTAAATTGAGTTTCGTTCAACTTTTTGTGTTTCCTCAGGCGTCTCACCAGCTGCGGTTCCTCCGGGAGTGGGCTGTGTTTGGAAGGGCTCTGAGGCGCTCCGGATGGGAGCTGCTGAGCCTGGCTTTAGCCCTGCTGTTGCTGCTGTTGGCCTACGCTCACACAGGACACTTGGTCAGTGCTGCCGGGGCTCATCTAACAACTAGACTTCAACATGAAAACCGCTTTTTACTCCATTGTGAAGACGCCGCATTTGCACCAGATAATAAAATGTTTACAGTCAGTCAGTTCAGTTAAGCTCTACATCAAATACAATACCTTAAACTCAAACCCTTTCTTCACATTTCTAAAGCTCAGTGTCATATTTTTTCAGCATAATATTTGGCATTTACAGTATTTACTCCAGATGGGTTTTAGTCACATTACCTTTTCCTGTGTCCATTTCATCATTCAAAATATACAACATTTCCCTGATGAATTCTGTAGTTAAACGCAGACTTGCAATGAAAGAAAATGTGCATCTATAAACATTATGCAAGGCGGTATATTTAGTTTGATCTAAAATGTAATGAAAAGACTGTCTTGTTCATTAATTAAACATTTGTCTTCTCTTGTCTCGACAGCTTTTCCACTCGGTGTTTGACAGCTACAGCAGTGTTGGCTCCGCCTGTATGTCCCTGTTGGGCACAGGGGGACGTGGGCTCTTGTTTTGGAGGCCTGTTTCTGCTCTGACTGTCCCCTCCAGCAATGTCTCCACTCTCATGTTTCACACCAGCTTCGCAGCACTTCGCCTTGTGGTGGTGTGGTTTGTGATTGCGGTGCTACTAAGGAATTACCGGCGGGCAAGGGCAGAGTTGTACCGTCCCGCCGTGGACCTCCAGGACTACGAGATGGTGGAGCTGTTTCTACGGAGACTCAAGATGTGGATGGGACTCAGCAGGGCCAAAGAGGTGAGAAAGTAGGGAAGGGAATCTTATTTGTACAGTGCGTTTTCACCCAAAGCACTTCACACACGGAAAGGGGATTTTTCATTCACCCCATAAGCAGTGGTGGTTAGTTTCATATGTAGCCAGTTCCCCTGGGGTTGACATCGCCACCAACCAATCGTCACACACACCAGCTTTCTGGTATTTCTATCCCATCCGGAGACTAACCAACAGTACTGTAACCAGGAGTAGTGTTTTTGGGAACTACTCCAAAACAAACTTTAGTATTTTCTTCTTTTACCTCAGAAGCGCAGCAAGACTGTGTTCACAGCAGTATTGCATTGTTAGCATGTTGTTAGCTAAAAAATAAATCCTTGCACTTTCTGTTTAACAATTCCCACGATTGCCTGTGGAGGGCACTACAACCTAAAATGTAGATTTGTTTGTTTATATACTTTATTGTCCCCGTAGGGAAATTTGTCCTCTGCATTTGACCCAGCCTTCGATGCCGCTGGGGCAACCTGTAATAATACGCTCGTACATGACGGTGGAGCTGGTACTTCGGTTACTTGAAGTTACTTCAAGTAACTACTTTTTGAGTGATAGTGCAGGATTCTAGCAGCAGTCATAGTGAATAGGTCTGGGCTCATTCTACACTTTAAGATATTGCTGGGTTTCAGGTGACATCACAGTATTCTAAAAGCCTATAATATTATTTAGAGGTAAAATTATTTTGTTTTTGAGGACATTTTTGGGCTTGTACAGAGAGATCATGGACCCAGTGACTGATATTAATGATCATTTTTGTAATTCATAAATATTCTTTTTAGATACGACTTGTGAAAGTGTAATGCAGTTAATAGGAAAAACTGACTCCTGCCCCCACTGGGTCCTGTGACATCATCACAATCTAGAACCTGCAACCCAGCAATTGCTGGAGCAAGTAGGGGGTAGAAAATACATAGTTTTAAAAATTTTAAAACTCTGTCTAGTCCCTTTAATTTCTCTACTGAGAAATCAATAAAGTCCCATTTTATCTTTGCAGTTTCGACACAAAGTGCGTTTCGAGGGCATGGACCTGCCTCCGTCCCGCTCCTCCTCTACCAGCGACTGTAGGTCCCTGTGCCTGCCTCCGCTGGACCGTCCCGACTCTCCGTCAACTCCGGACAGTGTGGACGCGTGCTCCGAGGCGTCATGGCGACCGACCTCCTCCAGCCCCTGCAGCCTGACTGAAGCTCCGGGGGCCAGTCTAGGTCTCGGACTAGGGCTCGGTTTGGGGCTGTCCCCAGGGGTGCTCGTGGGGGGGACAACCTGGAAGCAGAAGGCGGAGACTGAGGCCGCTCTCGGAAGGGTCCTGCCTACTCTGGACGCCCTGTTGCAGCAGCTGGACCGCGTCACCATGGCGACAGAGGACCTGTACTACGTGGAGTGTAAGCTGGAGAAGGCCCAGAGGAAGAGGAGGCTCAGGGGGGACATCTGTCCGGGACCTAACCGGCAGCAGAGGGGACCTGTAGAGGACACGGGCGGGTGGAGGGAGCGAAAGAGCGGCAAGGAAAAACTAAGAACTAAAAAAGGGAAGAAATCAGAAAAGAGTGACGCAAAGGACACTAAAAAGACTCCGGTCGCCACGCCTGTTCCCTTTTTAAATCCAAATCAACATCCTCACACTTAGCACTAAACTCTATGAACAAATCTACAGTCAGCGCCCTGGAACACACCGCGGCCCCGTCCCACACCACTTCAAACAAATCCACACCTGCACCCCCTCCGAGTACCCCCGCCATGTCCGCCTCGGGGCCGTCTACCTGCGCCTCAACACCAACCCAGTCAGGGCTCTCCAGTCTGTTCAACCACCCCGCTCACACCACCACCATCCCCACACGCAAGAGGAAGCACAAACCCCCGCCCTTAAAAACAAGGTGCATCCGAACTGAGAGGAGGACAGTGGAAGTGAAAAGAATCGTGATGGACGGATTTGGGATGAGGGAGAGGAGGGACTTGGGACAGCTGGTTTGTCCTCGAGCAATCCTCTCCAATCCCAGGGAAGGAAATGTTTAAAAGAAAAACAAAAGTTAAAGCAAAGATGGAAAATTATAGTGCGTGCAGGACGCTTGGCACAAAGTCGGTTTTAGCTATAACAAATCAGGAATTTACCCCATTGTGTGTGTGTTTTGTAATAGTGGATGTTTGAACACACGTGACCCTGGAGGTTGTGTGTGGTCAGTGACAAGAGCGCAAGAACGTGCTCACCTTTAGACTTTTATAGCTGGTAATTGAGACGTGCGAGTATCAGATTAAAGTTATTGAATGGACATGCAGTACAGTGGGTTCAGAAGGCTTTACGCCTCTTTTAATTACAGTACTTTTTTATTACACAGCAACCTGTTAAAATTACTTTATTTTCTATTCGTAAAACATTTCACCGGCCCTCAAGATGATTTTGAGAAACATTATTACACAAATCAGAGAGTAATCTAACATTTTTAGAGTTATATGGGCGAAAAAAGGGAGAAATACTGTCAATACACCCAATTAGGTCATATATTATGAACAACACTGGCATTTGTAGGAAGTGCACTGGAAAAAGAATAATCTAAAGGAAGAAATGACATAAATCTACTTGAATTAAGAGATTAAATCTAAAGTTTGAGTAGATTTGGTCTGGCCTTAGATAAGATAAAACCTCTTATCTCCAACGAAACAAGTAGTTATTCTCTTAATTCAGATTATTTTGTATCATTTCAAGTGAAAAACTATTCTTTTTAAAAGTAAAAGTTCATTTGTCTGATTTCAAGTGGGTCTGATTTTGTTCCAGTGGCACTTTGTATCCTGGATGAGTTCAAACTGACTCAAATTCAGCAAAAAGAACTTTTATTCAAGCAATTTTAAGTCATTTATCTCAGTTAAGATGGTATTTTTTCCAGGGCTGTGCTTTACTTTGGGTAAATAATCAGCGGCTTGGGCCCTCGGTCTCTTTACTATGAAGAACATCGGCCCTCCGCCAAGAAAACTTGCCTAACCCTGATTTATGGTTACAAAACAAGTATATTTAGACCAAATACAGGTGCAGGCCAACAAAAGAAAAGAGAAAAAAGGCACTCTGATAAAAGCATAAAAGTATAGGTCGGAGTCAAATTCCAATCAATCGCCAGGCTACAACACCTCCAGTCTGAGTGTAGCTTTTTCATGAATATATACAATCACTTGAACATTTTCAGTGTTAGGGTTTAACCTAACAACATAGCCATAAAAGAGGGACGTGAATACTTCGTGAGCTCACTGTATAATGACGATGAACACTGTAAGTATTGTGTAAGTGCTTTAACAAATAGGTACAGGAAGTGAACACCCAAAGTGCACACTAATAGGCTGCAGCCTCTCCTTCAGGTACAAAGGCAACTGTTTCTTGAAGGGTCGACGTGAAGCTGCGACCACCGCTTACCGAAAAGAAGTTGGAACTTTGGGAAAGTTGGCACAAAGATTGTTTTTCAATGTTATTTACAGTAGTTGTTTTTAAGAAGTAAATGCTAATCGAGGGATCATATGAGACTCTGCCACTCTAAAGCTAACGTTTATATGTATTGTAGTTTTGCATTTGTGTTATGAAGCACTTTTAATTACCGGATTGAGGTATACGGCGTTGTCATGTAATAAGCTTGGTATAAAAACCCAAAAGAGGAAGTTTTACTCACACATACTGTACTGCCAAAGCGTTTGCGTTGTTTATACAGCTTGAGAAGTATTTTTTACTACAGCTTTTTGTACTTAGCACTTTATTCTTTAGGGAAGCTCATTCCAGTGGCATATTTAAATGTTTTACAGTTTAATCCATTGTTTAGTATTAAAAGGGCTTGCAGTTACTATCCAGGTATGATACAGAAGCGCTACTTTGTCTTCAAGATGTCCGACGGGCAAATGACGGGCAAATCTCAGGGAACCAGACATCCCCCCCAAAAAGTCCATAAAAAAAGGTATCCCATTATGTACAGTACAGGCCAAAAGTTTGGACACACTTTTTATGTATTGGCTTTTCTTTATTTTCAACATTATTAACGCACTATGATTCTCATTGAAGGCATTAAAGTGCATATGACACAATTTTTGCTAAAACACAGTTAACACGATTATATTTAAGATTTTGCTAAAGATTATACCCAGTTTGGACACCGACAGGAAGTGACATCGAAGAAGGTAAACCATTTTAAACTGTTGCTGTGCAACCATGTTAAGTCAATGGAAAATGAATGAGTCAAACTGCTATGGAATGTTACCTTCTTTTATGTCACTTCCTGTTAGCAGCTTAAAAATTCAAATAACTTTTCTGCCCAACATTTCTTCATTAAAATTGCTGCTTCACTGAAAAAAATTATAATTATGCAACTGATGAACTTGCAACTGATGTAATCCATCTAAAGTCATATTTTCAAGAGCATTAAAATCTGTCATATGCACTTTAAACTATGAATGGGATAATGAAGGGGAAAAAAACAGGTGAAATAACTCCAAATATGTTTTATATTCTCAATTCAAAATTGCCACCCTTTATTCTTGGCATTTTCTCCATGAGCTTCATAAGGTCGTCTTTTGAAATAAGTTTTCAACATGTTTGAGAAGTCAAAACCATTTCTGGGACGACATCGTGAAGCTCACTGACAAAATGTCAAAAGTTTAAAGCAGTAATCAAAGCGAGAGGCAGCCATTTGGAAGAATTTATGTCAACCTTTTTTTGGTTTTGTTTAAAACACAATTCCGTATGTGTTCACTCATAAATGAACGACTTCGGTGAGAATCTACCATGGAAACAGTTTTGAAATGAAAGGAAAAAACCTTTTTTTTTTTAAAGTGTGTCCAAACTTTTGGCCTGTACTGTAGGTATATTCAGTTGAAATGATGCAGCTGAACTTGTGCAGTGAGTTTTACAGGTACTGTATATTCTGTGTAGTCATATATGTACATATTGGGGCTTTAGTGTATATATTTTTGCATCACGACATGTTTTAACGGTTAATTTCACCTTCAAGAGAAAAGTAAGGGGTGAGGCAGTGCAACAGGCACATCTGCGGTTTCCTTATTTGTGATAGTTTTGTGTCATCGTTTGGTCTTTGTTTGTAAAGCTAATTTGCAATGCCATTGTTGAACATCGCATTTGGTATTTTTGTTTGTATTACACAGTTCTAGCATCTACGCTTTGCACCCGACAATGTCAACGACTCTGGCTGCTGCATGTCGCCAAATAAAAAACATTTAAAAATCATATGGACACGCTTCAGTTTGTACGCTTTTATTCCACACGCAAGACAAAAACACTCCCTCAACTGTAGTGTACACAACTTCCTTTCATGCTTCACGTGAGACATTTTGATTAGACCTGAAAAGTGCAAAGTTTAGCATTTCAAAAAATATTGAAAAATAAGTGGATTCTTCACAAATTGTACTTCATCACAAAATATGCTTTTATGGTACCGTTCATGAAAGATTTAACATACTCAACATAAAAACGAAGCTGGGTTTGTTTTGTTGTCAACCATTATAACACACCTTTGTTGATTTTGGCGAAATGCAAATGGGTAGTGCACATAAATAGTCAGATGTAGTGAATTAAAAGCAGATATTGAATAACGAGGAATTTCCTCATGTTTTCACTTGAGCAGCTTAAATCTTTCATATTTGTAGTTCCTTTGTCACAGACCCAGTTCGTGTCACTTTAAACTCTCTCTTTAAACAAAGTCAGTGAAATCGTCCACTGTAGAAACAAGTCTCTTTCTTTGCCCCGCGCCTTCGGGGTTTTGTTGGACCGACTTTGGTGCGTGGCCCTGCGTCAGAGAGATGCCCGGTGTGGAGCGGGACTGAATGTCCTCCTGCGCCTACGACGGACAACAGAGTTTGATTTAGCATGTAAACCTTGGCATCCTTTAAAATGTTTATTTGAAAGTTATATTGAAATACTTCTCAGTTTCACCTTTTTTTAAATCTTAAATAATATATGCTAAGTGCTCAATTACCCCCCAGGAATCCCCGTTCCCCTGGTTGAACCTCAGGCAGACCGCCACTAAAGGTCTAAAGCGCCTGTGCACCAACAAGAAAGTTTTGGGTTTGTTTTTTACCCTTGTCCGAATCCGCTTGATGTGTCTCAATCTGGCGAGCCACTTGGAGGCGTAAGCATCAGATGGGTTGGCCCTGTACTGATGAACCAAAGACGCCATCTGTAAAATCACACACCAGTTTAGTTTGAAGAGTCCAATCCAATAATCTGGAGAGTATGCACAAAATTATTCAGTCTCACGTTTGCATGTAGAGCCATCTGCCTCACGAGAAGGGGAAGGTTGCGATCTGAAACAATCTTAGCAACTGTTGTGTCTACTAATCCTTCCAAGTCTGAAATCAAGGAGAAAAACATTGTTGAAAAGATAACTAAGTTTGAATTGGCCTTAAAAGAATGTAGTGCACTTACCTTTGCGGCACTGGAGTGTCACGAGGTTACATTCATAATCTAGAGGTTTAATAATAACCTCCACAAAGTTGAATTGGCCCTAAGAGAAAAAACACACAAGAGTAAATGTTAACAATTGTCAATGTTTTATTTACAGTTTGATTAGTTGTTCTGCAAACCTTTATTGTGCCCAGTTTGTATTCCTCCGCTGAGTCATTGTAAACCACCATGACGAAATCATTACCAATGTGACGCTTCTTGTCACAACACCCCTTGTCACTTTCGCGATTTGGCATTAGCGTTGCAATATGGAAGATCGCTGCAAAAATAGTTCAGAAAGAATCAATTAATGACCATTTGAAATAGGCAACAACTAAACAAAACCTATGGAGTAAACTCGGGTGCACGCACGTATGTGGCCAAATGATAGCCCTATGAGGCAACTCCTGTTGTGATATTGGGCTGTACAAAACCATTGATTGATTGATAGTATGACAAAGTTAAGAAAAGTATTCTTGTGAAGCTACAATGTAATACTTTTCATACTTTGAAAAGTATGAAAAGTACTTTTCAAAGTACTTTGAAAAGTACTTTCAAAGTACAAGTATGGTATTACATCCATACTTGATGTAATACCATCAAGTATGGAGTGAATGAATAGTGCAATGTAAAGCGTCTTTGAGTGTCCAGAAAAGCGCTATATAAAACCGATGCATTATTATTATTATTACTTTTATTTTACCACCAATTTTGGTCATTATCTTAATAATTCTTGTTTTGACACAATTTGATGAATTGCTTACATTTTAAATTGTTATTAAACATATAAATTAAAGAACACAAAAAGTCAACGTAAGAGGTACATTTGAAAGTAGTTAGTCGTAAAAATTAATTGTGTTAACGATGTCTGGTGAAATGAGAAACCCATCATTTTCATACATAAGCAATATTTAGTTGGTGAGAACGTATAAAGCAAATCCTCCAAACCAGTTCAAATAGAGGGTGTGCTGATGATGTCACAGCATAACAACATTATAATTAGGCCATACTGCCTTTGCTATGCCCAATGCCGTCCTGCAAAAAAAAACATCCCGGATGAACGAGGGCGTGTTTGAGTGTGCGAGTGTGGGACAACGGATGCAAATTAGCCCAAGGCTACAATCCGGTGTGGTGTGTTCATTAACATGCACCGTCCTACCAAACAAACCAATAAATTAAATTAAATCTCGGCATCTAAGCAGAGTCCATTTGGGAACACCAGGAAGTCTGCGTGAGTGTTGTGTGTGATTCAAGTGAATAAATGCCAACACATTTAGAGATTCATTCTCTAGAACCAAATTAGAGCACTTTGCAAGCAATTAAAATTGAATCAAATGTACCCTGCATGATGTCATCGTGCCAGCAGTAGGTGAACTCTCCATCATCTCCGTACTGGTCGAGTCCGCCCAAGAAGATCTGGTCCGGGTCGCAGTCCTTCAGATGGATTAGTTTTCCCAGACCAGTGAGGAAGGCGGCGTAGCGGTTTGAGCCATATTCATTGGACAAAATGGCCACCTCGTTGTTTACCTGAGGATAAAGAAGCCAAGAGTTTCAGAACAAAATCCCACAAAATACAGCGGCTGTTGAAGCTTGTCGTTTACCTGACCAACGCCGACAAATACAACTCCGATCTTATGGGTGTCGTAAGGGGGCATCTGGTCCAGAACCTTCACAGCGCGGTCAATCACCTAAAACAATCGATTAGCTTGGTCAATAATTATATTGAATAACGATATTGGCTCAAATCAGGGCTGCACAGTGTACAATATAATTATTGCAATATTATATCCAGATCACAATAATGCAAAATATATCACAAAATTAGAAAGCAAATAGCGGAGATTTACACTTTTTTTAAACAGCCCATAACAAAAATATAAGGTAACTTTATCCTTGTTCTGGTGTTGATTTTATATATTTTGTTTAGACATGGTTTTATAAAATAACCAAATAATATCATATATTCAAGACGGGTATATAATCACAATCTTCTCTCACAGTGTGCCGTCCTAGCTAAATTAACTGCTTTGGACTCTGGTCTGACCTGAGTTTTGGGAAGTAACAGTGGCTTGTTGGCTTCATTCCCAAAGAAAGGAGAGTGATAAAGCTGAAGAAAAACAAAACTGGAAAAAAGAAAGAAAGAATTCATTTAGTTTACATTTCTAAAAGTGGTTAGTTAGTCATTCAAGGTTACAGCGGGCTGGAGGCAGGAGCTTAACCACACAGCAGTCAGTCAATAGGAAAATCATTACTAATGAATAACTTGTGAAATTGTGTCTTTTAGTTTAAGCTTTTTCTGTACAAGTTGTTACCTGGGGCTGAGTCCGGACATCTTCTCAGAGTTACTGGGTCCCGGGCGGCTCTGATACGTGTCTCTGTCAGTGCGCCTCTCTCTGCGGGATGACGGGGCAGACACAGAGATGGTGTGACCTCGCGGCCGGTGGCCACCTCCTGGAGAGATGGGCCCCTGTGGCAGAGCGGTGGGGAACTCCAGCCTCAACTTTGACCCTCCACTTTGAGACGACACAACAGTGGGAGCCTCAGAGGTCTGTCCCAGTCCGTTAGTGGCCTCAGCTTTGTCCTTGTCCAAATGTAGTGGGGGTTTACCATCAGAGGGCGCTCTTGGGCGGGATGGTTCTCTGGCATCAGACTCTAGCGCAGCTTTGGAGAAGGCTTCAGGGAGCGACTGCAGCTCTGGGGAGGAGCTTGACTTGTTCAAGCCGTGGCCCTGCGACTGACTGTGAGTCTGGAAGGGAAGCTCAGGCCCCTGTCCTGGAGTGGACGCTCCCAGAGCGGGCTGGTCTATAGGGATGGCTCCCTCACTGACCTCCTCCAGAGTGGACTTCTCATCCTCTTGACTGGACGTAGATGAGGACTAGAGTGAAAATGAGGTGAGTCAGTTTTATATCAGGAGAACACTCTTCTCTTTGAGTTCTCATACATACCCTGCTTAGTGTCCCTGAGGGGTGGCTCTTTGTGAAGTTGTCTGCCGTCATGAAGATGGGGTCAGTAGGTATGGCCTCAAACTCTTCGTTTTCGAGCCAATCCCTGTTAGCCACAGCGACGCCTGAACCCTCCTCCAGCACCACCACAGAATCTACAACCACACACATGGGTCATGCTTCCACATAAAGAAGACGCTACACCCATTGCTGTCAGTATGCACTTCCAATTGATTCTCATCGCAGCACCTCACTCACAATCAGCAATCCAGAGCCCAGTCCAGTTACATTGGTAACCTCATGACAACAGGAAGGGAAATGACATGCATTATTGATTTAAACACACTCAAAAATAGAAAGGTAGCATCAAATTCAAGCTCTTATCTACAGAGACCAGCGTTTAAGCACAGACTGGAGACAAACAGATCAATCATACACACTATTTGGCTCCACTTTTCTAATTGATTTCCATCATGCATTGCTTTGCTTGATTTGTTGACTCAAACACATTGCAGCTGCTCCAACAGAAGCCCAAACCACGGTTTAAAAAGTGAATCTCCAAAAACAATGTAGAAACAGCTTTGGTTGAGAAAAGAGAAGCAACGCACACCAGAAGTACTCTCAGAGGTGCAGATGTTGAGGAAAATCTTCATAAATCAAAATAAAAAAACAGCATCGCACACTCAAGTAGCCGATGTCAAATTTTTAATGATGATAAAATCATTATCATTAAAAATGTTACATCGGCTACTTGAGTGTGCGATGCTGTTTTTTTATTTTGAAACAGCTTTAGTTAACAACAGTAAGTATAACATTAGCCTAATGAGGACTGGGCTTTTCTGTTTATTATATTAGTGTGAAAGGTTAAACATCAACCGCTTATGAATATGTTATTAAGACAAGCGCTAAAGCTCACGGGACGATTAGACAAAAAGCAGAGATTAAAACAAATCAAACACAATCCAAGTTTTATAGCGCTTTGAAAAGCGCTATATAAGACGTATGTATTATTATTATTATTATTATTACAATCCAAGTCATTTACGGATTGGTCCAAAGAACTGCAGGCAAATTTTGATCATCACTTGTAACAGATTCTCACATAAACTGAAAACACAAATCTAATATAGAAAATCTACAGTGTCAGCTTTTCTGTCATGTGTTCAAAGTGATAAATGATGCTGGTTTTAGCACTTATTTGACAAGTCATCTTTGTATAACAGGTTTCAGTTAATTTACATTCAGACTTCTGCAAATAATCTACTGTAGTTAAAACTTATAGAACTTAACACATCAACTGTATGTTGAGTAATACAAACAGTTTCACAATAACTACATAATCAAGTTCATCATTGTTTATCCTAAACAAAGCAGCAGATGCCACTGAAGAAGACACAAACTAAATGGATCTAGTCACAGGGATGACGTCGCTTGATCTAGTGACTGCTATGGCCAAGTGATGTTGCAGTGTGCGGACAGACTCTAAAGTACAGAAGGACTAAAACAAGTAGAGGCTTGTCAGTGGCACAGAAGTGCAAGGTACCTGCCCAGGATATGCTCCTGTGCAGCCTTCCCAGGGCCGGGGGTCCAGAGGGGACCGCCCCCGAACCCAGAGACCAGAGAGAGTCACCCACTGCAGCCGCAGGCGCTACAGCCAACCACAAACCAGCATGGAGGAAGATGAAAAACATTGAAATGAATCAGAACAAAGAGCTCTAGAGCAATGAGAACAAAGACTTTAAAGAAGAAAGATCACTTTTAAATGAAAATATTGGGCAATATAAAAAAATAATGGATGGATAAGACTCTTGCGGCAAAACACTGAAAAAAGACATGACATATAAAGAAGATCTTTATGTCTTAATGCACAAACGATCCAGCAGAAATGAGCACTTCGCTCAGTCCATTAAATAACATATCGAGCATGTACTCAAGCAGAAAGATGCACTCATGCATGACATACTCTGTCTGTACAGTACATCTCATGGGTCTAATTTGATCTTCAGTGGATTTTATTGCTCAGTGCTCCTTACCCGTGTTGGAGCGCTGGATGAGGTTGGCCTTTCCCGAGTGGCTGCTGTGTGTCTGGGGCTCAGACACAGGGGCAGGTGCAGCGGTGCTGGCTGGGGCACTAGCTGTTTGACCTGGAGACTCATTCACGCCCTCCATGGAAATCAGCACACTGGACAGCTCTTGCAGAGGCATGTTTCCCAGCTCAGAGGAGAACGGGCTGGGAGGGTTCTCCAAACACATCAGCCAGCTTGTGTTACCTGCAAACAAACCAATCAGACCAATGTGGCCACATGTATGCCCCAATCTTATGCAAATAACGCCTTTCATGACAACAATTACCTGACGGGCGTCGGATGAAGATCTCGGCCCAGCCCTGTGTGAGCATGGGCACAAACTCTGCCAGACTGGGATGGTCTTTGAGTGGAGGAGGAGCAGCCGCTGTAGTGGAGGAAGGAGGCCCCACACCCTCCAGAGCTGGTCCCGAGGAGGGCGAGAGGGGGGCAGCCAAATCACTCTCAGAGGGAGACACCAGTGGGCTGAGACTCTGAACTGGCCCGGCCCGTAGAGCGTGACCACCTGCAGCCCGAGGAGATCAGTGTTTGCCATTAAGAGAGGGGCCTACAGTGCTACAGAGTCCATTAATGGGCAATCATTTTTTACATAAAAATCACTTGGATACTTAAAGAAGAACCAAGTAACTTATTTTCCTTAAAGCCACACCGCGTAGAATTTTACCCAATACATAAAATTTAAATACAAAAACATTTATTTTATGACAGATATTTTCATCATTGAAAAATACCTCATAAATGTACAAAAAACATGTGCTTTTGTTCTGAGCGGCTAAGACGTGACTGTAACTTTACTGGGAGTGGGTACGTCTCCAGCTCGTCTCCATGGTGATGTTGACTAAAGTCAGCAGAATTGAGATTTAAATAGTTTAGGTTCCCCTACTGTGGACCCACCACCTGCAGGAGGAGCCATAGGGGCTGGTGCAATGTGATTTGGGCAGCTCCAACAGCTGCACCCACGACCCGAAAACGGAAAAGTGGAAGAAAATGGATGGATGGATAGTTTAGGGCCGTTTCTCAGAGTGCAGACTCTGCACTTGTGAACTCCTGGGTACGGACTTGCGGGTGCAGACTCAGAGTACGGACTTGAGGAGTTCACGAGTGTGGACTCTGCTTTTTCAGCGTTTGGAACAAGTGAACTCCATGACATCACAGGAAGTAGCTCATGAACATGGGGCTGTGAGCTTTTATAAAATTAAATCACCTCATATGAAATTAAGAGGGTGAGACACTGCAGGCGAAGTGGACAGATGTTTTAAAGACATCAATTACAAACTTTTGTAGAAAACAAAATAAAATGTGTACATTTTAGTCAATTTCACATTGTGTATATATATATAATATATACATAAATAAGGCATTATGTGTAAAGTAATTAAAATATATATCTTATGTGCAAACTGAAATTATAAAAATAAGTCAAATATACATTTTTAAAAACTGAAACTGTTTCTGAAGTTCCATATAAAGATTTGTCTGCAGTGCCCCCTGTCAAAATTAAATGCATTTGTCCTCAATAACCTGTTCATGACATACGACTTTAAATTCATCTATTGCTGATTGCTGTGAGAAAATGAAAGTATGACCAAAGTTGTTTCAACACTTCTGCTCAGAAACCCAGTAAAACTGTCTTGAGCAGGAGACACTGCTCTGGGGATGAAATGGGTCATATAGCCATGTTTATTTACATCAGTAATTCTTAACGTGTGGTCCCCGACCCCTCCACAGCGCACGTTGCACAGGGAGTTGGGCCGTTTTGGCCAATTCTTCTCATTTGATCAAACTTTAAAAATAACCAGCATAGTGTGACCAGGGCGTCTTTCTTTTTGAGGGACAGAGCTGGAAGTGTTATGGATGCACATGGATGAGCATGGCTGGCACTTCTCTGAATCGAATCAGAACCGTGCATAATGTTCCTCATCCTGTTTGTCATATGTAGAGTAAAACTAGCATAATTTCACACATGGCTGGGGGCATTAGTGCACCTAATGCGCAGGTTGCAGGTTCCTCCGCGGTCTCCGCAGCCATGCCTGCCGATCGGGTCATAAAATTGTCCTTTGATCGCGGGTCGGGTTGGGGCAGGTCTAACAATCCCGGCCTGCTGCCGCGCGCCCCAGCTCACCACTACCGTACGTGCGTCCACTGTATTCAGCCAAGACTCATTCTATCACCTTTACAGCAGGTGTTTGACGTCAATATGCGGCGGATTTTCATAGAATAAGCAGCGTTTTGTTGCTTGTGATCCAGAGAACGCTTTTGTGGAGCCAAATGTCTCATATTTTCCACAGCATGTGCGTCTGTGCACAAGTTTGTGTTACCTAACATCCAAAGCTTGTAGAGTCTGCCCTCAAAGTGCTCATGCCCTTCCCAATACCTGTGAAGTTGGGTTTTCCAGTGTGAGACTGAAACTCTCTTAGAGCCAGACATTCAGAAACTGATGTGTGATAAGCAGCATTACTCGTCTCAACATTCACGTTGAGTTTTAGATGGAAATCTCAAACTATTGGCTCTTTAGAATGACATTAGGTGGTACCTATAGGCTGTTACAGCAGTTTTTTCCCCCCACATGTTTGTTGTTCATATTAAGCTGTAGCTCTTTTCACTCTTTTTACTTTTTCAAATGAAATGAAATTCATAAGAATTTCGGACCATAATGATATGATCAGAAATTCTTTGCCTTTGAATAATTAGTTTTTGACTTGAAACAGTTGCGTATTAAACATACATTTAGCTTATCCTTCCTATCTTGTTTTTTTGGGGGGCCGTGTTGGAGTGGGATTCTGTTAGGTGGTCTTCAGAAAAAAATTGGTAAAAGATAAAGTGGTCCTTGGGCTGAAAAAGTTTGAGAAAACACTGATTTACATACATACACAATCAGCTGTTGATCAGCTGGAGCGCGGCTCGGTGCACACGGAGGGGGGGCCGCGGTAATCCACGTGGTCAAAGAGAAACGGATTGTGGGAAATATAGCTGGCGGAGAACGCATAAGCCTCCTCTGTGCACGCTCAGTAAAACGGGCGGAGCAAGTTCTCATCCGGGGATTTACAGCAAACTTGCTGAGAAGCGGACTTTGAATTGGAACAGGACTTTGGCAGCGCGTGATGATGTTTCACGAGTCCACGAGCACACAAGTCCGCACAGTTACACAGATTCAGAAACGGCCATGATTCCCATCCAAGTCCATTCTTTGATTACCCACTGCTAAAATAGCATGTTCTGTGTTTAGGTTATGTTTTGTAATTATGGCAACAGTATAGTTCAAAATGTTATGCAGTGTGCCTTTAATAAATCCTTTTCGTAGTCCCTCTGGGGTAATACAAGTATTAATGGGATGATTGGGGGGTCTTTCATCTCCCCCTGGTGTCTCTGACCAGAAAACCACCCTTGCAACTTTCCCTACTCCGGGTCGGAGGCGCAATACACACGAAGAAGAAGCTAACAGGCTAACGGGCAAAGCTAACTGTGGGATAGCACCACTTTAGCAGTATTTACAGCCAAGTTTGAGTGAAAAAAGTATCTCTTGTGTAATTTAGTTGTGGCACAATGTACAATATCCCTCTCTCCCTTTGTCTTTTCTGTCAGCGTAGTATTTACCCTCACGAACAATTAATAAGTAAAGAAAAAACGCTACAAAAAAAATGTTACGACACCTGCAGTGGCGCGTCTGGCCTCTAGGGGCCTCTAGTTCTGCTGATTAAGTCAAACTTGTGACTATAATGGTAACAATTTCAGATATGACCTAGTGAACATTTTGGAAGTGGGGAATTAATTTTTATCTGTTTCTACAGTGAAATAAGCCGTAAATGTCTGAAGATCACACCTGATATGGAGCGAACTCGGATGCGCCTGTTTTGCTGTTGGCTCGACTGGGACTCGAGTTTGGCTGGAGCCTCCTTGGTCATCCTGGTGTGCAGCGATGGGTCCGACCTGAGGAGCACAGAAACAAAGATGAAAACAAGCACTGGCCACACATTATTAGATAGACACAACTAAATGAACAAAAGCACCCAGGATGTGTAGCTTTAAAAGACCAATGTTTTGAGTATGTTTTTTTATTGATTTCAGTGAATAATTAAGACATGAAGGAGGCTATTTTTGTGAAACAACAGCAACCCAGTCTCAACGGAGCTGGGTGACTGAGGCATGGCTTGTCAGGTGAACCCTCCTTACTGAAGGCTAATGGATCGTGTCAGCAGCAGACCTTAACAAAGACTTGCAAATTGAATAGGTGGGTATTGGAAGTTTTGGCTCCTGACTCTTATATAGACCACTCTGGCTTGGCTAGTGCCACATTTTGACCACAAGAGCTAAGAAGAAGCTTCTGTGACTAGAAGTGAAACTCAACTCAACTAAGCTAGTCCAGTTGACAATTTAAGCTTCACTACAAGACATGCAGCAGTTGTTTTTTACATTTCTTGTAGTCAAAGTGCATAGCTCAAGAATGGGCTATACAATATTAAAAGGGACTCAACCTGAACCTGAGCATTCAGGTTCAGGTTGAGTTCAGGATAAGTTGCTTGCTAGTATGTGAACCAACGTACTGAAGATAAGATATATGCAGTTAATTCTCCAGGCAATTCAGCTGTCCAGCTGCATACACCAGTCATATATAAAAAGCAATAACATTAGCATGAATAAAAGACGACTATACAGGACAGTGCAATCCAATATAAAGCTTCTAGTAGGTCGCCACCACCCAGTTAACCCGCAAGTCTAATCGCTCTCAGATACCGTTTACACCACAGATCGTTCTGGATATAAAAGAAGTGTTCATTGGGGGAGTACAAGCTGGAAAGTAGAATAAAGCTTTTTGTGGACATGTTCCACTGAATTTACCATTTTAAGTTGCCTGTATGACATTATTTTGACCCCAAATCTGATATGTAAATTAGATAATCCGATATGGATTTTTGGGGTCTGATACCGATATGAAAGGGTTGGCATGGCCGATATATAGGCCCATAGTTTAATTTAATTCAATGTCATTTTTTTAAATCTCTCAAATAGCCTATAGGTAAACATGTATCATTATATTAAAAGGTTTCAATCATAGAAGTATATCTATTAGCGGTCGACAGTTTTTTCTAAAGCCGATGCTGATATGCACCGCTGATTTTGGCCATATTTTTAAAAATGTCTGGTTTATACCCCGGTGTATGATGCTTCTAAACGTGTTGAACTGTGAAAGCAGGGGGCACTGTATATTCATGTTTAGTAGATACTTCAGAGGTCCATGTTAGAAAGACAAATCATTAGATTCCAAAACGTAAAAGGGCAAGTCTCTATCTCTTATGATTCTGAAATTATACGCAAAAGTCTATAACATAAAATATATAAAATACATGCACAAAGTTGTGACCGGGAAGTCTCTGTCACTTTCAGTTCCCGAGATATTTGCCTTTTTACAGGTTTCGGAAAATAGCCGATATTGAAAATACCCTAATATCGGAGCCGATATATCGGTCGGGCCCTAGAGAGAATGCAGCGCGAGTCAAAATCGCACAAAAGACACTGCCGCTCATCCACTTTTGCACATGGGTAAACGCTTTGTAAATTACCCCCATTGTGTCCATTACCTGGTCATCTCGCCTCCTCCTCCCAGCTGCCCATTCATGTCCAAACCAAGAAGGGCTTGACTTCGAACCCCTCCGCTGGTCGTAATGGTAACTAGTTTGTTGCCAACAAGCCAAGTCATGCTGCGTCCTCCAGCAAGGAGAAACTCCGCAATAGGGGACCTAAAACAGGAAAAATCTGTTCAAAACGTGATCTATACGACTCTAATGCTCAAACGAAGGTGTGCAATATTTTACATATGTGACCCACCTGTGCCCTCGATATAAAGTAAGCATGTCCATGTTTCTTTCATTTTTTGGTTCTTAAGTTCACCCAGTAGTAACTGTCCATTAAAACAGCAGTCACTGAACCACATGCTTAGAGTTGCCAGATCTAGTTAACGCCAGAATAAACTTACACAACAAGTTAAGGCTTCCCAGTTTGCTGTTATTTTTATAGTCTGGTGAAAAAACAGTTTGGAACAAAATTTGATGTTAAGCATGCACACACTCAATGTTTTAAAAGAAACAACAAAAGCTCCTGGTAACTAATTTAATTATATTTAATATTTCATCTTTACATCAAGGTTTTACAGCACTGAGTTAGATTGACACACACACTCTCTCAGTAAAGTCCTTCACTCAAGTTCTCATTTCAACACTACTTGTCCTTACGATCGGCCCTGATTTAACTTCTGAAGAGTCTTCATCCTAAGCACTGTTGAACAACTTTCTTTTTGTCCTTTTTCATATTGTACTTAGGTACTTGGGCCTGTGGCATGCATCGCCGTGGTGCCTGACTTAGACCACCTTTGATGGATACTGGCCACATTAAAGGGGGAAAAAAACAAGTTGTCAGTCACCAGAATCTCTTCAAAATCTTAAAAGGAACAGGCCATGGTTTTTACATAATGAGATATGTTCTTACCTAAGCTTAGACGAGTTGATCCGTACCTGTCTGGTCTTTGTGTGTGCCCTCAGTCACACACAATGACCAAAGATGTTATTAGCATTTAGACTCTCCCAGTATATTCCTATAGCTCCAAACGAGGTGAAGTTAGAAGCGACCACGCTCTTCCACGGGCAAAAAGACCAGACAGGTACATATCAACTCGTCTAAGCTCAGGTAAGAACATATCTCAATATGGAAAAACGGTGGCCTGTTCCTTTAATTGCTCGGTTGCTCAGTGTCCTGTCCAGTACTACACCTAAATACTTGACTGACTGTGCTTCTTGACTTTTTTTTTTCTCATTTCAGTCATTTCCAGTGTGGAGTGAGAATGATTTCTTTATGGGGAAAACAGGCTGACAGTTTTGCTAAAATGTTGGGTCAAGCATGACTGCAGATTTATTGCAAAGCTGCCGCGAGTTGATTTAGCAAAGACATACTGTATCATGGCATCATCTGTGTACATTTGTGTGTGAACTTCAGGTCAAAATCAATATCGAAAATCATATGCAGCGTTTCCCATTCTCGAAATATGATTAAACCATTGTAATGTCCCGTCAGAAATTTCAGTGGAGAGGCCAATTTAAAAAGATGTTCTGCTGTTGCATCTCACCAGCAAACATGCTCATAATACTCAGCTAAAACACCGACAATACTCAAAAACTACAAGATGGGGCACCTTTTGGGTAGAGCAGAGAAGTTGGAGAAGACGTATCGGGCCATCATATCCAGGCAGGTCTCCGTGAGTTCCAGGTGGACAGTCTTCAGTCCCTCATCAGCCTGAGTCACAGAGTTCTCGTCCGCAGAGCCCAGACTGCAGGTGGTGGTGGACGTATGCATCCTACACGAGCAACAAATGATAGAGGCTCAGCAACAAGGCCGTGAAGGGCACAGCAGTGAGGGACGAGGAAGCCATGCACTGATAATGTTCTGCAAACCGATTACTCACCCACTGCCATGCAAATTGTCAACAAAACCAGACTTTCATCACTCAGTAAGACGCATGCAACACTTTATACCAGACAATGAATATACAGTGGGTTCAAAAAGTTTTCAGACCTTTAAGTTATACTTTATCAGAGTCAGAATGATACTAATATCATAAAATGTCTACACTGAATAACCTACTACAATTGGGACTGCCCTCTATGAGAAAATTATGTAGTATTCAATAAGTCTTCTTGAACATTATGGGTTATAAATGTGATGATTTACTTTCAACCAAGGCTAAAGTGGAACCAAATTTTGAAAATCACAACTACAAGTGAACTATTATAATTTCCCCATGTTCCCATTCATTGGTGTTATACTGTTTTGGCTTAAAACTGTGAATCTGAGTCAAATGAAAGACCTCTGTAATTTTGCAATAATATGTGTCACCCAATATTGTAGTGACACAACAAAAGTAAATATAAAAACTTAATTCAATTGTGACCCTGTGGAACAACTACAGACCGAGACTCAATGTTTGCTGCTTTTGAACTTTCCTAAAAGTTTAGGTCTGTGGTAGATACAGCATCTACATAAACCAAAGTTAATAAAATCTGACTTAAAACACTCCCCTCCTGGAACCAACACCTTAACGTGGTGGAGGGGTTTGAGCGCCCGAATGATCCTGGAGCTCTGTTGTCGGGGCTTCGTGCCCCTGGTAGGGTCTCCCATGGCAAACAGATCCTAGGTGACGGGTCAGACAAAGAGTGGTTCAGGAGTCCCTTATGAGAGACCAACAGGTCCGGTTAGAACCATGAGGCCGTCCTTCTCTGGACACACCACCTGCAGGAGGAGCCATAGGGGCTGGTGCAATGTGATTTGGGCAGCTCCAACAGCTGCCCCACGACCCGGCAATGGAAAAGTGGAAGAAAATGGATGGATGAACTTAAAACACTAAGATTATAGGGATAAACAGAGGGGTATGATTACTTTTGAACCCACAATGTACGTACTTGTACATGCAAAGTCAACAAACTGGAACTAGTTCAAAGTGGCCCCAGGAGCGTCCGTAATTTAATAATGCCAATGGCAACAGTCTTGAACTAATGGATGCTCGAAAGCCTCTCAAGTGCACTCAACCTCTGCATCCACAACAAAAACAACTGTGCCTCACAATTAGTGAGCTTTAACAGCACATTAACATCCATATTACGGCCTTTCAGTCAGCGGAGATAAAAAGGAGACCGAGGGAGCTTAAATCAATGTCAAAATTAATGATTTATAGGAGTTGCGTTAAGATCTAGTTATCTCTATGGAGGCTATCAGACAGGCTCTAGCGTACCAAAAGAAAACTAGAAAGAAATCATTAATACTATATCAAAGCAGGCCTGATAAGAGAAAATAACAAAACAAACAAATAAATATATATAGCTAGACCATAGTTAGCCTCGGTCTTTTCTTTTCAGAATACAACAGACGCAAATAAATACATAATAATTATTATTTATTTATTAATCATACGCCTCAGTGAAGTTTCAGGCACTTTTGAAATTTCATTCAGCCCTTAGTTTGTGTCCATAAGTGCATTGTTGATGCCGCCACAGTACATCAAACAACATTTCAATAACAAGTTTATTATTTCAAACTCAAAAGGAAATTTCGATGTACAGACGTCAAGGGTCAAAAAACTTTAATTATCAGTATCAAATTTATATTTGCAACACAACTTTAAGCCCAGACTAAAGCATAATAAAGAGGTTGCTGTGAGCAGTGGCTCTGAACCAGTGTTAATTTCGTCGACTAAAATATTTAGTCTTAATTTTAGTCAAAGTGATATTTTGACGACTAAAATTGGACTAAAACTAAATTAAAAGTTTTTCATGAGACTAAAACTATGACTAAAATGTCCAGATATTTTAGTCGACTAAAATAAGACTAAATAAAAATGAAAAGGAGAGACCAAAATCATCCAAACTTATATTGACAGTCTGAAAGAGCCTCATATCATTTAAATTCACTGCCAAAGGAACAGCTCTGAGCTTTGTTCATGTGGGAGCAGCTCCATGAAGCAGAGGAGCTGATTAAATATGATTATAATGAATATTATAAATGCAAAGTCGACTAAATTTGTCTTAAATTTAGTCGACTAAATTGACTTGCAATTTTAGTCGACTAAAACTAGACTAAAATTGAAGATATTATTTTGACTAAATCTCGACTAAAATTTAATTACATTTTCGTCAAAAGACTAAGACTAAAACTAAATTAAAATATGTTGTCAAAATTAACACTGCTCTGAACTAGTGTAACAGCGGGATCTGTTTTCCCCCTCAGCCATGATCCTAATAGAAAATATGAAGTTTTACTAAAAAATCCTTTTGTAGTATATTAATTTAGTATCAATATCAAACAGAATCATTTTTTTTACAGCAAGAGTTCCACCTTTGCATCCCAGACCACCATTTGAGAACCACTGACTGGGAGCTGGTTCCAGTCTGTGACAAAACATATTTCAAATAAATGTGATACTTACCATTTCTATTATAAAAGACATGTACCCATATTTTCAACAAATATATCCATGAACACATTCAGGAGTGTTTGCTAGTTGGTCATGTTGTCTTCCAAGAGACAGGTTTACATGCAAATCCCTTTCCGAAATGCCATTTAGTGTTGCAGCTGCAAGCACAACACTGCAGTTGTTTTCAATTGTATGTGTCAAATTCTCAACAGTGATGTAAAGACTGCCACCTTTTGGACAGGATTTATAAAACAGCAGTACAATGAATGACAACTGCCGTGTTGCAAAAAGCATTAATCACTGAACTGACAAAAAGCCAAGCAGAGAAGCATTGATAAATTGAGCTTGCAATTGTGTAGGCATTTAAAAAATATAATAAACTACATTCATATTTTTTGCACTGGAAATGCCCTTATTCCCACTAGGAGATTGCCATGGTCATTGAGCAAAACAAGAACAAGTCAAGCAAGCAGGTTGTGGCATATTTGCTCTTGATGAAATAAGACACAGAGCAACAGCTTTTGCTGCTATGTACAACTTTGTGGCTCAGAATTATGTTAATAATAAGATCACCCAGCAAAACAACATTTAAAACCAAATTAAAAAGCATAACATTGCCACATGCAAAGCCAAATAAAAAGTAGTTTTGTTTTAAAGACAGCCCAAAAAATAAACCAAAAGAGCAGACACTAAACTTCCTCCAGCATGCACCACCCGTTCAAAGGAGCCCTTTGTCAATATCAAACCAGCAAGACAATGACCCGAACCACACGCCCGTCCCGTGGAGGAAGCAAGGAGTGTCTGATTTGCATTTGTCTGTTTAGTTTAAGTTTCTTTTGTTGTGTTACCCATAAGGCCTTGGTCTAACCTGCGGACCGCGTGTTCGGAGACGCTGATGCTGCGGGAGCGGAAAGCATCCATGGCGGACAGATCCCTCAGTTCTTTAACAGGAGACTGGCTATTGGCTACTGCCACTGCTGCTGCCTTTGCCACTTTAGCCGCCCGCAGACTTGAGTGTGTGGTAGTGGAGTAAGGGAGGGGAGGCATTGTAGGGGGCATTACAGGTTAAAGTATGGGGGCATTTAGGGTAAGAACCAGGAGTCAGCATGTGCAGGGGTCGAATGGGGTCACAGAGGGGGGACAATGGGGAAGCAATGGAGGAAAGGTCCAGGATGACACAACGACCACCCCGCCCCAAAACCACAAGGCAGCACCGCAGGAGGCAGGGCAAGGGTCAAATGAAGAAGTTGAAAGGAAAAAAAAACAAGGTGAAAATTAACAGCAGTGAACACAATGAGTCAAATCACAGGAGCGGAGTAAGATAAACTAAAGAACAAGCTACAGCAGAGGGTACAAATATCGAGAAATGAAAGTTCACACAAGTTCAGGAGAGCAACAAAATATTAAATAGTTTGTTTTTTTTGGGCATAGCAGGTACATAGCGAAGCTGAGGACAGGAGAAGTCAAAGTTGGGATACAACTCAGCACAGGCCTGGATGATGTACAGTAAAGACAAGGATGACAACTGAAAATGAAATGATTAAACTTTTGGGTTGGAGAAGAGCACGAATAAAGTACAATATAAAAGATAAAAAAATTATGACAAGTGTGTAAGTAAATTACAGTATATCGTTAAGTGCTTTGTTAATACATAACATTAAAAATGTTCTTTGAAGATTAAATGTGCAACACTCCAGCCCAAAATATAGCAACAACACACTCAAGAACAATGGGAATTTTACAAAAAACTGATAGGGACTTGGTATAAGAAAGCAAAGGTTGGCAAACTGCGCACACAGAGGAGGGGATATGTAAGAGGGAACTCTTTTTTTAAATCTTTTTGTATCTTTTTTTATCTCGTTTTTAATTTGTCAAATAATTAGCTGTAACCATGATGACATATTATCTGTGGTATTAATCTTCAATGATACTAATAATAGTATGAGCTTTTTTACTAGTAGTGAATGAACGATCATTTATGGAAACATTTGTATCTAATGAAAGGAGGTCTTATTTGAGTATAACGTGGGCTCTAATAAAAATAATAAAGGATATAATAATAAAGGAGCACTGCTACTACATGCTGTTTATGATACAACTAAATGACAAAGACATGACTGAACACAAAAAAAGAAAACAACAAATGATGTAACCATGGCAACCCAAGGAGTTGTTTCTACACCGTAAGATTGAGACCCAGCATATTTTACATTAGACCACATGACTGGGTAACTGAGCTGCATGTTTAAAATAGCGTGCTGTTTACATTACCTCTTCGGTCTCTCGTTGAGGCTTGTACTTCGCGCGCGAAAAGAACTTTGTTCATGACTGTCATCAAATGGCAGCAGTGCATTTGATCTCAAACCCTAAAGACAGATACATTTGTCAGGAAGTGGAATGCACACTGGCTCAATAATATGAAGAGATAAGATCTACTACAATTTATCACGAAAGGGCCAATGATACACCTTCAGGACTTTAAATTATCACAACAACAAATCTCACAACCTTTTGTGGCATGACTTCAAAAGGCCTGTAGAAGTTACTGTATGCGTGTGATGTCATAATATGTACTGTAATAGCATGGCAGATTGTGTTTCATCAAAATCATAACGGAGTAAAATGAATGGCAAGTCTGCTATGTTATTCTTTGATTTTCCAATGTTGAAGGTTTGATTTCTGTTCACCACTAAAATGTGCCTACCCTGTATAGGTTTAAGCTGCAGCACACAAACTCATACGAGTCTGACACTTTGCTGTCTCTCTTTGCTTCACCCCTTTCATGCTGAAATGTCTCGAGTTATTAAGCCATGCCTCAACAAATCCTTCAAAATATCCAACTTCTAAATGTGAGTTGTACCTTTGTGATGTACTGAACAAAGTCCTTGCGAAAAGGAAGTCTGCAGCGAATGAACCACATGGCAATCACATGGTGTGCAAGAGAGACTATGTACTGGTTGAATCTGCAAAAACACCACAGCTCAGATGTGTGTGGTCAGATGCTGATAAATTTGTTTTAAATCTGCCCACTTACTTGGATGGATTTGTGTAAGGCAACGATATTGCAAAGACACTAACGTACTGCTCGGCTACAAAGTTGGCATACAGATGGGGAAGGCGAACCAAAGCTGAAAGACAGAAGAAAAAAATCATTTTCCCTTTTTGGTGGTGACTCTTGTACAAGTTTGTGTGTACATGGTGCAGGGGCAGGTGAGGGGTCTTGCAGAGATGGGCACTTGAGACTTTGACTTAAGTCGCCATTTTTAAAGACTTGTGACTCAACTTAGACTCATCCCCTAAAGACTTGAGACTTGACTCGGACTCGTGGTTGACAGTGGATACAGCAGCGTCCTGTCGTGTAGCTACAGACTGAAGCGTGCTCAATCGCAGCGGCTCAGGACAAACACCTGAACACAATTTCGTTGTATGGTGTACAATGACAAATAAAGCACTTACTTGAGATACAAGGACCCTCATGTCAACAGTCTGTAAACCTGCATCTTTAAGGTAAGGCTTGCATTTAGCCATTGCTTTTCTTTCTTTGAGATTATTATTAAATAACCAGAGTGGTTGGTGTAACAGCTTCAGTTTTTACTGTACGATATTGGAAACATGCTGAGGTTAATACATGTTTGTGACAGTGTACAGCTATGATAACTACTGACATTACTTTTACAAAACTGAGAAATGTGGAGGTGTGGTAGGAATAGTTGAATGAATGACACAGAGTCTGCCTTTGGGCACAGCAGTAGACAGTAGTAGACTGTTAGTTAGTGCTGTGTTTTCCTAGCTTTCCATTGCATTGAGATGGACTTTGATAGAGACACTGTGGTGTTGATTATTTGTTGTGTGGATGCCCTAGGCTCGTATTTGTCTGATAGTTGAGTTCAAGTCACAGGTGTTTATCAATAAATAAAAATAAAATAAATCATTGCACTATGATTTTGATTCGTATAAAACATACAGAAACCATGGGACTTGGACTTGACTTACTGTTGTGTGTGTGTACAGTGAGGAGGGGCAGTTGTTATGAAGGTGGCACGCATTTAGCAAGGTTTTAAAAAATACTAACTCAGGACCAAAACAAGACTTAACGGTATAATACGTGTGCCGTGTTTGAATGCCCTGCAGTTTTTGAGCATTGAAGACAGAAAAGACGGTACTAACTGGAGAGAAACTCGAGCATTGGCGATGCCATGGCGACAGTTGCAGAGATGTGGGTGAGCTTCACAATCAGAGCAGACAGCAGCTTTATCATGATGTCTGGCATCTCCACAGTGCACATAGTTAGAGCAACCACACACTGTTTGGCGCAGCGATAAATGAGGCCGGTCTCCAGGCACTGAACCAGCTCTCTCTGTCAATCACAAGCAAAACATAATTGATATTTAACATTCCCACCTCCCCATATTAGATCGTTATAATCATTTATGTTAAACCAGGAAGGTCCCACTGAGATTTCAGAATCTGTTTTTTCAGGGTTGGGGGAAACCGGACCAAGCACATGGAGAACATGAACTACACACAGAAAGTCCTCAACCAACCCCAGACTCAAACTCAAGACTTAAAGACTTGCTAAGCACTGAGAAACATTTGACGAGTTCTGGCTAGCTGACAGATGTTAGTAACAGCAGCACAGAAGTGATATTTCTTCACTGCCTTTTGGAATATAAAATACTTGAAACGCATTACTTATTTGTGAATTGTGTGTGCCTTTGCTTCCTTTTATTGCTTTGTGTGAAAATAAATAAGTGTATTATGCTATTTAGTGAGGCGTCATTGTGTACGACATATTTTACAGGTGTGATGCTTTGATCCAATAATGAATACCTGTCGGGACTGTTCCAGATAGTTGTGATAGGATGTGATGGCAGTGAGAACAGGAACCACTGCGAGCTGAACATCGGTCCGAGAAAATCCTTCTGGAGTTCTCTTTAAACGTTCAGAAATCAAACGATCTGTCACCTACAAGACACATGTGAACGCTGCAGTGAGGAAGGTGTTTTGGGTGTTTAGTAAGATGTTTAAAGCGTCATCAGACTTCATACCATGCTGGAAAGGTGAGAACAGAGTTGGTCCAAGCTGCATGGAGAAGTGAGCAGCAGCACTTTATATTGCAGAGTCCACGGCAGTTTATCGAGAACAAGCTTCAACACCTTCCAGTCTGTCTCCTACAAAATCATCAAGGAAGAATAGTAAAGATATCACAAATATCAGTGTGTATAGACCCTTCAAAAACCAACGCAATGTGCACGTGGTTCACCATTTTGAGGCACTGTAGGAGAACACTAAAGGCGGGTGCATAGGGCAGATACGCTGAGCGGATCGAGACAGCGGCGGGGGCTCCAGGGCCAGGAGGGCCAGGAGGGGCAGGAGGTGCGGGCTGCCAGCGGGGGGTGACGTCGTTGCTGTTGGTTTCTTTTCACTGGTGCGTTTCTCTGACTCCCTAAAGCAAAGATTGGGTCACTTGTGTCCATTGAGAATCAAAACTCTCATCAAAAAAGTTCTTCATACCCCGCATCACAATAGCAATATGGACTGAATCTTATTGCCCCATCTTTATTTGGCACTCCTATGCGATGAAGAGAGTCAGCCCGCATCATCAGGAAGAAATCAAAAACCTGAACAAAAAGAGCAAACAAATTAAAAGGAGAGTAGAACTTAGGCCGAGTGGATCTCAAGTGAAGTGTTTACGTGCGTACCTGAAGGCGAATACTGGACGCAATTGAGGAGCAGTACTTGTTCTTGTAGTGGAGCTGCAGATGACTGATCAGCAGCTCATACACACGACTAGCATGAGTCGCGGGCAAACTGTAAAGTTTGCTCTGAACATACAATCAAGGACCTTATTAAGATCTATACAAACAATATTCAATTATTTCAATAGTGTCTTACCTGTAAGATTTCCAGGAGACCGAGTATAGCAGTTCTGACGTCCTCCATGGGGGACTCTGCAGAAGGATCCCTTTCAGAAATCTCCGAGGGGCCTGAGCACACCAAAGAGCGACTGGCAACCTACAAACCAAGACGAAGACAAATCAGTGTGGAACCAACAGGCCACACACGCCTGTATTCTATATAGTCATTTATCTAATAAAACTGATTAGCTCATGATAACAGGACCCAGGGGTTCCTACTAGTGATGCGCGGATCAGGGTTTTAAAGGTTTTATGACCCGACCTGATCGACGGGCAGCCTGCGGGGACCGCGGTAACCCAGATCCCGCCCATCACTAGTTCCCACAGTGGGTGTCACGAGGCCCTGGGTTGGGAGTCCCAAAATATTTTCAAGACAAAGACAGCCAATTTGATTTGGGATCAAATGACAAAGTAAGGAAATCAAATACACATTAATAAATTTGATTTTACTTGTTTTGCTGTGGTAATTTTGGGGGTTGCAGCCAAAAACGTTTGAGAACCTAGAACAGACCAGGATCACTCCCAATGAGTTTTTCTCAGCCCAGTTGTTCATCAAAATATGTAGATAATTAATGGGAGGGGAAACAGAATTTTATCTTCATGGCACTTTTCACCTGACACAAGTAATCCAAATCGCTTCATTTTTCATTTACTGCATACCCTGCTGTGGTAAGCTTTGCATGTAGCTCACACACCACCAACACAGGCTACTAGGTATGCCCTCATGGTCTTCCTTCCAGGTAATAACCAGCCCCATCCCTGCTTAGCTTTTGAGATCTGAAGAAACTAGGCATCTACGATGGTATGGCCATGTTTTAGTCCTAATATTTTTATTCTAGACTTTCCTTGCTTCTAATGCATCAACCTTGAGGACAAAAAGTTTCAATCCTGCTTAAGAGCATCTTCTGTTCTCACATGGGCTCGATAATGTGTGCCATTAGTTATTGTTTTGTTTTTCATTTTTTAGTAGTTAAAAAAATGTATTCCTAAACATATTTAAACATCTCTCTCTACCCGCTCGATGATATCCAGCAGACTCGTGAAGTGATGGGTGTTGCAGCCCTCAGCCAGATCCACCAGCAGCTGAGTGGCCTGTTTCCTCACAGCAAGGTCCCGGTCCTCTGCAATGCCACTGAGCTGCGGGATCACCACCATTTCAATCAGTTCATCCTGGGACAGACGGGGAATGTAAAACATAATCATTATTTCATGTCATTTTTTGTAAGCCTATTGGACTGTAAATACGTTTTCACAGACCTCATAGAGCTGCCGGTTCGTACTCAAAACAAAGGACAGAATGTGAAGAACTTTGATCCTTATTACGCTGCGAGTCTCGTTCCTGTGGAGGCATATCAAAGTGCAGAGCAGACAAAGAGAATACCAGAAAGAAATATTTTAAATCAAGACATTTTTTCTTTAGTCCAAATTCATCCTTACTTTCCACTGGTTTAGTTTTGGTAAGTTTAGATTCTTATTAGTAAGGTTTCTCTACATGTATGTATTTACCTGAAAAACTTCTCCATTAGGCGTTGTAGGCTCTGAATCCACCCATCCTTGGCAGGTTGAATAGACTGAGCTCTATACGAAATTAGTGTCAGCACTGATGCATCCTGTCAGATTAAAAGACAGACAAGAAAATGCAAAACAGGAGAAATAAATCAATAAATGGGTATCTTTGAAAATGGTTAAAACTAATGAAGATTTGCAAGGGGAGAAGAAGCATAAGCCAAGGTGTTGCGCTAAATGTAGAAGTTTAGTGAGTGGCAACTAACGGATCGTTTGTCGGCACATTTCTCCACCAGACTGAAGAACTTCTCTGTGGAGCCATGATACCCGTTCTGCTCATACAGCTCCTCCACAGTGGTCAGCAGCTCGTAGACAATGGCCTTCAACTCCACGCTTCCTATAGTCTGTGAGGAAGGAGACACGTTGTAATCTTTTATGCGCATGTTTGTCGGATAGTGTGTCAAACTGCCACTGTGCAAATACCTGAATCTGCTGCAAAAGTCTTTCTACGATACCGAGTAGGATGTCCCATGTGACGACCTGCAACTCCTTTCCATACTTTTTGATAAGTCTTGTTATTGACAGGACAATTTCATAAGAAACAACTTCATTGGCACACGACATGGCCTGAAGAGGAAGGAAAACGCAAACAATTAAAGTAGAATTTGTATTCAATATGATCTGATATGAATAATCTACAGTCTCAATTGTAGTTTCGGTGCAGCCAACCATGTATCATGTTGGGGGAAATGAGACTGAATACATTTTTCAAAATTACGTTATTTAAGTTACGTATATGATCAATAGAGCTTGTGTTTTCATCAAACTGTGTCAAAGCAAGACTTTAAAATGACTAAACTAACAAAGACTAAAATGAACTAAATTAGGAAAATCATGACTAAAACAACTGAACTTTTGCACATCTTTAACCTCTTAACCCCCGCCTTAACCAAGTGCATTTTCTTGAGTTCAGCTTTACCCAAATCTACAAAACTCATGTAAACGGATAACATTCCTCGCATTGTCGTCACCTTCATTGCTTTTTTAATGCGCTTTCGTCACATTTGTCACTTTTCTGTTGCTCATGTAACAAATTAATATTAGGTTGTTGTTTTTTTTTTATTAGTCCAGTGCTCTGGTCTCTGCAGTGGCTTCCTGTCACTCAGAATAGAACTTGCAGTGTTTCCCACACAGACTATTGTGTGGCGCACAGATCAATTTTAAAGAAAATGTGCTTGGTTCAGGTGGGGGTTAAGAGGATAAGTTACCATGTATTATTGATTCCGGCTGTGTTGGCAAAACAGTTGTAAACCTCTGTCAAATTAAGACCTTAATATATTGTAGGTTCCTGATACTGATTGATTGTGTCGAGTAGTAAAGAATTCATCCCAAAAAACCTCTTCCCTGTGTTTACCTTGTAGAAAGATGGAAGGACTAGAGTGGGTGTATTTTGAGGGCAGGGAGTCTGTGCGCTCCCCACAGTGCCATCCCAACAAAGAACACAGCACCCCTCAGCAAAGGCGCATCTTCCTGGTACACCCTGGTGACCATTTATAAAACTTTAATTACTGAAATAACAAGTGAATATGAAATGGATAAGCTCTAAAACTCACCTTTCCTCCATTATTCTACACATGGTATAAATAGCACTGTGGCCGAGGTGAGTACCTAGGACCTTCCTCATCAGCTGAAACGGATTGCAATACATAAAAGTGACAAGTGTGAGTAGTTTCCTCCACAGAATAGAAATATTCTTCAAAATGTCAGCTTACCTTCCAACAGGATTCACAAAACTCCTTGACATTGACAGTGCGACACAGGGTGATTATGAAAATGGTGAGAGAGTCGGAGGGGAGGCAGTTGTAGCACACTACTGCATCTAATACTTGTAATGCTACCTGTAAAAAACATAAACAAGTATTATTGATGACAGCTTTGTTTGGCATATGAATAATAATATGAAGAAAAATCTGTACTGGCCTCTATATCAGTAGAGGATGTGGTTCTATTGCACAAAAGACAGATTTTCCTGGGGAAGAAAAAAATTATTGTTTTATTGAATGAGACAGAATACAGTACTAAAGAGGAGTCCACTTATTAATTACATGGGGAAAATAATCTAAAAATCTATTGTTTGCCTTTAAACCCGTTAACCCCCACCTGAACCGAGCGCATTTGCTCCAGTTTGTCATTACCCAAATCTAAAAGCTTCTTAAAAAAGCATAAAAAATAGTGACATAAAAATGACAAAGTAATGGATACTGTGACAAAAATGTAAATGGTGAAAATGTGACCAAAAAAGCAGCAAAAAAGTGACGACAACGCAAAAAGTTTTTGTTGGTCTTAGCTTTCAAATTAGATGTTACACTGGCCTATATCTCTCCAGTCAAGAAACTTTTAGATTTGGGAAAGGTCGGCGATCGGTTCAGGTGGGGGTTAAGAGGTTAAGTAATCATACTCAGCCGCAGTTAAGGATTTAGCCACAGCAGCGCCATTCGCATCTCCGGAAAACATTTCAACCATAGCAGCAGCACCACCTGCATCTGCATCTCCGGGGAAAACTCAGCTTCAGCACCACCTGCATCTATACTAAATGATTCAGCCGAAGGAGCACTTTCATCAACTCCACCACAGGCCTTGAGCCCGACTGCTACATCTATACCCTCCAGAGATTTTTTTTAATCATTGCCATCTCCAAAGTCACCTATGGGATTTCCCAACCATTTTGAAAAATTGACAATACAAGGGATTAAAATGACTCCCCTCACTCCAGTCATGTAAAGACAAAGGCTTTCATCCCCAAAGAAGTCATGCCCCTCTCCCATCTCCGCCTTTTTCACCAACCAAGGTCTCCCCAGCTCAGCCCCCACCACCGGTGCCCACAGCTGTTATCTCCAGCAGCTTCACTGCTACTGTCTAGGACATTAGGGCCTCTGCGTTGCTACCATGCATAGCAAACTCAAAACCAACCAGAGGTCCATAGAGGGAGTGTGTTCTTCTGAAACAATTAGTACTGTCAAACAACATAGATTAGATGAGAGGGACAGTCAGACCGTCCAATCAAAGAAGTCTAATCCATATCCCTTGCAAAAGGATTCCATCCACTCAAACACAGATAAATCTCAAACATGCTGTACTCAATGTTAGATCGTTAAAAAACAAGTCCTTTTTAATAAATAGTTTTATTTCCTCTTATAATCTAGATTTTATGTTTTAACTGAAACATGGCTCAACAAAAACACTGGTAACGCAGTTTTGATTGAATGTAGTCCAGCTAATTTCAATTTTGTGTCTGAAACACACCAAAACCAGAGGAGTGGGGGTGTTTGTGCCATATTCAGGGACGGTGGAGGTGGAAAGGGCGCACCGCGTAGGGAAACTCGACGGCGAGAGGAACTGGCCGAGGCCCATCATCGCCAAGCTACTGCGCTGGAAGGACCGAGAAGCTATTTTGCAATGCGCAAAAAGTCTCAAAGGAACTCAAATCTTTATAAACGACTACACGGACAATGTCAAGAGAAAGTGAAGAGATCTGATGCCGGAATTGAAAGCTGCAGAGAAAGGGGTGATATTGCCTTCTTGCGCTATGATAAACTTATTGAACATCCGCGCACCAGCACACCAATTCCAGTGTAAACATCGGAAAAACGGCTTGATTCTGGTATGTTGAAGCACATTTTTTCACATGGCCTGTAATACATCTATTATTGGACATTCCAATTTTGATCTCTCATTAAGGAAAATTATGGAAACAAACGACCTGGATTTTACTTACTCACAATATGATTTACAGAACACTGAGATAGACATCGACCCTGAAAATAATTCTTTGCGAGACCTATTAATGACTCTCAATATATGCTGTGGATCTTTACAATAGTAAATTCAAGAACGTTAATTCATTCTCTGTAATCCACTTCAATAGTCGAAGCCTCTATGCAAACTTTGACCACATCAAGACTACTTAAAACAGTTTTCAAAACCATTCAGTGTGATTCTAATAACAGAAACATGGATGCATAATGATAGAGAAATTGATTTTAGTATCGAAAGTTTTGCATTTATAAGTCAGAACAGAAGAAATAAGCATGGTGGGGGCGTACCTATGTTCGTAGAGTCAAATTTAGGTTAAAAATTATTGAAAATATGACTATGGTCGTGGATGACATTCTTGAATGTCTTACAATTGAAATTGCAAAGACTAAAAAGAAAAATATCATTGTAAGTTATATTTATAGAACACCTGGGTCTAATATAGAGGTTTTTTCTAATTGGATGGAGGAGCACTTTTCAGGCTCAAATCAGAAGCTCATGTTTGTGGGGGAGATCTTAACATGGATCTGCTAAACCCAAATAAGCACAGAAAGACTGACAAATTTATAAATACTCTATTCAGTATAGGTTTGTTTCCTTTAATAACTAAACCGAGTAAAATCACAACCCATAGTGCTACTTTGATTGATAATATCGTTTCCAATGAAATAGAAAGTAATAGTCAGCGGACTAATGATAAATGATATCAGTGATCACCTTCTAGTTTTTGTATTACATAAAAATTATCATAAAAAACTGAAGATGAAAACATGTATTGGTTTAGAAGGTAAAAACAAAGCAAACCATTGATGCATTTAAAAAGGAGCTATTAACACAAGATTGGAGTATTGTATACAGAGAGAATGACACTAATAAGGCATATGATGAGTTTGTACACATGTTTCAAAAAGTATATGATAAAAATTGCCCAATGAAAAAATACAGTAAAAACAGGGATTGTTAAATGCTTGCAAAAAAAAAAATTCACTCTAGAAAAAATTATAAATAATAGAACAAAAGAAGCTGAGGATAAATATATGAAATATAAAATAAACTGACAGGTATCATTAGAAAATGTAAACAGGATTATTATAATAAGTTGTTAGATAGCAATAAGAATAATATTAAAAGGTTTATGGAATATCTTAAATAGTATAATTAGAAATAAACCAAGAACGATTAATTATCCAAAATATTTCAAAGATGAGGATAACACTTTAAATAATATGAATTAGTTGAAACATTTAATAAATTCTTTGTAGATGTTGGACCGAACCTTGCAGCAAACATTGAGAACTATAATTGTGATCTGATAGACACAAATCCTATGTCCCTCAAACCTGTGAAGGAAAAGAAGATTCTGGACATTGTTAAAGGGTATAAAAATTAAACCTCGACAGATTACCATGACATGGATATGAAAACTTTAAAAAGTGTTATTGAAAGTATCTCTAAGCCGTTAACATACATCTGTAACTTATCGTTGCAAACTGGACTATTTCCTGATGGTATGAAAGTAGCAAAAGTGATTCCTCTGTTCAAGGCAGGAGATAAACATCTCTTTACAAACTACAGGCCTGTTTCCCTTTTACCGCAAATCTCAAAAATCTTAGAAGAGGTTTTCAGTTCTAGATTTGACAGCTTTATGAAAGGTGTAATTTACTCACAATCAGTTTGGTTTTAGGAATAATCACTCAACTTCACACGCGCTATTTGATATAATTGAAGAAATAACTAATGCTGTAGATAACAAGAAATATGCAATAGGGTCATTTATTGACCTGAGTAAAGCGTTTGATACAATAAACTATATTAATTAATAAACTAGAACATTATGGAATTAGGGGGGTAGCACTACAGTGGGTTACCAGTTACTTAAAAAATAGAAAATGTGTGAAAAATCGGTGATTATCAGTCGAGTTGTCGACAAATTGTGTGTGGTTTACCTCAAGGTTCCATTCTGGGCCCAAAATTGTTTAATATGTACATAAATGACATTTGTAAAACTTCTCAACTACTTAAATTTATCTTGTTTGCAGATGATACAAATATTTTTGCATCAGGAGACGACTTACAGCAGCTGTGTTGGATTGTTAACTAAAGTGGTTCAAACAAAACAAACTCTTTAAATCTGAGTAAAAGCAAAATTATATTTGGCAACTGTAATTCCAATGCTCGGAAGCAATTCAGATAGAGGGTGTTGTTATGAGCAGGTGCATGAAATCAAATTCCTTGGTGTTATTATAGACGATAGAATTACTTGGAAATCTCATATTAAATATATCTACGAACATTTCTAGAAGCATTTCAAAATAGCAAAGCAAAAGCAAAAGCACATTTTAAACATCAAAGCTCTACATATCTTATACTGTTCTCTGATTTTGCCGTATTTATATTATTGTACTGTGGTGGTACTTATAAAAACACAGTTAAACCAATAGTATTGTTGCAAAACAGAGCAATACAATTACATAAAGTTGGGTTTTTGGCCCACACAAACTCATTATTTTTAAAATCAAGATCATGAAGTTTTGTGACATTGTTGAGTTCCAATCTGTACAGATGTTATACAAAGCAAGATACAAATTGTTACCAAGCCTATTTGGCAAAGAAGATTCCAAGAACGTACTGGTCGTTATGAATTACGTGACGAATTAAACTTAGGATCAGAAACATAGCACAACTTTGAAAAGTTTTAGTCCAATAGTTAATGGTGTACAATTGTGGAATAAACTGGAGATGGAGTTGAAACGATGTCCAAACATCTACCTGTTATAATATAAATACAAACAAAAGACTTTTGAAATATATAGAGAAGAAGAAATGCGTTGCCACTAGGGGGAGCAGTGGGATCAATTATGTGTATTTTTTCCTCTATAATCAAGGAAGACTGTTGCTGCTTGGAACAGTTGTCATTCTATTGCTCAAATTTACAAATTGAGTATTAGGGTAGGCAAGTTAAAACCTTGTCTTTTAATGCACCACTCAGCATAGGAACACCATCTACGAAATCAGCTGTTGGGGCAGCTGGGTGGGGGTTTGTTGATGGGGAGCTACTGCTACTGCCCTCTTCAACTGGCCCCGCTCTACACCCTGGCTTTTTAATGCACCACACTATGCAGGGACTACATCATACTTCACACATAACTCAATTAAACAAATATATAATAATAACAACAACAATAACAATAATAATAATAAAACACAAATTAAAATTATAGAGGATAGTAATGACAGCTGGGAAGTAGCAAGATCTCGGAGTATAATATGTATTAATGCTTTTTAATGCATTACACTATGTAGGGCTTTCATAATACATTATGGGAAAAATTAAAATAAAGAGGAAATTGTACACAAATTTATATTATACTGAGGATGGTAATGACAACTGGGAAGTAGCAAGATCCAAAGTATAATATGTACTGCATAGTAACGTGCCTTTATAACATAAAAATAGTGACGTCCGGTAAATGTTACCAAGGTTTGTCATTGGAAATATATTATATTAAGGGTTGCCTTTTGTTACTTGCTTTGAACTAAACATCGTACATGAAACGAGATCGTGGTTGTCGTTGTGATTTGTTTCTGTTATCTATATGAACATTTCAAACAATGCTTTGTAATTTGGTGTGTGTTAAAAAAGCCACTTTGAAGTGTAACTGGTTCTTCTTGACATTGATGAAAATCAAAATATGATGCTGCTAATTGTATGATTGATAATGTAATTGCAATAGGATAAAGTTATTATTATAGTTCTATCATGTAATGTCTTTATGTAGTTGTTATATTGTAAATGGTGTATTGATTTTGGGGGTTGGTGCTTATAAGCTCTTGCTTCAGCCCACTCCTTTTGAGCAGAATGTTTACTACTCAAATAAACTAATAAAACTAAAAAACTCAGCACGTGAGTGAGGCAACTCACAACAAAGGTCACACTCTAGATCTAGTTATTACAAAAAGTGTTAATATATAAAATGCGAATGCTGTTGATGTTGCTTTATCTGATCATTTTTGTGTCTTCTTTGACTTGTCTGTTACACCCAAACCAGTGGTTGGGCCTGGAGTTATTCAAAGAAGACACATAAATGATACAACAAGGACACAGTTTATGGAAATTATGAGATTTGAAAATCCCCCATGTTCTAATGTTGATAATCTGGTGGACTCTTATAGGGCTGCAACTAACGATTATTTTGTAATTGATTAAGCTATCGATTATTTTTACGATTAATCGATTGGCTATGAATGGTGTAGGAAAATTATATTTTTCCATTTTTTAATCACATAAAGCTAAAGTGCTGCCGCTTGAGGATGCGTTGATGGAGTAAACGTAAAGTAAATGTTTGTTGGAGGCTCTTAGCGCTAATTCTGCTTTCTGATTGGATGAGACGCAGACAGATATTCATGAAATTTACAATGTACAAAAGACTACATACACCAACTATAAAAACAAAGCAGGTTTTCATCAAAAATACTACATTTTCATGTCATTTTTGCTCTATTTAAGTCTGTGTGAACCAGAAAACGATTAATCGATTACTAAAATAGTCGTCGATTAATCGATTAGTTGTTTCAGCCCTAGACTCTTATACATCAAGCGTCTTATATGTTTTGGATACTATTGCTCCTGTCAAGGTTAAAATGGTTAACAATAGGCAAAAGGCACCTTGGAGAAGTGAAGATTCGGTCAAGGCACAGAAAAAGGAGCGCCGAAAAGCCGAACGGAAATGGCGCAAATCAAAGCTCCAGGTTCATTTTGAGATATACAAAGAAGTGCTTTGTGAGTTAAACCAGATTTTGCGTGGAGAAAGGGAGAAGTACTTCACTAAAATCATTGTAAACTGCAGAAACAATTCTCGTGTTCTGTTTTCCACAGTAAACAGATTAACTAACCCGCCAGTTCACTGCCCTTAGAACTAATCTCTACATCTAAGTGCAATTTGCTATATTTTTATGACAAAGTCCAAGGCATTAAAAATGCCATAATTCCACAACACAAATAGCAACCCTGCCATCAGATAAACACCTTGAGCTGACACATTTCACTCCTGTTACTGACAAAACAATCAAAGAGGTTATCTCCGGTCTGAGTTCATGTACATGCTGCCTTGATGAATTACCCACTAGATTTCTGAAGTCTGTGCTGACCAGCTTGTTACCACAACTTAAATTAGTTAACATCTCACTTGAGACTGGAGCATTTCCAAAGGCCTTGAAAACCGCAGTCATTAAGCCTCTTCTAAAGAAGAGCAGCCTTGATGCCAAGGTACTGAACAACTACTGGCCCATATCAAACCTACCATTCTTAGGAAAAGTCCTAGAGAAAGTAATATATCAACAGCTCACTTACTTTCTCCTATCTAACAATGTGTTTGATACTTTCCAGTCAGGATTTAGGCCCCACCACAGCACTGAGAAAGCTCTGATCAAGGTGACAAATGATATCCACCAACACCGACGCATGTAAGGTCTCAGTTTTAGTTCTGCTGGACCCGAGCGCTGCCTTTGACACAGTGGACCACAGGATCTTACTTCACAGGTTAGAAAACTGGATGGAAATCTCTGGTACTGGTCTAAACTGGTTCAAGTCCTATCTCGAGACAGGACGTACTTTGTTGAAATTGGCAACTGTGTCTCAGGCAAAATTTCCATGACCTATGGAGTCCCCAGGGTCAATCTTGGGACCCCTCTTATTCAACTTGTACATGCTTCCATTGGGTCAGCTAATAAACAGCAACAATGTGTCGTACCACAACTACGCAGATGACACTCAGATCTACGTGTCACTGACGGCAGGTGAACATGGGCCTGTAGATACTCTCTGTCACTGCATCGAACAGATCAGTTTGTGGATGCAAAACAACTTTCTTCAACTAAACTCAGACAAAACTGAGATATTGTTTTTGGCCCACAGACACAAAGACAAAGTGTTATCAGTCACCTTGAGTCTCTCTCTCTAAAACTAGGAAATCTAGGAATAATCATGGACTCAGACCTGAACTTAAACAGCCACATCAAAGCAATAACATCATCAGCTTTTACCATCTGAAAAACATTGCTAAGATCAGAGGAATAGTGTCAAAACCAGACTTAGGACTCATCCATGCATTTGTCTCCAGCAGGTTAGACTACTGTAACGGCCTGCTCACTGGTCTTTCTAAACGAGCTGTCAGACAGCTGCAGTACATCCAGAACGCTGCTGCTCAAGTCCTGACAAGAACCAGGAAATACGACCATATTAGTCCAGTGCTCCGGTCTCTGCACTGGCTTCCTGTCACTCAGAGAATAGAATTTAAAACAGCTCTGCTTGTGTACAAGTCTTTTCATGGTTTAGCACCAAAGTCCATCTCTGACATGTTAGAGCCGTATGAACCATCTCGGGCCCTGAGAACTTCAGGGAGGGGTCTCCTGGTGGTTCCCAGAGTCAATAATAAACACGGTGAGGCTGCGTTTCGTTTCATGCAGCTAAAATCTGGAACAGTCTTCATGAGGATGTGAGACAGGCCTCAACTCTGACCATGTTCAAATCCAGGCTGAAAACAGCTCTTATTATCCGTGCATATGAAAACTGAAAGTATTTTATCTGCACTCTTGCCTTTTACTGTAATTGATTAATTTTTATGTTGACGTTTTATTGATTGATTTTATCTGTTTTCTTGTAATTTATGCAACTGTGAAGCACTTTGAATTGCCTTGTCTATGAATTGTGCTCTACAAATAAACTTGCCTTGCCCTTTATGGTCAATAACTCTGAAATAACTGAAACGTGAACAACATTTAATGCCTCATTCTGAAAATTGCCTCACAAATAAAACACCAAGGCGCGACTGTTGTCAGTTGAAAGAGATTTAAGCCCAGACTAAAGGGCAAGTTTGTGGGCAAAATCACTAACAAATAATAAGGGTAAACAGTTGTGAATTGTATGATTGGTTAAAGTCCTGCCCTCGATCTGAAATTTCAATATAAACCATTCTATTTCAATGTTTCCCACAGATTTCAAGGGGACTGTGGTGGGAGAGAGCGCCACATTCCGGAGGTCCTCTCCCGGGAGATATTTTAAAATTTAGAAGTGTTTTCCTGCATTCTGGTGCATTTTAAGCAAAAAATAACTATTTTGGCTATTATGCTGCTGTGGAAAGAATAATTTCTGGTTAATTTACATAGGGTACAGCTTTTTTTTTTTTTTAATAATGTAATGGATCCGTTTTCTTTCAGGGGCACAGGCTATGTGTATCACGATATAAAAAGAAATATCTCGATAACGATAATTGACGATATAACTGACAATGGACAAATTACTTCAAAATCCCAGCCTTACGTCTATTGGGAAATTAATTCAGTGATATTTATTCTTTCTTTTTTTTTAACGGCATACTAATTCTCGCAAATATGATCTACTCAAGCAGTTTACATCCTTCATTTCATTTCACTGTTTAAGCACCTGCTCCCGTATTCTACAGTCAGTGTTTATGCTGCTCTGATCGAGCTGAGCGCAACATAATTATATCGTGTCCACAACGATATAAAAATGACAACGATATCAAAAACGCATATCACGATAACGATATGCGATACGATATGGCCCACCCCTAGCACAGGCCCTTGATTCTTCTCTCAGCTCCGCCCCTGCAGCTCTCAGATACAGACTCTGAACCTCAGCCTGATGCTGCAGAGAGAAAACACTGATCAGCATGAGCAGCTCTCACCTCCTGTAGGGCAAGAGCAAGAGAGAGGGAGGGAGAGAACTAAAGTTTAGAACCGGGTCCTGAATTGAATTCTGCTGCAATCCAAAAAAATAAAGTAGAATAATTATCAAACAAAGGTTTGGAACATAACTTACTGTAATAATAATTTGTGTGCTTTGAAAACAATGCAACAATTCATTATAGTTTTGTTTTTAGTCTAAAATTACATTTTGGGTTTCTAAATAACAGAATATATACACATGTGCCAATGCAGTGTTTCTCCTCTTTGCTCAGCTCAACAATGAGCCCTGTTTAGTCCGGTTTAGTCCAGGTTTAGTCCTGGTTTAGTCCTGGTTTAGTCCTGGTTTAGTCCTGGTTTAGTCCTGGTTTAGTCCTGGTTTAGTCCTGGTTTAGTCCTGGTTTAGTCCTGGTTTAGTCCTGCTCGCTGCTCTTTTGTTTTAAACGATGGAGAAACGGCCGTGCTGTTGCGCGTAACTATCGCATGCATATTTAATTAGATGACTAGCGTCTTCTCGATTTTAAATCTTTAGCGAGCCGTATTTCAATCATTCAGTAGCCGTTTCTAAAAGTTTAAATCGAGCTCAGAGGCTGCGGTTTCTCTTTCTGTTCAGCTGGGTTAGCATAGCATGAGGGTGAGAGAGAGGGAGTGAGGGTGAGACAGCGCAGACGCAGCTGCAGGACTGAGGGAGTCACGTCGGGTCTAAAGTTTGGATCCAAGTTTCGGATTCGGACCGGTTGGCGCGTGGGTCCGGAACCAGACTGAGGTCCACCATTTCGTGACCTCTGGTTTAATTCATTATAGTGACAGCTGCATTAGCAGCGCAGTAAAGAGGTTTACTATGCAAATTAGCCATGTGGTCTGTTAGTTTATAAGCGAAAACCAAACTACACGAAGCTGTCTTTATTTTTTGTAATAATAATAGGCTACTTAAACAGTGAGACATTGTTCACTGCTCCTTATTTGTCCTGTTAAACCTGCGCCTCTGCTGCAGAGTGAGTGAGAGACAGAGAAAGAGAGGGCAGATCGAGACACTGTGGCAGATAAAAATAGACTATGGCGGGCCGCCACAGACTAATGTATTAGTGGGAAACCCTGTATTTTGTAACTGTACAAAATATGAAGTACTCACTGGACCATCAGCGAAACATTTTGATCCAGATAGCAGCTGTTGAACTTCACAAGATTGACGAGTACATGGAGGAAGTCTGAGGTGAGGCCTATGTCCATCCACAGGAGGACAAATCGGGCTAAAACAGGATCATTATAAACAGTTACACTTTAATAGTATTTATCATACTCTTACATTACAATTCAACTGTACCAATGTCTTCTTCCAGATACGTGATGTCTTTCCATTTTCTGTTAAAGCCTTGAACACTTCCAGCCGCTCGGATAGATCCTCGTTGCATGGCTGGTAGTCTCTAATTACTTTGAAGAAGAAGGCTCTCAGAGGTCCAAGCCGATCCCCCTGCACAACATCAAGGACTATGAGTAATATGCTGCAATTACATAATCTGTTTCGGTAATGGAGCACTGATGATACTTGTTCAAAACCTTTTATTTTGAACTTTGTGTAAAGATGTCAGTAATTAATTTTGTACAATAACTGTAGTTTAGTTTGTGTAGTGGTTTCATACAGTTTCATTGTTTTTGTACAATACCTGTCCCTGTATGATGGCCCTTAGCAGCTGAAGAACAGCGTGTCTGGCTTCAGGTGGCTGTTCCGGGGCCAACATGTCCTCCACAGCTTTCCATACAGCTTCCACAGCATGCTATATGACAATAAGAACTACATTTGACAAATCTGATCTTAAAAATAAGATCAATACTATTAATAAAAGCTCATAAAGGCTTCAATCATTATCACTATTTATATGCATTTAAAGACGCCTGAAATTAGCATACACTACAGTGAAAAAGGACCATAATGCAAAATAATTACCTCCTCAAACTTTTTGGTTTTGGCCAAGTCACACACTTGGTTCATGATTTTGACTCTGTTGCCTAAACCACAATCAGGCTGTAGCTCCTAGAAACGAAAAAGCAAAGAGGCATCAGTTTTGAGGGGTGTTGGGAGACCGTACTTGATTTTGATTCTGTGTATGAGTGTGAGTGTAGAGTAAAGGGTAGGGGGTGTAGGTCTACATATGTATTGTGATAACTGTATATATTGGGAGGGTGCGAGGGTTTTGACGGGCGGGAATGTTTTTAATGTATTTTTAAATGTCAAGCTCTTTGTGATGCACCTGTGTATGAAAAGCGCTCTATAAATAAAAAATTATTGATTAATTGAACAGTGAAAATGCATTGTTTTATAACCTTTATGATATCAGATGTGATGATGAACTCCGAAGGCTTAGATTCACTCGGTTTGCTCGGTTGGCGCGTTTGTCCCAGGCCTAAGATCCCCTTCACCTTCTCCTTCAGGCTTTCCTTACTTGGTTGCTTGTTCATGGCCCGATGTGGTTGTGACACTGCACGGGCAACAAAACAAATATGGGAAGACATACTAGTAGATATTGAAGTGACTTGTTGTCAAATTAGTTTTAGGTTTGTCTGCCTGCAACATCCATTAAAAGCGTTCTTTACAAGTTATTACTGAGGATTATTGACAATCTTGTCTACTTGTAAAATGAATAGCCTAGTCCAAGCTTTAACAAGACTGGACTGTGAGAAGTGAGAAGAGAGTGCCAGCTTATAAATGTGTAAACCTGGGGGGCATGATACAAAATGTGCTGTCATGTGGACTTGACAAAGAGACAGAGGGAGGTGAGCAGACAGACAACGACTGCTCTGTTTCAGTAAATCAACAACAAACACAACGCTGCATCGACTGGGCAGCAAACCGAGCACATTTGCAACAGAATACGTAAATTAATCCTCTATATTTTATGCACGAAAATGCAGTCACCATTGCACTGTACTTGTGCTGCACCGTTAGCTGCGTTTTTACTGTCCTGGGCTAGCATTTGGTATTCAAGGTCTGGTCGCTTAAAACAACGCCCCCACTCCCCCACTCCCCCTCTCCCCAAGGATCTTACCTTTTTAAAGTGAGGTTGGCCTTGGTTTCATTCAATCGTAGATGCGTATCGAAGCAGTCGACACCCCTGTATAAATGTGGACATTGAAACGATAGTGTATTTGCAGCTGGGAGGATTTTCTCGTTCAAGCTCAGATCTCCACTCTTCAACCGGATGGCACTCTGCTCTGACAGGGCTACTTCCTACAAAAACACGTTTGTCGCCTTGTACTATGGGAAATGTAGTTCGCATGCGTAGTTAGCCCTAAAATAGTAGTAGACATAAAGTTAATTAAAAATCATTTGAAGAGTAGATGTTTTTTAGTTGCTTACGTTGTTTCTCTAGCTATATCTTCTTAGATATAGATATAGATATAGCTAGAGTCTTGGAGTCGTCTCTTTAAAAACTGTTAGCTAGCTAGCTAACAGTACAAACAGTAGCTCCAAAACAGCACTACATTTTATTTGAGCCATCATGAACACGAAGTTTGATTAATGATAATAGTGATATGAATATTTATTTATTATTTTTATTTATTTATTGATTATAATAGTAGCATGATGAAAGCTGTAGTCAGTGTGGAGAGTTGTTGTGAAACAGCTCTCCCTCGTGACTGTGTCGTCCAATGAGAACGGATTATATTTGCCTCCACCAGCCTGCTGCTGGATCCATGTGCTGGAGACAACCGAAAAACACGGTCCGATATTTCATAATGACTTCTCCGTATTTCAAGAAGAGGTCTGTGTTGACTCGCAATGGCCCACAAGAAGAGCTTGACACCGGGTCCTGTTTACGCTCCAAACTTTCACGCAGACGGATCAAATTGAGCAGTCTGTGGTCAAGCTAGAGGAACAAGAAGCAAAAATATCAGAGAATCCACTCTTATTGGCTGCTGTTCGTTCAGGTAATCTTGATCATTTTAGCAAATAAATAGCACTGCATGAAACCAACAAATTAGACATTAGACATTTTCCAGGCATTTCAGAATGAAAAATATGAAAACTGTATCAATACTTCATTATGCGATGGAGAAGCCAATGTGGACAAAGTAATGCTTTTGATAGTTATAGATAATATGCTGTTGTTGTTTTTTTTTATTCTTGTATGTTGTCCTTGTAGGAAGTTGCCCTAAACAACCACCAGAGGACTCTGTTCAGCAAAAAACAGAATCAGACATTGCCCCTCTATCCTCACACAGTCGCAGGAGGAGACAACTGAAGGTGGAATATGTGAAGGAGGAAGATGATACACAGATGAAGAGAGAGCACTGGGAGCCTGCAGAGTGGAGGAAGCAACTGGATCACATACGAGAGATGAGGAGCCACCGTGACGCACCTGTGGATACCATGGGAGCAGAGAAATGCTATGACCATGACGTCCCTGCGCAAGTATGAGAAGTTTTATTACTAAGAAAAAGCAAAACTTTTTTTTCCCCTCAGATTTGAATGATATGTTTGTCCACAGATAAAACGTTATCAAGTGCTGGTGTCTCTGATGTTGTCCAGTCAAACCAAAGACCAAGTGACAGCAGGTGCTATGGAGCGTCTACGAGCACATGGATGCACTGTGGAAAATATACTTGCAACTGACGATGAAACACTGGGCAAACTTATTTATCCTGTCGGGTTTTGGAGGGTAACAATATACTTTAAATATCTCTCAGCACGTGTACTTCATTTATTAAAAAAGGTTTCTACATACCAGATGTATTCTGTGTCTTCTCTCTCTTGCAGACGAAAGTGAAGTATCTAAAGCTGACCTCCACCATGCTGCAGAAAGAGTTTGGTGGGGACATTCCAGACAGTGTTGAAGGCTTGGTGCGTTTGCCTGGAGTTGGGCCAAAGATGGCCCACCTTGCCATGGACATCGCCTGGGACCAGGTGTCAGGCATTGGTGAGAATACAGTTTATATGTTTATTTATTTATTTTTTACGTATAGAATCAGAGGTATGGGATCTAATTGACCACCCCACTTTGTATATTACTCAATTTTAGTTGACGATGCAAGTTCGGAACCATCCAGGTGTTTTAATCCATTAAATATAAAAATAAGACTAAATAAAAGAAAGACAATAATGATTTTCACTTCCAGGTATAAACCTGGTACAGAGTCGTGTGAAGGATGCCCAGGGTCCATATTGGTGAAATTACTGCAATATCACCACCCATGTCTACATGTAATGGTTGTTACGATGCCTCAAGCCTTGTGGTTTGTTGATTTTATAAAATATCACGTACATTTTCTTCTTGCTAGCATTAATGTCGGGCATTGTTCTTGCAAAATGTTATTCCATAGGATGACAGTTCACACTAAACGGACAAAAAGTAGAAGAGTTTAACTAAAAGCTTAGACACAGTCAGGTGTGGAAGTCAGGTAGCTCGTTTTGACCCGAGTTTCCCAGTTGTTTACCTCAGTTGAGCAAGCGTTCCCAACTGGGAATTTTTTTTTTCCCAGTTCCAGACGACCACATGAATGTGGCAATAGATGCATGCTTTATAGCTGATATTGATTTCTGTGACATATTTTGTCTTAAGGGGTGGACACACATGTGCATCGAATCTCAAATAGACTGGGTTGGACCAAGAAAACAACCAAGAGCCCAGAGGAGACGCGCAAGGCCCTGGAAGAGTGGTTGCCCAGGTAACGTGATGATCATTGCACAATCTCTTAAGGCAGAGGTCCCCGAGACTGACCAAGATACACTGTGGCCTCCTCCCATTCAGCTAGTCTGTAAACATTTGTTATCAGATTTTGCTCTTAAATTCGTCTGCTCAGGGATGGTAGAGTAGCTACAAACTGCCCTCAAGTACTTTCAAACTATGCTACTATGTGTTTATTTGAACTGAGACACAACCAAGACCATGTCCGGTTATGGTTAAGATGTACTTAATTGATCCCCGTAGGGAAGTCCATTTTCTGCATTTCACCCACCCTTCAATGCCGCTGGGGCAACCCTCCGGAGCAGTGGGCAGTCCCAGTAGGCAGGCATCCGGAACTGCATTGTGTTTGTTACAGATTGGGTTCACAAATTTTCCATAATCAAGTGGCTTGAAGCCCATTCCACTTGCATTTTGATAAAACACAAAATCTACCATAAGAGTTTGGCCCACCCTCCAACTCAATATTAAACTATAGGCTCTTTTATGTTGCCACTTGAATGTGACCTATTTATTAAACAATTTAACCCATTACGACCCACCTGTGAAGCTGCGGACCTCATGTTAACTTGTTATTTTGTTTGTTTGTTTGTTATAGGGAGCTGTGGAGTGAGATCAACTGGCTGCTGGTTGGTTTTGGGCAGCAGGTCTGTTTACCGGTCAACCCGCTGTGCTCCGTGTGTCTAAACCAGCACAACTGTCCCTGTGCACACAAAGCATCCCCTGTGAAGAGACCGAAGTCCGCATCCCCACACTCGCCACGCCCAATCTCCCACAAAAAAAAAACGGAATCTGATAAAGTTGAGCCTTCATCACCCGTTTCCCTGTCTTTACAGAAAAAGCGCAAAAATAATAAAGTCTAAGTGAATCTACATTTTTGTATATATGTGCTACAAAAGAGATTAAATATTTTTGTACTGTAAGCATTATATGTTCTTTTACAAAATAAAGCATTATATAGGCATGGCTTATGGATGTTTATTCAATTTGTTCAAAGCGGCAAGCAAAGCGTCACAGTTTGACGTTGTGCCACTTCCTGCACTCCTCCTGTTTCTTGGCATGGAGCCACAAGTCACACCAGGATAGTTAATGTTAATTATAGATAATGTCATTTTTTGTAAAACATTAAATTAGGTGTTTCTGTGGTTTACATCAAATTTGAAATATTCAAAACATGAAGTCCAATTTAGATTTGTTTAGACCCGGTTTAGTCGTGATTTGATTGGTTGGTTCTAGGCTTGGTATTTGGAAGGTCAATATTATACGAGATGGCGCTTGCTGTGAAAAGTTTGAGAACCACTTATAAATATGACATAGTTTTATTTAATGCACATTTACAAGTAGTATGCATACAGCAATAATCTGAGGGCATGGTTTCTTCAAATCCTGAGTTCTCCCTCAAACATAAGTAAAGTCAAAGGTGATAGCTCTCATATTCTGTTGCAGACCTGTTCCCACTGGATGCTTTGTCCTCACTACCTGGTTTAAATATCAAAAGCGCACACCCACAGTTACTTGTCCTAAATTCCTCCAGCAGCTCCCATGGGCTGCAGCCTATGTCACCGCACTTGAGGCGCACTGCAATGAAGCCTGCGATGAATCTTTGACGCAACTGTCCACTTGTTATTGGTTGGCTGTGAGGAGAGCGCCCATAAGGAGGACTTCTGCGCAGGTCACAGTCAACTCTATCTCCTGGGTCTCACTGCGTCTTTTCACACTCAGACTCGTGGCCAATGCTAGAAAATTCCACAACTTCCAACTAGATTCAAAAGCAGTTATTTGCAAAAGCAGTGGTTATTTTTCTTTTGTGCTCTTTTGTTTATCTGCTGGTGACGTCTGTTCGCTCACCTGTTGCTGCACTGTGTCCAACAAGAGAACTCGGAGACATAGGCTACACCTGACAGTGAGAATTAAGTGTTCCGCGCCAGGATCGGCTTTCTAATCTCAGATCTCTGGGATTACTCCACCATTGGACGCGGCCTCTGTCTGTGATTTTTGGCTACAACTTTACGCACACTTTGAGCCACTTTAATGGCTCGCGTCTGTCGATAATTCGCCATGGATTAAACTTTCATTAATTTTATACCATGTTTGATCCTTGTGCCGTGGACAGATTTTGGATTAATTGCTGCAATGCACTCACGCTACTCTAAATAATGGTGATCTTCGGGTTCCAGCAGCGCGCAGCCGTACATTGGATTAAGGGACTTTCGACCTCTCTCCGATCAAGCACCTGTTTATTCCTTTGAGACTCTTTGACCTGTTTGTATCTTTTCACGGGCGATGGATGGCGAGCTGAGACCGAGGCTCTGTTTCATCACTAAAGGAGACCGCGGATATGGCTTTCACTTGCACGGGGAGAGGAATAAAGGCGGACAGTTCATTCGGAAAGTGGACCCGGGCTCCTGTGCGGAATATGCCGGACTGAAACCAGGAGACAGGGTGGTGGAGGTGAACGGGGAAAACGTGGAGAACGAAACGCACCACGAAGTGAGTAGAATAAAGTAAACAAGGGTTTGGCAGGATACAGTTAGCAGAAAAAGGCCAAGACGCATTACATGACATGAGACACAACAATAAGTCCACACTTGTACAACCACTTTTCCCTAGCCTGAGGAGAAGGAGGGGGCACCAAAATGGGTCAGTGATAGCTTTGTGTAATGGGAATCAGTGTAACTCTTTGTCCTGGTTAAACTATGGTATGTGTAGACCATACAAAGTATATTGGTAATACACACATTTTACGGAATTATACTGTTTGTGCGGAATATGAAATTAAATGATGTATAACGGAGAAACCAACAAAACTAGTTTCTATTCAACTCATCTGGTGTTGTTTAGAGTATAGGTATTGCATTCGCCATCCTCTATTTCTGTGTGCTCTTTTGTAGGTGGTAAACCGAATCCGGGAGGTAAAGTTCCGCACACGGCTGCTGGTGGTGGACAGAGAAACAGACGAGTACCTCCTGAGTCGAGGCTTGTCCTGCACCGAGGACCTGGCCATTGAGCTGGGCAACCTGTCCCCTCGCCCATCTCCCGCCAACACTCCCAGCTCCTCGCCCATCCCTCCCTTCCTGCTGAGGGAGAATGGAGTGCGGTCCCCTAGATCAAACCGCTCATACGCCCTGTCCACTGTACACCCTCTCACCATCTCCCGCTCTCCCACTCCCACTGTCACTGATGGAAAGTCTTCAAGAAACTCTGTGGCATCAAGCATAACGACAGACACGGAGGTGAGCTGCAACACACAGATGCAGGTTGATAGGATGGAGAGGTGTATAACACTGACCGAGGACGTGGAAGCTAATCTGGACTTGGCTCAGGAGCCAGGTCACTGTCTGTTACCTGTGTTAGGCCTGTAATACTTAAGTCACCAGACATCACCTCTCACGTCTGAGGCAATAAACAAGTAGCGAATATATTATTCTCACTCTTCTCTTCCAGTTTTTCTCCGTCAAAGGTAAAGCAGTCATTAATTCAAAGTAATCCCAGAACATTTCAAAGACTTTCTCACAGTCTTTAGTTTCCCTTAAATCTCTCACACTGGACCTAGATCCTTTGTCTGACAGTTTGATATAGGCTGTGAGTGGCGTGTGAACATCGCAAAAATGCATTGTTTATAAGGGGCCTCTCTGCGTGTTAACACCTTGCACTCAGGTAAAGATCTGCAGGTGCGGTGTGCTGATCCCGTTTCCTGCCATGTCAGGAGCACACTAAGCATTGTTAGTCGAATACAATGACCATTTCAGATGCCTGCTGAGATAGAGCCCTATTTGTGCACCTCTATAGCATTATTCGTACAACAGATGGAAATCCAAGAACTGGTGGAACAGGCGTAGTTAATAAATTATTTTATTTTAACTTTTTCTTGAGTTTACTGTATAATAAAGAGATTGATTTTAAGTGTATTAAAAGATCAGATTACGAGATTGTGCTGTTGCATAATCAAACTCTTCTTGTGAGACCTTGTGATTGCTGATCTCCAAATACTGCCTTAGTTAAAGTCAGCTTCGAGAAAAGGGTGCAGCAAAATACACTTCATGACGATACAGTGTATAAAGTTTAAGGTCAGAATCCACTGAAAAAAGCAACAAGAATTGTGATATAAATGTGTTGTGTTATATAAATATTGAGCTTTTGTTTTGGTTCATAACAAAGAGCCCCAGAACCTTCTGCCTACTTCATCTGTTTGGTCGAGGACACAGTAAATATGGGCTGTCCTTTGACTGGCCAGCATTGCTGTCACATTTCTGTAGCACAAGGTTCAGTTGAGTTGTGACAATGCTAAATCTGTTATGTGAACCGTGTCATATTCAATGAAAAGTCTTTCTCTTTGTCTTTCTCTAATGTAATCAAGTTAAGAGCTGCTGATAGTTAAGTACATTAACTTTGTCCAGTCATTTAGCACATTATCAAGTCATTATGTAAAAGGTTTCCTTGTGCACTTTTTGAGATTGCTCCACTGTACGCATTGCACCAATGCTTTTGCTTTACGCACCTTGGGACTGACGTTCACATCACTGAAAATGTAAACACAGACTCAGGTTTATTGTCGCATGATCTCATGGCATGGCATCAGACGCCCGTATATTCTTACATAATCCAAAGATGGTCACAGCCATAGAGGAAAATTTTGGATTATGAAACTATCTAAATTATGATTTATTTGGTAGGGACAGGGCATGTTAATGAACAAGTCACAACAGATTGTCGCCTTGGGCTAATTTCCATCCGCCGTCCCCCATGCGCACTCTCAAACTCACTGTCATTTCTCAAAAACAATACAATGTTTTTTTTTTATATACATAGAGTTCTCACTATTTTCTTTCAAAGGAATTTGATGGCTTTATTGGATAAGAGTCAAAGGGAGTGAAGAGCCGGGAGCATTGGGGGAGTCAGAACTGGAATCAACAATGCTAGTTTAGAGTATGTGACAGCAGCCTTATCCATTAGACTACAGGACTACAGCTTAAACATAGATCAAGATGAGGTTTTACCTAGTTTAAATCATGTTTAGCTCTGAAATGTGATAGTTGCTGATACTGTATAGTCTTGTAAAGAACTTGTAACCATCACTGGCCACTATGTTGTCTGTCTGTCTGTCTCTGTCTCCATGACAGGCTGTCTCTATGACGCTCCGTTTGTTGTCACTAAGGCATTGACAGATTGCGCTGCTCTTAAATGTTTGTAAAGTTTCCGCTTGCAGTAACTGTCTGCAGACTAACCCAGCAGACTCGGGTGAAGTGCCACACTGGTCTTCAGGATCAGGACTGGGGCAGATCCACTTAAGCCACGTAGACCACTGGCTAATCCGCCAACACACTTTCTCTGATTAGTTGTGCAAAAATAAATTGATTTAGTCTTATTATAGACCCACTTTACAGCTACAGGAAATTGTAATGGCACAACATATTATTTCACAGAAAATTATTTTCATACTGAGACATCCCTGGTTTTACATCGGGAACTCTTCTTGATGCAACTCTTCATAATCAGGCCTTGAATGTAAACAGAATGCATGCGTGACACATCGTCATTTTAGTAGCAACAGTTTTACATTATTAAGTTATTTCAACTTCAGATAGTAAATTTAGTTTAGTCACCTTTATTGTATTAGCAATGCTAATTTGTGTACTTTGTTAAATGGTTTAAGAAGAAGTAAACTGATTCATCTTATTACAAAAACGTTTTACACTTATGCAGTGATTCATTTAAGTACTTTTACTTGTCTGGCGTTTTTCAGATTTGAAAAAGAAAAACTAAAATAGTATTGCAATCCGGCCTATATAACAACTGCAACTTTCATAAAAGTCTGACGTGAATTCCATCTATCATTAATACCAAAAGATAATAATCCATGGTGAATTTGGATTGGATCAGGCCAGTTGGCCATGACTCTGTAGTTTAGTTTAACAATGAAAAATAATAATAAATGTTTTGTATCAGACATAAGCATAATAACACAGATGTGCATATACTTCCCTAACTTACTGTAATCTTGCAGGTGGAGCCTTCGCCCGAGCCAACACCTGAACTCCTGCCCCGCCTGTGCCACCTGCTGAAGGGCGACAGCGGGTATGGCTTCAATATCCATAGCAACAAGAAGAAGAGGGGCCAGTTTGTTCGATCAGTGGACCCGGCCTCTCCAGCCGAACAGGCAGACATGAGGCCTGGAGACAGGATAGTAGAGGTAAACGGAAATACATTTAGAGCATCTAATGTTAATCTGAACAGTGACTGTGACTGTGTTAGTGCTGGTGTCAGAAGAGTAAGATCAGAGACCATAACCATAACCGGATGGTTAGCAGTTCGAATCCCAGCTCCTGCAGGTGTACACTGTCGTTCTGAACATGGGCAAGACACTTCCGTGTCCACGTACACGGGTGTGTGGATGAGAGTGTGAATGAGTCAGTAGTTCTTTGATGCAAAGTGCTTTGATTGTTGGGAGAAAAGCGCTGTATAAATTGAGATTGTGCTACTTGACTCCAAAAAGAACATAAAATTGTAATCGATATTGTGTTTTTGTTTAAAAAAAATTCAAGAAAGGTTCCCAGCTAATTTCCTTTCACTTTTATGAATTAATAATAGGGCGGCACGGTGGTGCAGCGGTTAGCGCTCGTGTCTCACAGCAAAAAGATTCCAGGTTCCCACCTGGACGGGGCCTTTCCAGGGGAAACTTAAGCTACATACCTAGCTTACTCCCAGAGTATTGAGTACATGTAAAGTGCTGTGGTAGGCACTATACAAATAAAGTCCTTTCCTTTCCTTCCTAATAACTATAGAGTTGAACTTCCATGCAACTAATATTTATATATATTGTGATCCTACAAAAAAAATAATAAAAAAGTAAATACAAATTTTGCAACGATGCAGTTGAAGAAATACGTTTTTATGTAAGTATTCAATTTGAGATTTTTTTCTTTTTCACTTTCCTCACCAGGCTTTACAAAAATGCTCATTTGCTCAGTTTGAAACAATGAGACAGATATCAAACAGTGAAACATAAGAGCAAATGTTATTTCTACATCTCCCAGCGGTCGAGAGTGAAGCAGAAGATGGGTATTTGTCTGTGCAGTTCTTTGAAAGCGTGACTTACCGGTAACTTTACCACATTTCTGTTCCCTTGTTCAGGTGAATGGACTGAATGTAGATGGGCTGAAGCACTCGGATGTGGTGGCTTTTATCAGAGCTGGAGGTGATGAATTGCAGCTCCTTGTGGTGGATCCGGAAACAGATGAGCTTTTCCTTCGTCTGGGAATCACACCTACCTCCAACCACATCAAAGGTTTGTCTGAAGGACCTCTAAATGCTAAGACAAGACATTTTTGAATGGCTTTATTTCCAGAAACTGAAGTTGTAACCCCATAGTTTTTGTGTAATGATATGCAAACCTTTTCAAATCTGTGGAAGAATCGCTGCAATCGCAATTATCAATCACATAAATTGCTGTTTAGATGTATAGTCTACTAATCTATTGGCTCCCAAATATTTCACAGCATCACCTCATAAAAGTTACCACTAGGACTTGATCAGGACAAAACAATGGCTAAAAAGGGGCTAAAATAGACCTAAACCTGGACTAAATTATGACGGAACTGCAGTCTAAACCAAGAAAAGCCCAAACGCACTACAAAAACATTATACAAAATTATATGTGATGAAAATAAATTAAGACTACAATTGCAGATGACTCTTAAGTACCAGCAGTACCACTGAGTCACTAAAAGGTCAAATACGCACAAATAAAAATAAAAAAGTCCACATAAAAAGTTACATAGTGCATCTTTAAATGGAATGCTGTGGCCTGTATGTAATACTACAATTGGAGATGAAAAAAAAACAAAAAAACAAGCTAACAGCGATCTTAAGTAAGTAAGTAAGAAAGGGCTTTATTGTCATTGTACAACTGTACTAACAACTGTTAGTCCTGAGCTGCTGCGGCTGAGCCGCGCTGCCACTGTGGGTCAACCTGACCCGCATAACCTTGGAGGTCGGGGAAACTGTAGCACTCGGAAAAAACCTGGCTGGTTGCCCTCTGTCTCCTCTGATCCTCTGAAATGGTGCTGCGCCTCCTGGGTTTGTCCCTGTTTCAGAGCGCGGTGTCCTGCACTGGTCAGCTCCACCTCCTCCTTCCTCTTCCTCCCTCCGCTCCCACTGCTTCACAACAGTCTTTCACCATCTCTCGTTTGTCCTTTTTTGTTTGCTGTAGCGTCTCTTGTGACGCCTCGACTGTGCTGCAGCTGTGGGGACTCTTGGTACCTCTTCAGTGTCTCAGAAGAAGAAATGTGTAGGTCTCAAATGGGTTTAGCTGATAAGCTAACATTTTGTTTACCTTTAAAAAGCTGCTTTCTTCAGGACTATTTTAGACTCTCAAAGTAAACAAATCCACCAAACCTCCACAAAAACACGGCAAAGACCAGAAAAACAATGTTGAACACAGAAACCACAAATGCAGTTCACAGAAAAAGGAAAAAAACTCAGCTGCACAAGGAGAGAGGGAGGTCGCACAGTCATGTCCTGCTCACACGGAATTAATTTGTGTTTTTATTTCAATGCAAATTCCTTTCTGAATCAAATTTTAATGTTCACATTTTGCAGAGGTCTATGTGGATGAAGTCACCACTGAAAGCATCCCCCCAACACCATCTCCTACTATTGACCTCCCGTCGTCACACGCCCCGATCATAAACGTCACCCTGACCGACGGCTCAATCAGCCCCAAATCCCGGGCCAACGGGAGCACTGCGTCCCAGTCGTCCCGGAGCTCCACCACACAGTCTGAGATCAGCAGCTCTGATATGAGCATTCAGGTAACAGGGCAGAGGCGTGTGCGCAGCGAAATAACAAAGACACAAAAGAACAACAGCAAATGCTTCAGTGGTTTTGTGTTGCAGGTCCCAGACGACGATGACAGGTGTGTGCCAGACCTCTTTGCGGAGGGCGGCCTGCGCTTGAGTCCCACTGCGGCGGAGGCCAAGAAGAAAGCCCTGGCCGGTCGCACCAAAAAGCGAGCACCACCTATGGACTGGAGTAAAAAGAAAGAAATCTTCAGCAACTATTGAATCGAAGAGGTTTGGACATATGAAGAACCTGTTTTGAAGTAGGATGAGAACAACATAATCTGATTATCAACTACTCAACAAATCATGAGACTTTTGGGTTGAGGTCGTTGGAGAAATGTCACACTCAGGCAAAATAAGGACTAAAACAGGGACTTTATGTGTGAAGTTCAGTGTTGCTCTTGTTGCATTGTCTATGAATAGTGAGTGACTTATTCCTGTATGCACTTTCCCTCTTTAGTGTGTATGCTGCAGTATCAGCAAGAGTATCAGCTTTGTGTCTGGACTGTATATTTAGGTTTTGGTGAAAAATAGTGTTGTGTGCTGTGTGTACAGTCTCATCAAAGCTCTATCTGTCCAGTAGGTTTCTGCATATTTAATTTACATCGTCTAGTTTGCAAACTGATTTCCAAGACAATGTTTCCAATTTCACTGATAAATCGTGGCCCTCCAGTTGATTTTGTTCCATAGCTTGAGACCAATTGTCAATGGCAATTTATTTCACTGTAAATAAAGAAGAAATCATGCTTGAACTTAAAGCCACACTGCGGAACATTTCAGGTTATTGTTGCGAGGTACAAACATGCTCCTACTTCTCTGCTAGACACCAACTATGCCACTATTCCAGTGGGTCATAATGCATGTGTAAGAGGACCAAAGGTATGTAAACCTCATGTTTGGTTGCCTATAGTCAAAGTGAAGGCAGCCAGCAGCATCTCCATGGAGACGAGCCGGTGTTGTCCCACTCCCAGCAAAGTTACGAGTCAGGTCTGGGGAGAGGCGAACCCGTATATAAAGACGTGTGGCTTTGAGGTAGTTTTGATCAACACCAGTAATGAAATAAGATATTTTATTTTGATTTACTGATGTTACACGGTATGGCTTTAAAGTCTTTGTGGCATGAATGAACAAATGTTAATCTTGTTAAATGTACTTTGCCCTTGTAATTAAGCTTCAAACAATGTGAAATAAACTATGTACATGATGCTATACAAGGTGTTTAATATCATATTGGACTCCTCCTCCAAAAGAGAACAACGGTAAATCTTTTGGGACGTCGATAAACAAAGAGCTGAATAAGACAAGTGCATGAGGAAAACAGGAAAAGCCAGCTCATGTCCTTCAGATGGAGCTGCTCAACTCCTGTGCCCTAAATTTTACACACCGAACAATGAAGACCTTCTCACAGTGTCTGTATCAGATGCACAGATATGAATATAAGGCTGGTCTCGATCCCACGTCTGTAAGGAGCACGGGTGGAAGAAGTGCTCAAAATCACAGAGAAACTAAATGGGACAAATATTATTGTAAAAATAGAAGTCAGATTTTAATTCCGTTTTATGGGGAAACTGGAGAACCCAGAGGAACCCCACACAGACAAGTGGAGAACATACAACTCCACTCTGACTTGGGTCTTCCACACTGGCTTGAGACGCCATGTAGCTGTCTGAGAAAAATAATATTTTGGGGTTTAAGTTTATATTCAGTCCATATATTGAGCCAATACTTTCCAGTACTACCATAAGATAATGACACTTACTTCCACTGCAAATGATTGTTAACTACATAACACACAAAGGAAAGTTTTCTTTCTGCAAAAAGTGAATAAAGAGTTATGTTTAAGACAAATGTACTGAGCAAAGTAAATCAGAGTCTAGTGCTTCATACCAATTCCATCAAAAGTTGTTTGCCTGCGGATCATATTAGTAAAGAATAAAAGATGCCCTCCCATGTAAGAGAACCTGGTAATTATAGTCCGATGGTGAATCAGATAGACGCAGGGCTAGGGTTTAGTGGGGAATTTGTGACGAGTCACTGAACCCCATTGTCTCCTGTGGGTCCCACAGCAGCAGAGGAGCTCAAAGAGATGCCTAAAGAGGCTTTGATGCGAGCAAGCTGGAATTTCTGTCCTAGATAAATATTCATTCACATGGGAAACCATAATTGTGGGCTCAAGTCAATATAAAGGTTTAAGTTTACAGGAACAGATTTACCATGTTTAAATAACATAACAAGCGAGTCTTTACAGGTGTTTTAATAGATTACAAATAACTTGTGTTATTACTGAGGGGGCTTATCTCTCCTCACATCTGATGTGTAACTTCACTAGGAGCGGGAGCTTGTCTCCATGAAGATGTGGTTACTTTGCCTCGACTAAGTAGCCAAATGGATTTATAATGTCTGATCCGGCTCCAAATGCTTTACTTTGGTAACCCACTGCAAAAAGAGCATTGTAACTGACTTGTATGTTTAGCATCACAGGAATGTTTAGTCATAATTCAAATTCCCCTTATATAACAACCTGGAAGGTTCCGCAGGGTGGCTTTAAACAGGATAGAGATCAAGCATTACCAGCTGGCACTATACTTGTAAAACCGTACATGTGTTGCCATGGATTTGTTAAGAAAGCCCCTTGTCCCTCTCGACTATAACTTTCTAAGGAACTTCTCAATTAAATACTATATTTGTGCATTTGAGTCACATTCACATTTTCTGGTCAGCGTAACAATTCTCAAACCTACAACAGAATGCACTGATTGGATGGAAATTGCAGCATGGTGGCGCAATTATTAGCGCTCGTGCTTCACAGCTAGAAGGTCCAGGTTCAATCCTCGGCCGGATGGGGCGTTTCTGTTTGGAGTGTGGAGCTCTGTGTAGGTTTCCCCTGGGTACTCCAGTTCCCCCACCACTAAAAACATGTACAAAAGGCCGGGTTGAGTGAGAGCGCAAGTGGGGGCCAACAGAAATTAGGCTACAATCCGGTATGGCGTGTTTTCATGCATGAGTCCCACATGTGTTCATTAACATGCACTGTCCCGACCAAATAAACAACAATACTGAGATAGGATGGAAATAATGAAAACAAGGATATCCTTCTTACATATTTTTTCAGCAAAAAACTAAACATATATCCAAGTAATTACTAGTGTGCCATGTCTCCAGAAGTAATTACCAATTAATTACCAAGAGAATGCCTGATTTCTGAAAATAGGCAGGTTGGGCTTGTTTAGTCCTTGGATGGGAAACGGAGAGATTATGGAGTGAATGAATAATGCATGAAATTGTAGATTCACTTTGAGCATCTGGGACAGACTAATGCATCATCCTTAGGTTAATAATAAAACATATTTACTCTTTTAGGTTCTATGCTATTTCCACCGTACTACTGCCATTGTAGTCCTGGGTGCTGTAGAGTAAAATGCTACTTTTTGTTACAATCTTCCTTTCAGTCCATTCACACGTGAACAACTTAAAAAGGTTCAGTTTATGGATCATGTAAATTGAGCCTGGAGTTGCTGAAAGGAGGACACAGATATTGGCATGATGTCATTATAGGGAGGTTAAAGTGCAAACCCAGACAAACAGAAGCAAATCTAATACCACCTATCAATACATTACCATACCATTTAAAAAATGGTATGGTCAAAGTACCAGAAGGAGGAAATGGGTACTTGATTGCTAATGGGTGTCACAAAGTGCTGTATACTTTAAAGGTCAGATCTAACTAATAATGAAGTATATTGTGGTTGTTACTATTATACTATTGCAGTTGTTATTGCCATTGTTATTGCTATTGCTGTTGTGTTGTTATCATCACTATTTTAACTTTAAACTTTAAATGTAACAGTCTAGGATTAATACCTAACAATCTGTGGATTATTCTTAGAATCCAACTCAATCGATTCAGACAGCAGTACTGCTATTGATGCTGATGGTAATATAAAGGAAATAAATTCTTAGAAGTAAAACATGCACATATCTATGTACTCCGCATTCAACATAACCCGTAGTATAGGGCAGACATGTGGGGCCGGCAGCTCGAGGAAACTCTCTTCTGGCAGCAGACTCCTAAAATTTGTCTCTTTTAATGCATAGTATAGGACACTTAACAAATGATGGTCCGGTTGCTCGGGGGCTGCTCCCCTCTGGCAGCTGGTCCAGTCACAGAAAAGAAGAAAAAGAAAGAAAAGCCCCGAATCCCTTTTAACACATATCATTAAGACCATTCTTGTTATCATGAACATCAATCAGTCTGCGATTACTGTACCTTTCATGAATAAATGTGGAGTATTTTATGTATCATTCAAACACTTTGATACAGAGTAATGTTATATGGGTTGAAATGGTGATGGTGAATAACGGTAATGCCAACATGGTAATGAATTCTGTATGGGAGACAGAAATAATACACTGGTTGTAGCGTGTGAGATACTGTGAATGTTGACCTGGTATAATGCAGTGTCGCATTGTTAATATGTAACCAACTCGGTTGATAGTTGTTTTGTAAAATGGTAAGAAATATGCAGTGTTGTTAGTTATTGTTATTGAAGTTTATGAACAGGGGTGGGAGTCAATAAGCTTGTCTTCTTCCCACTCCTTTTCGAGCTGTAATGTAAATTATTTTTCTTTTTCTTTTTTCTTTTATTATGTATATATATATTTCTGTTTTCTTTTCTTCTTTAGCTCGAAATAAAATATTCAAATCAAATTTTTAAAAACTTGTATGTGAGTTTTAAGTTAACACATCAAAAACTTTGAAATAGAAAAAGGCAAGTGGCAATTGATTCACACAGAAATAAAGGTCTGCTAAATTACAACAAAATCATGCTCTTTATTGGATATTAAAAACCACTTTGTTCAGTCTCTCTGTCTGTTCCCCATCTTTTTTTGCAGGTAGTTAAAAAAAACGCTCACATCCTTTTATCGGTTTTCCTGATCATCATCACACACTGTTATGTTCAATACAAAAATGTTCATAAAAACTAGAAACACTAAGAGTAACAAGTGGAAAAAGCTCTGACCTAAAATATTTGAGTTCAGATTGTCACGTGTTATTTATTAATGCTTGATTTAATGTTCGAATGGTCACAGTCTAGGTCAAATTCAGTGTCTACAATTTATTTACTAATTACAGGAAAATAGAAACCTCTGTGGTTAATTTTGCTGGAATAATGTCACTTCATTGAATCTTTGTAGCCTTTCACCTCATATAAATCAATCAGGCAAAACATTATGACCACTAAAGTGACTAACATTAATCAAAATAAACGAAATGGTCCAAAATTCCCCTCAGAAACAAATCTTCATATCCAATATGTCCACAAAATAAACTTTAAACCCAAAATGCCTGTTTAAGTTGAGATCTCTGAATTTTATTTTCACCTGCAGTGTTAACCCAAAAGCTTGTGCAACTGCAAAACCACAAATTACTCACTTTTGATATTAAATTGCTCTGATCGGCGTGTTCCGACAATGTTAGCATCAATCAACATGACATCACAGGGTTTATACCGGTGGCAGCATGTCAAATTTAATGCTTTTAATGCCATTTTAATGCCTAAATACTATATTTTTAATGCCTCAAATACAAAAAAAAAAACTTGGCATATTTCCTTTTGTAAGATTGGATGCAATCAAACAGGGGAATGAGGGGAAAGTTTGAGATTCAAAACTAAGTTGGACACAGCGGGCAACTTACGCAAGATTGTGTAAAAGCTCAAGTCACAACAGCAGCAGAATTAGTTTTAGACGAAAGTGTTAGTGTTTTTGACAAATGTATGCAGTAAAAAATGTTGAGCAATGTTCTTGTCTCTAAGAAAAGAAGAAATGTAGGTTTAATGCAAGTTTGATTCCGATTTAATTCTTTTTAACCAAATCTTAAAGCTTCTTGACACGAGTGCTCACAGTCGATAGCCCAAGGTAAAGCCTCTATAGAAAGCTAAGACCTACAAAACTGAGCTGTAAGCTTCTTCCTTGTTTTTGTAGTCAGGTTTTTGTCATTTTTTCATTGCACTTTTGTCACCCTCTCAGGTCAAGAAGCTTTTAGGTGGAAAGAGTTTATGTAAGGATTAAACAAGCTGTCGTGGTGTTCCTCCGCAAAGTGCACTAAAACCGTATAATGGACTTTTTTTAAGGAGTTATTTTATGTTTTAAGCCGTTTTACCTGACTCTAGTTCCAACTCAAATGTTTGTTGTTACTATGGAAACAGCTGCAGTGGAGTGATATAGAACATGATTTAACTGTTGCCGGACTAACTGTGCGTTATACAGTTTTAACGCAGACCATGACTTTTAAAGGCCTTAATTTTGACTTTTAATACTTTTTTTAATGCCTGGTGTTTTAAGCGCAAAGGCTGGCAAGCGCAGTCAACGTCACGTAACATAATGCTCACAAGTGGTCATAATGTTTGGCCTTCTTGATGCGTGTTGAATATAGAGATAGCAGCTGGCATTTCCGCTTACATTTGAGTGGCATTTGCTCTTTGGCAGTGTCCTAGCTTTTTACTTTGCTGTGCTCTATTCTGACTTGGAGGTGCTGCGTTGGTGTGTAAAGGGTGATTTATTACTTTGAAAATGTTTTATGCATACCGAGCCACACACGCACACGTCCGCACGTACACAGTAAAACAGACACAGAGCATGCATACATGTTAAAGCAGTGGTTCCCAACCTTTTTGCTTAAAGTCCCCTGCGCGTGCTGTAGTCGGGTCGCGGCCCCCCTCCAGCCTAAAACTGTGGCCCCCTCAAATGTACCAAAACATGAAAATAATTGGTATCAAGTATTTTTTCAAACAAATACACTGAAATTGGAGTGTTTAATGCATCTGTAGACCTTACTCAGTCACATTTGATGACTTTAGACCATTTAATTTGCTCAAATACTATCATTTATGACCTGACCCTCTGACCAAGAAAAGCTTTGCCCCCCCCCCTGCAATGCCAGCCCCCCAGGTTGGGAACCACTGTATTAAAGGAAATTGAAACCCCTGCTGTTAACGACTCAAACCATGCGTGTTGAGAGAAAGTACTCATGCATACACACATACACGCACACACATACGCACCTCAATATGGCAACATGTTAGTGGTTGTAAAAGTGCGGATTAGTCGCAATTTCACAAGTCGATTTTATTTGCCATTCAGTATTGGGATATTTTTGCCAGTCAAAGACACTTAATTTCACAGTGCAACACAGTATGACAAACACTGACATTAGGGTCAAGACAGATCAGATATGGGTGAGGTTAAAAAAATAAAATACAAAAAAAAAGTTAAAATAAAATAAAATGTGCAAAAAAACAACTTAACAGTCACTGAAAATAGCATTAATTTAAAAAAAAGGAGCTTGTTACTTGTGCGAATTTATGTCCACTATTGAAAACAAATCAGTAGCAGCAAAATAAAATAAAAATAAAAAACAACAGAATATGGACCGTTTTGAAACGTTATTAAGAGCACAACGACATTGAAGATTACTGTTTTACTCAAGATATCAATATGGCATCAAACGGGTATCAGTACGGATGTGGACACGGACACGCACTCACTCAGACAAACGTTCACAGTTACAGGCGCAAAGACAGAGCGGCGGAAGTCAAGTTTAAGCTCAGTACCATGTCAAATAAACTACGCATTTTAACACACCGTTTTCTTTTCTTTTTTCAACAAAATGCGGAAAAGTAGGAGGCTCTTAAAAGGACTGCACATGCACACGGACACATACGCACAAAATCCTAAAGACGACTACAACTAAAGTTACGGATTTCTCTTTCTTCTGCTTTTTTTTCCCCGAATGAGAAAAAAGCAAAATGTGTTAGCCCTAGACCTCCGTTTCTAAGAAGAATGCTTTCTGTGCAGCCAAAAGCGAAGAGATTTCTTTTAAACTCCCAATACAAGGACAAAAAAAATATGATAGGAATATAACAAATGTGAGTCACTGTAGAACGAAACAAAGGTTATCTTACAGCAAAAAAGTACACTATGAATGAAGTGATTTGTATAGAGATCCCCGGAAAAATAAAGATATCATCGCCCAGAAATGGACAGTTTAGACGTGTACTCCTCTGTCCCCAAGTACATGTAGTAGATCACAAAATGTCTAAATTATATTGCCACCCACAGTCATGTCTAGGTACTGCATGTACAGTTTGTGCAATTGTTTTGAGTCTCTGTAATGGTCTGTCGCATGGTCGGTCAAGCTACTCTCAACTTTTAAGAATCCCGTGAAAATCTCATCTGTCCCTGTCGCCCAAGCTAAGTAACAGACCTCTCGAAGGCTCTTAATCCCTGCTTTGTAAACATCTTACCTCCCTGGCTATCCCTGAACTTTCATTGGTTGCTCTCGCTCTCTCCTTCATAGATCCAACTTGCCGCTGGCTTCTTCTCCATCGTCCTCTATCTGTCCCTACAGTTTTCTGTGTCGGGTCCCTGCCTAGTTAATCTAGAGGTGTCCCCCTGTCCACCCTCCCTCCCTCCCGCCCACCCTCCCTCTATGGACAAACACATAGGGCGTGGGGGCCGTCTTTCGGGGGCCGCTAGCATCCCTCTCCCTCCCCCAGATCAGGGCAGTGCAATACACAGATGGATGAGTTTCCCATTCACCCTCCTCCTGCCGAAGCACCTGCAACAACAAAAATCTAAAGTTAACGTGACCAAACTGCGCCTCGTTCACCGCATGCAGAACTGTTCTGACTTACCTCCGCAGGTGGGTGTAGAGGCTCTAAACACCGTAGCATGCTGCCAGTCTTTCTTTCAGAAGAGGGGGAAACTGTTCAGAAAACTGCTGCCAGTTCTCCTCCCCGACTTGTTCTTTGAAACCATGCAAGATCTGAAATGACAAAAAAAAAAGGGCTTAGGACAATCATAACAGAAGAAGCACAAATATGACACGAACACTACTAGCTGGGACGGTACACTTGTCATGATCTGATACTCAGGGGCCGATGCGATACGTATTGCAATACAGTAAGCAATTATAAGTAATATGTTTACCTTAAAATGTGTAAAAGTTTATAAACCAAATGCCAATTGACATTTATGGAAGTGTTAAAATTGAAAAGTGCATTAACCTCTGATCACCCGAGCGCATTTTCTCCAGTTTGGCTTTACCCAAATCTTAAAGCTTCTCAACTGGAGTTTACAGCCTATAGGCCAGTGTAACGCCTCATTTAAAAGCCAACAAAACTGATCATAACATTTTTGTTGTGTTGTTGCCGCGGTTCTGTCACATTTTTGAAGTTGTTTGTCACTCTTTTGTTGTGTTTGTGTTGCCTTTTTGTTGCATTTTCATCATATTTTCGATTTGGGTGAAGCCAAACTGGAGAAAATAGCTCGGTTCAGGTGGGAGTTAAATGTAACAAAGTGCTGTGTAACTGTTACTGAAAAACTAAAAATGCCTCCAAACAAGTATTGCAGCATAAAGTAATGCGATCCGATTTATTATTTGATTGGACTATTCCGAAACACAGCTAGCCAGAGTGAATTATAACTCATACAAGACAACAATACCATCTAGGAATGTCAAGATTAACCTGTTTAACAATTACCGAGGTTATAAAAGCTCACGGTTGGTTAAGACCGACAGTAAACTGCTGTCAAGTCTCATGAGCCATAGCGCATGCCAAAAGACATGAAGTCAGTGGAAAGCTAACCGACTCAGAAATATAGAATTGTGACATCCCTAATATAAACCTGCAGGCAGTTCAGTACCTTATAAAACATGTCTCTCAGATCATCTTTAGGGTTCACCCAGGAAGCAACAGCGTCACAGAAGAAGATGAAGTCCTGCTCAAGCAAAAGAGGGGTATGAGACAAGCCCAGCACAAGCTTAAACCACTGTAAAACAAAGCTGACTCGCACCTGCACTACTCCTCCGGGGTTAACGCCAATCATCATGCAGATCCCGCGGAAAGCAGAGTCTTTCTCCTCATTGTCTCGGATGTTTCGTAGAGATGTACACCTGGAGCGTAGATAAATCATTAGGGAAAGAAATGTGCCTCAAAAAACATGGCACTGTACTGACTTACCATGGGCGGATGAATTGAGGCAGCATGGGGGCAACCTCTTGAGGACACACGTAGCCCAATCGACCAATTGTGATGGCTTAAGGAAAAAGATATTACCAAGTTACAAAGAGCTTTTACAAACAACCCTCACATCACTTTTCTATTTAACTCTGATAACTGTCTGGCCTCTGCATGAGGTGACAAAAGCAGTACCGGTGTTCTCCAGCAGGGTCTTAGGGGTGTTGGGACGATTGATAATTTCAACCAGCTGATTGAGTACCATGGGGATGTAGGGCTGCATCTCCACTCCTGATGCGCAAAAGAAAAGAGAAAGCAAATCAGACTACAAAGTATATTCTGTAGTATCTATCATTTATAACAAACTTTTTACACAAAGTATAAAACTTATCAAAATTGGACTAAATGTCATAAACTACGTGAGAAAAACACGCAACTTAAATGCATCACTACAGCATTTAACCTCTTAACCCCCACCCAGACCAAGCACATTTTCTCCAGTTTGAATCAACCCAAATCTAAAAGCCTCTTGTAAAAAGCGTCAAAAGAGCAACAAAAACGAAAAGCAACAAAAACGCAACAAAAAAAACGTCAACAAAGTGACAGAAAAGCCACAAGAAAGTCAAAAAAGTGACAAAAACGCAACAAGAGAGTGACAAAACAACACAACGAAAAAGCTTCAAAAATGTGACAAAAACGCGGTGACAACGCAACAAAAACTCAGGATCAGTTTCAAATGAGGCGTTACTCTGACCTATAGGCTGTAAGCGCCAGTTGAGAAGCTTTTAGATTTGGGTAAAGTCAATGGGTTAAGGTGGGTGTAAGAGGTTAATGACATGATCTCTGATTAAAATGAAGAGTAAAATAGCAGATGACCCTGGAGAAGCCCAAGTACCACCAGAAAGAACACATACCACAGTTTGAGAACCCCATATCCATAACATTAATTTACCCATCTGCATGCAGATCTCCCCGATGGCCCAGGTAGCATTGTTGCACACGGAGATAAATTCTGGATTTAAATTCTTGCCAAGGATAGGCATAAATTCCGCTAAAAGACATAAAGGACATTTTAGATTGGATCAAAGCGATACCATTTTCAATGTTTGAATGTGAAGATGAGATTTATTACCAATACAAGGTTTGACATGAGGGAAGCAAGCCTTTGTTAAATCTCCGAGGAGGGCGAATGAACTCTGTCTCACTTCGGGCATTGTATCCTGTGAAAGCAAATACTTTTACACAACGGTGCCCAACGTACGGACCGTTACTTTGTTTGCAGTCGAACTCGCCTGCATGCACTGGAACAGCAGTGTCATGATGTTACTGCGCGCTACAAGCGTGTCCACGTGTCCTCCCAGTCCCTCGGCCAAACCGCTCAGAAGATCCAGAGCAACGATCATAAAGTCTTTGTCTGGCGCCTCGTATTGATCTGGCTGTTGGCTGTACATCTACATCAAGAAAGACAGAAGAAAATAAAAAAAGAGTATGTATGTGTGTTAGGGCTGCAAAATACTAACTGTATTGATTTATGGGATGTAACATTTTGGCACAGCAAGTTCTAGTATTAAAAAACAATCACATTTCTGTCCTTTTTACAAGCAAAGGAGCAGAAGTCAGTAGGTGTCAGTATTGAGTTATGAAATGTGTTATTTCTTTTGACCCTCAGTTCATAACATTGAGGTCTCAAGAATAAAAACGATGCGCACACCCTCTATATTACGATATCTTCACGCTATACTGATAAAGTGATACTGCGGTGACTTTGCAATACATTGTGCAGCTGTAACGTGTATATGAATAAGCAGATGTTAAGTGACTGAAATGCACCATGGCCTGGGCGAGTGTCTTCTGGACCAGCGTGACGCAGCGCTGGTAGACGGGCTCACAGTACGGCAGGAAACCACTCTGCAGCGCCGTGGCGACAGAGGACAGACACTCGAGCAGAGGGAAGAGATCCTTATCCTCATCTTTCAGCTCGTTCCATTTGGCGATCAGTGGTGGCATCAGCTTCTGTATGTACTCCTGAAGAAAAGACAGTGAGTCGGTGTTTTGTGAACAAATATTTCATCAGTTCTATTTACAGACCTATTTATTACTTCCATTTATTACGTAGGAGTCTGACACTGAAATCGTTTACATTTATTTTCTATTGGTAAGATTTACAGACTGATTAATAAGAAGAGTGGCATACATTAAAGATGCATTATGCAACTTATGTGAAAAAAGAAGTTGATATTAATGCGTATGAGTGGTGAGCACGGCGCCTTTACTTTCCATCACAGTGGTTTCTAGGACGTTCCAGGATCAAGTGTTTGGAAGGTTTTCACTGCAGACGGACCACCAGAAAACTTACAAAACTGTTGATCCTGGAGCATTGTAGAGGCCACCATGACGGAAAGTAAAGGCGCCATGCTGACCACTCATACAACCCCTGGGTCCACTTTTTTTTAAATAAAAAGTTGCATAATCCACCTTTAAAGGAATAGGCCACCGTTTTTACATACTGAGACATGTTCTTACCTTAGCTTAGAGGAGTTCATTTGTACCTATCTTGTCTTCACGTGTGCCTTCCGTAACATAAACACAGCACAGACGGCGTTAGCATTTAGCCTCCTCCTCCTCAGCTCCAAACGAGGTGAAGATAGAAGCTACCAAACTCTTCCACGTTTTCCCCATTTAAATATGGTTACGTGAAGTGTTACACTATAAAGTATAATTGCACAAAATTAAACAATGTGGATTTTCTAAGCGGATAAAAAGGGGAACTATATTGTAAGGCGTAACAATACCAGGAGTAATTCGGCATCCGCACAGTAAAGTGAAGATATCACTGCGCGGATGCCGAATTACTCCTGGTATTATTGCGCCTTACAATATAGTTCCCCTATACTTTATAGTGTAACACTTCACGTAACCATATTTAAATAGGGAAAACGTGGAAGAGCTTGGTAGCTTCTATCTTCACCTCGTTAGGAGCTATAGAGGTGAAGAGAGAGGCTAAATGCTAATGCTGTCTGTGCGGTGTTTACGTGAGGGGGGCACACGTGAAGACCAGACAGGTACAGATGAACTCGTCTAAGCTAAGGTAAGAACATATCTCAGTATGTAAAAATGGTGGCCTATTCCTCCACTCTAGGCACTCATCAATCATAGTTTTGCGGTTTTTGAACATTCATAAAAATCTAGGTCTGTGGTAAATTCCCTTCACTGCCCATGATATGGAAAGGAACAGCTTCTGAATAAGCCTGAGTGTAGATGTAGCCTTCCCTTACGAACTGAAAATCATTTAATTTGAACATTTCCGGTATCAGATTTCAACACAAAAGAAGAATGAAAAAAATAAACAGATGGGAAACAAATACATCCGGAACGCCCTGAACGCAGTATTGTGATGAAAATAGACTTACAGGTTGGTTTAGATGGTGTCCAACAGAGTCCGCCAACGTCCCAATGGCGTCATAAAGGATGAGGAGGTTTTTGTGCTGGTATTTTCCGAAAGCAAAAACCAGGGTGTCCAGGATGAAGCTCAGGTAAGGCACCAGCTCTGTACATGCTTCCTCTTCGAGAGTTGCAAAAGCACTGAAGGAAAGAGTCACGATAAGAGAATGAACAAACATCAAAAGTAAGTTAGGGTTTCCCCATTAAAAGGCTCTGTACCCCACTTGTTTCCATTTTAAAATCATGACAGAGCTACGTATGATAGTCTTGGTCCACACCCATTCTCAACAGGGATGACTGTATAAGCACGTCTCACAACTTTCAGCGTAACGATAATTCTGACAACTCTTAACATCGCATCAGCTCAACTTGTGGGTTTGCAATGGCTAAAAATATTATTGACAGTGCATAGCAGTCTTTTTTTCCCTGGAAATGTCAGTGAAATAAACAGCGAGGATGCAAAACAAATTTCACTCTATGAGAAAAAAACAAAACTCTTGTAAAATAGTAGAGAATACAGTGACAGGCAGAACAATACATTACAAATTGTTCCTGAGTGACATTTTACCATAGGAAATGTATTATATGTTTATATATTGACTCCAGAGTCAATAATAAACACGGTGAGGCTGCGTTTCAGTTTCATGCAGCTAAAATCTGGAACAGTCTTCATGAGGATGTGAGACAGGCCTCAACTCTGACAATGTTCAAATCCAGGCTGAAAACAGCTCTTTTTACCCGTGCATATGAAAACTGAAAGTATTTTATCTGCACTCTTGCCTTTCACTGTCATTGATTAACTTTATGTTGATGTTTTATTGATTGATTTTATCTGTTTTCTTGTAATTTTTTCTGCAACTGTGAAGCACTTTGAATTGCCTTGTGTATGAATTGTGCTCTACAAATAAACTTGCCTTGGCTTGCCTATTACATAAACCTACTCAAATACGGATCACCTGTGCCACTACAACCTCAGCAGAACAATGTGGTCAGTACCTGCACGCCGCCTCTTGGACCCGCTTGTTACTGTCCAGGATACGTTTGAGCAGCTCGGTCATGAGTGGTTTGAGATGGGCGTCGGGGGGCTGGCTGACCACCCAGTGAGCGTAACGACTGAGGGTCCAGCAGGCTATGGAGCGCACTAGAGCCTTCTTGTCACACAAACACTGAATAAGGTGAGGAATGAGCTCCGGCAAATAGGGAACCATCCCCTGCATACAACCTGTAAAAGCACAACACACATTCAAGCAGTTAGTTTCACACAGCAGAATTAGACTTTAGATGGAGGGACTTACAACATTTGTATTCTAAAAAGAACCCTCAGAACCCCTTGAGTGTCAAAACAACTAGTAACAAATGCCATAACTCAAAGCTGAGACTCATTTGGCTTTTGTTGACACACTGAAACATCTGCATAAGTCAATGTGCAATTAACTGTTTTTGAAATAATTCTATCAACCTAAAATCTACGATATTGACCTTATCATTATTTATTGAGAATTATGTCCACAATCTTGCCATATTACTTTGTGGCTAAAGGTTCTTCTGTTTGTACTGGCAGAGCAGGCGATGAACTTTGTGCCACTTTTTGTTTCTTGTGGATTATTATGGTCAGAACAAAAATAAAAACAACTTAAGAACCTTAATTGAAAATATTGACTGTAACCATTTGTAATGTGACAGCTAAAAGGCAGCCATAGACCACCATAGGATCCTGACCGATCCTCCATCTCAAGATTAGACCTCTTTGAAATGTTGCAATGCCACATGAAGGCAGCCTAAAGCTGTGGTTCAAGCCATCCTTGAACCTGATACAAAATGTGTGCGTGTGACTTTCACGCACCTTCAGCAATAGCCCCTAGGACCAGGATGCCAGACTCTTTGATGACCCAGTCGGGGTGGAAAAGCAGGCCTTTAAGGAGGGGTAGAAGATGGGGCAGCAACTCCTCACGAAACACATTGGCCAGAACATCCAGGGCTGCAGCTGAACATTTCCCTGGTGGATGCAAAAGTAGAAAAATCTCCATGGTTATAAACAGTGAAAAAACTCAAACACTAATGAGACATATCATACAAAAAGCTTTTAACCATATTGTAACGTTGCTCCCTCATAAAAAATATATGAGTAATATTTTGTTTCTTTCCCGCAGTTTTGATTATTTACCTGAACTATTATTACTGTCTAGGCTTCTACTGCTGCTGAAGCTCTCTAATCTGTATTCCTTGGATTTTGTTGAGTCATAAACATAATCCAAAGGTGTCCTCTACATTTTTAAAGCCCATAAAACATCGCCATAGCAGTTCTGCAATCTGCATTCAAACTGGGTTTATCACGGTGCCATGGATTTAATAGCATGCTTTTGGGTAAACGTGAAGGCTGACATACTGTTTTTAGCATGTTTGAATCCCCCCTGCAGCCAGCGAAGGGCGCTCAAACCAAACAGACACAAACCAACATAGCTCTAGGGATAAAGTCTAATTTCCATACACAGAAATTATCTCAAGTTATAAGACGTAAAATATAGGTTTATAAGCCAGTTATGCATGATATGTCCACTTGAAGGTCTCTGTACACTTGAAGTGTAGTTGACTGTAGCTACTGTGTAATAGATCAAAAAACAATTACTGACTGTCTAGGCTTCTCAAAACAACCAGGAGCAGAAGACAGTTATGATGGTGATTTGGGTAAAGTTAATGTGATGCGTAACTTACGAAGATTCCAGTCAGACAGTGTATCATCGTCGTCATCTTCATCGTCATCGAAGTCCTCCCCTCCTCTCCCTCGCCGCCTTCGTGCTGCAGCGTCACGGTTCTTGACTTGTGGAAACGTGGCTTGATGTCCTGCTCACTATCAGGGACTGTTTCGTCCTCCTCAACATCTCCCTGTACAGAAATCAGTCAACAACATTTAAAACAAGCAGTGAAAGTCGAAGGAGAATTTGTATTTTTTTATGATTGGGAAAATGTGTACCTTCAGTAGAATAATGTCAATTTCAGAATATTTCATGCCATTGACCAAAATTGGAATCAGCCTAAAAATAAAATGAAAATAAATTAAATAACAGATCAGGATGGAAATATTTTATTTAAGTACGAACTTACTGGACCAGGTGACCAGTCAAGGCCTCTTTACAGATGGGCTGCTCAGCAAGTGTTAACCAGAACTCACAGGCTTCCAGAGCTACATTCTCATCTGGGTCTTGGGTCCTCTGCAGCATGTACTAAATAAAGAAAAATAGCAAATGGTGTTATGAAAAGTGGTTTATGATGTGATAATGGGTGGATGATTAGATCTACAGCTCACCTGAATGATGCTGTGCATGTGGGGGATGAGACGATCAATGCGGACCTCCAGCAGCATCACCAATGCTCTGCACACGTTCTTCCGGACTTCACAGTCCTCATCGCCAGCCAGAACAAATAAACTCTGCAAATTAAAAGGAATTGAAAATATAGTTGCATTTTCCACCATTTATACATACCATGAAAAGATAATGAGACTGAACACAGCTGAATTAAAAAAATGCTAACCTCTATAAAGGTGTCAATATTATCCATGAGCGCTTGGGCACGACCAATGATGAACTGGTTCACACAGGCTATGGCATGGGATCTACGGGGAGCACATATGGACTGTTACTGATAGTGTGAAAAAGAATCATGCTTTTTTTCAAAATGCAGCGCACAAATTAATTTATTTTCCATCAGAGAATTGGAAAAATACAACAATTAGTTCTACAACATTCCTCCTCTGCTTACAGATGGGACGTGTTTGTTTGAAATGAACTCCAACAAAACACACACATTTACTCGAAGCAGGCCACAGTTTGTTTATAAACATTAGCTCATCTCTTTTGGCTTTATAGTTCAAGTGACTGTTCATAGTGTGAGTCACCAACCTTATCTTCGGGCTGCAATGCTTGAAAAACTGGAGAAACTGGGGGATCATGATGTTTAGAGGTCGGTTCAGAGCATCACTGTCCAACAGCTCAGATGAATCTTCACAGATCTTCTGAAGTGCTCCAAACGAACCCTTAAAATAACAACAACAGGTCAAACGATGACAATAGACTATAAAGAAAAGGTTTGAATTCTATAAAAGTTGAATTAGCCTAACCTCACAGGTGTTGTAGTCCTCTGAATTCAGAAGATTACAGAGCTGGGGCAGCAGCTCGGGCCAAGCCTTGAGCTCCCCTTTAGAAGCTATGGTTGTTATCAGGATTCCTTCGTTCCCAAAAACAAGAGCAGACAATCATACACGACCCAAGAAGAATAAAAGGACAACCAGTCCAAACAAATTACAGCATCTAGAACTTCAGCCTCTACTCCCACACAGCCACATTACCTGCTAAATTTCAACCTCCTACATACGCATAGTGAACTGACTCACAGTGTGCAGACATGCTGTAGATATTTTCTTATGCAAACACCCACCAATAGTAGCTCTGATAAGCGGTGAGGGGTCTCCAATGTTATTGAGGCATTCACGCTTGATGAAATCTGCCACGTTGGGGGGAAAGTTTTGGTAATGAGCCTTTACATTATTCTTCAGTATGAGACCGCTGAGAGAACGAGTTGGCTCATCTTAAGACAAAAAACATAGTATACACATGAATACAAAAAGGAAAATTAAACTGTTTGAATGACATGCATTTCTTCCCTTACAGATGTGTACCTACCTTCAGATTTCAGGCTTGTGAGGACAAAAATAAGATAGTTATTAAAATCTGGAAATTGGTTGAGCTGTTCCAGTTTCTGTATTTTTTGTCAAGGAGAAAATCAACACAGTCCTATGTAATGTAACATGTCGTGAGGCATGAATCACCTTAGATCTATTCCTCTTATTTACAAACATTACACACATTGCCACAACACATTAAAAAGGTTGATGTAGGATACTTCTTGCACTGCTCTTTGTGTTGCTGTGTCCGGAGACTGAGAATCCTTGAGAAGCTGGAGCACTTGCTGCAGACCCTGTTCATCTGGCTGCCACTCCATCCTACTGAATATAAACACAATCTACCTGTACAATGATACTTCACTGACAAGACATATAGCCTGACAGAGGTTTCAAACATATGTATAACAGTAAATGCTTTGTAGGCACGTAACAGGATGTGATATACAGTGTCATCAGCTCGAAACGCTAATCTAGTAAAAATATGGCTACTGGGAGCAACTAGTGAATTATATATATGGCTGTTGTTCAGCCTGCCCAATCATTATAATCTACACAAATAAAAATAAGCACCATCCAAATGTCACTGTGCCCTTTCAGATAATGTCAGTGTTGTACAAAAACAGTGAATCACATCATATCCTGACTATCCCAAATCTGACCTATGTTTCTTTAGGAGGCCCAGACACAACAGGCGCAAATGGTTTGGATAATCAGGCTAGCAAACTAGCGCAACAGCGACGAGGAAATTACACGTTACAGGCTCATATCTGACAAATAGCTTGACCCTATGGCAAATCCGTGGTAATACAGGGAACATAACGATGTGGGGAAAATGCGCTATAACGCACAGCAGAGGGAGGCAGTCCGATCAATCTCCGACAGCTAAAGGTAGCTAACAGCTAGCTTCAACTTGAAAGTACCGCGAAGACCTTACCTGGTCACTCTGTGTGATCGGAATACTGTGAGTCACAATGGCACGTTTACAGCTGTCTTAATAACATCAAATAATGTATGACTATAATCTGGCTAATTGCAAATTTGTGTTTTCTGTCGTAATCACTATGCTAGCTGGCATTTGACAGAGATTGCATGCCTTGCAATCAAGCCGGTGATTGGTGTGTTCACTGTCGGCTTCCGTAGAGACTCTATTTTGTTTGGTCACGTTCAGCAGAGCAAATATTTGTTGCTCTCGGAAATTGTCCAGAATTGCCCTTTTTAATTCAGAAAGTTATACTGATCATTGTTGCTGTGTTTGCAAATATATTGGCATAGAACACGACTTGTTGTACACGTACCGCTACAAATGTTCCTTTTCTGACCACCAGATGTCAGCATCAAATAGCATACATGTTCGTGACAACTGCAAATTAAATTTCGAAATGTTGTTGGGCGTGGGCTGAACATCGACACTTTATACCAACATGTTTTATGAGTTTAAAGTGAGTGAGTTTAAACATCTATGACCATGCACATTTACTTAAACTTCATATTTACACAAACATTAAATTCGCTGTGCTATTAATCTTCAACATAAACAGGCCTAACGCATGAATAGATCTATGGTCTTCTGTTGTCGGAACAAGCTAGTTTGGAAATCACCAAATAAGGACTACTTCCCTAAGTTATGAAATATTGTCACACAAAAATGTTGATCTTATGGAAAAATGGAAGTCAGCTAAAAGTTTTCAATAAATTACAGACCAAATACTCAAACCTTTGCTTCTTTATTAGCCCATAACTTTTATCCTTCACAATCACAGTGACAAAACACATTACATCGCAATTCTTCAATTATAGATCAGAACTTTGATGAGATAAGAAAGTTGATGAGATGAGAAAGATGAGAGGAAATGGAAAGGCTCAACATAGAGAGCTTATTTCACTCTTACTGCAGCCCCACTTGCAACAAGCATTGGAGAGTCCCACTACTACATCTCTGCCTTTTCTGTCTGCACTTCTTAGGGCTTCCAGAACGTCTTCTAACATCGGAGAGCGAGCTGACCGACTGAATCCTGTGGCAGCAGATGTGTCTTCAGATGTCTGGCCTTTCCATATGTCGAATGATGCTGGATCTTGGCTCTCGGAGATCTGAGGCATGGAGTTTGAGCTCCATGGGTCAAAGTTCTCCACTCCGGTAAGAGCTGATAAAAGGAAAATATGAGTTGATAGTTTGTCCTTTAAAAGATATAAGCTGCTGTGTCACACTAGTTAAAACCACTCACCTGAATCTGCTACACTCCTCCTCCAGCGAGACCCTCCACATGTGAAGATGACAGCTCGAATGAATTCTCTGCCGCATAGCTTTACCCCATAGAAGGATGGATGGTCTTCATTGCACCGTACCCTGTTGACAAGTGCCACTAAAAGGCCCAAAGTCAAAAGTGCTGCTTTCCACATGGTCAGGACTAAAGGTTCTGAACTGCTCTATTACAGCCGCAAATGTATCTGTTTGGTGTATCCTGGACACCCATTTTATAGATGTCCAAAAGCTGTGGGAAATAACTCAGTTTACCCCCACACTCAGTCACACACACAGTCATACCAAAGATAAGACCAGAGACCTTTAGGGGCAACAATGCTCACAGAGAAAGAGCAAAATGATTAGGAAAAGTACTGCAATGTGGCACAGTGTGTCAACAGGGTGTACTGCAATCTCATCACCTGTAACCTTTTGGTGGCCTTTTTGTTTCACGCATTAGCTGAGGGATGCTGTGGGTCAACATTTTGATATTTTGTTATCTGCCCTGCAGAGGATGAACATCTCAATCCTATCACTCAAGCATGATGCTGGCACTTCCTCCTTTATACTAGGGCTGGGCAATGAATAAATTGTTAAATCGTGTTATATGACTCTTTTTCTAATTTGCCTCTTTGCTTCATTCGATGCATAGGCCACAAACAAGTTTCCTCTATTTATATAACTCTACATGTCTTCGTGAAAAATTGCTAAATATTAAAAGTGAGGTCCCTCTCATTATGTCCACGCAAGTAATGAAGTAAATGTAAAAGTATCTGGTACATTGCAAGAGCAGTCATTTGTGAAAAAAGACCTGTGTGCACTGTGCATGTAATAGGTTGCGTTCACAACTTTCTAAACAGCCTGTATTTGAACTGAGATGGCGTAGAAATCTTTTGTGGTAACTATGGTAACCGTTCAGATGCTGAGTTTTGAACTTGGTTTATGGGTTATAGCTCTGTAATATGAGCGATCGCGATGTCATCACGTCTGGGGGCTGATGTAAGCAATTTAATGTTTTAAATAAATAAATAATAATAGTTCTATGATCGGCACAAAGGCAACAATGTTCACAAACAGAACATTGCTTCCCTTGCGCTGTAACAGATCGGTAATTTTATAAAACAGCGGTAGAACCTAGCCTAGGTAGCAGCCTAGCTGTTGCCCACCATTCACCAAAACATCCGCAGAAAATTGCAGAAGTAAACAACAACAGCGATCACTCATATGGCTGGACCTATCCACATGAAACAAATCCATTATGAAGTTCAACATGTTCTCTCTCAGCGCATGTCAACCAAGGTCAAATTACTGTCTCATAAAGGTCCAAAATGACAATATTTAAAACGGTGATTGATGTTGGTCAGATGAAAGGACTTTTTCATCCATAAGATTAATGGTGAATCCACTTCCACATAATAATATATTGATCTTTGGAGATTTATTTCCAAAACGGTGTCTCACCTATTGAGTTGTAAAGGCCCCTGCTTCAGCAGAAATAATGAAATGACTTTCTACAATGTCATGAATACGGCCTATTATAAGTCTTTTTATCGATTGCAAATTAGCAGACATGTTGTTTACAACATAACATTGTGAAACGTTCTTATAAACTCATCCCTGTGAAGAATGCTCGAAGTGTATGAATGAGTTTGGACCACAACAAACTATTTAATTTCACATGATTATTCTTTCATTGTTTGTAAAGAAACAAAAATCAAGTATAGAGCCTGTAAGATCTATTAAACTTGTAGCAGACCAAGAGATATGAAAAATAATAATGATAAAGATTATAGTTTTTGGCCGCCCAGCTCCACTTCACACCCTTATCAAAAGGCCGTACTACAGTGTTGGAAATCCAGTCAGTCAGTCAGTCAGTCAGTCAGTCAGTCAGTCAGTCAGTCAGTCAGTCAGTCAGTCAGTCAGTCATGTAGCAGCGACCAGGCGAGGACGAGATAGGAGTTTTATCAAAGTCTGATGCCGAATAAAAAGTTGACAATTTTATCTCTTACCTGACCTGATATCATGCATTATCAAAAAGTTAAATCAGAGACGATAAGCCAACGTTGCTCTATTTAACTTGATTGACACAGACCAGCGACCAATGATCGAGCAGTTTGTGCCGTGATGTCGCGACCACCTACCGAGCCGCCCAATCAGCGTGAGGGTGGGGCGGGGCGATGACGGGAGGGTAGCAACAGTTGCCCCGGTGAAGGCTAGGCGCCATAGCCACGGTAGTCCTGGCGACAAGAACCAAGCAACGGGAGTCAACAACAACAACCTAAATCAAAGAGGTAAAAACTTTTACGATAAAAATGAACATTTTTCAATCGTACAGGAGGCAAACAGAGTGAAATTAGGGTATATCATTGCGTATTTTACTTTACATTTGTGCTTATACAAAATCGTCCGCGTTTACAGGAATTTTAGGTCATGCGTGTCCGTGCGGATGAAAGTGGTTGCTAGCTTCTTTCCGAGATCAGACCGTTGTTATGGCGATGTCAGATCTTTGATAAGAGCACAAGATGGCGGGTGTGTCGTGATGTCAGTCCTACTTTTGATCACTAGTTTTAATGTTGTGGTTATCCAGTGTAGTTGCGAAGATATGCTTTGTGACTTTCTACGATTTGCGTTAGTGCTGTGGCGTGCGGTAGCTCGTGCCGATGAAATGACACGTAGAAACTTGGTCAACGACGCAAGTTACCATGAGTTGCTAGGTGGTGGTAGAGGAAGCGGTTACTCTTGCTTTCTCAACTCTCTTTCAAGCAAGCTCTTTCTATAACTCCCCCAAAGACGATGTAACCTTGAAAGTGTTACCGACTGTGTACCATGTACCGTGGTTGTTGGTGATTTTTATTGCGGATTTGTGAATTCCTAAAACTTTTGATCTGCAATTGAATGTGGCGAGTAACGAGTTCCTGCGCAAGCACAATGTGGCGGATGATCATCTGATTGTGTCGTTGCCGTGTTTGTTAAAAGCAGGAGTGGCCTATGCAGAGGAAGGCCCAATCCAATCTGACTGACATGTGTGAATTCATTCCTAGCACGGGGCTGTTATAGAGAACATTATTGTGACCAGCTAATCAATATTTACCCCAGAAATATTGTCTTTTGAGCTAAAAATCAAGTTGTACCTTAAAATAAACCAATAAAGAAAGTGAAACACCATAAGTTTAATCTTATCTTACTTATTATTATATCTTACTTATTACTTAGTTTACATTACACATACCTTAGTGTATCGTCGCAGAAGTAAATCAGTGTTTTTGTTTTTGTTTTCAAAATAAACAGACTTTAAATTACACTGCTATACATGATCTCAAACAGTTGAAAAGTACTCTAAAGTACAACTAACTGTCATCAATGCAGCTTAACTATGAAGTACTATATAAAACACTGGCTCTAAAAACAAATGAAAGAAAAAGCTTGTTTAATTTGTTTCTTTCAACTTATCCAAAATATCAATGTATGTTAAATTGTAAACGCCTGACTCTAAATCAGTGTCTTTTCTTTTTCTCCTCAAAAGAAGGCGCCTCAAATCAGCGGTTGCCATGGCGACTCCTAGATACTCTGAGGACCTTCAGCCTCAGCAGGCTAACATCGTCACCATAGCAACACCGACAGCAGCCACACCCTCCTCCACAAAGAGTTCTCACTTCCTGCCTGACATCCCCCCAGCCTCCCGGACCATTTCATCAAACAACCAGTCTCTACCAGCCCCAAAAAACGCACAGGTCTCCCCCTCTCAGTCACAGAAGTCCGTGGTCCTGACCAGTCCCACCCAGCGTTATGTGACCAGTGAAGTTCAGCGGTCGACAACTCAAAAGAGCAATGAAAGCAGCTCACCTCAGTACATCGTAGTAACAGTTACAGGTGAGTGGCACTAGGGTAACAGTCACAGTCTCATGAAGTTACAAACACAATGGCATTGGCAAGACACAACATGCCCCATGAGCTGGATCCTGTTTGGTGAGATGAATACTGTAAGAATTTAATCCTAAAGATTGACCTCAAATAATATTATATTTGTATAAAACGGCACCTGTCAGTTCAGACACAGACAGAAAGTTGCCTATGAGGGTTAAGGTTCTTGATCGCTTTTTTGTTGAGAAACTTACTCAAAGAGGTCACAAGTGGTTGGGTATTAATATGGCAGTATGGACGGCTTTACATACTGTACATTATGCTTGATGCTCTTTCACACACTTCTTATTGTTGTATCTACTCTAGTTCCAACAAACCCCTTATGCAATGACTTTGACATTCACTTTTGAAAAATTAAAGTAAAGGCTGTGTCTGAGTTTATTTTAGGGCTTTCTATTTGTAGATCATTTTGTCGCCATACTATATCAAATGACACTGTGCATACCCCTGCGTCACAGCTGTGGTGTGCGTAAGGCCCAGGGAGCAGGTCTGTTTAACTGTATTGATTTAATCCCGATTCCCTTCATACTGTAAAGTTGAGACATGAAGCCAAGAAAAAACACTAAACTAACGTTGCAGCGTATTTTATGATCCTCTATGTGCAAGTTTTGCTCTGTGTTCTCACTTTAGTTAAAGCCCAAACCTGTTCACCACAACTGCCTCTAAAATCCTGAACTGTCACTAAAAAGTTGTCAATTCGGGTCCAAGTTCTGCACAAGCTTAATATAGAGATTGCAGTTACGTGTAAGACCTGAGGTGGCAGTAGTAAGTATAAAATGACCAACTTGCATCTAGTCCCTTTAAATCTGAACATACACAGTTGGATCATGTGAGCCATTTGTTTGCCACCACATCAAATCCCTCATTAATTCTTCTTTGTGGGGAAACTGTCATAACAAAGTTCTCATTCTAATGTCATTGTTAAAAGAATTGCTTATTCTTCATTTGGACAAAAGTAGATTGATGTGTTGTCTAAAGATAATACATTTCAAAATTGTTGTTTGGAAGATATGGAAAATATCACAAATGAAAACAACAACAAAACTCAAAAGTTTCTTTTTGAGTTTTGCTTGATTTGATTTAAAAAAAAAAATCTTTTCAAAGAAAAAAATGGTACAGTGACAATGCAGCACTTCTGTAGTTAGTTTTGTAAAGTAAATTATCCTTGAGCAACACATTGACTTAAACATAGGTGAAAATATTGAAGTATTCATGTTTGTCAATAATGCCCACTGCCTGCGGTTTATCGTCTTGTTACTGTGATGACAGTTTGCAACAACCTTTATTTGTTTACACAGACGAAAGGTGAACATTGACACCTGTGCTTCTCCTGTTTTGAAGTTTATGCTCTTTGTGGACTGTTCCAGCCAGTGTAAAGCTTTACTACAATTCTTTTGAGTAGCCTATTACTCTTGTGTATGCGAAAGTAAATATATATATATTTATATTATATTACCTGAAGTTGGAAAAAGCAGGCCATGGCCACACAGCCTCCATCCTTTCATTCGATCTGCATGTTTACAAGATGGAGGGATTTCTCTCTCCATCTGGGGAGATTAGCTGTCCAAGGCTGTTCTTCTCCATGCAGAATATAAGGATGGAAGCAGTGGTAGCCAAGCATAAGCTGTAAAATATGTTTTGTGGTGGCTGCTACTATGAGTTTGGGACAGTTTGTCGTGAGTTCTTGGCTCTGTACGTTCACATTTGTTTATGGTCATTTCCTCTCCTTCTCTTGTTCTTAGAGGGTTCAGTACACTCCAATGACAGTCTGTCTGACTCCAGCCCTCCTGCCCCAGGGGTCCCCACTCAGGTCGTCCAGCCTGTGCAGACCACATCGCAGCAGGTAAGTCCTCTCACAGTCACACACAACTTTTGTAATTTCATCTTGTACATAACGAACGGAGAAAATAGTAAATTGTGGATATTCCAGCAGAGGTCAGTGTTGCTGGCCGTCTCACAGGCAGCTAAGAGAGCTCAGTCAGGCCACTTAAACAGCCTGCACTTAAACCAGGAGGTAAAACGACAATCTCAATGCTTGTAACTCTCTTGACTTTTTTTCAGTTACTTAAAATACTGCTTTTACTTCCACACAACGCAGCCATTTGACGCTTGAAGTGAAGTAGTAAACTCCTAACGAGGCGTGTCTGTTAAGCTCTAACTAGAGTGCAAAGTTACAAAGTGCAAATACTAAATGACTGCTAGCTCTATTTTCTCTACTTTACATACCTTTGTGCTCCTACTAATCTCATATTCATGTCTCTAAAAGTTTTGGCTGAGCCGTTGCTAACAGTACTAACAGAAACTAACACACTCTAGCGTCTATTTAAATTGTTGTGGGTTGACAAGTGTTATTTATTCTCAGTCTTATGTCTGTTGCCAGGTAGAGCATGTGTACTCTGGTCAGGTGCAGTATGTTGAAGGAGCTGGTGATGCCCCTTTCAACACATCCACCATGTAAGTATTAAAACACTCCACAACTTCACTCTACGTCTTGGTATCTCACTCACTCTTCTCAACAATATTTTCTTTAGCCGCTCCAGCAACTACTCTTTCTCCAACTCTCCTCTCTACTCCCAAACCCCTCCGACATCCTCCTCCAACTACTACGAAGCCACGTCCAGCTCCGAGTCAGACATACCAGGCGCAGTGGCCTCTCAGTCTGTCCCAGCGGCAACTACAGGGGTCAACGCTGCCGCAGCTGTGGGCGGGGCAGGCTATATCCTCCCGGGGGGTTTGTGCTGGGAGCTGGGGCAGGACAGAGCTTCTCCGGGTCTAACTCCCGCGCTCCACCTGCGACTGTAAGTTTCCTTCGTTAAATCACAGAGCTGCACAATATAAGAAATATGTGCTATGTCACCTGTTCCTGTTAACCTTATTGATTAACGATACAAAATTATGTAAAGCCTGGATAAAAGGTTTAGGCTAAACCTCTTCTGAATAAAGCCCGCTTTAACATGTAGCTCATACCTCTCAGTAACTACACAAGATATTTGAGGAGTGATTATACATTTTAGGTGCAGTGGTTGGTCGACAACTACGAAGGAGCAGAAGGTGTGAGCCTGCCCCGCTGCACTCTTTACTATCACTATCTGCTGCATTGCCAAGAGCAGAAACTAGAGCCTGTCAATGCTGCGTCTTTTGGAAAACTTATTAGATCTGTCTTTATGGGTCTTCGCACAAGAAGATTAGGAACAAGGTAAGTGAGCGGCAGTCGAATCAATCAACATACAGTCACTGGCGGGTTAAATCGTTTGTATTTACTGTTTACTGTTAGAGGGAACTCCAAGTACCACTACTATGGCCTGCGGATCAAGTCGGGCTCCCCTCTGCTCCGACTGATGGATGAGCATCAGCACATGGCCATGAGGCAGCAGCCTTTTTCACAGAAGACAAGGTGAAGTATCTCAATTGAGATTCCATAGTCAAGCAAAATGGAAAATGCTAGTAAAAATGTGACACACGTCATTTTTATTCTAAACAAAACACTCAATAATATAATGATAATGAATTTCATAACTCAGCGTGAGCTTCTCCTGCCGTCCTGTTGCAATGCTGTGACATCATCCGCATACCCTCTGTACTGTATTAGTTATGTTTGAGCGACCCTCATTTGAGTGAATCAACAACAAACACATCCTCATTACTTGTAATAATATGTGTGTGGATTGAACGTGACTAATGCAGTGATTGTGCTTTACTCATCAGAATAAAGCCACTTCAAAAGACACAGGGGATTGCCAATGGGACATCTGGCTTGACAGGCCAACAACAGGCAGCAGGACTGTGTGATATTTCAGCTCAGGTTCAACAGTACCAGCAGTTTCTGGGTGAGAACAATTTATAATATCTTGTGTCTATTTCTTTTATATATTTTGGACCATAGTAAAGAAACATGTTTACATACATTTGGTTTTGCTGGTCATTTATATCCTCTCATCCTTTCACCTGTTTTCCTTATTAACAGAGGCATCACGGCCACTGCCAGAGTTTGTGGAAATGGATTTACAGGGTCAAGTGCTGCCTGAAGGAATCCTCATGGAACACCTCAAGGCCTTTCAGAGTCTCTACAGAGAGCACTGCGAGGCATGTACCGCTGTTGTTGCATTTGTAATGGAAAGGTTTGCCAATATTAAGTCATTGGTGTTGTGTGATCACAGGCTGTTATGGACGTGATGATCAATCTTCAGTTCACTCTTGTGGAAACACTCTGGAAATCCTTCTGGAGGTTCAGTCAAAATGAGACAGAATCCCTCAACCTGTAAGTATCCGCATAGGCACAGGTTAATCAAAATGCATTCATCATAAACATACACTGGACTCTTTTAGACACAATGAGTCGGAGAAGCGTCTGCCTAAGGTCTGTCTGGTGATGCTGTGTAAATTTGAGCCAGTCCTTCGCTGGACCAAACAGTGTGACAATCTGCTCTACCAGACTCTAGTGGAGATCCTTATTTCTGACGTACTGAGACCTATTCCCAGTAAGCGACTTCCCACTGTCAGTGTGTTATTACAAATTAATATATTGTTACTGAAGTAACTATTATGTATATTTGCCTCCAATTGTGTGTCAGGTGCCTTAACTCAGGCCATTCGCAATTTTGCTAAAAGTTTAGAGAGTTGGTTGTCTGGTGCCATGATGATCATCCCTGAAGAGATGGTTCGCATTAAGGTTCTGACATGTCCTACTAATTGCCTCATCTGAATGTGTAAATCTCTCTTTGCCATCACAACCTGATCTGATTTTATTTTCTAAACTAGGTTGTTTGTGTGAACTCATTTTCCCAAACCCTGCGCCGCTACACCAGCCTGAATCACTTGGCCCAAGCAGCGCGCGCTGTCCTCCAGAATACAGCCCAGATCAACCAGATGCTGTCAGACCTGAACCGAGTGGATTTCACCAATGTCCAGGTTTGGCTCGGTTTAACTCTGTTGGACTTGTTGTTGTCTGTCTGCTCACTGGAGTCTCTGTGCTCCTCACAGGAGCAGGCGTCCTGGGTGTGTCAGTGTGAGGACGTCCTGGTGCAGCGTTTGGAGCAGGACTTTAAAACGACTCTCCAGCAGCAGAACTCGCTGGAGCAGTGGGCCTCGTGGCTGGACAGTGTGGTCACTCAGGTGCTCAAACCTTTCGAGAACAACCCTGTCACTTTACCAAAGGCAGCCAAAGCTTTCCTGCTCAACTGGTCCTTTTACAGGTGACTTTATACAGTCATGATAATAAGGATGATTAAGACAGTGAACATTAACGTCCATCTGCTCCACTAGTTCAATGGTTATCCGGGACCTGACTCTACGCAGTGCTGCTAGTTTTGGCTCTTTTCACCTGATCCGCCTGCTCTACGATGAGTACATGTATTACCTCATAGAGCACAGAGTGGCCCAGGCGAAGGGGGAAACTCCTATCGCTGTGATGGGAGAGGTACGCTTGTCATTTGATAATAGTTGTTTAAATTGTCACTACTGATGCGTATTGTTTGCTTTTTCTAGTTTGCCGGCACAGTAAAGAGACGTCACTCACCAGAGAAAGGTAGACTAATAATCTATAGTGAATGGGTGTGTATTGGTGGGTCATTCAAATGTATTTTTTTAATCTTGGGCACCAGGCATAAAATAACGTTTTCACAAAAATCTTATCACTAAAATTTAACATTGTATCAAGTTCTTCCATGAAGTCCTCTGATGGTTTGTTGCATTTACTGTCTATTGCTCACTTTAGAAGATGAAGAGGAGGAGGAAGAAGACGACAGTGACGAGGAGAGTGGAGACATTGTGCTTCAGGCCAGTTCCCTAAACTCTGAGGAGAAAGAGTCACTCGAGCCGCCGACCAAACAGCCCAGAACAAGCCTCAATCTGCTCCCAGAGTCACACAGCACAGCTTAAACATGCACACGCACACACGGCTTTAGTTTACCCATGTCTTTTTATGTGAAACATGGCAGTGTATTGAATCGCTGTGGTGTTGTGAGCTAACCACAGTTGCGTATGAACTTTTTGGGAGTACAAGAGCTAAAAATTAGCCTCTTGCCAAATGGTTTTTAAATCTTAATTTATGCTCATTTAATTATCATATTCCTTGTGCCTTTCCCATCTTCCCAGTGGCTGTTTAGACGATAAACCATGTATGTCAAGCCTTTATAAAATATGTAAGTCTATATATAATCAAAGTATATTATTGTATCCCTTTACCCGCCTTAACCACTGACCTGACTGCTGTGGTAAAATCAAATGGCACCAACACTACAGTGCTCCACATTGTATCTAAGGCAATGACTATGCACAAGAGCACTGTACCATATACTGTTTATTGTGACATGTGTTTAGCCATATTTTGTACAAGTTATTCATTTGGCTAAATGTGCCTTTACGAGATTTATAGGCGGAAATGTGTGTGTTATATTCAATGGTTTAATAAACAAAGGGTCATGTGATATGGGCTCAGTGTTTTGGGTGACATTACTGTATTTCTACAACACTGCGTTCTTATTTTTATCCACATATCCAGTTTCAAATACATTTTTATAAGGTCAAAGCTCATCCAGCCAAACTATATTTCACTAGATGGATACTTCACATTGGATCTAAAGTGTTCATATGTTGTGACGTTACGATGAAGATGGAAAGTATGAATTTATCAGGCTAGATGTTTCTATCGATAATTGTAAAATGTTTGAATTAAAATTATCAGCATTTTCGGCAAAAACTGCATCTGACATGGTTAAAATAATGATGCGAGATTGGTTTGTCCTCTAAACTTTATATTTCCCCTGGAAACACAACCTGTAGTGAACCAAGTGTACAGCACATGTTTTAGAGCTGCAGTCATTAACACCTAACAGTCAATACAGGGAATTAATCAACCTATAACCTGCAGATCTAATCTGGAGAATTTGGCATAAAATAAAGTTTCTGTATTTCAAGAAGCCCCAGTAATTGCACTTCAAGAGAGCCAAATGATGTGATTATCAAAAACGTTCTACTTTATTGATACATTAAAAGACAAACACAGATGCTGTAGTCCGGGCACTATCATATAGACTTTATGGCATTAATAGAGCAGCGTTTTCATGTACATTACACAAAATAATCACCAGTCAGAATAAAAAATGTTCAATCCATATCTTTGTTGCAATGGTCACCATTGTTCAATAAACAAAAAACAATTACATTATAAAACATAATTTACAGTTTGACAAGTTCCATTTATTGTTTGTTACTTGCATGTTTAAGTACAATCAGGCCTCTGTCATAGTCCACTTTCATAATACAATCCAGGTGCATCTGTCGCTGTCAGCCAATACTTGAAGAGACGAACCTAAAGAGGAGACACATTGTTTCAATCATAGAACAATGCTCAAATGCGGTGCAGTGGTACGTATTCCAGTAAAAACAAAATAGCTCATTTTCACCAATTACATTTTTCTAAAACAATTGGCCATCTCTTTGTTCTTAAAAAAAACAGTGCTAAATTATTATTACTAAACAATGTTCTATTCTTTCCTGTGAACCTTTTGGAATGATCAAGACAAAGACCGCTTGTAGAGCTTTATGGTGAAAAAGGGATGAAATAGTGTGTAAGACTGATAATTTTATTATACTGTATAAAATATCAGGAGATCAGAAATATTCCAAGGAAGAAATAAAACTTCCTCACGTTGAACACTTGAAAAAAAGTACATGCAATATGTTCAATATTATTAGTTTATACATTAGGCAAGGCAAGTTTATTTGTAAAGCACAATTCATACACAAGGCAATTCAAAGTGCTTCACAGTTGCATAAAATTACAAGAAAACAGATAAAATTATACCACTGTATTATTAGCACTGAGAGCACGCCGACAATAACTGGACTCAGAATGGAGATTCTTCAAACTATATAATGTTTGCTTAAGATGAGATGACAACAAAAGAGTAGGATGTGCCCATTAACAGAGACAACAGTGAAACTAAGGTGTTAAAATACACCATGTAAAACAGATTAGATATGAGAACATGGGTCACCTTTGTGAAGAGCTTCATTGGTCATTCGGTTGATGTAGCGAGAGCCACGTTCAGGAACCAGCCACTTCATAACGGTGTTGACACAGGTTTTCCTATAGGAGCTCCACACACTGCCACTGAGAGACAGGTCTGTTTAACCAACACAAACCAATCCCAACAGACAATTAACTAAAGAGTGTGTGTTTACCTCGTCTGTCCTTTGACCTCTGTCAGATCTCCCACCCCTACGGTGCAGCATGCGCCCGTGTTGAGGTCCCAGCTGACCCGCAGATTCGAGTGGTACGTATTGGGCCTGGTTCAAATACACGGACATATCAAACTGTGCCAAAGGCAGAATTAAGGGTTACACAGAAATGAGAGAAACATATTTACCTGTAAATATATTACAGTAAATCATATGAGCCAAATACTGTTCTATATTTGTAACCAATAAAGAACGTATAAGCAAAATGTTCTGACTGAAGTATTCGACTCTTACATAGACTAATTTATCAACATAGCAACAGTAATGTCTTTTTTGGGGCTAATCAGACCGACCTGCAGTGCTCCTCGTCTGAGGTGGTGAAGGCGAGTAACAACAGCCCGATGTTGATCATAACAATATTGGTTTCCGGACACACCTGGAAAAGGTAAACAACACACACTCTTCAATGACAAATACAAGCGGTGCCATTTGTTACCCGTCTATTATTATTTGTTACCTCTAAAATCACAACATCATAGTCGCTAAAGGAGCAGAATTGAGAGGCCCAGGATGCATCGTTTCTGATCACCTCATTGATGAGATATTCAAAGTCCAGAGTTAACTGCTCCACTGAGACACACTGGAAACACACAACTTCCTTTAAAAATGCCTGTATTTTAACAGTGAAGCAGTAACCACAGCAGTACAGTGTGACTGATCAGATGACGAACCTGTCCATTGTACGTCCCATTTACAAGTTCCAGGTTTCTGCCTTTAAGATCAGTGACAGTGAAGGGCAGCTGAACTTTATCATCTTCATAACCTACAGGAAAAAGAGTTTGCAAAAACATATCATGACCACAATCTGTTACAAGAACATGCAATAGTCTATTGAGACATATCACGTGTAATAAATAAATTATTCAATTCAAAGCTTTCATGTGATGACACGACCAAATGGTGGCATTAATGGAGGCGGCAAATATTTACGGCTATTGTTGGAGAACCAAGCTCAAGGCAAAGCTTCAAACTCAAGCAGTGTTTCACTAAACTTCGGACACGGGATTTTATTGTACAGAATCTTATGTACAAATGTATGCAGTTTTGTTGTTGTTGTTTGACCGTCTAATAATGTAACTGCTTTGTGGCCATGTTTACAGAGAGTTGCAAAGGTTACAAGCAAGTTTAAACTACACACAGTAAACACATATTTGTACAGTACCCCCGGCATGTCCTGCGCCCTGCTCGGATGCTCCTGGCTGTGGGAGTCGGTACTGCAAGTGTGAGTAGTTGACATATCCCGGCTCCGCAGAGGTGACTTCAGTAGACAATGGCGTTGGTGGTGACGCAGGGGAGGAGGGAGAGGGCAGTGTTCCTTGTTCTACGATGTGGGGTAAATTTTGAGCTGAAGTTGATGCTTGCGGTAAACTCTGTCTCTCTGGCTCCTGCTTTCGAGTATCTAAATGTACTTTGTCTCCGGTGCTTTGGGCGTCTTCCTCAAAACTTTCAGTCTTTTCCTCTTCACTTTCTTTAACTCCCACTACAGCACCAACTTGGGCACGTCTAAAAAGATCTGCAGCAAATTCTCGGGCACGAGCAGCAGCCTGGGACTGACTGTGAGAGGTGGAGAGGGGACAGGATCTGCTGGGCGGGGGTTTGCTTTCTGGAGAGCCCTGAGGTAGTGACGACAAACTGGCTGGTGCTGGACAGGCGCCAGAAGAGGATAACCTTTTTGTGTAGAGGATCTGAGGAGATGGATCTTGTTTTCCTGTGAAATGGGAGTGTTTAGATTTAAGTGTCGTGCCTCTCAAATTAGCTTCATCTTTCCATGAAACAAAAACAGACAGCTAGCTACTTAAAGGAATAGGCCACTGTTTTTAAACTTACTTACTGAGATATGTTCTGAGCTTAGACGAGTTGATGCATAGCTGTCTGGTCTTTACACGTGCCCTCAGTCACGTAAACAGAGCACAGACGGCGTTAGCATATAGCCTGTCCTGCTCTCCTCTATGGACCCAAACGGGAGTGAAGTTAGAAGCGACCAAGCTCTTCCACTTTTTCCTTATTTAAATACGGTTACATGAGCCTTTACACGATCCAACAATAGTCACACAAAATTAAAACATGTCGATTTTCTGAGCGGATAAAAAGGGGAACTATATTGCTAGGCATAATAACACAAGGAGCAAAGTCGAAGTGCTCGTGAGATATTACTACACCTTGCAATGTAGTTCCCCTTTTTATCCGCTCAGAAAATTGACATGTTTTAATTTTGTGTGACTATTGTTGGATCGTGTAAAGGCTCATGTAACCGTATTTAAATAAGGAAAAAGTGGAAGAGCTTGATCGCGTCGAACTTCACTCCCGTTTGGGTCCATAGGAGAGGAGGACAGGCTATATGCTTACGCCGTCTGTGCTCCGTTTACGTGACTGAGGACACGTGTAAAGACCAGACAGCTACGCATCAACTCGTCTAAGCTCAGGTAAGAACATATCTCAGTATTTAATAACTGTGGCCTATTCCTTTAAAGTTTTTTTTTTTTTTTACATGAGAATTACACGTTTCATCTGTGCATTGTGATGAGTAAGGCCCTGTGGCCGGCTATTCCTCCTGACAGGTTGCCCCCACCATATTGAAAACCTTTTGCAAATATTATAGACCTGCATCATGTAATACAGCAATTCCTATGAATACACATAACTTGATATTAAAAACTTAAATATTCAAATAGAACTCCAGTAGCGGTGGTTAGGAAACACTGATGTATTATGCAAATAAGTGAAGATATGTATTTATGCTGTTATCTTCTGATTAACAAAGACAGTGGGGAAAAAAGGTATTTAGTCAGCCAACAATTGTGCAAGTTCTCCCACTTAAAAAGAAAGAGGCCTGTAATTTTCATCATAGGTAAACCTCAACTATGAGACAAAATGAGAAAAAAAAATCCAGAAAATCACATTGTCTGATTTTTAATGAATTCATTTGCAAATTATGGTGGAAAATAAGTATTTGGTCAATAACAAACAAGCAAGATTTGTGGCTCTCACAGACCTGTAGCTTCTTCTTTAAGAGGCTCCTCTGTCCTCCACTCGTTACCTGCATTAATGGCCCAGTTTGAACTGGTTATCAGTATAAAAGACACCTGTCCACAACCTCAAACAGTCAAACAGAGAATGTCATATGGTCAGAGGAAACCAAAATGGAACGGCTTAATTTGACTCCACACGGGAAACCTCACCCAGCCCGGACACGGAAAGGATTGAGATTGATAGCTCTTTCCATAGGGACATACCCCCTCCCTAACCACGCCCCCATCGTTGTGCGTCTGCCTCAACATGTTTCTTCAGCCCCACCCCCTGGTCAATGGCCAGTCATTGTGTATTTCCCATGTCTTGATGTTTCTATATATGTGCTTTGCCTTAACTTAACCTGATTGTAATTTCGCATATCTTCTTTCGTAAGGCGTATGAGTTGCCTTGTGTACGAAATGCGCGGTATAAATAAAGTTGCCTTGCCTTGCCTCGTCGTGTTTGGAGGAGAAAGAATGCGGAGTGTCATCCAAAGAACACCATACACCAGACTGATCCATGTAAAGGAAAGAATGAATGGGGCCATGTATCGTGAGATTTTGAGTGAAAACCTCCTTCCATCAGCAAGGGCATTGAAAATGAAACGTGGCTGGGTCTTTCAGCATGACAATGATCCCAAACACACCGCCCGGGCAAGAAAGGAGTGGCTTCGTAAGAAGCATTTCAAGGACCTGGAGTGGCCTAACCAGTCTCCAGATCTCAACCCCCTGGAAAATCTTTGGAGGGAGTTGAAAGTCCGTGTTGCCCAGCGCCTGCCCCAAAACATCACTGCTCTAGAGGAGATCTGCATGGAGGAATGGGCCAAAATACCAGCAACAGTGTGTGAAAACCTTGTGAAGACTTACAGAAAACGTTTGACTTCTGTCATTGCCAACAAAGGGTGTATAACAAAGTATTGAGATGAACTTTTGTTATTGACCAAATACTTATTTTCTACCATAATTTGCAAATAAATTGATTAAAAATCAGACAATGTGATTTTCTGGATTTTATTTTTCTCATTTTGTCTCTCATAGTTGAGGTTTACGTATGATGAAAATTACAGGCCTCTCTCATCTTTTTATGTGGAAGAACTTGAACAATTGTCGGCTGACTAAATACTTTTTTTCCCCACTGTATGTTACTAGTGTCACCCAATTGCAAGAAAAGTCATTATGTAAAAAATATGGAAACCTGAGCAGTGTGAGATTCCACAGGCAACCAAAGAGTAGCTCGTGTTTAGCAGTATAACCTCGTCCTTCTTCAACTGGAAAGCTGGTTGGAAAGTGGGAAAAGGGTACACCACCTGGTAGCGACTGTTGAGCACATAGCCATGCTCTAGACAGTCACCTTCTCCTATGAAGAAGAAATGGAGAAATAGAATCAAAGAGACACAGGAGAAGACAATTATTTTCTCTATGGACTGACCGGTGCGTATAGTTGAAACTGAAGGAACAGGGCAGCACTGGGAGCAGGGTTTGGAAGGAGGCATTGAGGCAATAGTGATATATATGTCTCTGTTGTTCTCATCACTCATCATTAGATTCATTAGGACAGAACTTGAACTGCGTGTGCTGAAAGGAAACACACATTTTAAAATGAAAAACAATAAGTACTAATGACAGTAACATTGTAACTTGTCTTAATTCCATACTTAAACCCGAAGATAACAATTTTTGAGGTGTCATTTGGCCATTCACAAACTGTCAAGTAAAGATCACTGTATATTTCCTCCCCAGCAAACAACCGGACATGATGGACCTAAAGAAAAGTTATATATTAAGAGACGTTTAAACATTAAAATATTAAATAGATTTAATCTAACATGGTTCATTTCTCACCTGCTTGAGTCTACTGTGCAAGTTGAACTCCCACCAATAGAGATGATAGGTGTAGAAAGAGAAATCATCATCTTCTCCACAGTCGCTGGTATATGACAGAACATATCGACCACATTTGGTAAAACCAAGAAATACGTGTCTGCAAGGCATAAGGCAAAGGGGTCAAGCATGTTATCATGTGTATCAATAACAACAGACTAGCTACCATCCACTTGAATAAAACAGTCCTACCCTGCTCTGAGGAACTCCTCACTGACAATGTTCTTTAATGGGACACAAACACGGGGAGGAAGCTTCCGAAAAAGGCGCTGGGAAAAATGTCCAGACTGCTGCAAAATACATTAAAAGTGCATTACAGATTAGATTAGCCATTTCAACAAAACATTGTTATCACACTTATGTTTAAGATTAAATTATAATTCTTTTTTTTTTTAAAGGAGCTATATCATGCAAAATCAACTTTTTGGCGCTTTTAGCCATGTTGTTATGCCATTTCCTTATCAGAGCGTTTTTGGCTTCATTCACGCAGTTCTAAGTAATCCTCCTGAATCCTGCTCTCTGAGCAGCTGCTCTGCCCTCTCCTGGAAAACGACTCAGTTGTTTTTTTGTGTCGTCAGAAAGAAACAAATGTGCTCGACGTCTGTAATGTATTGCCTTACGGCCTGATTTTAATTTATAAAACAGCTTTTTCATTATTTTTGTTGTAAGAGAGAAATAAAATAAAAAATAAAAAAGGAACTCTCCGACGCATCTGTCCCTGGAGAGTAAACAAACGCACCCCCGATCCGATCAGAAGTGTTTTTGAAGACTGAGCTCTTTCTAACCTACTCTGGACACGCCTGTTCTTTTTTCTTACCCAACGATAATGTCACAGATGCGCGTTTGGCTACGAGAGGAACAGGACTATTCAACCTTCCTAAAGAAGAGTGCACTCGCCAGAAGTTGGAATTTCTTTCTGGGATTCAGTGACTATATCAACCAACCTAATGGCTGCTTGGTGAACCTTGGCCAGAATCAAAGTGGATTAACTTTTATAACCAACGCGAATGCCATAACATAAACACCCGATGATGGGGAGGCCAGGCTGAGCGGTAAGTAAATCAAAACATGTGTTAGCCATTTATGAAACTGTGTTGCACATGTCAACTCCTTATAACTGCATTATGTGAAGTAACTTCACTTTTTGCAGCGATATTTATATTTATAATACTGTGAATGTGGAATGAGCGGAGAGAGGGGCGGAGTTAACTGAATTGAAGCGTCTTGTCTTCCGGGTTTGAAAAATACCCCCAGAAAATACTTATATTTCTCTCAAAAATAGTGATCTCTCTCTCAAAAATCTCTCCATAGTGATAAAGGTACAATATATCATATAAATGCCTATACTTTACTTTGGAATGGCTAAAATAGCATGATACAGATCCTTTAATGTTTACTATTGACCCTTGGACACAAGATGTGACTTAACCCTTATGTCATCCTTTAATTTTCTTACATTCGCCACCCTAGTGTACAAAAATGTACACGCCTAAAAACAGCCATATCACCATACATTCATATTTTTTCTACTTTTTTTTTGCATAAATCATTTGAACTATTTGATGTCTTTCCAAAACTACTAAACTTATTATTTAATGGATTTTAACCATTTAAATGCCAGTTTTATTATGTAAACTTTTTAAAATGCCAAACCAAAAACCTAAAAAAACTTGATTTTCTGAATCATAAACAGCAGAGAGCTGGGGCTTTGGTGGATTTTAGAGCCTTGGATGTGTCATGTTTAGGACCAATATTGATTTGACAGCATTTGTAGTTTTTCTCTAGTGTCAAAATGTTCTTGGCCCCATTGACTTCCATTATAAAGAAATTCATGACTTCCAATTTTCTATCACCATATAAAAGTCATATATTTTATAATATCAGCATTTCATTTTGAAGAACAAGAGTCAAATTTGACATTTTGACTATTTTTTCAGTTTGGACCTTGTTCCTATTTTCGACAGATGAATGAAATTGTGGTATTTTCCCATTAGAATATAATGGGGCCTTGGCAGAACCTGTGACTTTTCTGCCATAAAACTTCAGATTTTAAATCTCACTGCAATAGAGGAAAAATGTAACATATCTGTGATGTCAGCATTTCATTTTGAAGGAGTTGAATTTGACATTTTTCACTGCATTTCAGAATGTTCCACTTTTCTAACATTGTACACAGATGCATGTATCTTCAGTCAGCTTATACTGAAGCTGTGGCCGAGGGGGAAAGAATAGGATTTGTTTGCCATTATGTTTTCTATAAAATATCAGATTTTTTTTGTTTAATTAACAAGTAATTTATCTACAGTAATGATTAGTGTGAAGATTTTTACAGTTTAGAAATCTTCAACACCAAAAAATCTCAGTGGAGAGCGTCACAATCAGTCGTTAGTTTAGAAGCAGAAAAGTCTCTGTTTTGAAAACGAGGCCCATGTTTGTAAACCTGAGGGAAACACGAGAATAAACCCAGACTGCAGGTCTTTGTCCAGGTTTTTTTTCTGTGTTGACGTCACTTTGAGCTGCTAATTCACATTTTTGCACAAAAAAAACTCAAAAATTAGTTTAGGCTCCGCCCACCATGGTCTGGTTATCACATAAACACAGTTTACAAACTGTCGAATATAGCAACATCACTGGCATGGCCAACTGTCAAAAAAAGGTTGAAATTTATAAAATACAATAAAAATGTCAAATTTCACTAATTTTCTTCCAAATGAAACCCTCACAGATTGAGTGATTTTATGCCATATTTCATTGGGATTTAAAAATTGATGTTTTCAGGGTAAAGTCCAATGGAAATGCCTTATTTCCATTATATTCAATAGGAAAAATACAGTGATTTTATTCATGTGCCAACAATGGGAATGAGGTCCAATCTGATAAAAATTCAGTAAAAATGTTCAAATTCATTCTTTTTCTTCCAAATTTATTTATTGGTTTATTTGGTCGGGACAGTGCATGTTAATGAACATACATGGGTCTCATGCATGTAAACACACCACACCGGATTGTAGCCTTAGGCTAATTTCCATCCGTCGTCCCCCATTCACACTCTCAAACACACTCTCATTCATCCTGGCCTATTGTACATGTTTTTAGTGGTAGGGGAAACCGGAGTACCCGGAGGAAACCTACGCAGACACGGGGAGAACATGCAAACTCCACACAGAAAGGCCCCGTCCAGGTGGGAATCGAACCAGGGACCTTCTAGCTGTGAAGCACGAGCACTAACCGCTGTGCTACCGTGCCGCCCACAAATGAAAGGCTGACATTGTAAAAAGTGAAGTTTTAAACAGCTCTGGAAGAAAAACATGTGTTTATAATGGAAGTTAATGGGGCTGTTTCATTTTCAAATAAAGAATCGTCCACTACAGAAAAAACTATAAATGCATCACATTCATTTCACTTCTCATCTGTGACACAAACAAGGCTCTGGAAACAGACAAAGCCTCAGCTCTCGACATTTTATTATTCAAAATATAATCACACTTTTGTTTTTGCGTGACAAGCTTTTTCAGCTTTAAGTTCTGAAACTGCGATTTTATTTTATTTTACATGTTTGGTAGCTTTGGAAAAGTTTCTAGTAGTTCATGGGATTTATACAAAAAGTGGAAAAAATATTGAAAAATGTAGATTTTATGGCTGTTTTTAGGCGTGTACATTTTTGTACACTATGGTGGTGAACGTTTGGAAAGTTGTGAATCTCTCACTACAGAAAAACTACAAATGCAGTCAAATTTTTTGCTCATCTTTGACACAGCCAAGGCCCTAAAATCCACCAAAGCCCCAGCTCTCTACTATTCATTATTATAAAGATAATGAGGGTTTTATGTTAGCCTGGCTAACGCCAGACTGCTGTGTGCGCTCGAATCCTTTCGAACTTCACAACAGTCTGGGGACCATGGCCGACATTTTTCCATGGATTTGGGCACCAATCACAGAACGAGAAGGGACGGTAAGACGATGACGCGCTATTTGACATACGGAAGCTTGTAGTTTGTTTAGGGATAAAAAAAATAAAAAAATATTTACGGATCTAACATGACAGCAGCAGACGCGATGGCATCTTTCGATCAAGCTTTAGAACGTGTTCTAAATAGTTTAGCTCAAAAGTTTACAGCAGGTATGTCATACGTCATCTGATACCATGATACGATTGGCTATGGCTACGTGCAGACGCATGAGAGACATTCGTAGCGCCCAATAAACGGCTATGGACAATCGTAAACCACACCTCTCCTATGAGAAAATGAATTGGTGGTCCCCAGACTAAATATCACTTGTGATTTTAGTCTGGCGTTAGCCAGGCTAGTTTTATGTTGTTTTGTAACGCAAACTTCAATGTTTTTGTTTTCAAACTGGCAAACAAAGGGTTAAAATCTCCAAATAAATGACATGTTTGGTAGTTTTGAGAAGGTGAGAAATGATCCTTCAGATTTCTGGAAAAAAATTACCAAAGTATGTGGTTTTTATGGCAGTTTGAAAAGCGTGTAGATTTTTGTACACTAGGGTGGTGAACGTATGGAAAATGCAGATCTCCAATATAAAAGACATGAGAGAAAAACAAACACTGGATTCGGAAAATTTGGCTCAAAAGAACATTTTCTGCAGAAACCCACGTCTCAAGCTGCAACACAGACAGAATGGTCATCAGATGAAACAAAAAAATCTTGCAAAATGTACATAGGATGACATAAGTGTTAACAGGAGGTAGAATTTCAAAACTGTTGTCAGTCGTACTGAACCAATGAGACAACGATGTATGAAACTTAACATCTTCAAACATGATTGTTTTTATTTCGTACACAAAAGTTATGAGGCAGTCGGTCATTGTCCCACTAAACTATGCAATACCTTCAAAACATGAAAACCTGTTTAATGGACAAGACAAAGAGGTCTATACTGGTACAAAAATTAATAATGCACGTAAAAAAAAGTGATGCACACATGCAAAAAACAAGTGCATCGGTAAGTCACACCTGAAATGAATCTTTAACTTTACTGCCAGGCTCCACTGATATAGCAGTTAGCTCTTAGCAGCTAATAGCCCTTAGCTAGCAGTCAAGGAATTTACGAGCATTAAATCAACTGTAAACAATTCATCTATTTCGAGAATTTGACACATGGCTCGCATATCACTGCGTACCTTTCCTCGGATCAGAAGCTTCACAAGATGGTCTTTATGTTTTCTTTGAGCTTTTGGTTTTCTATCGTCCTTTTCGGATTTCGAGCTGGGCGCCATGTCTCACCTCAACTGTTGTCTTTAGGTCTGCACCGATTGGCCAACCCTGTCACGTGTCTGTGTCGGATGCGCGTCCCTCAAAATAAAAGACTAAGCAAAGCAGCACGTGTAATTAAAACTTTAAAATGTCACTTTAGCTTATTGGTTTTTGAGCAAAATTTAAACACATAACTGATGGTCTAATCTCAACTGTAACGGTACAGAGATACCAGAGTGAAATCGAACAGTTTTATTTTATGTATTTAAAATCAAGCAGTAAAAAATAACATAAAATCAGCATACATTAACAAGAACTTCTTGTAACGAAAAGATTCCAACTTGAGAGTTTTGGACGTAAAGAGGGTAGACAAACGCACGTAGCCAGCTTACAAAGTGCAAGTTTGGTATTGCCATAATGCAGCCAAGGTTTACCATTCAATAGCTTACATTTCAGACACATGCACACATACCCTCAAAAACAATCAAAAAAACACACAAGAGTGAAGAAGAAATCTGCAACTTAGTAGGAATGTTTTAAAATGCAATTAATTAAAAAAATAAGTACCCAAAAGAGGGGGAAAAAAGATCACAACGGTTCTATAATCATAATTTTTGAAGAATCAAAATACTGCTAAATCTTTCCCTGCCTTCACAAAGAAAAAAGAAAAAATACATAAACTGATAATTTAATGTTGCTTCCATGCTAGCCGCCAAGCGAAGATGCTTGCTTATTCACATTTTAAAAATGGATATCACAATGTGAGGATGAGAATACTTTAGTGCTTTAGTTAAATGCATGAGCAAAAAGGATTCCCTTTTTATTATTTCAGTTTAAGTTTTTTTTAAAAACGGTGTCAAGCGAGGAGTATGGAAAATGTAGGGATGTGGGGTGTGACCAGTGTCTTGTTTTAAGTCCAAAGGAAATGTCTTGAACAAATAAAATAGTCCAAAGAGCCATGGAGCATCCAGCTGGTCAAGTGTCAATGTTACTGAGCCTGGAACAAAGCACAGCACAATTACAGTACAGTAGTAGTGGTACAAGCTTCATTTGTAGACTGTATAATTCATGTATTTGCTATACCTGCTGCCCTGGCTGTGAGGTAGGTGCTTGTCCAGGGGCCTGTCCCGCTTGTCCGTAGTATGCTGCCTGTTGTCTGTAGTACTCGGCCCACGCAGCACTATAATCCTGCTGTCCACCGGCCGCCCCGCTCCTCCTGCTCCAGCGGATGACCCTTGGCCAGCTGGTCCTCCTGCCGGCTGATCTGGAAAAGGCAAAAAAATAAAGTTGGGTACCTTACAATTGTGAAAAAATGAGGGCCAGGAAAATTAGCGTGTTGACACAATGCACTAAAGTGATTGCGTTAAAAATTTATGAATCTAAGCATCTTCTCTAACATCTATTGACTAATATCTAACGCGCCTGTGTCCTCCTCCCAAGCGCGGTACGACTAAACATGTTTTTCTACGTGGTTCACAACGTGCACGTGTTGGATTGTTGTGCCACTGAGCTAGCCTGGGAATAACCATGCTGCTGTGTGCGCTCAAATCATTTCGAACTGCACAGCAGTCTGGGGACCATGGCCGAAATCTTCGCATGGATTTGGGGACCAATCACAGAATGAGAGGGACAGCAAGACGATGATGCACTATTTGACATGCAGAAGCTTGTAGTTTGTTTAGGGATAAAACATGACAGCAGCAGACGCGAAGCCATCTTTCGATCAAGCTTTAGACCGTGTTCTAAATAGTTTAGCTCAAAAGTTTACAGCGGGTACATCATCTGATACGATGATACAACTGGCTATGGCTACATGCGTTTGATAGACATTCGTAGCGCCCAATAAACGGCTATGGACAATCGTAAACCACACCTCTCCTACGAGAAAATGAATTGGTGGTCCCCAGACTAAATGTAACTTGTGATATTTAGTCTGACGCTAGCCAGGCTACCACTGGACACTGACAGAGGAAGAAACCACCACAACACAATTTCAGTGATATGAATGAAATCCCTCCACAGCTGCACTCTGCTGACCAGATGGAAATCTTTTTGGACTAGCAATTTTGCTTTCACAATTAACAGTGATTAAATATTGGTATTTAAAGGTTGAGGATTTATGTAGATTAATTAATCTTTTTATTTTAATCAATTCCTGGCCCAAGAACAAAAATGCAAACAATACGAGAGGACCAACCAATGGCCGCTGGCTGCTCTGCTTTATGACCGCAACACTGGAGGCCGCCATTTCTGTAGTACCTCTATATAGCCGCTAGGCCCCCATTGAAAAGCATTGGACTTTAGACACGTTAAAAACAACTTTAACGCCTAGTTTCTATTTTTTCAACACTTTCTATGGCTACATATTCCTCCTGAGATAACGCTGGGTTAGTCACAAAAAAGAAACCAGGCTGATTTTCGAAAGAAAATGTTTTGAAATCACGTACCAATGAGGGTCGGACTGTTAGCATTGGAGCTGCACGAGCTACACGTCACGCAAGGGCCGAATCTACAGTGAAAATCCCGCCCTTATTAGGAACATGCTTCGTTAGAGCTGGGGAGGAGGAGTCTGTAAATCTGCCATGATTTCCCCCTCGAACATGGTCATTATGGTAAATGGGGAGGAGTGAGGAGGAGATGTCTATTCTTTTTAACGGTCTATGGGACCAACTTACTCATTCCCATTTTCTTATAGTACTCTTCCCATGCTTTTGTGTAATCTGGCTGCCCGCCTGCAGTCTGTGCAGGCTGGGTTGAATCTCCTGGTGCTCCAGTGGAGGATCCTGCTTGACCTGGCTGCTGCCCATAGTACTGTGCATAGTAGGCTGCCCATGCTGCACTGTGATCTGCTGCTGCTTTACCTTTAAGAAGAAAACAAACATTAGTATTTTTTGGACTCAAGAACAAAGTTGAATTATATTATGAAGTGCTTACTGGGGTCATGAGGAGCTTGTCCTTGCCATTGTTGATAGGCATTTCCCCAACCTTGACAATATTGACCACCAGGAGGAGCGCCACTACAGGACAGAATACCGAAGGTAATTTTCATCTCATTGTAAACAATACACACTATAATAAGTTCTTACTGGGGAGCTCCACCAGGAGGGCCTGCATTATAAGGGTTTGGATTGTAAGGACCCATGGGACCCCCAGGGCCTCCAGGGCCTGGCCCACCACCAACAGGACACAATGGACCCTGGATTGAAAAAGAAGATTCGAAAAATGCAGTACATAAGTATGATAATCTGTGTGATGAAGAAACAAAAATGTACCTCAATCTTCTCTTCTATGAGTTGCTTTGCATGGTCAATCTGCTGGGGGTCTCCTTTGATAGTGAACAGCTTGAAATTTGGATCACCATTTGGATGTGGCTGACGAGATATTTCCACAAATGCGCCAGTCTGTTGGTTAATGGACTTCACAGTCTCACCTCCTCTGCCTATCACAAGGCCACATTTGTGAGCAGGGATGGAAAACGTTACACCCCCTCCCGGAGGACCCCAGTTTCCTTGGCCTCTTCCCCGTCCACCAGGTGGCATCCCCGGGGGGCCCTAAAGACGAGATGCGCCCAATTACATCAAGCTATCTACTCAACATGGCGAGCTGATCAACTTCAACCTATGTACACAATGCTCACCTGTCCACCCTCTTCTCGTGCGCGGATGCTTTGCAACAGGTCTGTAATTATTGAAGCAGCGTGTTGACACTGGTCCGGGGGTCCCATGATGTGTGCTATCTTGTCAGGTCCTGAACCATCGTCTGTGTTAAATCAAAGCATTTTCAATAAACAATGAAATTAGCAGTAACGACACATTACTAATTTTAACAACAGCAAAATTGCCAATATTTACCTGGTTTAAACTGAATCTTTACTCCTGCGTCACTCTGAATCTTTTTGATCATTTCTCCACTCCTGCCAATAACCACTCCCACAGAGTGACGAGGAACTGCAATCTGTTCAATTATAACAAAGCAGATATTCATTTAATTTAATTCAAAAGTGACGTCTAAACAATCACAACAAAACCGCCAAAACAATATAATATTGATCATTGTATCACTACAGTACAACTGCAATGTAGAGAGTTGTACTTACTTCAATGCCGCCGCCGCCTCCTCCTCCTCCACCTCCTCCCATTCTAGATCCATATTCATTCCGGTCTCCAAAGCCTCTCTCCAAAATCTCATTGACCATCTCTTTCGCTTGCTACAAAATGTCACAAAGTATATGAAGTGTGACTAGTTGAAATATGAGAGAATATTTTATTACCAGTCATACTACCTGAACTTTGTAGGGGTCACCAATAATGCGCAAGACTTTATCGACGTTGGGAGGCTGTGATCCATCTTGAATAATGTACATCTTAACTCCAGCTCGTTCCTATGACAAAAGGAAAAAGTAGGTTGTATATAAAACACAAAAAACAAAACAAAAAACAAACCTAAACCAAAAACAATTCCTCAACTGTAAATTCTACATGCAAATGTAAAAAGTATATATACAGGTAAGAGAAGTTGTTTCCTATAGGTCTGCCTCTTTTATGTGCAGGAATTACAGCTGAGGAGATGAGGCTTTAAGGACGCCAATGGGAAGAGGAAAAAAATATAGTGACAGTTTGTATAAATGCAAAAACTACTTATTTATACCCCAAAGTAATCTTTTACCTGCAGCTGTTTAATCGTTTCACCTCCTTTGCCAATAACTATGCCCCCCTTGCCAGCAGGAATCATCATCTCCTGTACAGTACTGCTACTGGAAGTATTGCCCTTGGACACTATCTCGTCAATAAGAGCCTTAGCTCGCCTGGAAGTTGACAAAAACAAAACATTTAAGATATAATGCAATATTTAGAATCTAAACATAAAAATACAATCTTACTGAATAGATTCTGCTGATCCAGTCAAAGAAACGCTCCTTTCAGGTCCAACACTGTCTGTAAACAATAGCAAATGTAATTGGTTGAAAGTAAGGTGGTGGTGTGGAAACAAGGTAAAAACAGCAAAATGCTTACTGTGTTCAACCTGGACCTTGCAGCCAGACTCCATTTGAATTTTGTTAATTTGTTCACCTCCTCGTCCAATGACTGAAGCACAGGGAAACAGAACAAAAATCAAACTCCATCAATGGAACACCAGTCCTGGTACTACAGATAAATAATAGCCTTGTGGTCAAATTCTGGCACATTTACAGAAATGTTATTTTATATGCGCTGTCCCTGAAATATTTTTTTAAATGACAAATAGCAGATACTTACTTAGACCAACCATGCAATCAGGCACCTTGTAATCTTCCGTCATTGCTGAGGGTCTCGCACTGCAAATACAGAAGTATAAGTTATTACAAAGAAGCAAAATACATGAATCTTATAATCTTATAAAGCACTACCTTTGTTGGGAAAGAGCAACCAATTGAGCACCAATAGCTGAAAAAATAAACAGATGAAATAAGACACAAACACAGAAATAAAATATGACCAAGTCTGTAAGTTTAAGCTTACACAGTGCATCTCTGCCATCCTGTGATGCCAGTTTCTTGGCATTGGGTTCGTCTGTACATAATAACAGCAGTGTTTCATGTCACAACTATCGAATCAAAAGAAAAATACCCAGCAAACATTTACTGACCTCCATCTTCAAGTGACCTTTTCTGAGTTGTGTAGGGATAGCCCTCTGCTCCTCCGTTATTGCTCAGTGGAGGTTCTCCTCCAATTTTAGCTGCAATCTAGAAAAGGCACGTGTTATGCTTCCATCCAAATAACACGTTACGCTGGTTTGTGATAATAGTGGAAACAAAGTGATTTGGCAAGTATGATACCAATATTCTGATATTTTATATACAGTAGACGCTAGAGGAAATAAATACGATAGTTAAAATTATTAAATAATTTCTATACTGAATGCATTAGCCTATCGGTAAAGCTCAAATTGAAACAAACTAAAATAAATTCTCTAATATTATCTTCATGAAATGTGTGCCTCGTAGTAGTGTCTAATAACAGCGACAATTTGGTCTGTCTGTACATCAATATATTAGTAAATGAATATTATGAGGGCAATAGCAGAACGTTAGCATAACATAGCCATCCTTGTATAGTCAACTTAACTGAAGGTGCTTTAACATATATCAAAGTACGGCTAAAATTATACAGTACAATTTGGATTACTTTAACATCGAAACATTGTGTGGCTTCACAGACATTTTAAAACAATAGGATCGACTACTAAAGTATAAACATAAATAGCGACGGTGTGCTAGCATGCTAGTCTCCATTGATGTAGCGTTAGCTAGCTCTGTAGTACCTGTCTGGCTCGTTGAAGCGCATCTGCAAACGCGTCCTTTTTCAATCCTCCGCCAACTCCGTTGGTCGGTAAATCTACAAAGTCAGTCATTGTCCTTTCAGAACACCCAGAAGATAGGTTGTATAATTTGACCGGGTAGAGAAGAGAAGGCGCGGGAAGGCTAATATGGGGTATGCACTGTGAAGCCTGCTACCACGCCGGCAAACTTCCCTGCTTAAAATAACCAATCCATGAAGCTCGATATCATCACCCAAAGAAAATCTCCCCCTTTGTTTACCCCGTTTCAAATGCACCGCCATCTGTTGGATGGAGTAAAGAAAGACATGCTAGTCTCCTAGTCAGCCTACACACTAAATGTATGTCTATAAAAACTAGTGGCAAGATGTGCATAATATCGTACTGTTTTGTAACTAAGTCATCTAGGTTTTATGTGTGCAAGTATTTGTAAAGCAGAATATAGCTAATTTCACTGGATTATAACAGGTTATGCAAAGACAAATGATTACAAGTAACCCGCCCTATTTGTTGTTGTTTTTTTAATAAAAACGTATATATTTATATGAATCTTGTATACACAGTAATAAAACATTTTTTAAGATTTCTGGGCACATAACTTTCAGGCACACTCAAAGGGAGCAGGGCGCGTGCAACAAAAATAAATAAATAAATAAAAAAAAAATACACATGAATTCAAATCAGTCTTTGGCATATTCAGTGGTTATACTTTCTGAAAAGTAGTTCGTCCATCAGTGGTCTTCTTCCCATATGTCCCTTATATTTCTATATGCCACCTAGGGGGAATAAAACACAGTATATATCCTTGTGCATATTTTAGTCAGAATTAAGCTTATCGTGTTAGGTTTTACCTAACAGGCCCATGCATCAGAGCAAGTCCGCAGAACCTGGCTGGTTATGATCGAAACATTAAGCAAAACAGGCATGCTTAACTTTTCTTTTTTATGTAAAAATACAACATGCCAAAATATATTTTGTGCAGATGTGCATACAACTTTCACGAGAAAAAAAACAACACACCATCAGTCATTCAAAGTTATAAAATAGAATTCAGAAACTCATTCATCAAACAGTCTTATTTCGATGGCTCCTGCTTAATTTGTGCTTTTCTCCTACCCTCAATATCTACTCCCAATAGTATCCTGGTGTATTCGTAGACAACATATGAAACGGTGACAGCAGGGATGACTTTCAGTAGGTTTGGTGAAATTCCTCTGTACAGTCCTGTAACTCCCTCCTGTGCCACTATGTTTTGTAGCAATGTCAACATTGAAACATTTGGGGCACCCTTTATTGAAGCTGTGGGGAATAAGAGAGTACGGATCAGGTGCAAATAGTGACATCTAGTGCTGAGTCACAATTAAATAAAAAAATATATAAAAAATACTAAAAATTAAACATACACACACATATATACATCAGGACCGGAGACCAAATCCATTGGCAACCGAAACAATTTTGAGAGCTATGATGGACATAACAGATAAATGCACTTCTAGCAGGAAGTCTCCAGATCTTTATGTTTAAACTGTATGTCAAGCAACATTACTAATTGTACATGACAAAGCTTGTCATGTACAATTAGCATCAGTTGGGATGCTTGAACTCTTTTGCCCAGGACAACACAGCAAACTTGCCTACCCCTGTTTTATATAGAGTATAGGATACCATGTCATAACTGTAATATACGCTTCTTTCTTCTTTATCATTATTTGGTATATAGCTCTTTTCCACTTTCAGTTGGCACTCAAAACGCTTTTCTATCAAAAGACCTATATACCTTATTCTAAACTGAAGATTTTCTTTCGAATATATTTCAAACATAAAGAGAAAGAAGTGTGTATGGCTGGTCAGACTACAAAGGACCACCTATTAACACTCACAGTGTATAGTCAAAGAGGGCAAGGCGGGTAATACGCATTGTTCGGTCTGAGGTTGAATGCGCTATCAACTAGTTACTTTATTAGAAACAAATTAAATGCCATGTTTATAGATTATTTGTTTTCATGAGGTATTCCAGTCAAAACCTCTTACTTTGTGCCTGCATGCGTGTGCGAATCAGAGCAAGAGGGTAACTTGCCAGTTGTCCACATGTGCTAGAGACTGCACCGCAGCCAACCAGCACCATCACTCCTGGATCCACCACATCACTGTTTCTATTGAGCCAGGCAAACTTCAGAGTCTGCAGGGAGACACAGCAGGAACATCACACAAAAAGTTATTATTCATTATCAAAGACTGTGCATAACTAACCTCATAGACAGTCAGGTCAATACCGGCGTACGGAACAATTGCAAGTAAATTAGGTACATAGCCCTTGTAAAAGGCAGAGACGCCCTCTTTCTGCAGCATCTTCTTGGCACAATCAGCCATTCCTGAGTATTGACCTGTTTTGCGAAGTGTCAGACGTGTCTTTAGGACCTGGACAAGCGATTGAGAACATGGTGACTGATCGATCAGTGATTGAGGAGCTTATGTGATCTACTTATTTCAGTGTTTCATGTCCATTACCCTAGTATTACCTCCATTGGGTAGATAGCAGTCTGTGCAGTAGCTCCAGCCAAAGAGCCAGCAAGAAAACGCTCATAAATCCTCAGCTTTCCAGTCTGATTATGGCCACGAATCATGGACTTTATCTGTTTTTTAAAAGCAAAGAAAAATAATATACAATTATTTTCTATTGGTAGAAATCTATACTTACCCTACAATAAATAAAAAATACATACATTTAAAGAACTTAAATATATATGAATATAAATGAAAAACGTGATGTATGCATTCAGACCTGATGTAACAAAAGAAGACTGATTCCATTGCTATCAATCATTGTTGAGCTTTTATTAAATATTCATGAAGGTTTAGGTCAGTGGTATAATTGCACATGATACAGAATGGTGCAGCCTTTACAGTGCCTGATCCTGTCAGATCTCGGAAGCTAGGCAGCCTGGTTGGCACTTGGATGGGAGACCATTTGGGAACACCAGGAAGCCGGGGGCGAATGTAGTGTGTGTGTGTGAGTCATTGGTGGTGGTCAGAGGGTCTACCCCAAGGCAGCTGTGGCTACAATAGTAGCTTACAACCACCAAGTATGGTGTGAATTAATAATGAATGAAATTGTAAAGCAACTTTGAGCATTTGGAAAAGCGCTATATAAGACTAATGCATTATTATTATTATTATTATTATTATTATTATAGTATAAGCCTGAGTGTGGATATTGTAAGATTACACTTAATATTTTTGTTCTATTAATATCAGATGTCAGCATATGAATAGTATAGGAGCGTACATATGAATACTTCCTGAACCTACTGTAATTACTAACTAATATGCTTAAACCCAAATAGAAGGTGACAGTGTTCATAAAAATAATAATTGACAATAACGATCATAGTCATATAGGAACTTCAATAACTTTATTTACACAAATATTATAGATTATGCTTGCCTGTTCATAAGCTGAGAACTTGATAGCAGTTTCTGGGGCGATTTTGAGAACATTCATGCCATTACCTCTCCACAGTGACACCAGTCCTCCTTCCTTCAGCATGTACTGTAGGCCCTTCAGCACATTTCCAGAGAAAAACGAGCTATGTACCTGTAAAGTACACCTAACATTACGATTTATTATACATACATACAGGTCAAGAGGTGAAATTATTATATATTCACTTAACCTGTCGAAAGACTTTGAGGCGGTCTAAAGGCGCAGTTACTGTCCGGGCGACACAACCGGCCACGGCTCCAGACATCAGCTGTCGCCAGACGTAACCTGACTGTCTCTCCTCTTCTGTGAACTCATCTGGCACTGTCAACTGCTCGCCTATATCCAACATCTAGCCAATGAAACAATATGACAGCAAAAGAACAAAGAATAAATCCAAAATGAAACTTAAATAATTAAACAATAAATTTGCTTTTGTGTTTCTACCACTGAGCGTTTCCAACATCGTGCCACATCCTCCATGCTGGATACAGAGTTAAATAAGAAGTAGTCACGCCACTCATTCCAGTCTATTGTCATTGTACCATCCTTATCCATACTTTAAAGGGGGAAAACTATTCAGAATGGAAGATGCTCAATTTGCATTATAAATAAAGCAGTCTATGAACCTACCTTTTTAAAATCTTTTTGGCGTCCCTGAGACTGATGGTCACACCGATAGTCTGGAGAGACTGCTGTATCTCTGTGGCATCGATGTGACCTGCAAAAATGTATTCACATGGGGAGATGCCCCAAGGCTCTATTCAGTATGATTTTGTCATTAGGTGTCTTGTACCATCGTTGTTTGTATCCAGTCTCCGAAACATGAGCTTAAGCTGTTTTTCGTGGTTACGCAGGTACTGCATAAATTCCTCAAAGTCCAGCACTCCATCTTGGTTGGTGTCGCCAGCGGTCACAATCTGAAAACACACAGTGAGTTCAGACCAATCAACTGCAGATCACAGTAGCTTTGTTTGTCCTGTCCAACCATAATACAATCTACAATTGCAGTTAAAAAATGTTTTAAAACCAATATACTATTGTATCCTGTATCAATATGAACCAAGAAATACATAGAAAAGCTTCATAAAAGTGTGTTGATTCATGAAAGAAAAAGTGGCAGGTTTGAAAGAGGGAAAGGTTACTGTGTTCTCATCTTACAAAGTCCTGCTTCTTGTACTAAAATAGATTGCTGAGATTTACATGTACACACACATATACGGACACGAAGACACAGGCATTTAGTGCAAGCAACAACTACAGTTTATGGCAACATGCAAAGTCTGTGCATATTTACAAAACACTTGGAACATGACAGTGGAAAGGTCAAGGATTCATGGCAGTGAGCAATGTTAATAAAAAAAATATGACTGATAATTTTTTATCTTACTTTCTCCAAGGAGCTTTTGGAAAGTCCTCGACCAGCCAGTCCTCTTCGCAGTTCATTAATGTCAATGTGGCCATCTTTATTAAGGTCCATCTGATCAAAGAGTTCTGCCCAGAGTTTCTGTCTCTCCTTGTCTGAACCAGAAGATCCATTTGGCTGGCAGTGGGCCCAGGGGATCTTGGTCCAAAAGGGTCTCATTGCCTGAGGTACAAAGACGTTACCTATCCAAAAGGAAACAAAAAAGTACTGTTTATTCATTTGTTTATGAATCCCCCCTTGAGCTACTGTTTAATGCCCTCTTAAGTCTCAAATAACCCAATGTAAAAAGGTGTAACGCATGGCTCATCTGAATTAAATTATTTCATAATTTTATAAGATGACTGGACATTTTCTAGGTTGTCGAGGTCTTCCATTTCTCTTATGCTTTTGACTCTAAGTTTTGAATGATTTTGCTGAAAACTCAATATTAAAAGCATTCACAGTGCTGCCTTTTTAGGGTCACAGCCCAAATAGGTCGGAATGCTGCATTGTGGTGAGTGCCCTCCTACAGTAAGAGCATAGCCCATGAGCATAGCATTATTCTGCCATGGAAAACCTGGAAAACTCTATGGCGGCGTGACGGATTCAACTTCATCTCGTGTTACCTAATGGTTGCAGAGTAGCGACAGTTACGTTATTATGACCAAATTGTTGTCATTGCGCAACTCTTGCTATGCTACTGCAGACAGACATTATACACAGGCCAAACAGCTCTCAGGACAAAATTAGTTACAAATTCAAACATAGTTGCCTATATTATAGCCTAATGTAATGACAGCTAGTCCACTCACTCTCTCGCCCATCTCCCACAGCAATAACGCATCATTGAGCCCATGGGTGCGGGGAGGCGTCAGGGCTCCGCTAAAAATCCGCGGTTATTTCGGTGAATTAGGTCCAACAGCGGGATCTCACAACGAGAAGCCTCTGGATCAGATGACAGCCGCCCTGATCCAGTGTCTCTGAGTCAACGCCATGTCGACCGCTCCGTCCTCAAGACACAACAAGTCCTCCTCGTCCTAAGAAGAACAGGAAGCTACAGCAGAGCCCCGAGCGAAGCGGAGCGACGCATATCCTTAAGAATGGAGTGTGAGGGGAAGCACTATCAAAATACGGGACCAAGATTGATATAAGGATATGTCAGGCATAGCTCAGGCAAGGCCGGATTTATGCAGGAGCTTACAGCGGCTAAGCCCAGGAGCCCAGCAGGTTAAAGGGCCCCTGGGAGAAAAGGAGAGAGTTCCCTCTCTCTTTGCAGACTCCCTCACATGTAAGGCTTAATCAGATGACTTTGTACCGGAGACTAAACCAGGACTAAACCAGGTCTGAGCCATTTTCATTGAGTTGACAGAGGGACAAAGACCTATTGGTCTGTTAAAATGCACCAAATTGCACCATTAAAATATAAAAAAAATGTGGGATGGCCTCCAGACCCCCTTTTAAAAATGTCCCCCACCAGTCTGGCAGTAACAGGTTCTTCCACGAGGGCCATAGAGCTCAAATTGGGGTCATTATGTTTTTTCCCCCCACAAATGTCATTTTTTAAACTAGTACTATGTTTAAGAAGTTACTTCTGCATGTTCAAATTTTAAAAAAAAAATCATTCATTTATCTTTTCATTGTAGAGAGAACAGACAGACATACAGTATATGGGGGGCCCTGAAAAAACGTTAGCCCCGGGGCCCATTTTACTTAAATCCGGCCCTGAGCTCAGGGCCGCATCCTTTTTCCACTGGTTGTCCATGAGATGTTTTTACAACTTGACTCATTGGTCATTTGGAAAGACACAAGGTCCCACAGCTGACATTTCACAGCAGAAGCTAAGCCGGGAAGTCAAAGGAATGAGCTATTCTGTAGACCTCAAAAAACAGGCTTCTGATCTGAGGTACAGAAAAATAGTTGCAGCACTGTTCTCCTAAAGAAAACAGTGGCCTCCATCATTCGTAAATGGAATTTCAGAACCTCCAGGACTTCCAAGAGCTGGCCGCCCATCCAAACTGAGCAATCATGGCATAGGAGAAGGGCCTTGGTCAGGGTGGTGTCCAAGAACCCAATGATCACTGTGACAGAGCTCCAGTGTTATTCTGCTATTCTGACAGACAAGCTGTGTCTGTCAGAATAGCATCTGTCTGACAAACATCTGTGTAGAACTCCACCAATGAGGCCGCTATGGTAGAGTGCTGCAGAGATGGTTGTCTATCAAATCATTTAGATTTACCACAGGTGGACTCCTGTCACGTTGTAGAAACATCTCAAGAGCTCAGTTCTGAGTGTCATAGCAAAGGGTGTGAATACTTGTGTACACGTATTATTTCAGAGTTTCACTTTTTAATACATTTTTAATAAATTGGCAAAATATTCTTTTAAAAAAAGGGTATTGTGTGTAGATGAGGTGGGTAGGTGAGGAAAAAAGAATGTTTGAGGCTGTAACACAACAAACTGTGGAAAAAGTGTAGAGGTATCAATACTTTCCAGATGCACTGTATATATTGGTAATCTATGGGGTTATTATTAGGTAGGAATACCCCGCGTTTTGGCTAAACAAATAAAAATTATCATTGATCTATCAGTTGGGGGGAAAACAAAAGTTAAAGGTTAGATATCCCTGGCTTTGACAAATCCCCCCCAAAAAAAGTGGTTGTTTTGTTGCCGACCAACAAATCAAGGTTACTGTGTATTTATGTTTTGTTTTCATGAGCAGGGATGATGGATGTAATCAGTGCACCTGCGTCTCTCTTATCAGTTTATTCTCCTCAACCAAACACTGTGCAAAGCTTTTAGAAAACCAACCATCTATGACCACATATGCTGCACGTCCCACCTGATATCCCTCATTACTTGTTCCATTATTGTTCTCTGATGTTGCTGATAGTCAACACTGGACACGTACACCATCTCCATCATCTCCATCTCCAGCCTCCACACCTGCCACTGTGAAGGGAGGAGCTGGACAGATTTGATAAAAGCCAGGCCATATAAGACAGGGATGCCAGCCCAGATAGGCAGCAAATCAGACATAATTTTTTTCTTGGTACAGCTGAAAAGAAATCTCAATGTGCAAGGGACTTTCTAACCTCCCATCCTCATGCCTGGAGAAGTGAGTAGCCTACTAAATGATTGCATCTAGTTTAGTGAGTATTATTTCTTTTTCAAATGTTGTCTAATGTTGTTAATTTCAGGGCTAAAGGGATGCGGGTAAAGCTGAGCAACTTCGCTGACATACACAAGAATAAGTAATTATCTTAAAACTACAATTTGTATTGTGTAACACTGTCCATGCATTAACCCAACATGTTTTTAGGTGTTTGGATGAGAAGACTCCACTGGACCTAGAAACTCTGCTCAGCAACAAAAGTGAGCCAATTTTCTTGATTCCATTTTTAACAACAAAATAGAAAGAAAAAAGTTTGTTCGCTGTTCTTGTGCTTCTCAGCTGGTACTTACAGGGTCATCTGCACTAGACTTTAGATTTTAGACTATCCATTTTCAACAAAGTACATTTTATTCATGTTACATACAGTAGCCGAGTAATAGTTTAGACAAGGTTTACATCCAATTTGAGCTTAAGCCCTTGGTCTTGCCTAGATTTTTAGATCTAGATTAGTCTTGATTTGATCTTGACTTAACCTTGTGGTACTTGGAAGGTCAAATATTTTATTAGATGACATTCAAATTGAAAGGTTTGAGATCCAGTCATAAGCCACCGTTAAACTGGGTCTGGGACACATGCAGGTCCATGAAATTTGTTTTGAAAATGATTGATAATTCTTTTAAAATAATTTTTTTAAATGGTGCCTTTCAGACCTTGTTATAAATATTTGACCTTCCAAGAACCATAAGGTCAAATCAGGACAAAACCAGGTTTAAAATAGAAATTAATTTGACTAACATATTGGCAGTGTATATCACAGTTTGATAACCACTTAGTCTTAAACTTAAAACAACAATGCCAAACAATGAAGTCTCACTATAATTTGATTTGCCTATGCTTTTGAATGATTTGTAACATTAGTGTTTGTAGAGTGTGTTCTAGGCTCCCTGGTCCCAAAACGTCATCATTGAGTTTTATTTATACAGAATCACACAGAATAGCATTGTAAGGTTTGTTGACAGGTAGGTGTAAGTACCTGCAAGGCATAAATGCCTGCAGCACTTCTGCCAGTGCCAGGAGCCAGCTGCAGGGTCTAAATATATTATATTATGGAATGTTAATAGTGGATGGCAGATTTTTCTTTTATTCCCATAACCTTTCAGCTGCTGTCCGTACGATGTGACAGTTAAACCTTGTCTTTTGTCGGTTTCAGACACTCTGCATGCATTTCGTTGCTTCCTGAGGTCAGAGTTCAGTCAGGAGAACCTTGACTTCTGGTTGGCCTGTGAGGATTTCAGAGGCTCCCCCTTAAATGTGCAGAAATCTAAGGCTTGTGGGATCTACAACCAGTTTATCAACCCTGATGCTCCCCATGAGGTCAGAGAATATAATGTATAAATCTACAGCAGTAAGCATATAAAAGCGGACTGGTTATTTCCAGTATCTGGGTTAGTTTGAGAAGCTCATGTTGTTTTCTCTGTAGGTGAACTTGGATGCTGAGACTAGGGAGACACTGCTAAGTGAGATGGACTCTCCTTGCTCTGATACGTTCAACACTGCACAGCAGAGGATCTTCAGTCTGATGGCCAAAGACTCCTTTCCTCGATTCCTGCGCTCTACTCACTGCATGGACAACATTCGGGCTTATTAGCCACTGATATAAATAGACAAGACTGCAAGTATCTTATTGTTAAACAGCCTCTGAATGTCACTGTTTCGATGAAGCATGTGCCATATAATAAACATGCTGTTTCATGATGCTTCATACAAGACTGTAGTTGCATGATGTTATTTGAACCGGAAAAAATGTAGCCAACAAAAAAAATAAATGCAAAATCAATGTACTTGTTAGAAGTTTTACTTATTTAAAATTGTATCATAACATGCATAACAAATCAATACTGAAAGTATTAACAGCAGTTATTCATTCATGAGCAACCTTGAAAAAATTCAATGAACCTAACCTTGGCGGGCACCTCATCACACTCTCAACTCAAACTTGAGAGTGCAGTGTAAACATGCAAAGAAATTCTTCACCTTCCACACGCCACTGCTTTAATAATATAGTTCTACATTATAGGAACAGTTCAGGTGAACATCTTTGATTAAGTCCCATGAATTTAGGCAATGACCATTTCTTTTAATCCCATGTGAGAAATATTCCCATCAGTCCAGACGGTCCTACTTGGAGCTTGTTCCTGGTTGTGTTGGTCTTTTGGTCTGAGGGGTTTTTAACACAGACAGAGGTTTGTGGAGGTTATAGCTGGCCTTTTGTGTCACCTCCTGCTCAATCCTATTCCGGATGGCCACTTCCAGACCCTGGACCACAAGACGCAATGTAAAATGCAAAGCATGAAGCCATTATACATTTTAGACATGGACAGTGGTGCCAACACATGTTGTGAATGAAAAAGTTATGCTTACCTTTTTCAGTTTCTGTTGTTGGACAACTTGCGCCTTCTTGGGTGCAATTATTCTGCCTAAAGTGAAAATAATCAAATGCATTAGACTTTAAAAGGATAACGCTTTAATTTTGAGAGATTTTCAACATCGTTTTGGATGCTGGAACAGCACAAAAGCTACACGTGTGTCGTGTCTTTAGCGAAGACGTAGCTAGAATGATCAAATGTATCAATTTAACGCGATACATTTCAACATAATGTCGACATGTCGTTAATCTGTATTTCAGCGGTACCTCCTTTCTTTGGGCCTTTCTGCTTGTTTTGCGGTTTCTTCCCGGGTCCTGGCCGCTGGGCTTTAAACTTCTGCGAACCTTGTGCCATGTTTTTTTTCCTACTTTGTTTAATCCGGAAGTTTTTACTTCAGAGAAACGTGGTCTACGTTGCCTTTGGTTTTACTGCCACCTGGCGGCTGCAGAAACATTAACATCTCATGCCAATAATTTCACTGTGATTTATTACGTGAAAGAGAAAACTCTTAATGACTGCACTTTACAGCATCATATTCATATACATATATTAGAAAAATCGTGTTTTAAATATTTCCACTGATTACAAAATAAACCCATGTGATTATCAACAACAATAACATATTTGTACTTAAGAGGCCATCTGAACAACACTCCTTCCACAGCATTGGCAGGCTGCACAATTACACTACACAGGTAAGGAAAGGAAAGTACATTGCAGTAATTTAATTTGGCACCAGATTAAATCGTTCTTATTTAGTAGTTTTCCCATATGCCTACTCCACACAATATATAGTTGGATAATAATTTGATTCCCAATAATACAATGCATTTTAGGCAACCAAGCAAGTAAACTGTATGGACAGAAAATTCTCAACCAGAAATCAACATAGGCTACAATGTAAAGAAAAACACCAGCCTATAATTGACAATGATGTATATTTTTTTTACTTCATGCCTGGACAAAGAATTAAACACTAAATGTTTTCGGCATCAACAGTATAGGCTGAAATCAGTACTAAAAAAATTTCTGTTCTTTCTTGGCCCTGCCGCAGCCCAACAGTTTAGTGCTTGTGTTCATGCATCTGTCTGCAAGTAGACGGAGAGGTAGTGCATATGTTTGAGGAGACCTCCCCAGTGTGATTTACTCATGGCCAAGTCACGAAGAAGTACAATAATATGAAATAAAAAGACAGACCACAGCTAAACAAGTATATTATAATGAATAACTAAACCTTGTACCTCTGATTACAAAAAAAATAATACGAGTTGACGCTCACAATTGCTACATAAGTCTGGAATAATGTATTTTTTTAATTGATGCTTTTAACTATACAAAAAAATAACGATATTAATACCAGTGTCTTTTTAACAAATGTATGGCCTAACAAACAGCACCATTGGGAGTAAAGGTTTGACGGGTAAACAATGGACATAGAAGTGCAAAGATATCAAAAGTGGAGGAGGATATTGTACTTTTTTTTTTCTTAAAGATTTTAACATCAGGATTCCTCATCGCCCTCAACAAAAAAACGTGAAATACACAGAAGTGAAAAGTGAGGTTACATAAACAAAATAGTCACTGCCTGATAAATCTATTCAGCTGAAAAATAAATTACAGAGTGAAATTCATACTTTACATTTCAGAACAGCCAAAGAAGGTAAGTTTGATAGTCTAGTGTCTTTCGTTTGCTTGAGTACAGCATTTGAGAAAATTTAACATTCTGGTTGAAAGATGAAGGCAATTAGTGAGAGCCTTTCTGAGGTACAAGCAGTATTACATTCAGAAATGAGGGTGTGACTGAGCACAGCAACAAGTAGACAGTGCAATTTGTGCCAGTCCCAAGCCAGGACAGGGTTGTGTATTAATATAACGGGGTAGTGCTGTTCACAAGCCAGGACAACATCAAGTTAGGGGGTATGATTTTTTTTTTTATTCATACAAAACAGTACTCTCACTCTGTTTTTAGCCGTATACTGATTACTCACTTTTTCAACATACCAATGTATTTTTTGTTCTGTTTTTTTTTTCTTCCAAGAAAATGACGTAAACCTCGAGTGTTTCTTGTCCACTATTCGTACACATTTTATCGTTTAAAAAATATCATCAATAAAAGGAGCATCTTGTGCAGTTTATGACATGATATGTGTGGTTACATATGGTGTATATGTAGCTTGTATATTGGTTATATAAGATTAAGAATATATGTAATGATAAGCTGGACACAGTGAGGGAGATACAAATGTAACGTTTAAGCTGACAGTCGATAATTTATCGAATTCATGTTTAACATGTAAAATGCATTCAATGAGGGGCAAACCAATTTATGTTAGTTTCTGATTTTATGAGCTATACATTTGGGCATCTACAAAAGATTCTACAAGAAAAAACAAGACATAAATGTTAATATAACATATCTGATATCAAATTTAAATAACCACATATTTGGTTAAGTTAGCAATGTCTTTTACTAGCGGGATTTAGTTTCTCTACATATGTACACTACCAAAGTCATGAGTATTTACAGGTGGGTAGCAGCTTTTATTTGGAAACTAGTGATTAAAGCCCTACTTTAAGTTTGAAAGTTATGGTATTAGTCGTTTGCCAATGTTTAGCCTGAATATGTTAGGACTAAAGTTTACAGAAGCCAGTTTAGAAGAAACGAAAAAAGATGATTGCAATTAAAAGTGATTGGGGAACAGAAAAAGAGGGGATGCTTTGTTTCAGAGGTGTGTCCATGTGCGGTTTGGGGTGATTGAGTGCACCACTTATGACAATGAATTCACATTTAATAAAATAACACATGAAAACAGTGTTTGGGTACAAAATGTGAGTGTCTCTGACATGTTGAGATGCATTCATGTACATGGGCCAGTGTGGGACAGGACAAGGGTCTCGGCGTGGGGGGTCTAGAGGGCGGTGAGTCGTCCCGTGAGCGCTGCCTGGAGCTCTGACGGCAAAAACACTCCTAGCTCTGTGATGATGCCTCCTGTAATGAGCTGATGTGGGGTCACGTCAAAGGCTGGGTTCCATACTTCAATACCTGCACAGAAAATGACACAATCAGTTGTCAGATACTTTTAGTGAACCAGTGACTGGCAGGTTTTTATTGTCGATCTGAACTCGGGGACATACAGTGAGAGTAAAATGTATGTGAACGCTTTGGAATTTCTCACATGTCCCTATTCCTCATTACAAAACTGTTGCAGTTCAGCGAGATTCCTGGGTTCACTTACTTTTTCCTCCCTGTCCTGTAAAAATGTACATGTTATGGCCATTATATGATAAATGTAATTGTTTGGGTGGTATTAGTTTAAGCAGACACCGTTTATTCATTCTTGTGATTTTGATGAAGATCAGACCACTTTTATGACCAAGGCACAAATTAGAGAAATTCTAAAGCGTTCACATACATTTTCCTCCCACTGTAAATCATGATCCAAACACTCGTGTATGGAATAGGAAAATACTAGTCTGACTGGCCGGGCTCTGAACAACTGCTGTTCTGCCCAAAAATATGCAGTTTCTTACTCTGCCCCTGCACAGGGCCCCAAAACACACAACTGAAGATGCAAGAGGCTCAACATCTTGTCAAGGCCAGGGCTAAAACATTTGTTTATGTACTGTTGGCTATTTCTATATATGTTTTTGTCATAATAGGCATCAATGATTATATATGAAACTGTGTTGATTGTAATCTGTGCTTTATGGTTCATTTTAAATTAGGTGGACATTTTGTTGTTTTTACTCTTGGAATCCACTGGGGGCAGTGTGTTATAATGTGGAGTCAGATCGCGCTGAAGAAACATCCTAGAGTACTGATCGGTTCAACAAGGACACGCCTACTTCATCATGTACTTTTGTGTGGTTAGGGGGAGGAGTCTGTCTCTCTCACCCTCGCTGCTGGTCGATCAACATAACTTCTGTTTTAGATTGTAAAATTAGGGAAGAAAACAATGATTTTGATTTTAATAGAACGAGCATCCGTATTCTTTTTCATCCTTATTTTTGAACACTTCTTTAGCACAAACAAAGGATTTGCAAAAGTTTAGTAGAGTCAGGGCTCCTCGTTGCTCCTCAAACATATCTTATTGATGCTCCTTATCGGTAAAAACATATATTTTTTATTGTTCTACATTTGGACCGGATTTATTTCCAAAGTAAGTTTAGCCCATACACTTACTATTGGGCATGTATAATACATGTAAAAAATAAAATGTGTATTCAATATTTTAAAATTAACTGGCAAATTAAGGATTAACTTTCATAAGTGTTATTCAGATGATGCTGGCTTCAGGGAGTCTAAATGAAAACTATTTAAAGGGATGCATTTGTGAATGAAGACGAGTTCGAGGGTCCCAGAAATCGCTGCACAGGTTTGTCTCTATAACACGAGGATGACATATAGTAGGATTATCACTATACAATTTTGTAATAAAATTATTATTATTGGTAAATATTAGGGTAAAACATTATTGAAGTAACTTACGATATGCGATACGGCTGTGCAATATCGCAATAACGATATTTTGATAATTCACTAAACCATTTCAACAAAATGTAGCAACTAGTTTTTCAGCAAATTGTGTCAAAACAAGTCATCAGAACCAAAACATGACTAAAATTTAACTAAATTAGGACATGTTTAACTAAAACTGTACTTTCCCACACATTTATAAGTTCAATGCATTGTTTGTATTTGGCCGAGTTTGCAAAAAATGTGTCGATCTCAGTCAGATGAAGACTTTAGTGATGTTGTGATATATTGTTACGATACCGATATTGTATCACCTAATATAAATCGCGATACGATATTTTTTGCGATATATTGTGCAGCCCGAGTAACTATATCTTGTTGAGGGGGCTCAAGGACCCCTAGACTGGGATAAAACAAAGTACAAATGATACAAGTGATACAAGTACAATGCACTCAGCCTTATGTACCCAACTTTATGCCCATTTTTATTTAAGACTTTTAACAGCTGGGCTGTCTGTATGTATATGTACTGTATACTGTAATTACTATAAAGCCAACAACAGCACCCATTGTTACATGGCACTGGTGCATGGTGGGCCGGGGAGAATTGTTATTTTGTATGGTTTTAATCTGTAAAGCACTTTGTGATGCACATGTGTATGAATAGCGCTTTATAAGATTGATTGATTGACATAATGTTAAAAAGAGAAAATCCCACATAATTCAATTTTGTTCTTTTCATATACAAACGTCACTAAGCGCAAAAATACCCCCAAATACCTAGGGGTATATATAAACTCATCACAGCTGACGTCAAATGAAATCTTGAGTGTCAAAGCTTTGGATGAAAAGTGGAAATAACAATTTATCTCTGCTGCTTCTTGATTCAACACTTTGCAGCTAGAGCGTTATGACCGGGGTTTTGCAAAAACTGATCAATATATTGTAGCTGAGACTAAAATCACAGGTGATATTTAGTCTGGGGACCTCCATTTCATTTTCTCGTAGGAGAGGTGTGGTTTACAATTGTCCATAGCCGTTTATTGGGCGCTACGAATGTCTATCATGCGTCTGCACGTAGCCATAGCCAATCGTATCATCGTAGCTGATGTACCTGCTGTAAACCTTCGAGCTAAACTATTTAGAACACGTTCTAAAGCTTGATCGAAAGATGGCATCGCGTCTGCTGCTGTCATGTTGGATCCGTAAATATTTTTTTATTCCTAAACAAACTACAAGCTTCCGTATGTCGAATAGTGCGTCATCGTCTTGCCGTCCCTCCTCGTTCTGTGATTGGTCCCCAAATCCATGCGAAAATTTGATTTGTTGTGAAGTTCGAAAAGATTCGAGCGCACACAGCAGTCTGGCGTTAGCCAGGCCAACATGCCCCTGCAATCTACTCCTTCAAGGGTGATTTAGTTTAGAATGTTAGTGCTTTACTGACCCATTATGGCAAGTGTTAGTATGTCTATGTCCATTTTTGTTCCATGATTCAATAAATATAAAGAGCTCATCGACCTTACCACTAAATAATATCACTTTGAACATTGCTTTTTAAATATTTTTTTCATTAATAACAATTGCATGATACAAGAAACTGACGTCTGCCCCTCAGTCTGTGACACACCATCGTGAATTAGCAAACCAGTTTAGTTTTGAATTACCTGGTGCAGCAATGGGGACTCCATTTATATTTGTGAGTTCCTCTGGGGGGCGCACTTCAATGATAATGTCTCTGCCACTCTCCAGGCTGAGGTCACATGATGTGCTGGGTGCCGCCACATAAAAGGGGATGCCGTGGTGCTTTGCTGCGATGGCGAGCTGATACGTGCCCACTTTGTTGGCTGTGTCACCATTGGCCACCACTCTGTCTGCCCCCACCACAACCGCTAAAGAAAAACACAGTTACATAATTTTGAAGAAAAAACAAGCCCCTCCTCCCTTATCTGTATAAATAAACAAACTGCAAAACATTATAGAATTAACCCTTAATCACACCCTTTAAAAAAAGTTACGTTAAGGGGCTTCGACACAAAATGTCCTTGAAACTTTAGAGAACTCAATGAAGGATTGATATTTTTAAAAATGTTTTTTTTTTTTATCATGAAGGTCTGACTCCTCTTTTCATACATATAATAGTACTATAACTTAACATTATTAACCCTTTAATTGCCAACTCTGTCGAAAAGTTACAATAGTTAGTGGATCATGCACTAAATAACTATCTATCCATCCATCCATCTAGCTCATGGACCTTACCAGATATTTTTTTTAATGCAAAATGGGAAACGTCTGGTGTGGCCCGATGTTTGTGAAATATGACCCAAAAGATTTGTTTCCAAGTTAAAATTTGTCTATGTAGTGGCAATTTTAGTAAAATACGTTGAAGGAGCGTTGAAGGAGCTTCGACACAAAAATGTGCTTGTAATTTTACAAAGCTATAACTTAATGCTACAACTTTATTTTGAAGATCTGATTCCCCTCTTTTCATACATATACAAATAATATAACTTTTTAAACATTTTAACCCTTTAACTGCCAACTTTCTGACCCAAAGTCACTACAGTGCAGTGTTTAGGAAGGGGCACGATCAGTGTTAGAGCTTGTTGAACCAGTATTTGTACAAGAAAGGACCATTTGCCGACTTGTAGGGTTGAACGATTTTGCCATCAATTTATATTGCGATTTACTCATATGTGAAATAACAGGCATAGTCTTCCTCTTGCCATACTAAGTAAAGAGGACCTCATGGTGAAAAAAATGTGTCAGGGTGTTCGTTTGAAGCCTCAAGGTTCAGAAACTATACGGAAGTTTGAAATTACATTTTTAAATCGGTTTAATAGAAACGTTTTGAAAAATAGGGATTACAATGCAAGTCTATGGTGTTAAAGGGCCCACAACGGCAAAATTGCTGACAAAGTTGGCAATGAAAGGCTTCAAATATTTAAAAAATACTATTATTTTTATATGTTTGACAAGAGGTCAACCTCCAAAATTATTTTTTAATATCGTTTCCTCCTTTTTACAGCTTCCCTCAACGTGAGTTTTTTTTTTTCATGAGTGTTTACAATGGGGTAAAAATCCACATGACAAAAAATAATTTTAGATCAACAAAAAATACAGCCCTTTGGAAAATATTGCTCAATTGACTTAACAAATGTAGGAGTTATGCAAAAAAATAGTCCAAAACACAAAAATGTGCTTGGGTGTGAATAAGGGTTAAAACAATATAATAATCAAATAATCCAAGGCATTGACAACGATTTCCTCTTCAGTCATGCTTAATGGAGACAACTAAATTCGGACCAGGTCAAAACTACTGAAGGACAGCTATAGTTTCATCCACTAGGTTATCGAAAAACTTAACTCTGAACAACGTTGTTCGCTGCGCGAGCTACACGTCACGCAAGGGCTGAGTCTACAGTGAAGATCCCGCCCTTTTGCCCTTATTAGGAACATGCTTTGTCAGAGCTGGGGAGGAGGAGTCTGTAAATCCGCCATGATTTCCCCCTCGAACGTGGTCATTATGGTAAACGGGGAGGAGTGAGGAGGAGTTGTCTATTATTTGTACAGTCTATGGTCGGGGTGCACGGCAGCCCCGGGCTTGCTCCAATCACTTGAGTCCATGCCTGCTGGGAGTACATCGGTCTCCTCGACTTCGCGATGGCTTATGCATCAGCGAAAGCCTAAAGGGCTGAAGCAACATACGAAATAGAAACCCCAGTTACCTAATGTAACTACGGTTCTATGAATATGTTGCGAAGCCCTTTAGCTTCGGGCCCAGCTGGCAAGTCCTCTCCTCCGACGGCTGAGTTCAAAGGAGCAGAGTGTTGGGCTAGGTTCCCTTTTATAGGACCTGGGGTGTGCCAGGCTCATAGGGTGATTGGAGCAGTTAGATAGTTTGATCTTCTCAGCGGGAAGCGGAGCTTCTGAGAGATTATGCATCAGCGAAAGCCTAAAGGGCTTCGCAACATATTCATAGAACCGTACATTAGGTAACTGGGGTATACACTGAGTGACTTCATTCTAACCTGTGATGTTCATCTCCCTCATGGTGAGAGCAGCCATACTGTCTGTGATGAGTGTGGCAGGGATCCCCTCAGCCACGGCTTCATACGCCGTCAGCCTGGAGCCTTGGTTGTACGGCCGTGTCTCTGTGCAGTACATGCGCTTCAGTCTGCCCAGTGCGTGCAGACTCCTCACCACACCTAAATACACATAGCAGGTATAACAATAAAATAATAAAAACAAACAGAATATCTTTACATTGTATCCGTGTTAGGTTGTGCTGTTCTAAACATATGATCTCGTACTCCCCTTGAGTCTTTCATTTACACGCCAAGCAGTGGTGTAGTCTTGTGGTGTAGTAGTGGGTATACTGTATTTTTTAGCAGACACAGGGTGTGGCCAACTGTATGCGCTGAAAAAAATTATTAAGACCCTTCAATTTGCCCGTCACATGCTATTAATAATATTAAATGTATCACAGACAATTAAATAGATTATAAACCAAACTGTGTAGTGTCATTTAAATAAGCAATCAGCCAATAGGATTTTTCTTGTAGGCTAATTCACAGGTTGTAGCTAAATGAGGCTGTGGGACTAAAGCCAAAATGAATACTTAAATGAATAAAGCCCAGTCTGGTCTCACCAACCCCTCACACTGATCAGATCAGCTGATCTCCGGACTCTCGCGCTGTAGAGCGAGCGCCTGCACAACCAGCATACACCACCATGCGCGCAGCTTCTGGACATGGGCTTGTTTTTGGACAATGTTTTGAATGAACAGGAGAGTGTCTATGACCGTGAGATATTACACGAACGCAGGTCAAAGGGAATAGTCGGTCTTTCGGTTAGAGAAAGAGAGAGAGGGATGAGATGTCGGTCCCCGATCGTTTTCATGGAAGGAAATAGCTACCTGTTATGAAGTTTGCGCTGGTCTCTAAACGGACAGAAAGTGGAAAAACAACACTGCGCAAATGATTGATACGCATCTTTGCCCAATTTGTAGTGGTTATACGGTAATCCTGCAGTTTTTCTAGTGGTTGTACCGTATACCTGCGTATCACGTAGACTACACCACTGACTCCAAGTAACTAACCTCAGCGTTGTTGCTGGTCATTTAGAAAGTAATCAACTAACTTCAAATTTGTTAGTGTTTACTATTTAGTATATTGTTGAAAATAAACACATTGCCATAAAGCGCCCCATCTCCTAAGGTGGAGATCATTTAACATTAACAAAACATTGTGTTTTTGTGAACACTTCACTCATAGAATTAATTTAGTTTGTTTATAAAACATAAATTGCATGATTACATCATTGCAATAAAATAAAACTCAAAGGGACTAGGCCGAAGCAAGACCGCTTATAAATGCCTACCCCCCATTCAAAGTAAGTACTTGCATGCATTTCAGATTAATTCTAGAAATACAAAACATAATTGTAAGTCCTTTCAAAGGAAAAGGCCCATCATAACACTGAAAATTTACATAACTGAAACGCATGTGTCCAGCTGCAGGTAAATAATATCGGTAATAAAAGCAGCCTCTCGTGATTTCATACAACACTTAACATTACAAATTCCAGAGTTATCCCGGCACATGTGCAACAGAAGCGTGCATGTACCTGTTTATGTACAAGCAATTAATGAATGACAAGTTTCATTTCCATACATAGGCACAAACACATCCCTGTGGGTGTGCCCATCCATGAATCATAATTATGCCCTTTCAACAATTACAATTGTCCTCAATAACCTTTGTATACGTGTATAACGTATAGCAGCATTGATAAAAGAAAAGCATTCATGTTTTACAAGAAAGAAAAAAAAAAATCACATGATTTACAAGACTTCCAAAGTAAGAAGACATAGCACGAAAATAGAAATGTATACAATTTACCAGTAAATATAAACACTCTTTATTTTTATTTTATTTATTTATTTTATTTATTTTTTTCTTCCTTTCTTCCTTCCTCTTTCCCATTCATATAGTAACCATATCCAATCATTACTTATAAACACCAGTCACCATTCTATTAATTGACCATGATTTAGTTATTAAGTTTAAGTAGAACATTTGTTTAAGTATAACATTATATGTTCCCTTGCAGTCATTCCCATTTCCACTGTAAAATTTCATCCTCATAAAACAAGATGTCCTCTAGGTTCAATTTTCTCACTCTCAAACACAAATCAAAACTCAACAGAATAATAAACCAGGCCAGCAAAATCCCCCAAACACCTCAGTCCCTCCTAGTACTGCACAGACGAGCAGTCAAGGAAAACCACCATCATCACTGGGTTCTGTAACACCTGCCATCGGGCCGTAGATGCAGAACCCCATTGGCCCGGAAAAACATCTACAAGATATCTTTCATTACATCTGCTGTTCCTGCCCTAAATGGCACCCGGTAGCTCTGTACCTCTTCGTTGTTTCATGTGCTTTTTGATCTATTGTGTTGCAGAATGTGTTTTAATGTGCCGTGTTGAAAGACACATTTCTGCTCTATTGATCAGACAATAAAGTTCTATTCTAATATTCTTAATTCGAACCTTTTACAGCAAAACATCAAAATTACATATCACTCTAGCCCTGGCTGGTAAACACTGGCTTATGTTAACATAGTGCATAGTGGCATGGTTTAGCTGCAACTCCTAGGGCTTTCAATATGAAAATCTCTTTTGCCCGCAAAACAGTGGCATTCATCTCTCAGTAGTTGTTAATTAATTCAGTCAGTTTTTGGACCCAGCTGATTCAGATTTTGCATGCAATCAATAAAAGAACAATCAAGTTTATCGGTTGTAGATTTTGTTTGGATTTTTCTTCAGCAGAACAACATTGGCCACCGCCCTCAAAATATTCAGCTTAGATCATTAACAAAAAGTTTGTTTGCATTGTTCAATGCATTAACAGCAATAATAATAATAATAATAATAATAATAATAATAATGGCTTGTATTGCGCTTTACAAGCCTGTATTACAAAGTTTCTCAAAGTGCTACACTGTCGTCATTATTCATTCACGCCATACTCGGTGGTGGTAACCTACTGATGTAGCCACAGCTGCCCTGGGGTTGACTGACGGAAGTGAGGCAACCAGTTTGTGCCATCGGCCTCCGACCACCATCAACCACTCACTCACTACATTCATTCTGGGCTATTGTACATGTTTTTAAATGGTAGAGGAAACCTATGCAGCCGTGAAGCATGAGCGCAAACCGCTGGACCACCATGATGCCAAACAGCGTACACTAACTTCCAACCCATGAAATTTACAATATTGCAAAAGCAATAAACTACTCAAGATTAAGAAGCACAGGCGACATCAATCAGGGATCAACAGTCATAAGTATCAACAACTTCACAATGTTTACTTTACTATTGTTGTTGATAAACACAATGTCTTTAACATTTTCACTTACATTACAGAATGGTGTGTACATTTGCAAAATGTTACACTGCTTCATGATGCCCTTTGCTTCATGATATTTTTTATTGTTTTTTACAAATGCATTGGAATTTGTTCCTGATACACATTAATTTGACCTTAACAGCATGTAATTAGGTTTAGTCATAGATCTGTTCTCAGTCACAGGGAGACTGTGTAGTACATTAGAAGCCCTGATGCTTATTGTTGCACTTAATACTGATGCATAGTGCTATTGATTTTCCATCAGAGCAATTTAACTCTTTTATACAAAAGCTTTCACACAGTCAGTCTATTTTGGGCCTACGGGAGAGTTGCATGTTGAACTTTGAACTGTTCACAAGTCAGAAATTAGAAACACAGGTCAGAACTCAGAAGTACATATTTGGATTGTACTTCAGAGGGTAACCGCTTTGAGCCATGTTTATACACACATCATCAAGTGCATCACCTTGTTATTTGTAATGAATAATATTAAATACATTTACAGTGCATCCGGAAAGTATTCACAGCGCTTCACTTTTTCACATTTTGTTATGTTTACAACCCTAAACGTAAAGATTTTATTTTGAATTTTTTACTGAAAGTTCACACACAAGTAACAGACAACTGTGAAGTGAAAGCAAAATGATACATGATTCTGTTATTTTTCAAAAAATAGAAAAGTGAAAAGTGGATAAGTATTCATAACGCATTTCCGGAGTGCATTAAATTGCCTTTATAACATTCCTAATGACTGCAGAATGTTCACACCTTGCCCTAACCATTAAATAGAGGCCACCTGTGTGTAATCTACTCTCAGTATAATTACAGCTGTTCTGTGAGGGCCTCAGAGCTATGGTCAGAGTGTATTGGTCACTAAACAACATCATGAAGGCCAATAACACACCAGACGGGTCCTAGATAAAGTTATTGAGAAGTATAAAGCTGGGTTAGGTTATAAAAACATTTCCAAAGCTTTGAACATCTCTCAAAGTACAGTTAAATACATCATCCAGGAATAGAAAGAGTGTGGCATCACTGCAAACCTACCAAGACCCGGCTGTTCTCCTAAACTTACTGACCGAACAAGGACCACACTGACCAGAGCTGTTACCAAGAAGCCTATGATGACCCTGGATGAACTGCAGAGAGCTACAGCTCAGGTGGGGGAAACTGTACACAGGACAACTATTAGTCGTACACTGCACAAATCTGGCCTTATGGCAGAGTGGCAAGAACAAGCGATTTTTGAAAGAAAACCATAAGAAGTCCCGTTTTCTGTTTGCTAGAAGCCTCCATGTGGCTTCTAGCAAACAGAAAACGGTATTTCTTATGGTTTTCTTTCAAAAATCGCTTGTTCTTGCCACTCTGCCATAAGGCCAGATTTGTGCAGTGTACGACTAATAGTTGTCCTGTGTACAGTTTCCCCCACCTGAGCTGTAGCTCTCTGCAGTTCATCCAGGGTCATCATAGGCTTCTTGGTAACAGCTCTGGTCAGTGTGGTCCTTGTTCGGTCAGTAAGTTTAGGAGAACAGCAGGGTCTTGTTAGGTTTGCAGTGATGCCACACTCTTTCTATTCCTGGATGATGTATTTAACTGTACTTTGAGAGATGTTCAAAGCTTTGGAAATGTTTTTAGAACCTAACCCAGCTTTATACTTCTCAATAACTTTATCTCGGACCCGTCTGGTGTGTTATTGGACTTCATGATGTTGTTTAGTGACCAATACACTCTGACCATAGCTCTGAGGCCCTCACAGAACAGCTTAATTATACTGGGAGTAGATTATGCACAGGTGGCCTCTATTTAATGGTTAGGGCAAGGTGTCAACATTCTGCAGTCATTAGGAATGTTATAAAGGCAATTTAATGCACTCCGGAAATGCGTTATGAATACTTATGCACGCCCCACTTTTCACTTTTCTATTTTTTGAAAAATAACAGAATCATGTATCATTTTGCTTTCACTTCACAGTTGTCTGTTACTTGTGTGCGAACTTTCAGTAAAAAATTCAAAATAAAATCTTTACGTTTAGGGTTGTAAATATAACAAAATGTGAAAAAAGTGAAGCGCTGTGAATACTTTCCGGATGCACTGTATGCCATACTTTTTTAAATATCCAAATATATAATTTTCCCCCAAATCCTGAATTTGCAAGAGAATGTCCTGAAGATGGAGCAGCCACTTGATCCACATACACTAAACAGGATATTTGTGATGATGAAGAATATGCTGCGGTCTTACCTAATGCAGTCCCGTATCCAGCGGTAGCCAGAGAGCCAGTGTTGCAGTGCGTGAGGATGGTCACAGAGTCCCTCGGGACCCCGGACAGGATGTGCTGGGCGCCATAGTTCCCAATCTTCCTGTTATCATTGACGTCACGCTCCAGCATGTCTTCGATCCAGGCAATTACACTAAAACAGAGGCAACAGCACGATGTGGGAATGTGAGAAGATGATCCGTCGGAAAAATTAAGCTTAATGTGTGGACCCAAGTATAGTTACAAGATACACACAGAATCCTGCTCACAGGGAGTAAACACAACAACAGTTCCCATGATTTGTCAATGCGTATGACCAACGGCTTTTTGTGTTATGCATTTACATCTTCTGTCACTTCAATAGGTTATGTTTACATTCTACAATTCCATTTCAGATGGAGGGCAGGTGCCAATACATTTCTATGGGAGAAAAACAGTTTTTGAAAGAAATTTCCAAAAAGAAAATGTCCAAATGTTTTCCCTGATCATTAATAAATAGTGATTAGATTCACAAACCTGCCATATTATTCTTAAGGCTGAAAGTCCTTTCTACTGGCCAACATCACGCACACATTTTTGAATGTTATCACCACTTTGGAACACCTTTGTGAGGAAAAAAAATAGACCATAGTTCATATGAGCTGGAAGAGAGGACTTTGAACTTTGTGACAGTTTTTGTTTCATATGAATTGGCCCAGGAATTTCCTGAGAAATTAGCGACAATCGAAGACTAGAAATCTGCATTTTGATAATTACCATAGTTACCGCCTTGGAGTTTTCAGTAGACCTCCACCTCAGTTTTTAACTATAGGCTCTTTAGAATGTTGTGATGTCACATGAACGCAGCCTATTCACTACCGTTTAATTTATTTGGTTGTTAATGAACACACAACACTCTTGCAGAAGGTCGCCATGGGCAATTTTCCATCCGTTGTCCCGTACTTGCACTATCAAGCACACACACATTCATCCTGGCTCCAGAGGAGACCCTATTGCACATGTTTTAGTGGTAGGGGAAACCGGAGCAGGCCCAGGACCTTCTCGCTGCAAGGCAAGAGAACTACTGGGAACTACTACGCCACTGGAGTCACTGATTTTCCTATGTAGAAGATTTCGTTTTAAATCTTTAGTACCCCTCACCTCTCTCGGAGCTGCTCGGAGTTCTTCTCCATGCTCTCATTCTCAGCAAACTCCATGAGCTCTCTGGCGGCACGGCCCATGTTGACGGCAGTGGGACGGGCAGAGGTCAGGTGACACAGGGACTCTCTGATGAAGGTCACAGGGTCATCGCCCCCAGCACCAGCTCGCAGCTCCACAGCCAAACTCAGACACCCCACAATGGCTATGGCAGGAGCCCCTCGCACCTGATGGAGGAGGGAGCAAGTCAGAACTGAAGCTTCATGGATCAGATCAGCTAAACGTGTGTCATGTGATTACCAGTTCTTGTGATAATGAAATTGTTCAGAAGAAATTTGTGACTTGTGAAAAAAACGATTTGTTGTAGCCCTAACCCTGGTTTGGTTGGTTAATGACGTTAAGGTGAGCAATTCTTGTTAAATTGCCTAGATTTAACAAGAAATCAAAAACAGCAAAAACACCTATTTTACAAATAATGTTTACATTAATTATCAGTGTTTTTTTTCTTCTTAGCTTTCAGATAAATCATTCATTCTCACATTCCCTATTGGAAATTTAGATTTTAAATAGCTGAGCATACAGTTGTACAGAGAGAATCCACAGTAATGGCACCTGTCCTGTGAACTAGTCACAGTCCGTGAACATTCAATGGTGTCATCTGGGGAGCCTTAGTCATTTTTCAGAAACGGGCATCATTATGACATCATTCTTCTGTAGGTATGGCACATGCCATCACTGTCATAATCCATCAAGTGAGCCCGTTGTGGACAAAAAGTGATGATCTTTTTAATAAACCCAATAGTGGATAGATTTGTTTTTCCGGATGCTCAAATTTAGAGATTTGAGGTGTGAAATTGTACCACACCAATATGACCAATAAGGCGAACAAAAACCCTGGCAAAGAACATTAATAATTCATCAACAATTTCCGAAGGAAAATTAAAAAGAGGAACCACTTTTCTGGGTGGGAGCTGATAACGAGTAGTGCAATAATGTGACAAAGAGTAGATAAAGGTTATAGATTGTGTTGGATAATGCAGGTGCGCTGAAACCCTGAGCGGAGCGCAGGAGCGGGGGGCACTCGCACCGCGCATAGGGGTGCACAATGGTGGCACAAAGAGCGTGAGAAGCCACAGCGTGCGCAGGGCTACCAGACGCCTAGCAGGGAGCCGCTTGCCTACCTTCATGGACTTGATGGCCTCATACGCGTCCTGCACGGAGCGGACCTCAACGTATACGGTCTGGTGGGGCAGAAGTAGCTGGTTGAGGACCTGCAAAGAGCCGGCCTTGTAGCGAATAGCTTCTAGCGTCATGACCCAAACAACGAGGCAGGATGGCGGGGATGAGAAGACGCACGGACCGGTGGCGGCAGAGGCACCACTCTCGCACACTTTCTCTCCAGACGCCGAGTGCAAGTGACCGCGGCCTGGCCTCGCTGTCTGTCCCGGGGCAGATTGATCCTGAGGCGGGGTGAGGATAAAGAGTGCGGGAGGGACGGAGGAGCGCTGCGTGGATGTGCTGAATGGGAGGATAAAAGGGAGACGAGTAGGGCTGGAAATCTTTGCACATTGACAGACAGGCGGCAGCAGCTAGGCAGACACGGAACCACGTGTCCACTCGACCAGGAAGCTCAGCCCGAAGTCCACGCCCACTCCCATCCAGCGGGTTGCCCAATTTGTAAAGACACCCCAACAACAACATCTTTACGCACCATCCCCCTCCCCCTGCATCGTGATACCCCTTTGTCAGGAGAAATCTCACATTCAAATACGATATTAACATAACAGCAAAACCCCAAGCTGCCTGATGAGAGAAAAACACTTCTATTTTTGGGGTTGGTTTTATTGTTTCCAGCAAAAAAAAAAAGCACCACATGCCAGAGTGAGACAATAAGGGCACAATTGGCAAGTCTCCTTTTATTCAATGGCTATTATATAGCCTCACAAAAGCCCAGACAATTAGGCTTTTACAGTCCCATTTGGGTTCACCAGAAACATGACACTTAAAAATAGCCAGAGCATAAGTTATACAATATACAAATATTACACAAATATATTGCTTTAATTGGTTTAAATGTTTCCCAAGCTAAGCCTATTTCACTGTTTCCAACATGGCCAAATCAGCATTTAAAATGATGAAAAAGTAAACCAGAGTCTGGGTATGTGCTGTGTGGGAGAAAGTGTGTGAGTCACCAGTGAGACTGAGGTTTAACAATATGGTGTCTGTCCTGTCCCAAAACCACAAGTCCCACCGCTGAATACTGATCATCCCAGGACGGCTTCGATCAGATCATGGGGCTGAGGGAGAGACAGAGAGAGAAGAGGATGGCCTATCTCTAGTATCACCCCTTTCAAGCTCTTTGAGACAAATTGGTCACTACATTGTTAGTAGATTCTCGCATTTGATTCGGTTTGTCAGTAAAATATGTTTGTGTTTAATGTCTTATTATGAATAGGTTTTTCCCATTGCAGAATAGGACCAAATATATTTCAACTCATTCCAGCCACAAGGGGCCAATGAAGTGGAAGGTTTCTGGGCACTATAATTTGGTAGATAATACAGAGTTTGCACAATATTTTTCGGTGGCTTAAGGGGTCCGTTCTGTCTACAATCAATAATTAAAGAGGTCTGTAGATCATAGCTGTAATTTAATTTTGCTATTTCCTTGGAATAAAACAGAGGCAAAAGGGATTCGACAGTTAATAAAAGTTATTATGTGATTTGTTCTGAAGAGTAATGTTTCATGCTTCAATTTCAAGCATGAGCCATAAATAATTGCGGATACCACATCAACTTGAGCCACACAATCGGAACTAGTGGGGAGTGTTGTTTGTAGTGCAAATCAGGTGTGCAATATTAGAAAAATGTAATAACTTAGCTGCACAGTGCCGATTCGAATTTTGCCTCAAAATTAATGGCCTTATGAAAAGGTTCATGGGCCGTATCTAAGAGCATTCTGCAAACCCATATAGCGCAATGGGTCAAAAGTAAATAAATTATTGTGTTTCCGTCAACAAATAAGTGGGGGAAAAAGCTACAACATTAACAACTTACAACTAAGTAATTAAATATACGTGCAATTTCTCTGTTATTTCTCTACATCCCATGCAGCGTGATGCCCACTTGATGAAACATCAAACGTTTAAAGGTGGAGAGGAGCCACAATGACAGTCTGCTCAGGTACATTTGGCAAAATACAAAAGACTTTAAAAAATGCTCAGCCAAACGCGCACAATGCTTTAAATCCTGAGGCCAAACTATTAATCACAATCCAATAGGCACAGTTTGGGTCAAAACGTGCCACTAGAATTGCAAATAATTTTCTCCTCCTGCTCACAATAGGCTTAAAACTCTGAATAGCTGTAGAAAAATACATGGTGCACATTCAGGAGTTGATGAAAAAGGGAAAAAGCGATCAGTTGACAGAGGTAAGCGGGTAAGATGTTCAGAGCGCACTCCTAACACCCCTCTTTGCCAGCCCTAGAGGCGACTTCATGTCTGATCTCAGCGTCTCCTTGGTGACACAAACACTAATCCCTCATTATGGGATGTAGACTGCAGCGCCCCGAAAAGCTCCACTTTTTACACTCCCATATCACAGCACTGCAAATGGAGCGGATAACTGTAATCTGGAAACACTGGAGCAGACAGATTAGATTAATCTTATTTCACAGATAAAATGTGGGGTTAAAAACACATTGGTTTTGATGGTTACATATATTTTGTACACTTGGGCGTACAGACACACATTCAAATAGGCCCGGACACAGCAAGACGAGTAAACAAATACACGGATTAGGCATAACATTCTGACCATTTGTCCACGTTTAGTGATCCTAATGCTTTGTGTTTTTTCTCGTAGATCCCTTTTGATTGACAGGAAGCAAGTGTTCAGATCACTTTAAATGAATAATTGTCTTATGTAGAAGTCTGATACCAAAATCTGTTTTTTCCTACAGGTAAACCCTCCCCCCTCCAAAATGGACAGAAATTACAACAACTGCAGACCCACTCCATTGCTCTAAATCGTAGTTGTTTTTGAACATTTGCCAAAGTTTAGGTCAGTTGTAAACTCCATTCATTGCCCATGATGCAGAAAGATACAGCCCATTAGTCTGATTGTATATTTTTGAAGAATGAAAAAAATATATATATATTTCTTATTCAAATATCAGACTTCAACATAACTTATAGTAAAAGAATAAATAGAGGGGAAAGAATGGCACCTAGGGCGGATTACCGTTAAAAAGCTTAAGCACCTGCATGGTACTTTAAGTTTTGATGCCTCAAGGGCTGAGTCAGCACTACGGAAAGATACTTTGGCGACGCAGCACAAACAAATGATACAAATATGTCTGGTTTTACGTAATAATAGCCTTTTATGGAATGCATGATTGTATTTTTTGAATAGTGCTGCATAAGTACCAATATAAATATTGTTCAAGCACTGGTATCGTAAACCAAATACTGTAAAGGAAAAAATGAAAGGGTGCTGGCCTCCTGAACCAACAGTACAGATGAAACTCTGAGAATTTTGAATATCGTTCAAAAGTTCATTTATTTCTGTAATTCAACTTTAAATGTGAAACTAATATATGATATAGACACATGCAAAGTGACATATGTATAGCCTTTATTTGTCCATATTTATATTTTATGTTTAATTTGGGGATTTACAAGCTGAGCCATAATAATCAAAATTATGACAAATAAAAGCTATACATATCTCACTTTGCATGTAAGGAGTCTATATTAGTTTCACAGTTTAAGTTGAATAACAGAAATAAATGCACTTTTTTAACAATATTCAAATTTTCCGAGTTTCACCTGTATACTGACAAGAGATGTTTTTTTTTTAGAAATGTGCCACTCACTTAGTCATCAAAATATCCCTCATCAAGCTCATACTTTAACATTTTACCTGCTCCAGATTCACGGACATTGAAATGTTCACTTGCTGCCAAATGCCTCCCACTAAAACAAATGATGATAGAGAGGATACTCACTTCAGTGGTCATACGATTATGCCCAATAGGTGCAACATGAATAGAACATTTCAAGAGAAGGGTGAGAGCCAGTTTTGTAGTGTTCAAGTGCAAAAATAACCTGTATTTTCACAACTGAAAGGCGTTGAGTTAATGTTTGCAGTAGAGGTGTGATCAACAGCCAATGTGAGGTAAACTGGCTTTTCCATGCAGGTATTAAAGATGAGTGCTATGTAATCATGCTAAAGGTACCCACTGTAGTGTTTATAAATGACAGATGATAAACGTGTCCCAGCCTTGCTCAGTGTTCCTTGTTTCCTTCTTAACCAGTGCGTTTCCTTTGGAGTGATTCAAGCTGAGGCACGGAAAGAAGAGGCGATGTTTATAAAAGCTCTTTTAAAACTCAGAAACAAATTACAAATTAAGAATTCTAATTTCAAAAACATTACCTCATGTTCGACCATCTTCAGCCGACCAAGAGCATCCTTAGCAGCATCCTGGAAGAGAAATGCAAGTAAGAGAGACATTCATATACTACAGACAATATTTTTTTAACATGAAAAAAAAAACCCTTCCTTTCTTGTTACACAGGAGCCCTTTACAATGACTAAAATGGTTCAACATTACATTACATTGGCTGTACACTAAACAATAATCAATCGCCATAGAGAGCAACGTAAATAAAATTTAAAAAACAACTGTACACATTGCTGTTGTAAAGTTTCCACATTAAAGTCACAAATCTCTTATTTTCTTATTTACTCACTCTGTTTCCTTGGCTTGAGTATTTCTTTATTGAGTCAGAAAGTCCATGTGCAAATAGTTTCAGCACATTTTCATAGTCTGCACAAAAGAGATGGTTACAAATACTTCACATACGTTACAACATAGCCAGGTCCACTGCCTATGAGTCAGTATACCATTTAGCAGAGCAGGCGAAGCACGTTCAAGTTGAGCCTTCTGCCATTGCAGTCGATGCGTGATCTCTTTATACTGTTGCACAAGGTCTGATGGAGGATCTCGCCGGCTTTTACGATACTCTGCTAACTGAGAGTCACATGTGTGATACATGTCAATAGTGGCTTTCCGTTTTTTATAAAAGAAAGTGTAATATTTCAGATAAGAGATAGGCATTTCTGTAGTTTATGACCTACCTTCCTCTCACACCGCTCCTTATCGTAGTTGAGGAGGCTGAAGCTGTGGAGTTTGTATTGAGGCGGAGAGCTGCTCCTGCTGCGGTGGTTGCTGCTTCTGCCTCCAGCGCTGAGTTCATTTCTGGACTTGGCTCGAGGAGAGGGAGCCTAAAAATGTCAGGAACACACACACACAATTACTGTATGACGGTGATGAAGGTGACTTTTAATTGTAATTATGGAGATTCTCTGACCCCAGGATCCAATTAACCCTGTGCAATTCTTGAGCAGCAATTCTTAGACTTTTGGCAATGGAAACATCCTCTGGAAAGTCCACTGACATGGCAGTGGTGGTGCACCGGAGTATCTTTTATTTTGATGCACTAAAACACTATTTAGTTGCACCACATAGAAATTCTTAAAAGCATCATTAAATGGGGCTCAATGCCAAAACAATAAGTTAAATATGCTGTTTGTTCTTTCAGTTCATCTTCTATAACCACACATTTTACATAATTATAAACATTAAAGACCTAGACCTATGTATTGCTTTTACATTTTAAAAATGCATAAGTCTAGGATAGAGGGAGTTCAGTGTTTTAATTGAGTTTCACATTGTTAAAGTAGGGACAGTAATACTTTTATACAGTAAAGCAATTTAAAATGATCACTTCACTTCATTAATGGTGCGACAAAAAATATATTTATCTGCACCCATTTTTAGTCATCATTTCAACAAAATTAGGTGCACTCTGGAGCCTTGACTGAGATGAGTTAGACACACAAAATGTCCTTTTCCAGGCTCCCTTGTAGAAAATATGACCAATGTCTGACCTCGTATTTAAAATCTCATGAAGCAGGAAATGAATGATCAATTTCCTGTCCCTAGGCGCCCATTTGTATTTGAGAGGGGGGGGGGGGAATTGACAGTTCCAAAAGACAGAATAAATATTTTTTCAAGTAGTATTTAATAATGTACCTTTTTTTTTTTTAAATACCTTTTTCTTTTTTACAACGGGTATCAATATTTCTTAAGGGCACTGTATGAAACTGTCATCTACTGTAAATAGTGTGATAATATAATATAACGAAAACAAGCAAGCCCATGGACCATTACATTGAGATTGTTTTGTAAACTTTGACGATATAAATCTTTACCCTTTCCTTCTGTCTGTCGGGAGGCGACAGAGGAGACACTGGCTCCAGAACCAACCACTTCTCTGTGACCGGCTGCAGGTGAGCTCCAGACACGGGTTCTCGGATCTTCACCCTCACCTCCAGCTTTCCCCCGGTCGCTTTACGGCCGTCCATCACCTGCACAGCACACACCACCGTTAAGATCGCCATGTTGAATAATTACATACTATATACCCCATTTTGCTGTATTTAAAAGGTACGATTGCTAGAAAAATCATAAAATAATTGAATCAAAATACCAGCAATATATCCAAAGTTTATGGGTCTTATTATGTGTAAAACCTGATAATCCTAGTTCAGACGTTATGAATTGTATTGTATTTGTATTTTAATAGTTCATATGTTAACTGTTAACTCCCTCCAAAATGAATCTCGACTGAAAAATATAAATTGCAAACCAATGTTTTATTCGACATTTTGCAAAGCTCGATCCGGACGTTAATGTTCATTACCTCAATGAACTCCCTAAAGTCACAGTTATTCTCCAGGGCCTCCAGCTTCACCTGAGCAGTGCCCACAACTTTGTCATTCTTGAAGAGACTCCTGTGAACACAAAAGTAATCAGGTTGCTTATATAGAGTATTATCATTATTTGGTAGGAAATTCCATTGCTTTACCCTTTGTGGACGATTTCAAATTTGATGCCTTTGGACTGGACCCGTTTGAAAGCACGATGTGAACGGTTGATGCTGAGTTTAAACTGCTCTTTGAACTCTGGGTTGTTGGTGCTCTTCACGGTGCTGGTCTTGTCTCTTTGAGCCTCTTCCTTAAATTGCATATGACACATTAGACACAATTATATTTAAGATTTTGCACACACAAACATTTACCCAGCTTTCTTTAGTTTGATATTTTTTGTGATGTTTATAGTTACACTTCCTTATTGGACACTGACAGGAAGTGACAGATAGAGGCAAACAATGTTATGTCAATGGGAAATGAGTCAAACTGTTAAGCCCAATGCACATCGAAACAGCTTGACGCGCGGCAAAAGAGCCGCCTCCTTTATTTTCTATGAGAGAACGCACACAGAGGTTGCTGTGACGCGCGGCGACGCTGGACCCCGCGCCACGATTCAGATCTGTTCAATACAGACGCGACGCCGCGGAGGAAAACACAGGCTTTTAACCTTCTGCAGAGGCACAGACGAGTCTCTGGCCTGTGACAAACAAAGAGACCGGCGTAAACTTTGTTTGAAGGGACGAGAGAAGCCGCGGAGACGGCATGTTAAACTCCTGTCTGTTGCCAACTTGCTATTAACCTGCAAAAAAGAGCCACGTTTGTCTTACAACACGGACATAAGTGTCTTCTTTTATTTATGATAAATGTATAACACACATGTTTAAAGCCCCGCACCGTTTGAGAAAAGCCTCTGAAGTGTCGTGATGCAGTGCGCTCCAGTGTTAAAATCCCACATGGACGCGCGTCAGAGGACGTGCCACAGCGCGCTGCATTCTGGTGTGCGTTGGCCTTTATGGATCTTTACCTTAATCTATGTCACTTCCTGTCAGTAGCTTCAAAATTCTAATAAAAATAACTTTTCTGCCCAACATTTCAGCTGCTTCACCGAAATAAAATGATAATTATTACTTACAACAACTTACTAAGTCATATTATCAAAAGCATTAAAACCAGTCATATGCACTTTAAAGCATGGATTGATCACAATGTTGGCAAGACCTTTGTGATAATATGACCTGATGTCATTCATGTCACTGCTTCATTGTACTAATTGTCCTTATCAACTGCACCTCTCGCTCAAATTGTTGACTCATATCTACTTTTAATATATTTTATAAATGTGTACATATACAACACTGTACTGAATTGATACCGATCTAGCTTTTGTTTAACTTAATTGTTCCATTGATTTATTATAATTATATACATTTTTTGACTTGCCGTTTGCTTTAGTTGTAAGTTTGTTTTAAGTGTACAAACCATGCAAGTTCCCTCATGGATCTATAAAGTTTGTCCAAGTTCTCATTCATTTAAAAATCTCCATCCATTTAAAGAGAAGGTTTGTGAGAGTAGACTTACAGCACTGGGAAACGGGAACTCAAACTTCACACAGGCATCGAGATCATTAGGTGAGACGCCTGAAAATAGAGCGATATCGTGGGTGTCGATGAACATGTAAACGCAACATTGCCGCCTCGTTATTTCTGAGACACAGCGCGGCCTACCTGCAGGTGCTGGCAGGTTGACGCCTTTCAAGATGTATAGTATCATCTCATTAAGTGTCAGATTTGGATAGATCCTACAGACAAAGACAAGAATTTGTGGCCATTTAGACGCAGCATTTTGAGTGACAGACATGAGTACACAAGAGCGACTGTTGAATGCGTCGTGGCACATGGACTGACTCATCGATTGTGCCTCAGCCTAAACTTACACAAAGCAAATATTTGAAGGCAAACATTTCTAAATAAAACGGGCCAATCTGTGCATCTTTGTTTCTGGCTGGTGAACTTTATAGCGATGCTTTGTGAGATTGGATAGGTTTTAATATATATCTTAATGTCTTACTTGAAAGAGTTGAAGGTCCTCTCCTCAGTGCGACATTTAGGAACTGGGTGTCCTTTAGTGTAGGCATTTCTTAGTATCTCTATGCTCTTCATACACTCTGCCATCAGCTTTTCAAGCCTGCAAAATTATAATAAAAACATTCAAACAATCAAATTACAACCAACTTAAATGTATATAATCTTTATTGCAGCTTTATAAATCCGGCAGTAGTTAGTGAGGTCCAACAATTCTTCTTACTTAAAGGCCTCAGCAATGTTGCCATACTCGGTGAACTGTTGGCATAAGCCCTGGCATTTCTGTGAAAAAGAGAAACAAGTTGAGAAGAAAAGAAAAAAAAGCAACTTTAAACAGAGGTAAAGGGGAGTCCATTACATCATGTTGCTTTCTGAGAAGGTCCATCAGAGCATGGAACTGTTCACTGGAGCGGGGCGACATCGAAGGTGACGAACGAGATCGGGACAGAGAGAAATCCTGCTCGTTTATTGGGGCCACTGGAACCTAAAAACACACATTACAAAAGATATTATAATAAATGATCAGAACTTGCCAAAGGGTTGAAGCCCATTTACAAAAAAGCCCTGTGGCAGACTGACAAGGTGGTGGTTGGAGGTACCAGAGGCACAAATCAACAACCACACAATAATAATAATAACCTTTCTGATATCAACTGGAAGCCCAGACTTGGCAGCGTCGATCATGGGTCCAATCCTTTTGCATGTCTCAAGTATTGTGTTGCTCCAGTCATATCCTACAACAAGACAAGAAGCAGTTTACAATGCTTATTCAAAGGTTCAGGTTGTGTAATGAAATAAATTAAAGCAGGGGTTTTCTAAATGGAACACAAGAAAAGTAAAGAAAATCATCTGCTTACCTTCATCTGTTTTGAGCGAAGAGCGGCACGTAAAAAAGCCTGTCGCCTTAGCAACAGGAAATCTAATTGCTGCTGGGCTACAAGAGTAATTAAGAAAAAGACAAGTTAAAGTAGCAAAACATATAAACAGAGCCCTGTGTCCAAATGTGGCCTATGCGTCAATCCCACACCATTGAGATTTTAATGGCATCTGCTGTAAAACTAATACACCCAACCCACCTTTAGGTCCTAGTTTTGGGGTGGCTTGAGGGGCTGGGGATTTGGCTTTCTGAGCTGGTACTGCAGACTGAAAAAGGGGGGGGGGGGGGAATAAGATTTTCATATGATTACACTTCAAAATGTAATAACTAAAGCAAAAATATTTCCTGTAGAATATTTTATGACAGGCATGCAAATTAAGATACCAAAAAGCAATGGCACAACAAAACCCTAATAATCTCCTTAATTGAGAGCCCTACGCTCCCAAAATGCGGGTTTGAAAGTGGTTCAATTCTGTGGAATGCCGTTTCCACTCACGTTAGGAATTTCAAAACCAAACTGAAAACCATCTTACATGACAGTACATTAACCTTACTGGATTCATATTGCACATATTTATCTTATTTAATCTGATTTAACTATTCAATCTTAACACATATTTTATGTTTTTCCCTGTCTTTTAAGAATGAGAGGAACTTTATTATGTTTAGCTGTGTGTGTGAAAATCATTTTACATATAAATTGATTGATTGAATTATCCAAGTGCTTTTATTTCTTATACCGGTCTTGTTCCTTTAGGTGCGTCCTCATCATCGTCATTTACTTCGTCTTCTTGGTTTGCTATTTTCATGGCAGTTTCCATGACTCCCATGAAGTTCTGTTGAGCCCCTTCAGAGCCTTGAAGTGGTGGACAGCCTGAATAGAGCCCGATATTCTATGAGCTATATTCTATAGCTTGTTGATAAAAGCAAACTCTAAAATATGAAACAAACAAACATCGTATATTTACCCGGTGGCATAGGCAGATCTGACAAGTTCACGGGCCGTCCAGCTTTGTGAGCTTTTATTGCGTCTTGGTATTGCTTAGAGATCAGACAGTGTTATAGTTATAATTTCAATCTTAAAAAGTAGACATGTGTTAAGAGTAATGAAAAAGAACACATTTGAGGATGTAGTAATGGGTAAAATCATGACGTTATTGTAGATGAGAGAAGAGGATGAAGAGGAGTCAAATGGAGTAGCAGTGACAAAGCCTGAAAAATAAAGTTGTATAATACCTTGAGGATGCGCTGGTGCATACGAGCCTTGCGATCATCTCCTTTGCTCTTGGCTCCCTCTGCAGCAGACTTGTAAATTTCCATTCTTTGCTGTAAGGCTTCTGCTACAGTCTTGGGAGCAGGGAGGCCTTTCAAATCAACATGTACCATCATCATCATCATCAGTTACAGTGAAGGTTTGTTCTTAGAGACAGAAAATCTGCTAGATTAAATAAACAATTTTACATCTTACTTGCAGGGTTTATATGTGTTGAAGCAGCAGAAGCGGCAGAAGCCACTGGGGCAGCAGGAGCAGCAGATGCAAGGGGTTTTGAAGACTGAGGAGCAGGTGTGGCTGCATCACCAGCATCATCTGCAGAACAGTACATTAACCTAAGTTAGCTAAATGCTTATTATGCAACGTAACAAAAAACTGTTTAGTTTGAAATATATGTGGCTTGTAAATGAAAGGATAAATGTAAAAGTAAATGTACTGACCAGGTGGAGGAGGGAGTGAGCTCACATCAAATGGTTCCTTTTTGTCCAGGGCTTCCAGCATTGCATCCATTTTCTGCATAAAATAACTTTCTTCAAACCTTTTAGTGAAAACTTAATGCAAAATTTTAAACTGTGATTACCTTGGCAACAATATAGTGTTGTTTGGCCAGATCAATGTTTCCGTTTTGTTTGGCATCAATGGCAGCCAACTTATATTCTCTTTGCCTGGACAATACTGCCTGCTTCAACTCTGTACATAGAGCAATGCACATGTGTGTAGGAAAATAATTCACATCTTAGATAAATAAAAAATAGCCTGTAAAGCTACCTGAGTCCTGTGCCACAGGTTGACTTGGAGTGAGTGGAGAAATGGCTGGAGTGTCTGGGGTAATAGAGGAAGCAACACTACTCTGTGGAGGAGCTAGTTGTGGCTTAGCATTGTAAGGTTGTGGTGGGGTAGATTCCTTTGTAGGTTTCTGATTGTATGGGGAGGGGGGCCTCTCCGCAATCTGTGGCAGGTCCTGTGCTACAGGCGGAACAACCTCAGATGGCGCACTGGGCTTTCCTCCCAAAGCAACAGGAGGCGGCATCTCCTCTTCATTAATTGGCTTTCCTTTCTTTACAGATGTTAACATTGACTGCAAGGTCTATGGAAGATTATCAGGAATGATTCTGGTACATGATTAAATTCTTACAACTGAATCCTAACAAAATAAATAAATTACATTATTACCTTCAATCCACGTTCATATCTTCTCACTTTGTTACTTTCCCCAGTGGTTTTGGCATTTGATATTGCTGTACTGTACATTTGAATACGTTCCAGTAGTTTTGACTCCACTCCTGTTGCCCCAGTGGGGACAGCAGCCGGAGAGTGGGATGTGACAATCACTTTTGGAGCTGGTGGAGTAGAGGCAGGAGGTGTGGGGGCTGAGGTCTCCTCCTCACTGTCTTCTAACACATCATTCAGCTCTGCCTGATCATGCAGAAATAGACAACACCAACAACGTGGACAATTTATGTGCGGACCCACCTTCAATACATAACCTACAAATCCAATACTTCAAACCAAACCTTTTTTTTTTTCCATTTACCAAGCATAACTTTGACAAAACAGCTGCAGTGACGCAACTATACTCTATAACGTAACCAGGTGCCTTTTCCAATATATAATGTTTAAACGACATTTATTGAACACTAATAATAATTAAAAAAAATCTTACCAGCAGATCTTCATCCTCCAAGTCATCATCTCCTATATCAACGTCATCTACGTCCTTCATACAAAGAGCGGCCATTCGTTCTATTTCAGCTATTCCAACGGCAGCTGAATATGGACAGTAATCATTTCTATATTTTAGGAACAGCTTTGAGTCGAAAAGAAAATATCATATAAATCAGAGATAGCAAGTTTGACACACCTCTTCCATCATTTTTCTTGGGTTGAGACCTTCCTCCACCACCAGAGCCAATCAGGTTCATCAGTTCTGCCTCAAAGTCTGCATCATTGCCCCCATCATCTATTCCCCCATCAGGATTCAGGTCAAGTAGCAGTCCCATCTGCAACACAGACAGTAACAAATAACTCTTTAATATTGTTCACTGTGCAAATCATGTATGTATGAGGAGACAGACCTGTTTGGCTCGTGCTGCCCCTTGACCACGGGGAGCCGGATTTCTACTTCGACTCATTGAAGATCTTAAGAAAAGAACTCTGTGGTTATCAAGAAATAATGGTGAATGTACAGCTGTTATTCTGTTATACGTCTTTCAGAAAACCTTCAACTACACACCGTACAATTAAAATGAGACAACTAGATAATCTGTATTGATACATTTTAAGACTACTAATAAAATGGGGATCAAGACAGTGACGAGTTAATCTATACCATGTTTGTTATTCAGTCGTACTGTTCATTCCACAGCTTTCAAAGAAATGCTTTAAACTAGCGCGTCCTTAACTCAAGTCTATCTATGCTTAATAAAGCTCATTTGTTTGGTTTGACAGCTGAGCCTTCAATCGATCATCTTACCTTGCTCGTATCAAAGACTGGGAGACCGTGTATGATACACTAGTCTACTCTCTGTATGAAAAGAGACAAACACATGTAAAAAAATATAACAACTAACTTCACACAGATCTGTCAAAACAACAACGGCAGCTGGAACTCACTTCCTATATCCGCGTCTCCCATAGCAACAGAACTTGCTTTACGGTCGGACGAAACGCGCCAATAACTGTCGTAAAACTCCATCGTAAATGTCGATAAACTTGGTACGTTATTTGTCCCGCAATTAAATATAATTCCTGGATGTTTTTGCTATACTAAAGCATAAGTGTTTGTATAAGTTTATATTTTACATTTTGTCTTTTCGCATCTTATTTATTTATTTATTATGCATTTACCTTCTGATAACACATTTAGTGATAGCTAGAAAACTAATCGAATACACTGTAGAGCAGACAAACCCGAATTTTATTTCTATTATGATTTAAAGAATGGCCTTGTATATCTTTTGTTTTATTACATTTTCTCTTGTAGTCCTACTTGAAGAAGATAAGCAAAGAGCTAAGAATATGGCAAAAGGAAAAGCAGAAAACAACAGACGAGGTGGGTCAAAAACATTTGACATGAAGATGTTATAACCAAAATAAATCTGTTCATAATTTGAATTCCAGAAACTTTGGATCCGCCCATGCCTCGGAGTCTGAGGTCCAGAAAGAGGGGGCATCAAGTTGAAAAAATTACTGATGATCATCAGGTAAAATACTCTCGCCAAAAAGAGCTTGATTTATGATTTTATTTGCCTCTGTACTACACAGAACACTGGAGAAGTGAATACAGAAGATACATTACTGCAATGTCAAGAGCCTCCTGTAGATGAAGGTGACCAGCATCAATGTCATCAACCAGTGGAATCACCTTCACCTATCTCTGATCAACAAAGCAATGAAAACAATGGAGAGCCTGAAACCACAGTAATGACTCCATGTGATCCCAAAAGGCAGTTAGTGGTAACTTTAACTGACTGTGGACAGGAGAACAAACAGAATGAAATGGAGAATCTGGATAAAATGTCGAATGAATGTGAACCATCAGCCTCTTCAAACAAACATACTGTCAAAGCGGGAATAAAGCCTGACGTATCCGAGGAACAAATGTGTGCAGAAGACAATCCTGGCCAGGAGACGGAGACCAATCAAAAGTGGATGAAGTCCACCAAATGTCAAAGGAGCCTGTGGTAGACGGACCGGCAAAGAAGAGGCGAAGGATGGGCATGTGCCAGTTGTCTGAAAAAGAGCGCAGTCAGTTCTTAGTTAAAAGTACAAACAGAGTAGAGATTGACGTAAAACATGAAAAATGCACAGGTATGGCCAAAGAGGAAAATGACCCTCCATCTAAAGGGATGTCATCTCATCAAGAACCAACAGAAATGATGCAACAGGGAGATACAAAACCTGAGGCCAATCAGGACAACAAGGATGACAGGTGCAGGTCTGTTTGCTTTCACATATCTATGTTTTTATATTTGCACTTTGGAAACTAATGCCTGCGAGAATTCTTAATGCGTAGGGAAAAAAACAAAGTAGAACCTGCTGGTGCTCATAGGACCACCATGATATGTGAGCCAGAGATACACATTTCAGAGGAAGATGGAAAAGAAGGTTTGGACACTGAGGTCACAAAGCATCGCCCTTTTGAGGAGAACGAACCACAAGGGAAAGTTAATCTTGGCTTCAACTGTTTAGAAAATAGGTTATTTTTCTCTAAACATATTTGCTCCTTTATTGGCTATAATTTATTATTATTAACAATTTATTTATTTTGTGTTTTAATTGTTGTTTAGATTGTTTTATGTATCAAACTAATAAAGTTCTTTTAATGTTTTTATTTTTTTATTACACAGGACAGAACCTGGATGCCAGATGACCATCCCAGATGCAGCAGTGACTGTGTGTGAGTCAGGTCCAAGTCTCTGTAAAGATTCTGACCAGACCTCAGGAATCCACCCTTCTGCAGACGAAGAACTGACCAGGTTTGGCACAATTTAGAGGGTTTTTACTTTAACATTTCTGAAAATAATTGATTGTTTTTAGCATTTTTAACCATAGACTAGTTTAAGTTTATAGTTGAAGAATATTCAGTTATTTTTGCATTAAAAACTGAATAATTCTCATTATTCTGATCATTCTGTTGATTAAATTGTCTAGTCATGAAAAGTATTATGGCCTTAATTGGTCTTATTTTAATGTAGCATCAATTTTCTCAAAACAGGACAGAGACTGAAGAGCATCTTACTGTTTCAGTATGTGATGCGCCTTCTCCAAACTTGGATAATCGTGACCCATCCCTAAAGCCCCATTCAGATGCAGAACAGCTGTTGACCAGGTTTATTTTTCATTTTACTCGTGGTTTACTAAAATGAATGATGATAACTGTGTCTTCATTGCAGATCGGAAACCGAGGTCTGTGACACAGCTACTCTCCCACATGTTGCAGATACTGTTGGTGAATCTCAAAAAGAGTCAAACACTGACCAGCCGGGACCCGCTCAAAATGTTGCGCTTTCAAACGGAGACGAAAACAAGCATTGGATTGAACACATGCCTGATAACGAAGTGGAAGCAACAGAGACTGAAATGCACAAGCAACAAGTAGAAACAATGTCTGCAGATGGACATGGCAACTTTACCAGTGGTACTGATCATACAAAGGACACGGCAATGGAGATGGCCCTCCCGCTGCAGGAGACTGAGAGTAAAACAACTGAGGAGAGAAAAGATCAAGCAGCAGGAGACAATCCAGATTTTAGTCACTCTTCATTCAGTGACACTGCGGCAGAAACCAACTGTAGCTCCGTGGGAAACGGTCATGTGATGAACGGCACTGTGAGTTTTCATCTAGTACATACGCTATTCAAACTGCAAGCTCAAGTTTTATTGGCTGTATGTGGGGCTTAAAGTGCATATGACAGGTTTTAATGCTTTTGACGTTAAGGAGCAATTTTAATGAAGAAATGTTGAGAAGAAAAGTTATTCTTTGAATTTTTAAGATGCCGACAGGAAGTGAGATAGATAAAGGTAAAGTTCCATAACAGTTTGACTAATTTCCCATTGACATAACATGGTCGGCACGGCAACAGTTAAAATTGTTTGCCTTTATATATGTCACTTCTTGTCGGTGTCAAATAAGAAAGTGAAACTATAAACGTCACAAAATGGTAAACTTAAGAAAACTGGATACAATCTTTAGCAAAATCTTAAATATAATTACAATTACAAAAAAATGTTTTAATGTGTCATATGCACTTAACATGAACCTTTTGTTCACTGGCCACTGTGACTTGTCTTTTTCAAATCTAAATAGGGAAATTTAATGTAATATGACATTTTTGCTCATTTATAATTAAATAAAAGCATATTGATGGTTAGATGCACATTAATCTAATACTACAACAAACCACGGAATAACTAGGCTTAGAATTATTGTACCATGTTTAATTTCATTGTATACACCATCAGATCCAGCTGTTGTTAACCTCTACTGGCCAAACTAGCTAATGAGAGTAAAGTAACTTACTAATATTGCTAATAGTTTGGCTACATGGCTCGAGCTAATATCATGCACTGCCATTATACTTATGTAATATTATTGTCTTGCAGCGTGAACAAAATGGAAAGCCTGAGTCATCCACTGCGACCATGGGGCCGCCTCAGTCTGCGGACTTCATTGATTTACCTGGACTATGCAGCTTGGATTACGTGTCCGACTCGCAACTGAACACCATCGTCATGACGTAGGATTCTTAATTGTTTGCCCTGCATCGATAATTACTTGTTTACGCTTTTACCCATATGTCCTGTTTAATATAGAGAGCAAGTGGTGGCTGCTGAGAGCGGTGTTTGTTCAGAGCTTGATGAAGATGGCACGGACCTCATTCGTGGGCTTTATCAGAGAACTGTCCGCTTTGAAGTGAGTAGGGTGTTTTGTTTGACAAGTACTTCCCAATACAACAGTAGGAATCCAATGGTCACCTGTTCAAATGTTGGCTCTAACTCGTGCATACTGTGTCCCCCACCTTGTCTCTGCATAAATGTGGGGAGTGATATGTGAAGCCATTGATAACACAGATTGGCAGCCTCACTTCTGTAATCGACCCCAGAGCTGCTGCGGCTACATACATGGTTTACTATCCCCGAGTATGGAATGTGAATTACCAAATGCATTACATTGTTACTTTGTGTCTGGATTGGAAAACAACATAGGGCTAATGCATTATTGTACCGCTGCATATCATATGTATTGCGCAGACCTCATGGGATTGCAAAAACATGGGTGGATTCAGCCTAGGCTTTCATTTTGCTCAAATATTGGGGGCATTCAAGTAAAATTATTTCTTTTTTCCTTACTTTATTGCAGCCGGACAGTGATGGCCACTCATCGAGAACTGGAAAACCTTCGACGCAGGGGTAAAAACTCAAGAAATGCCATTCGATAACTGTATTTGTATTAATCTGGGGTCTGTGTTCAGTAGACTCATATCAAGTAGCCTGCATCTTGTATGTTTATTTGATGACATAGTTTGTTACCCACCAACATAAAGTGTTTTAAATTAGTTTGTCTATGTGGTTGGTTTGATCTTAAGATAAGCACAAGCTTGAACAGACACAGTATGGTTTAGGTTTAGATATTTATAAATGCTTTACACAGCTTTTCACAAGACTCTTAAAGATGATGCAATATTTTTTTCTCATTAGAAAAAGCACAATATATTTTAAAAAACAACTTGCACACTCAAACTAAAATGTGATGCCTCTGAACAGACATCAGTTATCAATAACAGGAACAAGGCACAGTATAAAAAGTTGCATCATCATGTGAGCATATGATGGGTTCTTGTATTATGTTTATAAATCCTTGAATGCATGGACAGGAGATTTGAATTGGACATCATTTGACCATGGTTAAAATATCAAACAAACAATAATATATTTTTTCCAAATAAAATATTTGCCCTACGTTAAATATAGTCCAAAAGACACAAAGCCACTCTAGTGGAGAGCCGAGTAAGTACACCAACCCAGCTGAACGGCGAGTCCAATCAGCTCGGCGCAAGGCCCCAGCTACTCTACAAGGCATGCAAATAAAAACACAACACACGGGTAAATAAACTTATAACAGAGTCTATAAAAAGGTGGCCTGCTGGGTCGGGCCGTTTGGGGTCTGCGGTGGCCGCGCTGGTTCAACGTCTTGACTTCGCGTAAACAGAGCTATAGGCGCTGTCCACTTTGGGACAGAAGCGCTTGGTGTGGGCCTTGGTGCCCGTAGCCCCGCACAATGGACACACGTACTGTTGCAGATAGGGGCACAGCACTTCTCCGGCCTGGTTTTTCAACCAGTGCGACCCATACACCAGCTCCGACTCCCCGTTGTGCTTACAGAAACTGCAGAACATTTTATCAGAAGGCGCGACTCCTGGGAGTTTGAAGCGCGGCGTCTTCTTGCGCTCTTTGGGGCCCTTGGCATGATTAAGTGTCTGCGCTGGTTTCAAACCTACTGCTTCTGTGGCAACGGGCATTGCGTAACAGAAGCCATCCGCGCCCCGGGGTGGTGCCGTTGGGAAGTCATCGTGCACTTGAGATGTGGAGCTGATGCATACGGAGAGCAGAGCTCTGCACAGCTCATCGGTCTGCGGGTCAGTCGCAGAGGGCGCGGGATCGGGGGCCTCGCTAGCGTCGCTCTGTCCAAGGATTTGTTTGATCGTGTCTGATAGTCCCATATAATCTTTCCAGGGCTGGAAACTTTTGCTGTCAGACTCCATATAATTCGGCAGGTGATGGAACAGTTCCCGCACGAAGGTTCTCATGCTCCTGTCTGAAAGGCCTGTTCTGCTCTGTCTCCAGATAACAGTTTGGAAACTTTAGAAAACTGTCTGTTCGCTGCTATGGCTCGTCCAAACTTGATTGGTAATTACGCACAAGTGTTGATTGATGGCACACGTCTAGTCTCGCAGCCAATCACTGAGGTCTTTAGCCACGTGCAGGGGTCAGTTTATTGCCTTCTTTTGGGCCAATCACTTTCCTCCTATCACGCAGTGCGTGCATGCTTGAAGCCTTGTATTTTTGTGAAAGCATTTATTTGGAATACACTTCCAATATCGCGTCCCACAGTATTTGGTCAGTTGATCTACTGAATGCGTTGTTGCATTTTAAAGTAATTTTCTTTTTTTAGCCGTTCATCAAGCCAGAATCATATCACAAGCACAAACAAGAATATAAAAAGTAGCTTTATTTGAGTTAAAATGTAGAAGATAAATACATCAATGCAAGGATTCCAACAAGACTCATGTGTTACAATGACCAGTCCAAGGCTGGGGCTGTGTGGGCCCCTGTGGTGGTCAGGTTATCCTCTGCGCCTCTGAAAGGTGAACAGTGAGAAATAACCCCGTTTGTGTTGACAGCTCAGTATAATTTACTTTCTCTGTGACGGGCCTATATTGACTGACCTACAGGAGGTATAGGACAGATTGAGCGCAGAGTAGAGTTCAGGGGTGCTCGGAGTCTGAACCCTGACTGTACTGGGATATCCAGTCACATCTGCCCTCTTGGACGCAGCTGCTGGAGAGAAGGCCATGGGACTTTCAGGTGTGTTCAGGGGCTTAATCCTAGAAAAATCTGTGGAAAGATTGAATTTAAGAATTTTCAAAAGAACAAGTTATACCACATATCAAAAACCTACAGAGGCCGGTGCGCTCTCTCCTGGTGGTAGATCGAGTCTCTTTTCCAAACACAGGCGAGTCACACAGAAACTGCTGCTTCAGAAGTGAGGCTTTCAGTTGCTCAAAGTCATGACGCTAAAACAACAATGTTCAGTGAAACAGTCGGTTGCACATTTAAGCACACGATTAGTTAGGTCATGTACTTGTAACAAAGTGGTCTCTATCGGGATTTATCATTAAAACAGTGGCCAACCCTGTAGTTTACAACTCTACGAACATGATCTGCAATGCATGAGATCCTTTCATTGGTTTAGCAGTCCATATTTTAGTCTTCTCTAATGTTAATGAACATTTTGAAGTTGTACATCATTATTGAATCTTGAAACATTTAGTCAGTTGCAATTTGGCATTTGTCTAAAGTCGTGCAGCGCTTGTCTAAAAAAAAAAAAAAACAACACTAAACAAGGGCTGCCCTCTTCACCTCATGGCTGAGACGAATTGCAGCATCAGTAAAGGCCTCTCTCTCCCTTTTAAAAGTCCTTCTCTGGAGCTCAAACTCAGCCCAGTGCTCTTGAAGGCGGTACCACTCTTCTACAAAGTAGCAGTCACCCAGTTCTGACAGGACAGGTGACCCAATGCTATCCTGCAGACAAAAGAGGATTGCATTGTTTGCTAAAAATATTCATGTCATTATTTACCTGCAAAAGGTGCTGTTGCATTTGAACAAGTTGTTGACTTTGTTTCAATTCACTTTCTAGTTGTGCCATGAGCTTGTCATGGTCTGTACCAAACTCCGTTGTGCCTTAAAATAAAGGGAAAATCAGTTTAGGGTACTTTGTTTGTGCAGGTTTTAGTTTAATATTAATGTGGAGGACCAGACAGAATTTTATAGAAGAATTTTGTAGAATTTTTTACTGCCAATGCAGGTCTTTTATAGTTAGTTTATATACAGTATCTCACATGAAACAAATACTAGCATACATTTTGAGGTGACATAAGTGTTCCCGTTACAGTATTAGAAATTGGTGGCTATTCAAAGGTGTGATTCTCAGTTAAAATATTTTTTAAAGGAACAGGCCACCCTTTTTAAAATATGTCTTAGTACCCCTTTTTAAACGCTTAGAAAATTGACATGTTTAATTTTGTGTAACTAGACTTGGATCGTCGAACTACTCATGTAACCGTATTTAAATAGGGAAAACGTGGAAGAGCCTGGTCGCTTCTAACTTCACCCCTGTGTGGGTCCATAGAGGAGGAGAGGCTAAATGCTAACAACATCTGCGGTCTTTTTGCGTGACTGAGTGCACGCGTAAAGACCAGACAGCTACGCATTACCTCGTCTAAGGTAAGAACATATCTCGGTAAGGAAAAACGGTGGCCTGTTCCTTTAAGTCACAAAATTAAAGTGCAAATGTAAAGTCCAAAGTAAATAGACCAGACGTATAGTTTTAATATCTCAATAAACTATAGTGTGTGTGGGCATTACCTTCACAGGTGAAAGTGCCCAGCTTTTTTTGCACCCGTCTCCAGCTCTGCACCACTCCTCCTGTAACATGGTCCCAAGCGTTCGCTCTGCCTGATCCAGCCTTTTATCCACACAGGGAGTCCCATCCTTACAGCCCTCCAGTTCAGAAAGAGTCTGAAACAAAACTTTTTATTGCTGGTCATTTTCTATGTATTTCCCTGTTCCACTTTGTACCTTCTCCATGTCACATCTGAGGGCATGTAGAAGAGAGGCCAGACAGTGGCGCAGCTTCATGGCCTCCCTGAGCTCGGCCTCTCTACGCTCCAGCACAAGATGCACTGCCCCTTCCTCTAGTTTCCTGTTATCGATATAGAATTTAGTGACTTGATTTTAATACAAACTCAAAGCAAAACTCTACTTACTTTGCGGAGGGCTGTTCTCTTTTCCCCCTAACACTTGTTAGGATGTTCAAGATCTTCATAGCTGAGCAGACACCAGGGAATTTTAGACTAGTATGATTAGGTAAAACAATTAGGAAAACTGTGAAGGAGAAACTATGAACTCTCACAGGGGGCTTTGTCTTTGTGTCTGTCAGTGAAGAGAGACAGTCTCTCCTTCATCCTGTTTATGTTCTGCTCTCTCCGCCTCAACTCTGCCTCCTGCTGGTTACACCGCAGCTGCAGTCGCGAGCACTGGAATAATTTCACAGGGGTGGATATTAGGAATGCACAAAAAGTTTACAAATAACCAATAAGTTACTTTACTTCGGTCCGTTCGCATTTCAGCATTTCTTGAAGTCTAGCAACGTGGCCATGCATCGCCTTTAACTGATCCTACACGACAAAACACAAGCAAGTGTAATAATGCCATGAGTGCGTCACTAGCAAAAACGGACCAATCACACGGTATTTGACACAATTTACCTTGAGGTCTCCATTTTCTGTTTGCTCCTCTCGGTCACCCCACCAGATGGCGCTGCTGTACAGTGGACTTGTTGGGCTCGGGTCCCTTTGAGCATAAGGCCCTAGAAAGTACTCACACGTTTGCGCTTCTGGAACGAAACATTACGTGTATTTTATAATGCGACTGATGTTACTTATTTATCCTTAAATTTAAGCATTTTGTGGTTTGTCAGAACACATAGCCTGATACCTGCTGGATCTTGAAGTCTTCTTTGACCAAAGCGTGAATCCATCTTTGTTACTTTCAACACTGAAAACTGATGTCAGACACACAACTTGTAAAATGATAAACCATGTGTTTCACAGTGTGATTGGCCCCGGACTTGACTTGTTCCAGCTCTTCACAAATGCAGCTTCCCTCTCCAGGTGAAGTCACTTCAGCTAATTATTCACAATGCAGTGAAAGGTGTGGATTGTTTGGCGACCCAATATCCTGCTTAAAACCTACTAGATTCATAAAGACTTTACGGTGGAGGTCTAGCTGTGAGTTTTGTTTAAAAAAAAAAGTCTTTATTTTACTTTTTATATTTGCTATCACAAGGCTGATTGGCGAGTGTATGCTGAAGAAATAAAACAAGAATGGACAATGGCAACAAAAAGCATTAGTATTGTCCTGCACCTATTCATAATTGGAGTTCTGGGGTCTCATTTATCAAGCTTGCTGCGCACAAAACTTTGCGTAGCCGCTCCTCTGCGCCAAAGGTGGTATTTATAAAAACAAACAACGTGAAACATTGCGCTCCTCCACGCAAACTACATAGCTGCCGTACGAGGTACGCAGTTTTCAGAAACACTGCTGAGAGACGAGGAAAGCAGCGAGGGGAGGTTTGAGGATGTCATGTTGGTCACTTTTGAAATAGTTCATTTGAACTTTATTTTCATCAGAAATTACAAAGATCAGAATGAAATTAGCAACTTAACACGATATTTGTGAAAAACATATGCGACTTGTTGCATGTACGTGAACGCTCGTACCTGTGCATGTATGCGCACTGGCGCTGAAGCCTAAACGGGAAGCCGGAATGATCCCGCTGTACTGTGCTTTAAATGACTCATCTCTGGACATACAGTAAGTCTAACCAACTGGGTTTAGGTCCAAAGCTCGGGTCACATGCCCTTCAGACACAGGAGGCCGTCTTAACGCAGTGCACACCAGCGGCTCCACTGCGCGCTCCCTCCTCACACACCACGCACTGACCCCTCCTCACACACCACGCACTGACCTCTCCTCACTCACACCACCCGGACAGAACAGCTGCTTCTTCCAACACAGAGCCCAAGCTCACGTACAGCGTGCGCAATGGTTTGGATGAATGAAATGCCCCAGTTTATCGTGTTTTTATTGGCAAACTCAAACTTCGCTATTGGCAAATACAGCCGACACTTAAGGCTCTTTATGTGTTTTGAAAAGTTTTATTGATGAAATATACAGAAAGATGCCAATACGTGTGATTAGAGAAGTAGAGTTCACTCTTCATTAAATCTCTTCGAGCCTGTGTCGTCTCTGCACGAGCTGCTGTGTCAGTCCCTCTGTGTCCTTCGCCTTCGGTAAAAACCCACTTATTATCGCCTCATGTTTAGGGAAATCTCATTCATAAGTCACTTTGCATTGCCTTTTATGGTCAAATGGAGGCGGGCAGAGGGCGTGTCGTGATGTCCGCAGCTTTCTGCTCCATGTGGAATCAGCGAAGGAAAGATTGCGGTCAGGTGTGGTACCAATGCACACGCAGGGTTTTATAAATCGGAAAAAAAAACTTGCATACAGAATTTTGCGTTACTTTCCTACGCACTTTAAAAGTCAGATGCTGCATCCGAAACCATCAAATTGTAACCTCTAAGTACTAACACTAGCAACTAATCCTTAACCTTTCATGGGGTCAACTGTTAGATCTCTATGCAGTTAGTGAACTTCTGCTTCAACAGCATTTGCCCAATTCGACCGTCCTTACCCAGGGGAAGGGGAAGTGACATCACCAACAGCTGTTTTTTTTTCTTCTTTAAAGTCCAGTGCAAGCCAAACAAAAGCGCATACCGCCACCTACTGTATATTGTCCAACAACAAAATAGTGTCAAATAAAGACATTTAAGGTGAAGAAAAGAGAAACATCCAAATGATCCTTCACATTTCCCTTTATTTTATCTCAACAGCGGTTTCATAAAGCTACAGTATGCAAATTAGCCATGTGGCTTAGGTTTCTACTAAATGAAAGCAAAGCACAACTGCCTTCAGTCCATTTACTGAGGCGGCTCTTTTGTCACTTTTATAAAGTTTGGCTTGTGCAGAATCTTATTGTTTTTTAATTATTTTTATTATTAAATGTGCACCTGTCAATCAACAGTGGTTGCGCATGAATCACTCGAGGGTGGGGGCGAGGGGTTGGGGAGATTGGCGCAGTGGCTTATGGGATGGCACATGGCTCCTAATCGCCAGTAAGTTAGCATCAGAGGTCCCTATGCTAAAGTGGCTATGATAGTTAGCATACAGGCCACTTTCCCTAACTCCTTCCTAACTGAAAGCCCAATTCGGACGCATCTTATCATGGCGGACGCTGACGCACATCCGGTTTGGCGTAAGACCTCTTACCAATTTACTGGTTTCGGATGGAGCAAGAGTCTCACGCAGTTTGATAAATGAGGCCCCTGGGCTGTAGACTGACCTGTTTGTGTTGACTTACAGTAGGTGGTGCTTGGAGATACTGCGACATAACTTCAATGTACAGGCTTTCTGTGATACATTTTCAATTCTAAAACAGGAAAATGGGGAAATTTGTGTCTCAGTGTCTGAAAGTTTATTTTCCAAAAGGATGCGTACAACAGCAGAGTTTAGAGTGTTTTTGGTTGACTGGTAAACTCCAGTGTGAAACAATAGTGACAGCTTGTTTGCAGATTTAATAAATACAGTATCACAGTTAAACATTTGGCAATAACTGCGCAACATTATGCAAAATGTGTAAGGCCTTTATGCGTTTCTTAAATTAAAGACTTCAAAAAGAAGCTAATTTTGACATTACATTAAATACAAACAGACAAAACAAACATCTGGACAAATACAATCGTGTGTTCATGTGTACCATAGATTAAAGGAGAAGATAAAAATTTGGCCAGCTGCAATGTTGTAGTGTTTTACAGGGCAGGAAAATAGTACATAAAAACAAAGAGAATTGCTCCTATTTTTGAAGTTCAACAAACCTCAAAAACGGACTAAGAATAACATAATACAGTCCGAATGTAACAGTTGAGAGATTTTATACCATTAATCTTGGCATAAATTTGGCCCTGGCCCCAGTGACTCCCGCGAGTGCCATTGTACAACAGGTAGAAGTCTTCAGTGGAAATGTCAGGAGTATCTTCATGTCTTTCTGAGGAAAGGACAGAAGAGAAAAAGATGACTTCAAAAGCGTTTTCAAAAGGCAATGATCCACCCGCCTTTGTACTCCGCAGGCTTTGGGTTACACTGTTTTGTTATTTGATTCTGGGATAACTTCAGACAAGCTTGATGGCTTATATCAAGGCCAAACAGATAATTTAGCAGGACTTGGCATTGTTGTTCCTAGAATGTGACGTGGAGAGTTTTAAAATAGTTTTAATCTTCAGAGGCATCGTTTTCAAATGACATTGCATGAATATTACATAAATGATATTACATAAAGGGTATGGCATAATAATTTAGAAAAAAGATCACATTGGTTTAGGTCACATAAATGGATCAGCCGTTAAAGGTGCATTATGCAGCTTTTAATGGGGGGAAAAAGTTGATATTAAATGCATATTTAACCTTTCAGTGGCTGTATGAGTGATTAACATGGTCTTTACTTTCCATCCCAGTGGCCTCTAGGGTGCTACAGGATCAATTGTTTAGGGTTTCTGGTAGGTTTTCACTGCTAATGGTCTCCATGGTTATGTATACAGGTGAAACTCGGAAAATTAGAATATCTTGGAAAAAGTTCATTTATTTCTGTAATTCAACTTAAAATGTGAAACTAATATATGATATAGACTTATGGCATGCAAAGGGACATGTCAAGCCTTGATGAGCCTTCATGCTGCCTCCAGCAGACAAGCTTTATGCTTTATGAAGACACCGACTTCATTTTCCAGCAGGACTTGGCACTGCCAGCAAACTCATCTATGGGGCATTGCCAAAGGAAAGATGAGAGACATGAGACAGAACAATATAGAGGAGCTTAAGGCCACTATTGAAGCATCCTGGTCTTCCATAACACCTCAGCAGTGCCACAGGCTGATAGCATCCATGCCACGCAACCGCATTAAGGCAGTAATTCAAGCAAAAGGGGCCCAAAGTGAGTACTAAGTACATATGCATGGGGCCCACATTTCTGTTTAAAATCATTTTTAGGCCCGAGCGCCATCAGGGCTGGCGAAGGGGTTCTTGAAATCGTATGGATTTTAAGAGTACACGTGCACTCCCCCAAAGTGCGCGAAGCGCTCACCTCCTCTCAAACATGCACTAACGCACTGCTCTCGTCGTGCACGTGCACATGTATCAGAAAACAAACATTGTAATTGGACTCCCCCAAAGTGCGCGAAGCGCTCCCCTCCTCTCAAACACTCACTAACGCACTCTTCTTGTCATGCACGTCCCGTGCACATACATATATAATGTAAACAACATTGTAATTGTACAGAGCCCATAAAAATCAATGGGTGACTGAGAGCCCTGGGTCACTGACGGGCACAAAGTCCGTCAGTGAAGCCAGTCAGTGACGCAGGACCTCTACCATGAGGTAGGAATGCGCAAGCACTTTCCGAAAATATATAGTTTATGGTACCCGCATAAGCGGGAACATTGTTTTCGTATGGGAATATTAATTTTCTTTCCGATCCGACACAACTTCTGCCTACTTCCAAATTTAGATTGTCAAAATATTTTTTTTTTTTCACATTGCGGGATAAGACGTGGGCAAAAATGAAGTTTGTCGTAGAATCATAAAAATCGGTACAGATGTGCATCATGACATGTTGAGCAAAAAATATTATTACGGCAACGCCCTCCGCCATATTGGGTGTCGGCCATTATGGATGACAACCCGCAAAGTGGGAATACGCCTTTATTTTTCACGTCGTACAAAATCCATCTCCTCCTTGAATGTTTATCGGAAGTTCTACTTCTTGAGAACTTTAAAAGTTATCCAAATTACTTTTCTAAGTTTTACATTTTTTATGCGGCAAAGCTGCAAACAGTACGAAGTATTTTGCGATTTCTCGCAAACAAAAAATGGCTCCCATTCGCACATATGAAGCCCAATTTTGATCATTTTGTTATCAGTTGTTAAAGTCACAGTCCTAAACACTTTCATTTGGCAAAATTCTAATTGGGCGCAATAGCGCCCCCTATAGGAAATATGTGGAGAGTACAATTTTTTGTTTTACGAAAATTAAAATTAAAATAATTTGCCACAAAATTCTATTTGGTCGTTCCGATCAGAAAAGTCAATTACACCCATGCCATATTTTTCACGGTGTTGCCGTAGCGATGACCAGAACGTCCCATTTTATTCTGATGGAAAAATGTTAAACTCCATAATTCAGCGAGAAGTGAGGAACCAAAGGTTATCCAAAGTACTTGGATAACCTTTGTGAATTTTCTGTCAGCTGCAACTCTAAGTAAAATGAAATAATATGCTTCACTTTGCAGATATAGCGTGATACAAATTACTAATTTTTCTCTGTATTGCTGGGTTACAGGTTCTAGAATGTGATGATGTCACCAGACCCAGCGGGGGGCAGGAGCCAGTTTTTCCTATTAACAGCATTACACTTTCACAAGTCGTAGCTCAAAAGAAAATGAATGAATTACAAAAATGATCATTAATATCAGTCACTGGGTGACCAAACATTTCCTCAAAACAAAATAATTTTTCCTCCATATAATAGCATTGGCCTTTAGAATGCTGTGATGTCACCTGAAACCCAGCAATAATGTCAAAATTGAGCGCGGAGTGCTCAGCATTGTCAAAAAACACAAAAACCTCTTTTTCTTTCTGAGAATAACCTTGTCAGATACCGAGAGGGATTCCAAAAATCCTAAAACTATAACCCTAGGGAAAAAGTTAACAAACAAAGGCAGTAGCAATACCGTAATTTTAGATTGAGGGAGACAAAAGGGCACGAAGCGCCCCCTTGCTTTGGGCAGGGCGGTCGGCGAGGGCCGAAAATTTCCGCTTTGCAGCTATTTTTTTTTTATCGATTTCATATAATATTCTAATTTTCTGAAATTTTGATTTTGGGGTTTTTACAAGCTGTAAGCCATAATTTTAAAAATTACTTTTTTACGATATTGTAATTTTCCGAGTTTCGGAACTGTATTTATTTATTTACTGATTTATTGGGACAGTGCATGTTAATGAACATACATGGGTCTCATGCATGTAAACAAGCCACACCGGTTTGTAGCCTTGGGCTAATTTGCATCCGTTGTCCGCAATGCGCACTCTCAAACACACTCATTCATCCTGGCCTATTGTACATGTTTTTAGTGGTAGGGGAAACCGGAGTACCCGGAGGAAACCTACGCAGACAAGGGGAGAACATGCAAACTCCACACAAAGGCCCTGGTGGGAATCGAACCTGGGACCTTCTAGCTGTGAAGCACGAGAGCTAACCGCTGTACTACTGTGCCGCCCACAATTCAAGTACATTAAATCTAGATAACCTACCAAAATGCCTGAAATAAAATGGGTCCTAGAGCATCCTAGAGGCCACCGGGATGGAAAGTAAAGGCCATGTTAACCACCCATACAGCCGCTGGGTCATTGAAAAGGTCAAATAAGCAAAAATAACTTTTTTCACATGAAAAATTGCATAAAGCACTTTTAACCACACAACATAAATAAGGAATTATGAATTACAATGTTATGTTTTTATTGGGCCAGAGACAGTAGTCATGTAGCCCATTTTGACTACACTTGTGAGAGGCTTGCAATAATGTGACAAAAAAGGTTGTGATGGCTGCAGACAAGGCCTAAAGACACAAGTTCTGCCAAAAGGGATCAATCTTAAGAGCCGCCAGCAGTCAAGCAGACCAGACTAGGATTAGAGCAAGGAGCTCAAAAGCAACGGCACTAGAATCGGTGACCAAGAGTCTCAGTTTTAAAGAATAAAATATTACTGCAAAATCTGCAATGTAGCACAACACAAAATGAATAGTTATAATTTTCATCTGACCGAATGTTTTTGTTACCATGTGATGCATGTCTGAAATGAATGTGTTTTAATTGACTTGAATTAACTAGTGTTTGTTATATGAATCTTATATTTTTGCATTATTTATTTTAAAGCATAATTCATTCAGTGGACAAATAAATAAAACAAATTGCAAACCGTCTTCAACTATCACAAATATGATTGCAACACTATTTGAGGGAGTTATGACATATTTTTCTTTCGTCAGGCAGCCCTAATGTGTAGTGTTATGAAAAGTATTGCAAATAACCTGTGTGAAAGAGGAAGCATATCCAGTCACACACAGCATGATTAGAATTAAGTAAAATTCCCAAATATTGTTCAATTGTATATTATAAAAAGTAAAGAACTGAAAAAATGGTTGCTCTCTTCCACACCAACAAACTTGCAAAGGACAATAATTCTCTTATGTTTCTCTGTGGAGCGGCTTTGCCCTAAGTGTATTTAATGAGTTCCCCAGAGTCATTTAGCTGAGCTGCTTACCCGGCCGACTGGGGCCAATAGGAAATGGCAGACCTACTTTAAAACAAGGAGCAGGATTTGGGGGGTCTGAAGGGATTATCGCTGGATGGGACCCCCACCAGAAGAGGGTCCTTGGAGGCATTTTGGAGACAGAAGTTCCTTAGATCCGCAGCGGCTTGGGACACCTGCCGTGACAGACAAAATAAGTGCATACAGTATGTGTCAAATCATTGGGGATTATTTAATAACAGGAATCAGAATATTCAGTGTGTATTAATTTACAAAAATATATAAGATAAGATCATTCTTATTGATCTCACAATAGAGAAATTCACTTGTTACAGCTCAGGGTGTGCAAAATAGACAGGAAATGTGCCATCAATTAAATAGTAATCTTATATACAATGAATTAAAAAAAAGCTTTACGGGGCAAAAACAATGAAAAACACAATTAGAGCGGACTATAAAAATGTCAGCAGTGCAAAGTTTCCAGTCCTAGTCAGTGTTGGGAGCAACGTATTACAAAAGTAACGAGTTCCACAAATATTACTTTTTCAGTAACTAAGGAATATAACATATTACTTACACAAAATATGTGAATATATTATGTCATTACATTCCAATTAACTCAAGTTACAAGAGCATTTAAATGCATGCACGAAAAAATGCCAACCTCCCCCAAAATAAAATGCCGCTCCAGATCAAGTACTGGAGTACTGGATATTGGAGTAAAAGATCTGCATAATGACCTCAAAGCAAAACACAAGAGAATGGGGGAAAGTGAAGGAAAAGGAAATCTTAAGACCTGTAATCACTAATAAAGAATATATTACATACAATTTTTAAGTAACTTGCCCAACACTGGTCCTAGTACAGGTGGTTGATAAAGTGACGCTGTTCTAGAGATTAAAGTGACCCTGATACAGAGATTATTGTATAAATGTCTTGTGCATGGGAGCCCAAACTTTATTTGCAAATAGTTTTACAATTAAAATGTTTAAATGGTTGTGTTATCAGGTTAGTTGGATCGATCAATTATAGGCAGGCTATTTGATGCAAAACTGACTTAAAGGAGACACTTTTTACAAAACTCAGCACCCATTAATAGGCCAAATAAAACCCCTTTGATATCCACAACTGGCCCACTATTGGCAGCCCCTGGTCTACAAGTGTAAATCCTGTTGCACACTTGGGGTGTATAAGAGTATTATTAAAAGAACTGCTTATACGAACGTTGAATGTTATTGTTTACCGTCGGTGATCCCGCACATGCGCACTACGCCGGAGGGCAAAAGGCTCGCCTCCACAACGCTCCACAATCAACACAGGAGAGGGGGTTGTAGCCGAAAGTGTGGTCTGATCCGTGAATATTAGAGACCGGTCCGGACCATTACGGATCATGACCTCTAGGGGCGCTGTGCACTGGTCCGAGTGGTCTCTGGTGGTCCCGGAGATGGTCTTTCGGTCCCTGGTCTTTGGGCTGAATTAATGGTCCCTGTAGATTATGTGTGGCAGGAGTGGAATCCTGAGTGGTCTCTACCAATAACGATTTGCGTTGGGAAGATTTTTTAATTCCAAGTCATTATTTTTCCGGATGGTTTGACATAATTTATGTTTTAAACACTGCTCTATATTCATTCCAACCAACTGAAATACGCGAAATAGCGACATTAGTGATTTATTTTGATTGTACTCATTGGGACTGTAGACAACATGTACTGACATTCAGTCATGCATTAGAGAAGTTGTGTGGCCTAATGGGTTCCGTGCGTCACTGGGATACCAAAGGTTGTGGTACGAATTTGACATCAAGACAAACTTTTGGTTTTAAAATGCGGTAGTATTTTATAGTTTATGATAATGATTCTTTGTATCATTAATAGCCGTGCAGTTTTTAAAATCTCCAAATAAATTGAATTACAAAAATGCATTTATTTACTGGATCAGCATTTATGGTTTTCCCAGTCAAAAAAAAAGAAGGTAGAATCAAGGTTGATCCGCGAACCTCGTACGGGTGAGCCCGGCGCTCTACCTATGGAGCCCCACGAGCAGAGCAGTTGGCACTTACTTTTTTGACAGAATCCTTTGCAGTATATGGTGATCAATGATTAAAAGTGAACTTAATTTATTAAAATATGTTACACTCCCTTTTTTTTTTTATCTTGTTTTACATTTCTGTAACTACATAGTGCAGATCAGTGCTTAATTTGTAATTTTTTATTTTCAGGAACACTTTTGGTCTGATGTTATGGATTCAGGGAACAGGCCAAAACATTTGCCGGAACACTCTCATTAAACACCATTATATCAGATCAAATCTTTGCCGGATCCTCCTAAATATTTCCCGGATCCTTTACCCTGAAAAACTGGGAATTGGGGAATGCGTTCCCCCAAACGGGGGATCAAATTAAGCACTGGTGCAGATGGTCCATGGATTGATTCCCTGTATATCTCTATGAGTTTATTTGTTTATTGTAACAATTTGTGATCTTTGGATGATTTTTTTGCAGTTTTGTCATCAGCTTAATCCCAAATGAAGTTAATACATTGAATAGTAGTATTTTCTCTCATTTTATGAGTCCCTACTAACAGACCAGTAGTGATCATATTAAACGGGTCAATTCACTTCTGTTACTGGTTCATCATTGGTCTTTAACAGCAGAGACCATGGTCTTTGGTCTGAATCAATGGTCCCTGTGGCTTATGTCTGGTTCCTGCCACACTGAAGCCACAGGGTCCACTGGTCTCTATGGAGGAGTCTGGTCTGTGAACATAAAAAAATTGGTCCGGGTCATTACTGGACTTACCTCTGAGGGGACTGTTCTACTACTGCACTATCCGCCTCTCCCAAGAGTGCGTAAAGCAGGCCATGGTCAATGCGCCATGGCATCCACGCCGAGAGGAGGCCCATCTATTAACCCGAGCGTGAACCAGAGTGGGCACTGTGCCCACTGCATTGGCGAAAAAGTCGGCCACCGGTCTGCCGTACCGGAGCCACACCTCTGCTGCGACTTCCGGGGCCAGGGCCAGGCCCCATTCGTCTCGTGGACATCCTGTCCGCGCCTATGTTGCGGGATCCGGGGATGTGGCACGCTCTCAGAGAGGCCAAGTGAGTGTTCGCCCAGTTGACCAACTCCACTGCCAGCCTGTGGAGAGCAGGGTACCTGGTCCCCCCTGCCTGTTCAGGTAGGCCACCACCGTGGGGTTGTCCGACCGAAACAAAACACGGTGACCCCGCAGATGAGTGGCAAAGTGTAAGAGGACTTTCTGCTACCGTATTTTGAAACCAAAAGTTTGTCTTGATAAGGGTTGGGTGATTTTAATTGGCAGTTGACGATGTTTACAGTGAACCATTGTGATGGACGATGATATCGTCCAACTCTCATTATAAGCATTTTACAAATGCAGCCTATATATAGGCTATGTAAATACATTTACATAGCCTATATATAGGCTGCATTTTATTTATGTTAGGAAAATGTGGATTGCAGAATAAATGGATCTAAACTAAACATGATTTGAACAGAGTCATGGAACACGAATTTTGCAACAGAAATGTGTTAAAACTCATGCGTAAAAGTCTCAGAGGAGAACGACTTATTCATTATTATTAGTCTTGATGTCAGATTCGAACCAGAACCTTTGACGCCATAAGACTACACTTTCGGCTACAACCGCTGCTGCAACACAGCCCACTCAGAACCTCGTTAATATCTCGAACAACATTTTAAGACATCCATCTAACAAATTTAAACTGAAAGAGTCAACTAATTTGGAGCATCTTTGTGCCGAGGTATGGTATGTTATGATGTTATTTAGACAGGGACAGAGCACAATTTAACATTGACCAAAAGGAAAGATGCATTGTACCAGGTTATAGCAAAAATGCTAATTTCCACCTGTAGTCCCTGGGCAGGTTGATGTTACAACAAGCTACTGCACTAATCGGTTGCCTGGCCTGCCAAACGACATGCCTTTTCATAGATATTTCAAAGACATATAGTCTGGGAGCGACCGTGATCGCAACAATTTCCCGGTGGGCGTGATTGACAGACGGCATCAACCAATTAGAGCAACGCTAGATACGTTGCAGTAACAAGCGGCAGAAAGCCTTTCCAAAACTGTCATTTTTTACGAGGAACGCTGTTTCTTGCTCCGGTTTTAGGGATTTCATATTTTCCAAATGATTTAAAACAGACGAAAGAGCCGAAGAAAACAGTGCATCGGCCGCCATCTTTAATGTTTTGGAAGAGTGCGTGGTGGTGACAGGTGACGGCTTCCGTCTCTTGGTGCGTGATTGGACCGATGTGGGTCAAATCGTGAAATGATTGGCTGCGAGCAGCTGCCCAGACGGTTCTTCTTTTGAACAGAAAGGAGGAGTGTCTGGCAGGCCAGGCAAACTAATCGGACTGCTACAAGCGAAAAGCCCATTTCATCGGTGCCAAATACTACAAACACAACGTCATACAAAAATAAGCTTAAGCTTAAAACTATAGTCTAAAGTTATTCTTAATACTTAAGTATACATTCGCCTAAACCAGTTTAACATTACATTTAGGCTATTAATTTATTATCATAATCGGCACATAAATATCATTAAAATCACCAAGGAGCACCAAAAGAAGATGAAAGCATCCCCACAATTTGGACAAAATGACCTGTTGTAATTTAGAAAGTGCTCGGTTCAAAAGTCTGATATGTGACTGGACTGTCCACACTTGAACGGCATGATAGGAACATCAAGCGAGGCTTGCACCCCATAGGCACTTGATAGTAGTAACTTTTTTGTGTCTGTGCATGTGGAGTAGGTTTTTATTCTCTTACCTCTAATAACGTGAAGCGAGCAAATTCACTCATGGCAGGACACTGATTCAGTCCCTTCCAATCACTGTTAGCTGTTGCTTTCTTCATGTTAAATCTGATCCTTAATCAATGAAATTTTACGCTCCTCTCCTTCCTTCGTTTGTTTGTGTCGCCTACAGGGAGTGTGTTCACTACATTGATTTAATTATATTTAGCCATATTTAGCACGATCTTTTGTCCGAAGTTTTCAGCCAGTTGGAATACGAAGGCCCGTGCTTTCCTTTTGCCCTCCAGTCGGCGAGTTCAGAGGTCACGTGCGCGTAACGTCACTCGTCAACGTGCGTATAGACCATAGACATATTTGTATAGACACATGAATAGATATTAGGAATAGATTATGAGAATGTATGCATTGTGGAAAGTTATTTGTAAGCCTACTGTAAAAAATAAAAAATAAAAAGGGAAAAGCTTTTTAGTAATTAGCAATAAGCGTGGAAAGGGGCTTTAGTATGAGGATAAACTAGTCATGGGTCACTAAACCGGACAAATTATCTTTTCAGCCAGTCAGTCAACAACACTAAAACACCCTCTCTTCCTTGTATAAAAGCAAAGCCATTATGTTTGCATTTCATTTGCGTATAACTGCGCGGAACCGCTTAGTGTATCTTACATTGGAACCACGAAAAGGTTAAATTTTGAATAAGTGGGGTGAAAAAAACAAAAAAGACAAACACAAAAAGCTATCTCAAAGCGCAGTGGAAAAAGTCGATGTGGTGGAGAGAGAGAGACATCAAAACACGGAAGAAAGTTGTCGCTGTGTTTGTTTAGTCCTCGAACTCTTGCACAATCGCTTCATAGACTTGCGCGACCTGACAAGCTCTTCAAAAGTTGTTACCGTGTCCCCAAGTAAAACAAAAGTTAGTGTTTAACTCTGTTTCGCTCTGTCAGGGGTCGTACCTTGATCCTGCGTATACTGGCCTCGAACCGCAGCTGCTTGACCGCCCTGTGCGCGATGATCAAGTTGTTGCTCGCGTTGTTGTTGGACATGGCGACAATTTTCTCCGATCAAAATTAACACGCCAAAAAGAATAAAAACGTTTATGCGTAAACCAAAGAAACGGATGTCAACACCTCCCGGGACAAGCCTAGGTCCTTCCTTCCTTGCTAAACCCCCTCCCTCAAGCTCGGACAACTCTAGAGAAGGGTGGACTCTCAGCTTGTCCCGCCCCTTTTAACCAGCCTCCGCCTCCTATTGGCTGCTGGCCTGTCTGTCAAATAGTTTAGCCCCTTGAGGTGAAATATGTTTTGAATTTCCTCGATTGCAGCGTTTACAAGTCGTGACCTTCAGTTGTTGGAGGGCAGGGAAGTCTCACACGTTTAATTAAAGCCATTTCGTAATAATTGAGTGTACGAAATGGAATACAGCTGGAAATGGTATGGTGGGTTCAGGGAGTTTTCAGCTGGAAGGTTTTGGTTTTATTTCTATTTCATTATTTGCAGTCTCATACTAAAGTTATATGCATTTCTTTCTAATGGTATAAATTCAACACTGGTTATGCTTCAATATACAAAATTGAACCCCCGCCTTAACCGAGTGCATTTGCTCCAGTTCAGCTTTACCCAAATCTAAAAGGGTAAAGCTGCCTTGCCTATAAAAGGTTACAGCCTATAGGCCAGAGTAACGCCTCATTTGAAAGCTAAGACCTTCAAAACTCATCTAAACAAATCGTTTTCCTTGCGTTGTTGCCGTATTGTCGTCACTTTTCTTATTTTTTGTTGCATTTACGTCACACATTTTTGTCACTTTTCTGTAGCTCTTTTGTGGCTTTTTGTTGTGTTTTGTGTCACGTTTTTGTCACTTTTTTTTACCATTCTTTGTCGCTCTTTAGTTGCATTTTCATCCTCGCTTTTGTCTCGTTTTTGTTGCTATTTTGGCATTTCTTTTCCAGAAGCTTTTAGATTTGTGTAAATGCTAAACTGGTTCAGGTGGGTGTTAAAGGTTTGCGGGAGAAATATGAAAAAGAAAGACCAAACTAAAATTGTTGACATAGTTTGGTGACAAGTATTGTAGGGACCCAAAGACAGCATGCAAAATCCTAATAAAACATGTCGACATTTTATAAGACGTGTAAAAGTCTGGCGTTAAATTGATCAAGATCTGCAGAAAAGTCATAATACATAATACATACGCAATCAAAAGGCATGCAGAGTTTTATTACAAAGCAGCAATATTTTAAAAAGTCCGTAAAATGATTTAAGTTTTTTTCATTTGTGTTAAACATTAGTCATTTGCACGTTTACATGTCTTAAAAGGCTTTTCACTATAAATTCGACAGATATTAGGTGGAAATTATGCTTCACATGATGCTGTTACACAAATATGTAAATATTAATAAGAAACGATACAATTTAATTTTGAATTCAATCACATGCAATGTTTTTTAGTTGCTCCAGGTCTTTGCAGTAACATCAGCAGATCAAAGAAGTCATTGCTCAAGGATTCAAAACATTCACTTAGTTGCCCCCTGAAAAAATAAGATAAAACATGGTTGTTAATTACTTTGTTTTACATTGTATCAATAATAAAGTTCTCAAATACTCACAAGTTATTGGTCCAATGGTGAGTGGTTTGATAGCTACACCTTCAGAAACAGAGCGGCGTGTCCTTCCTGAGCAAATCTATGAAAGGAGAAAAGTTTAAAACCATTAATGGACATAAAAGCAGTGAACAAAGCACTTCAGGACCTCAGCATCATACTGGAAGATCAAGAACAAGACAACGTGGATAACAAGGAATAAACAGAGGCCAAGTTAAAAACAGCTTGGACATGGGAGAGAGTAAAGGCGACAGTTTAAGCCCAAAGTTTAAGATAAAGGAGGCCACATGATGAGGTCACATTTGTTCTTGCTGGATGTCATTTATAGGACTTTTCAACAATTCAAAAGATCAATTGCAGCGTTCCTGATTTTTCATCACTTGAGACCTATTTGTGAGGACGTGAGCTGCAAAACCCCACGAGTACCCATATCCCCAATATTAAATAAAACATTAGATTTAACGTTAACACTGTAAAGTAAATGTGGAGACTTACTGGGACACAGGGGCCGGGGCTGCACAGGTTGAGGTGGCAGTGGAGGTACACTGTCCTGAACTGACCCTGAGGCACGAAGAAGAGGGCGGTGAAACGAGCGCGGAGAGACGTCCCACTCTCAACCACGGACACCTGCCGCGGGTCAGAGGGACACCTACGGTAGAAAGACACAGTTCAGATTACTGTCCAATGTCAAACAGATATACTGTATGTGGAAGAAGTAATCAAGTAATACTAGAGTAGAAGAAAATATATTTAAAGAATTTTTAAAAGTGTTTATTGCTCATACTACTTCTACAACTGCCACTACCATTACTACAACTGAAGCTACAACAGGCACTGCTGCTTTAACTCCAGTAACATCCATAGATTTCAGCTTGGCAGATCTTTACAATTAAGAGAGCTGCACTGGTGACTTCGGGGTAAAAATCTGTGTTACAATATTATGGGAATGTCAGGACTATAATTTGTGTTTTCATTTTCTTACCAATATTATCATAATTAGAACTCATTCGTGAAAAAATACTACTGCCTGTGAAATAAATATCTGAACTTTTTAGGGCATGACTTTCCAAAACAACATGTGAATAACTGAAGACCCCATTATAAAATGAATTGTAATAATTTCTTGCAGCAAAACATTTTAAAACTGCTTCATTAGCCAGTACTTAAATTAATGTTAATGGAGCTCAATTCACAAATAGATGTTTTCAATTATAATATAGGCTATATGAAATAAAATGTCAAAATATGTTTCTATCATAACTTATCTTGGGACCCCCTCGAGACACCCCTATTCTGCTCTTACATGCAGTGTGATGCAAATGTGAATTACAATTACATATTACACGTTACATATAACACGTTACATATTAGATGTCACATACTTGTTCTGGATAAGAGGGTGCCTCATTGGGTCATTTGGGTTGGCGGAGTATGTCATGTAGCAGTCGTCCAGAACAGTCACAAAGTTCAGGTCGTTCTCCTGCACGAAGACTCCGACGTACAGCGGCCGGCCCACGGGCAGACTCACGCTGCCAGACGGGTAAGCGCTCGAGAAGCTTTCGTCCCGGTACAGTGACATTAAGGCTCTGGGGGCACTACCCAATCCTACGATGCCACCAGTTGGTCTGCAAAGAACAAAACAATTCATATATGATATAGCAGATTGTGACATGTCACATTTATATAACGCTTTTCTTCCTCATTCATAACCACCAGTGTCAGAAACTGGAGGAAAGTTGGGTGAAGTGTCTAACCCAAGGACACAATGATCGTGTGCACCTGCAGGATTCAAACCACTGACCCTCCGATCACAAAATGACCAGCTCTACTATCTGTGCATCTGTCACCCAAAATGAGGAACACGCCATGAATGTTGGTGTCAGTGGCACTGCTTGACTTTTATTACTCCATAAGTTAAATAAAATTATAAAAATATGGTTCAAAACATGCTCCACTACTCAGAAAGAAACAGAATAGTCTGAACCTTTCATGTATGTATTGGGTGTGAGTTGTCTGAACTTACGGTGCGGGTCTGAGAGCAGTGTCGAGTCTGGTGTCGAGCTCAAGGGGATACACGCAGGAGAAGGGGAGACTTGCAGGAACATTGAAGGAGTTGTTGTTGAGAGCGTAGAGGAATAAGCTGTTGGTGTAGGTGACATGTGTGCGGTTGGTCTGAAAAATATCACAATAAATGAAACAACAGACGACACACAGCACTAAAAGAGCAGTTTAGAGGAGCTAAGAGCCTTTACCCTCCTTGTGTTTCCGCAGACTCCTCCTCGTGGCTCGACTTCGTACCACACAATGTTATTTTGAACTCTGGCCCGTGTGCAGTTGCGGTCCACCAGGTGACCAGACAGAGGGTCCAGTCCAGACGAGGACACAGTCGCCCTGTTCAGAGTAACCTGGATTTTGTCTTGACCACAAATAAACTGGTAGACTTGAATTTCTGTGTCATTCACTAAAGGACAGAAAAACAAAAGTGATCAGTAAAAAGATAAATTTAAATTCATGGCTGTAGTTTTGACATTTTGTAATAGTTCTAATTTCAAGGCTTACAGTCACAGACAACTCCAGCGTCTTCAGAGTGCCCACAGTTGTGATTTCCAAATCCATTGTGGCGACAGTCTGTTATTGATGGCTCAGACCCAAAACAGCGGACATCGTCCATCCATATGGGACCCCTGCCCTGTCCAAAAGCTGCATTTTGAGGAGCAGCTCGTGCCCTGCCACAGCTCAGCTGCCTGCACACCACCTGAGCATCCAGCATGTCCCAGTCATCATCACACACTGTGCCCCACTGCCCCCGGTGGAAGATCTCCACCCGCCCAGAGCACGAACTGTTCCCCCCGTTGGCCAGACGCACCTCCCCTTCCACCCCTGTGCTGTTGTGCTCTGGAGAGGTGTGGTTCACAGTAGTTTGGGGCACAGCAGTGATGATGTGAGTAGGAGATGGACTCGGAGGCGTTGGTGGAACCGTGCTGTTTGAACCTGGTGGACACAAGACACTCAGATGTAAGGATGGCTCTGGACTGATCAGGGAAAGACAAACTTCCTTCTGACTCAAATTTATTTTTACTGTAACAATGCTTTGTCAAAACATCCCAAAAGATCTAAAAAGATATAGAAGGCTTTAACCAAAGTTGTCATGTGGATTATAGTATTATTGTACTTAACACATGAATAATCAGTATCGATCAGGCCAATACACTCGCATGCTTTAGTCGAACACTTACCTTCACAGATTATACCCGCGTCTTCAGCATGAACACAGTTGTGATTTCCAAATCCATTGTGGCCACAGTCTGTAATCGAGGGCTCAAACCCAAAACAGCGGACGTTGTCCAACCAGATACGACCTGTGCCCTGTCCAAAAGCGGCATTTTGAAGAGCAGCTCGTGCCCTGCCACAGTCCAGCTGCCTGCACACCACATTGGCATCATTTATGTCCCATAAATCATCACACACTGTTCCCCACTGCCCGTTATGGAACACCTCCACTCTGCCCGAGCAGCGGTCTACAGTATTCACCAGCCGCACCGGAGAGAGAGCTTGAGAGGAGACAATGAAAGTATCACTGTTAACATCAGGAGTACTTAGTTACATACATGTCTATACTGGCACAAGGGCAAAAATAAAACATCTATTACCTTCACAGACCACTCCAGCGTCCTCCCCGTGGTTACAGTTGTGGCTCCCAATGCCCCTGTGTCTGCACTGAGATAGGGCAGTCTCCCCTCCTGAACATGTCACATCGTCCATCCAAATGGGCCCAGTGCCCTGTCCGAAGCGCGCGCTGTGAGGAGCAGACAGCACCCTGCCACAGCCCAGCTGCCTGCACACCACCTGAGCATCCAGCACGTCCCAGTCATCATCACACACTGTGCCCCACTGCCCCCGGTGGAAGATCTCCACCCGCCCAGAGCACGAGCTGTTCCCCCCGTTGGCCAGACGAACCTCCCCCTCCACCCCTGTGCTGTTGTACTCTGGAGTGGTGTGGTTGTAGACTGGTGTTGCATAGGTCATAGTGACTTGTGCAGTGGTGTGATGCACTGGTGGAGTTGGTCCGGGTGTGTCAGTCGTGTTCATAGGCTCTGTTGAAACAAGAGACAAATTACAGTACAGTAATTCAATCTTAGTTTTGGGCACGAGTGTCTTTCTCGTGTCAGTATAGGAAGTCCAAACACATTACCTGCACAGTAAGCCAAGGCACAACCATCTGGTCTCACTAGTTTGTAGACGTAGTATTGTCCGTAGCAGCGTTTCACATGGATGTCGGGGGTTAGGCGACCTCTGAACTCGCAACATCTGCTGTTCCATGTGGCACAAACACCACGACTTTCGATGTAATTGGACTGTTTGGGATGAGGCGACGTTATGGACATAGGGGCATGGGTACCACACATACTTTCCTGTATGCACCTCTCTGGTATTTGTGCGTTGCTTCCATTCAAAGAGAAACGATACCAGCCTTGCCAATTTACATATTGATCACATTTGGCCGGTTCTACATTGTGATATTCTGTTGAGCGCCAAGTGTCGTTCAGGACAGAGTAATGCTCGCAGGGATCAGCGCAGCGGGCCGTCCCATTGACCCTAATACAGTCCATGCCATGGGGGCAGATAGTGTTGCCACAACTAAACTGTGTGGCGTTCACACGGCTTGCTCGAGTGCGAAGAGGATTCATGACGCATTCAAATGACCCTTCTGTGTTTTTACAGATCTGGGATGTCCCGCAGGGGGAAGGCGTGAGAGAGCATTCATCGATATCTACACAGCCCTGTTTTGGGGACCATTTATAGCCCGAGTTGCAACAAGAGGAGTCGCTGCCACATTCTTTCACTTCATAACAGCTGATGCCGTCACCAACAAAGCCTTCTTTACAACGACAGGAGAAGGAAGTGGCCGTGGACAAAGTGTCTCCTCTCTCCTCCAGCTTCAGGCAGGAGGCTTCAGCGTGACATGCATCGCAGCCGGTCACTTGAACATCTGTGGAAAGAAAAGGGGGGAATAGCTATTAGAGACAGAGGAGACACAATAGTTTAAAAAGGCAAAGCATCTCAAGTGCATTATGTAACTATTTTGTATGAAAGTCTTTCTCTACATGTTTCCTGTAACTGGAATTATTGAAATATTCATTTATTTTTCTGGGGAAGCTCTACCCCCCTCTTTGGTCTAAATCAGGGATTCTCAAACTTTTCAGGCCACGACCCCCAAAATTACCATGAGAACAATCCTGGACTCTCACTGTAAAAACGAGTTAATAATGCAGTTACTATCAAGCGAAAAAGGAAACATTTAAAATCTGGTTTAGTAACATATATTTGCATTGTTTACTTTGTTATTTGACCTCAATTATTAAATCTATGCTGTTTTCAATTTTAAGAATTAGATTGATAAAATACTATCAATATTGATATATTTTTATATTTAAAAATATATATATATATACCATTTAGTTTAGTTTAGTTTTAGTTTATTTATTTGTTTGAGCAGTTAACCTGCTCAAAGGGAGTGGGCTGAAGCCAAAGGCTTATAAGCGCCCACCCCAAAATAAAAATAGTAACATTACATTTAATATTTACAAGGTAGCAAATCATAAACAAAGGAACATAGGGCAAAGTAACAATAAATGATGAAGAATAAGACAAAAACAACAGCAAAATAAAGAACAAAAGAATGTGCTACTTTTATGTTATAAAGGTGCATTCATACATATTATACTCTGAGATCTTGCTACTTCCCAGTTGTCATTACTATCCTCAATATAATTTAATTTGGGTTTAATTATCATTAATTATCATTATTAAAGGTGCATTAATACATATTATACTCTGAGATCTTGCTACTTCCCAGTTGTCAATACCATCCTTAATATAATTTAATTCGGGTTTATTAGGCCCGAGCGGCCTGCCGTCGCAAGGGCCTATTGTAATCGCAACGCAGTGCGTGGAGCGCACTGTACCTAAGTGCGCGGAGCGCACGAAAACAGCGCGAAGCGCTGTCCCCATGTCAACCGTTAACTCACCGTGTAAAACAGTGACTGCCCACACCTCTGGTGTGGGCCCTGTATACTTATAATTGCATGAAAATGAATGGGGGTATATGGCCAACTGTCATACGGAAGTGGATGACGAGCGCTTCGCGCTCGTCATCCACCTCGGACCCACACGGCTGCGTGGGGGTGGTTGAGAGCTTTCCAAAAAAGTATAATATGTTGTCGTCGCAAAAGCGACGATATTGTTTTTGCAAAAAATATTATTATTAGGCCCGAGCGGCCTGCCGTCGCAAGGGCCTATTGTAATCGCAACGCAGTGCGCGGAGCGCACTGTACCTACGTGCGCGGAGCGCACGAAAACAGCGCGAAGCGCTGTCCCCATGTCAAACGTAAACTCACCGTGTAAAACAGTGACTGCCCACACCTCTGGTGTGGGCCCTTTATACTTGTTATTGCATGAAAGTGAATGGGGGTATATGGCCAACTGACATACGGAAGTGGATGACGAGCGCGAAGCGCTCGTCATCCACTTCCGTATGTCAGTTGGCCATATACCTCAGACCCCCACGGCTGCGTGGGGGTCGTTAAGAGCTTTCCAAAAATGTATAATATGTTGTCGTCGCGAAAGCGACGATATTGTTTTTGCAAGAAATATTATTATTAGGCCCGAGCGGCCTGCCGTCGCAAGGGCCTATTGTAATCGCAACGCAGTGCGCGGAGCGCACTGTACCTAAGTGCGCGGAGCGCACGAAAACAGCGCGAAGCGCTGTCCCCATGTCAACCGTAAACTCACCGTGTAAAACAGTGACTGCCCACACCTCTGGTGTGGGCCCTTTATACTTATAATTGCATGAAAATGAATGGGGGTATATGGCCAACTGTCATACGGAAGTGGATGACGAGCGCGAAGCGCTCGTCATCCACCTCGGACCCACACGGCTGCGTGGGGGTGGTTGAGAGCTTTCCAAAAATGTATAATATGTTGTCGTCGCGAAAGCGACGATATTGTTTTTGCAAAAAATATTATTATTCTTCTTTATTCTTCTTCTTCTTCTTCTTCTTCTTCTTCTTCTTCTGCTCTTTGAGCAGCAATTTCACCCCCTGAACATAGTCGAAAACTCACCAAACTTTGCCCAAAATTCAGGTCCGGTGAAAAATTAATTTAAATGTGTGTTTCGTATTGGGGAAATAAAAAATGGCGCGACAGCGCCACCTACAAAAGTGAAAATACATTACGCCTATGGGGGAGGGGCCAACGTCAACTTTGTCATAGAGTGACGAAATTCGGTACAGACATTTGTCATGTGACGACAAACAAAAAATATTATTGTGGCCACGCCCCCAGACAGACCGGAAGTCCGCCATTTTGACAGGAAGGTGGGAAAATGCTGAGTCAGCGTTTTCGCTGACGTCGCATTTTAACGAACTCCTCCTAGGGCGTTTCACCAAATGAGCTCCAAATCGCTCCAGCTCATCTCGAGATGTGGGGCATCAAAAGTTATCCAAATTTTTTGGCTAAGTTTTACGGTTTGTTTGCGGCGAAGCCGCAATCTTTACGACGAATTTTGCGATTCATCAGAAACTACAAATTGATCCAATTTGTACAAACAAACTCCGATTAAAAATCGGAAATATACATTTTATTGACCTTTCACCCCTGGACACAACAAATGTGAAAAGTGACATTGGGCGCGATAGCGCCCCCTCTAGGCTGAGAACAAAAAATGCATTATGGGGAAAAAATTAGTTTCTCGGAAATGGATAAAATTCGGCAGAAAAATAGTTGATGGCATCCCGATCAAAAAAGCCAATAAGACCCATACCGTATTTTGTACGGTGTTGCCATGGAGACCACCGAGGCCCCCTATGTTATCCTAATGGGACGGACACATAAATCTCATATTATACACAATTACAGCGCGTTACCGCCCTCTGTAAGGAGCTTGTGGACAGTGGTAATGGAAGTACGGCCCGTCAGGGCCGTCTTGTGCTGACTGTGAAATAAAAAAAGATTTGGGGCGCGCTAGCGCCCTCTGCAGGCTGGAGCCATTATTCACATGGAGAGGCTAAAAATGTTGTTTTGATGTTTACTCACAAAGATTAATGGTACATCAGGGCAATAAAATGTAGTGGGCGTGTTAGCGCCCTCGGTAGGGTTACATAGTCGCGGTAATGGAGGCACGGCCCGCGAGGGCCGTTCGATGCCGCTTGCGGCTTTAATTATTCTTTATTCTTTCTTTCTTCTTCTTCTTCTTCTTCTTCTTCTGCTCTTTGAGCAGCAATTTGACCCCCTGAACATAGTCGAAAACTCACCAAACTTTGCCCAAAATTCAGGTCCGGTGAAAAATTAATTTAAATGTGTGTTTCGTATTGGGGAAATAAAAAAAGGCGCGACAGCGCCACCTACAAAAGTGAAAATACATTGCGCCTATGGAGGAGGGGTCAACGTCAACTTTGTCGTAGAGCGACGGGATTCGGTACAGACATTCGTCATGTGACGACAAACAAAAATATTATTGTGGCCACGCCCCCTGACAAACCGGAAGTCCGCCATTTTGACAGGAAGTCTGGGAAATGCCGAGTCAGCGTTTTCGCTGACGTCGCATTTTAACGAACTCCTCCTAGGGCGTTTCACCAAATGAGCTCCAAATCGCTCCAGCTCATCTACAGATGTGGGGCATCAAAAGTTATCCAAATTTTTTGCCTAAGTTTTACGGTTTGTGTGCGGCGAAGCCGCAATCTTTACAAAGAATTTTGCGACTTAATGTAAACAACAAAATGCTCCCATTCGCACAAACAAACTCCGATTAAAAATCGGAAATATACATTTATTGACCTTTCACCCCCGGACACAACAAATGTCAAAAAGTGACATTGGGCGCGATAGCGCCCCCTCTAGGCCAAGAACAAAAATGCATTATGTGAAAAAAATTAGTTTCTCGTAAATGGATAATATTCGGCACAAAAATAGTTGATGGCATCCCGATCAAAAAAGCCAATGAGACCCATACCGTATTTTGTACGGTGTTGCCATGGTGACGCCCAGGGCCCCCCATGTTATCCTAATGGGACTGACACATAAATCTCACATTATACACAATTACAGCACGTTAGCGCCCTCTGTAAGGAGCTTGTGGACAGTGGTCATAGAAGTACGGCCCGTAAGGGCCGTCCGATACTGCTTGTGAAATAAAAAGGATTTCGGGCGCGCTAGCGCCCTCTGCAGGTTAGAGCCATTATTCACATGGAGAGGCTAAAAATGTAGTTTGGCTGTTTATTGACAAAGATTAATGGCACATGAGGACAATAAAATGCAGTGTGGCCGCACTAGCGCTCTCGGTAGGGTTATGGCTCGGCAATGGAGACACTAAAGGAGGCACGGCCCGCGAGGGCCGTTTGATGCCGCTTGCGGCTTTAATTATTAGGCCCGAGCGGCCTGCCGTCGCAAGGGCCTATTGTAATCGCAACGCAGTGCGCGGAGCGCACTGTACCTAAGTGCGCGCAGCGCACGAAACAGCGCGAAGCGCTGTCCCCATGTCAACCGTAACCTCACCGTCTCAAACAGTGACTGCCCACACCTCTGGTGTGGGCCCTTTATACTTGTTATTGCAGGAAAATTAATGGGTAAACGCAACGCAGTGCGCGAAGCGCACTGTACCTAGGTGCGCGGAGCGCACGAAAACAGCGCGAAGCGCTGTCCCCATGTCAACCGTAAACTCACCGTGTAAAACAGTGACTGCCCACACCTCTGGTGTGGGCCCTTTATACTTGTTATTGCATGAAAGTGAATGGGCGTATATGGCCAACTGACATACGGAAGTGGATGACGAGCGCGAAGCGCTCGTCATCCACCTCGGACCCCCACGGCTGCGTGGGGGTCGTTAAGAGCTTTCCAAATATGTATAATATGTTGTTGTCGCGAAAGCGACTATATTGTTTTTGCAAGAAATATTATTATTTTTCTTTATTCTTTATTCTTTATTCTTTCTTCTTCTGCTCTTTGAGCAGCAATTTGACCCCCTGAACATAGTCGAAAACTCACCAAACTTTGCCCAAAATTCAGGTCCGGTGAAAAATTAATTTAAATATGTGTTTCGTATTGGGGAAATAAAAAATGGCGCGATAGCGCCACCTACAAAAGTGAAAATACATTGCGCCTATGGAGGAGGGGCCAACGTCAACTTTGTCATAGAGCGACGGGATTCGGTACAGACATTCGTCATGTGACGACAAACAAAAAATATTATTGTGGCCACGCCCCCAGACAAACCGGAAGTCCGCCATTTTGACAGGAAGGTGGGAAAATGCTGAGTCAGCGTTTTCGCTGACATCGCATTTTAACGAACTCCTCCTAGGGCGTTTGACCAAATGAGCTCCAAATCGCTCCAGCTCATCTCGAGATGTGGGGCATCAAAAGTTATCCAAATTTTTTGGCTAAGTTTTACGGTTTGTGTGCGGCGAAGCCGCAATCTTTACGAAGAATTTTGCGACTTATCGTAAACAACAAAATGCTCCCATTCGCACAAACAAACTCCGATTAAAAATCGGAAATATACATTTATTGACCTTTCACCCCCGGACACAACAAATGTGAAAACGTGACATTGGGCGCGACAGCGCCCCCTCTAGGCTGAGAACAAAAAATGCATTATCTGAAAAAAATTAGTTTCTCGGAAATGGATGAAATTCGGCACAAAAATAGTTGATGGCGTCCCGATCAAAAAAGCCAATGAGACCCATACCGTATTTTGTACGGTGTTGCCATGGTGACGCCCAGGGCCCCCCATGTTATCCTAATGGGACTGACACATAAATCTCACATTATACACAATTACAGCGCGTTAGCGCCCTCTGTAAGGAGCTTGTGGACAGTGGTCATGGAAGTACGGCCCGTTAGGGCCGTCCAATGCTGCTTGTGAAATAAAAAGATTTGGGGCGCGCTAGCGCCCTCTGCAGGTCAGAGCCATTATTTACATGGAGAGGCTAAAAATGTAGTTTTGATGTTTACTGACAAAGATTTATGGCACATCAGGGCAATAAAATGTAGTAGGCACGTTAGCGCCCTCGGTACTGTTACAAAGGCGCTAAAGGAGGCACGGCCCGCGAGGGCCGTTCGATGCCGCTTGCGGCTTTAATTCTTTATTCTTCTTTCTTCTTCTGCTCTTTGAGCAGCAATTTGACCCCCTGAACATAGTCGAAAACTCACCAAACTTTGCCCAAAATTCAGGTCCGGTGAAAAATTAATGAAAATATGTGTTTCATATTGGGGAAATAAAAAATGGCGCGACAGCGCCACCTACAAAAGTGAAAATACATTGCGCCTATGGAGGAGGGGCCAACGTCAACTTTGTCGTAGAGCGACGGGATTCGGTACAGACATTCGTCATGTGTCGACAAACAAAATATATTATTGTGGCCACGCCCCCAGACAAACCGGAAGTCAGCCATTTTGACAGGAAGGTGGGAAAATGCTGAGTCAGCGTTTTCGCTGACGTCGCATTTGAACGAACTCCTCCTAGGGCGTTTCACCAAATGAGCTCCTAATCGCTCCAGCTCATCTCGAGATGTGGGGCATCAAAAGTTATCCAAATTTTTGGCTAAGTTTTACGGTTTATGTGCGGCGAAGCCGCAATCTTTACGAAGAATTTTGCGACTTATCGGAAACAACAAAATGCTCCCATTCGCACAAACAAACTCCGATTAAAAATCGGAAATATACATTTTATTGGCCTTTCACCCCCGGACACAACAAATGTGAAAAAGTGACATTGGGCGCGATAGCGCCCCCTCTAGGCTGAGAAGAAAAAATACATTATCGGAAAATAATTAGTTTCTCGGAAATTGATAAAATTCGGCACAAAAATAGTTGATGGCATCCCGATCAAAAAGCCAATGGGACCCATACCGTATTTTGTACGGTGTTGCCATGGTGACGCCCGGGGCCCCCCATGTTATCCTAATGGGACTGACACATAAATCTCACATTACACACAATCACAGCGCGTTAGCGCCCTCTGTAAGGAGCTTGTGGACAGTGGTCATTGAAGTACGGCCCGCCAGGGCCGTCCGATGCTGCTTGTGAAAGAAAAAAGATTTTGGGCGCGCTAGCGCCCTCTGCAGGTTGGAGCCATTATTCACATGGAGACGCTAAAAATGTCATTTTGATGTTTACTGACAAACATTTATGGCACATCAGGGCAATAAAATGTAGTGTGGCCGCGCTAGCGCTCTTGGTAGGGTTATGGCGCGGCAATAGAGGCATTAAAGGAGGCACGGCCCGCGAGGGCCGTTCGATGCCGCTTGCGGCTTTAATTAGGCCCGAGCGGCCTGCCGTCGCAAGGGCCTATTGTAATCGCAACGCAGTGCGCGGAGCGCACTGTACCTAAGTGCGCGCAGCGCACGAAAACAGCGCGAAGCGCTGTCCCCATGTCAACCGTAACCTCACCGTCTCAAACAGTGACTGCCCACACCTCTGGTGTGGGCCCTTTATACTTGTTATTGCAGGAAAATTAATGGGTAAACGCAACGCAGTGCGCGAAGCGCACTGTACCTAGGTGCGCGGAGCGCACGAAAACAGCGCGAAGCGCTGTCCCCATGTCAACCGTAAACTCACCGTGTAAAACAGTGACTGCCCACACCTCTGGTGTGGGCCCTTTATACTTGTTATTGCATGAAAGTGAATGGGCGTATATGGCCAACTGACATACGGAAGTGGATGACGAGCGCGAAGCGCTCGTCATCCACCTCGGACCCCCACGGCTGCGTGGGGGTCGTTAAGAGCTTTCCAAATATGTATAATATGTTGTTGTCGCGAAAGCGACTATATTGTTTTTGCAAGAAATATTATTATTTTTCTTTATTCTTTATTCTTTATTCTTTCTTCTTCTGCTCTTTGAGCAGCAATTTGACCCCCTGAACATAGTCGAAAACTCACCAAACTTTGCCCAAAATTCAGGTCCGGTGAAAAATTAATTTAAATATGTGTTTCGTATTGGGGAAATAAAAAATGGCGCGATAGCGCCACCTACAAAAGTGAAAATACATTGCGCCTATGGAGGAGGGGCCAACGTCAACTTTGTCATAGAGCGACGGGATTCGGTACAGACATTCGTCATGTGACGACAAACAAAAAATATTATTGTGGCCACGCCCCCAGACAAACCGGAAGTCCGCCATTTTGACAGGAAGGTGGGAAAATGCTGAGTCAGCGTTTTCGCTGACATCGCATTTTAACGAACTCCTCCTAGGGCGTTTGACCAAATGAGCTCCAAATCGCTCCAGCTCATCTCGAGATGTGGGGCATCAAAAGTTATCCAAATTTTTTGGCTAAGTTTTACGGTTTGTGTGCGGCGAAGCCGCAATCTTTACGAAGAATTTTGCGACTTATCGTAAACAACAAAATGCTCCCATTCGCACAAACAAACTCCGATTAAAAATCGGAAATATACATTTTATTGACCTTTCACCCCCGGACACAACAAATGTGAAAACGTGACATTGGGCGCGACAGCGCCCCCTCTAGGCTGAGAACAAAAAATGCATTATCTGAAAAAATTAGTTTCTCGGAAATGGATGAAATTCGGCACAAAAATAGTTGATGGCGTCCCGATCAAAAAAGCCAATGAGACCCATACCGTATTTTGTACGGTGTTGCCATGGTGACGCCCAGGGCCCCCCATGTTATCCTAATGGGACTGACACATAAATCTCACATTATACACAATTACAGCGCGTTAGCGCCCTCTGTAAGGAGCTTGTGGACAGTGGTCATGGAAGTACGGCCCGTTAGGGCCGTCCAATGCTGCTTGTGAAATAAAAAAGATTTGGGGCGCGCTAGCGCCCTCTGCAGGTCAGAGCCATTATTTACATGGAGAGGCTAAAAATGTAGTTTTGATGTTTACTGACAAAGATTTATGGCACATCAGGGCAATAAAATGTAGTAGGCACGTTAGCGCCCTCGGTACTGTTACAAAGGCGCTAAAGGAGGCACGGCCCGCGAGGGCCGTTCGATGCCGCTTGCGGCTTTAATTCTTTATTCTTCTTTCTTCTTCTTCTGCTCTTGAGCAGCAATTTGACCCCCTGAACATAGTCGAAACTCACCAAACTTTGCCCAAAATTCAGGTCCGGTGAAAAATTAATGAAAATGTGTGTTTCGTATTGGGGAAATAAAAAATGGCGCGACAGCGCCACCTACAAAAGTGAAAATACATTGCGCCTATGGAGGAGGGGCCAACGTCAACTTTGTCACAGAGCGACGAGATTCGGTACAGACATTCGTCATGTGTCGACAAACAAAATATATTATTGTGGCCACGCCCCAGACAAACCGGAAGTCAGCCATTTTGACAGGAAGGTGGGAAAATGCTGAGTCAGCGTTTTCGCTGACGTCGCATTTGAACGAACTCCTCCTAGGGCGTTTCACCAAATTACCTCCAAATCGCTCCAGCTCATCTCGAGATGTGGGGCATCAAAAGTTATCCAAATTTTTTGGCTAAGTTTTATGGTTTGTGTCCGGCGAAGCCGCAATCTTTACCAAGAATTTTGCAACTTATCGTAAACAACAAAATGCTCCCATTCGCACAAACAAACTCCGATTAAAAATCGGAAATATACATTTTATTGACCTTTCACCCCCGGACACAACAAATGTGAAAACGTGACATTGGGCGCGACAGCGCCCCCTCTAGGCTGAGAACAAAAAATGCATTATCTGAAAAAAAATAGTTTCTCGGAAATGGATGAAATTCGGCACAAAAATAGTTGATAGCATCCCGATCAAAAAGCCAATGAGACCCATACCGTATTTTGTACGGTGTTGCCATGGTGACGCCCAGGGCCCCCATGTTATCCTAATGGGACTGACACATAAATCTCACATTATACACAATCACAGCGCGTTAGCGCCCTCTGTAAGGAGCTTGTGGACAGTGGTCATAGAAGTACGGCCCGTCAGGGCCGTCCGATGCTGCTTGTGAAAGAAAAAAGATTTGGGAAATAAAAAATGGCGCGACAGCGCCACATACAAAAGTCAAAATACATTACGCCTATGGAGAAGGGTTCAACGTCAACTTTGTCGTAGAGCGGCGGGATTCGGTACAGACATTCGTCAAGTGATGACAAACAAAAAATATTATGGTGACCACGCCCCTTGACAAACCGGAAGTCCGCCATTTTGACAGGAAGTCTGGAAAATGCAGAGTCAGCGTTTTCGCTGACGTCGCATTTTAACGAACTCCTCCTAGGGCGTTTCACCAAATTAGCTCCAAATCGCTCCAGCTCATCTCGAGATGTGGGGCATCAAAAGTTATCCACATTTTTTGGCTAAGTTTTACGGTTTGTGTGCGGCGAAGCCGCAATCTTTACGAAGAATTTTGCGATTTATCGTAAACAACAAATTGCTCCCATTCGCACAAACGAACTCCGATTAAAAATCGGAAATATACATTTTATTGACCTTTCACCCCCGGACACAACAAATGTGAAAAAGTGACATTGGGCGCGACAGCGCCCCTCTAGGCTGAGAACAAAAAATGCATTATCGGACAAAAATTAGTTTCTCGGAAATAGATAAAATTCGGCACAAAAATAGTTCATGGCATCCCGATCAAAAAAGCCAATGAGACCCATACCGTATTTTGTACGGTGTTGCCATGGAGACGACCGAGGCCCCCATGTTATCCTAATGGGACTGACACATAAATCTCACATTATACACAATTACAGTGCGTTACCGCCCTGTGTAATGTGCTTGTGGACAGTGGTCATGGAAGTACGGCCCGTCAGGGCCGTCCGATGCTGCTTGTGAAATAAAAAGATTTGGAACTCTGCAGGTTCGAGCCATTATTCACATGGAGAGGCTAAACATGTAGTTTTGATGTTTACTAACAAAGATTTATGGCACATCAGGGCAATAAAATGTAGTAGGCACGTTAGCGCCCTCGGTACTGTTACAAAGGCGCTAAAGGAGGCACGGCCCGCGAGGGCCGTTCGATGCCGCTTGCGGCTTTAATTTATCATTATTATTATATTTGTTTAATTGAGTTATATGTGAAGTGTGATGTAAGCCCTGCATAATGAGGTGCATTAAAAAGCCAGGGTGTAGAACGGGCCAGTTGAAGAGGGCAGTAACTCCCCCTCAACAAACCCCCACCCAGCTGCCCTAACAGCTGATTTTGTAGATGATGTTCCTATGCTGAGTGGTGCATTAAAAGACAAGGTTTTGAGCCCGTTGGGAGGGTCCCTCTCAACAGATTCATAACTTGCCTACCCTAATTCTCAATTTGTAAATTTGAGCAATAGAATGACAACCGTTCCAAGCAGCAACACTCTTCCTTGATTATAGATAATTGATCCTACTGCGCCTCCTAGTGGCAACACATTTCTTGTTCTCTGTATATTTCAAAAGTCTTTTGTTTGTATTTATATTTGAACAGGTTGATATTTGGACTTCGTTTCAACTCCATTTCCAGTTTATTCCACAATTGTACACCATTAACTGTTGGGCTAAAACTTTTCAAAGTTGAGCTATGTTTCTGAGTCCTAAAGTTTAATTCGTCACGTAATTCATAACAACCAGTACGTTCTTGGAACCTTCTTTGTATTTGGCCTGGCAACAGTTTGTATCTTGCTTTGTATAACATCTGTACAGTTTGGAACTCAACAATGTCACAGAACTTCATGATCTTTGATTTTAAAAATAATGAGTTTGTGTGGGCCAAAAACCCAACTTTATGAATTACTCGGATAGCTCTTTTTTGCAACAATACTATTGGTTTTAATGTGTTTTTATAAGTACTACCCCAAACCACAGTACAATAATATAAATATGGCAAAATCAGAGACCAGTATAAGATATGTAGAGCTTTGATGTTTAAAATGTGCTTTGCTTTTGCTATTACTGAAATGCTTCTAGAAATTTTCGTAGATATATATTTAATATGAGCTTTCCAAGTAATTCTGTCATCTATAATAACACCAAGGAATTTGATTTCATGCACTCGCTCTATGACAACACCCTCTATCTGAATTGCTTCCTGAGCATTGGAATTACAGTTGCCAAATATCATCATTTTGCTTTTACTCAGATTTAGAGATAATTTATTTTGTTTGAACCACTTATTGACACTTTTGAGTTCCAAGTTAACAATCCGACACAGTTGCTGTGTCATAGATCATAGATCTCAAAAGTACAGAATCCTTCTTAATCCAAATGGTAAACGACAGTCATGCCAATATCAATTATTCATTAATTAATAATAAAAAATGAACCCTTTGTATTAAAATTTGAAAAACATTTGCACAAAACGGTATAAATGTTTTACCTGAGGTGCCTCCTGTTGTAATGTGTAAAATTAGTAACAGAGCCAAAAACCCACTCTTTCCCATCATGGAGTGTATAGGATCAGTTTCCTATAAACAAAAGCATAAAAACAGACTGAGTAACACAAATCGAGCCTCCTCAAATAAGCATCAGTGTAGTGGATACTCACTCAAATTTCTCGTTCGTGTTCTCTTGCCCTGAAAGATGTGGGTATTTATAATGCTGGGAGGCCTTTTATCAGGGAGATTGTTGGGAAAACGCGTAAGCATCATTCGAAGATATGATTAAGTTTCCTGGACTCAAGTTAATTATTACAAAAACAAATTGAACCAAACAAAGTAGAGCACTCTTGATGCTCCACCAAGTACAAAGTGCCCCGGTGCAATAAAGTCAGTCTCACCTTAAGTCAACACACAAAATCAGTGCAATAAAATGTCCAGACCTAAAATATTCAGAATTCATTTGATGTGAATGTGAGATCCGATACAATCAATCAATCAAACTTCATTTATATGGCATTTTTCATAAACAAATGCTCACAAAAGGGCTTTTCAGATTAAAATATTTAAAAACTTTCTCACCCTGAACCCCCAATATTTCTATTATTTTATTAATATTTTATAAACACAAATAAACGCATCATTTTGCAGATACCTTTGGCTGACAACGCTCACGTTAAACTTCCCCTTCAGTCTATCAGTATTTATTGCGCTTTTTACTGTAAATCCACATAATTTGTCACTCTCACAGACCCACTTGAATGTTTTATGATTCACAGGTAAATGGTTGACCAGTTTATTTGTTGCTCTATAAAATGTGCCCATTTTTATAGTGACGGTAAGTATTTGAATGGGTTTCATTGTACACCTTTGTACAGTTTGAGCTAAGGTCAAGTCTATCACACAGAAAGTTAATGAAGGAAAGAAAATGTTTGCACTGTTGAGTCGGTGATATGAACTGATAACTGGTGGAAATTTCAAAATGTCAATATGATAAAGATAAAAATATGATAAAAAGTAATTTATTTTATTGCATCAGTTACACAATTATTACAACTATTCCTTGTTCTTGCCACCGCATAAACCATCAGACTGAATACAGTATGTTGATAATTAATGCACAAAATGCATTTGGTCCACCTTTCACTCCTCCTTGGTAACCTGCCCGGAGCAGTGGCACCCACTTCCAGATTTCTATTTACGGTTTGATCAGTGTCGAACTGGAGGATTTAGCCAGTTTTGCATGTTTGAGATGGATTTGATACAATTAATTTATGTTTTAAAGCTGAAAGGAATCAGTAAGAAGAGAAAACACAGAAAACGTCCAATTAAATATTCGTACAGTCCTGCAATTGCATATGTAAGTGAGAATAATTAATGACTAAACATAATTTGAGTAAACAATGTAAACTTTTGTACTTTTTAAGAGAACAGCGATTCACTTCATAAATCATAAAATACGTAATGCATTGCAAGAAAATACTGATACTTTCTGTAACATTTTGGTTTAAATCTTATTCATGTGCGCCGAGAGCAATACCTTACTCTTCCACAGCAGGTCATCTGTAGTGATTTAGGCAAGAGTAATGCCTCATTTGAAAGCTAAGACCTTCAAAACTCATCTAAACAAATCGTTTTCCTTGCGTTGTTGCCGTATTGTCGTCACTTTTCTTCTTTTTTTCATCGCGCTTTTGTTGCATTTACTGTTAAAGAATTCTGTATATGAAGTTAACATGAGTGTACATTTATGTTGAAGAAAGTATTGCTTGAAATGTATGACCGTTAAAATCAGAAAGGTCCTGTGCGCTTAACTGTGACTTAGTGCTAGGGCCAGATGTCCATGGGTAAACGATTAGAAGGAAGACCTGTTTTGGTAATCTCAGTTTGGGTTATAAAACTGTACAAACAATGTCACCGAACCCCCACGAGATTAAATGGCTCGAAAAGATCAAACACACCCCTTTGTGGGCTGTGGGTTCAGGAAAGGGGGGTTATGGTTTATTACCCTGACAGGGAAACTGGTTTGAGTCAATCATTGTTTACCCTGTGATGTGATGTCTTGTGTTTGAAGGTTGTGGGTGGGGTGATATTTTCAATAAAGCCTTGTGAAAGAACTGAATCAGTGGGATTTGAGCAGGATGACGGGCGAGGCTGCCTGGGAGTCATTCTCTCATTCCACCAGTACCGAGTAAAGAGATCTCATGTCTGAACTTGTGTTTTTGAACGTGTCCAGAAGTTGCTAGTCAGAGCAACAGAATAATCTCCTGACATTACTGTCACACATTTTTGTCACTTTTCTGTAGCTCTTTTGTGGCTTTTTTGTTGTGTTTTGTCTAACGTTTTTGTCACTTTTTTTTTATCATTCTTTGTCGCTCTTTTGTTGCATTTTCATCCTCGTTTTTGTCTCGTTTTTGTTGCTATTTTGGCATTTTTTTCCCCAGAAGCTTTTAGATTTGTGTAAATGCTAAACTGGTTCAGTTGGGGGTTAAAGGTTTGGGGGAGAAATATGAAAAAGAAAGACCAAACTAAAATTGTTGACATAGTTTGGTGACAAGTATTGTAGGGACCCAAAGACAGCATGCAAAATCCTAATAAAACATGTTGACATTTTATAAGACGTGTAAAAGTCTGGCGTTAAATTGATCAAGATCTGCAGAAAAGTCATAATACATAATACATACGCAATCAAAAGGCATGCAGAGTTTTATTACAAAGCAGCAATATTTAAGAAAGGTCCGTAAAATTATTTAAGTTTTTTCATTTGTGTTAAACATTAGTCATTTGCACGTTTACATGTCTTAAAAGGCTTTTCACTATAAATTCGACAGATATTAGGTGGAAATTATGCTTCACATGATGCTGTTACACAAATATGTAAATATTAATAAGAAACGATACAATTTAATTTTGAATTCAATCACATGCAATGTTTTTTAGTTGCTCCAGGTCTTTGCAGTAACATCAGCAGATCAAAGAAGTCATTGCTCAAGGATTCAAAACATTCACTTAGTTGCCCCCTGAAAAAATAAGATAAAACATAGTTGTCAATTACTTTGTTTTACATTGTATCAATAATAAAGTTCTCAAATACTCACAAGTTATTGGTCCAATGGTGAGTGGTTTGATAGCTACACCTTCAGAAACAGAGCGGCGTGTCCTTCCTGAGCAAATCTATGAAAGGAGAAAAGTTTAAAACCATTAATGGACATAAAAGCAGTGAACAAAGCACTTCAGGACCTCAGCATCATACTGTGGAAGATCAAGAACAAGACAACGTGGATAACAAGGAATAAACAGAGGCCAAGTTAAAAACAGCTTGGACATGGGAGAGAGTAAAGGCGACAGTTTAAGCCCAAAGTTTAAGATAAAGGAGGCCACATGATGAGGTCACATTTGTTCTTGCTGGATGTCATTTATAGGACTTTTCAACAATTCAAAAGATCAATTGCAGCGTTCCTGATTTTTCATCACTTGAGACCTATTTGTGAGGACGTGAGCTGCAAAACCCCACGAGTACCCATATCCCCAATATTAAATAAAACACTAGATTTAACGTTAACACTGTAAAGTAAATGTGGAGACTTACTGGGACACAGGGGCCGGGGCTGCACAGGTTGAGGTGGCAGTGGAGGTACACTGTCCTGAACTGACCCTGAGGCACGAAGAAGAGGGCGGTGAAACGAGCGCGGAGAGACGTCCCACTCTCAACCACGGACACCTGCCGCGGGTCAGAGGGACACCTACGGTAGAAAGACACAGTTCAGATTACTGTCCAATGTCAAACAGATGTACTGTATGTGGAAGAAGTAATCAAGTAATATTAGAGTAGAAGAAAATATATTTAAAGAATTTTTAAAAGTGTTTATTGCTCATACTACTTCTACAACTGCCACTACCATTACTACAACTGAAGCTACAACAGGCACTGCTGCTTTGACTCCTGTAACATCCATAGATTTCAGCTTGGCAGATCTTTACAATTGAGTGAGCTGCACTGGTGACTTCGGGGGGAAAATCTGTGTTAAAATACTATGGGAATGTCAGGACTATAATTTGTGTTTTCATTTTCTTACCAATATTATCATAATTAGAACTCATTCGTGAAAAAATACTACTGCCTGTGAAATAAATATCTGAACTTTTTAGGGCATGACTTTCCAAAACAACATGTGAATAACTGAAGACCCCATTATAAAACTGAATTGCTGCTTGTAATAATTTCTTGCAGCAAAACATTTAAAAATTGCTTCATTACCCAGTACTTAAATTAAAGTTAATGGAGCTCAATTCACAAATAGATGTTTTCAATTATAATATATATGAAATAACGTGTCAAAATATGTTTCTATCATAACTTATCTTGGGACCCCCAGCGGAGTGCCTCGAGACACCCCTATTCTGCTCTTACATGCAGTGTGATAGACAAATGTGAATTACAATTACATATTACACGTTACATATTACACGTTACATATAACACGTTACATATTAGATGTCACATACTTGTTCTGGATAAGAGGGTGCCTCATTGGGTCATTTGGGTTGGCGGAGTATGTCATGTAGCAGTCGTCCAGAACAGTCACAAAGTTCAGGTCGTTCTCCTGCACGAAGACTCCGACGTACAGCGGCCGGCCCACGGGCAGACTCACGCTGCCAGACGGGTAAGCGCTCGAGAAGCTTTCGTCCCGGTACAGTGACATTAAGGCTCTGGGGGCACTACCCAATCCTACGATGCCACCAGTTGGTCTGCAAAGAACAAAGCAATTCATATATGATATAGCAGATTGTGACATGTCACATTTATATAACGCTTTTCTGCCTCATTCATAACCACCAGTGTCAGAAACTGGAGGAAAGTTGGGTGAAGTGTCTAACCCAAGGACACAATGATCGTGCACCTGCGGGATTCAAACCACTGACCCTCTATCTACTATCTAGCCACCGTCACCCAAAATAAGGAACACGTCATGAATGCTGGTGTCAGTGGCACTACTTGACTTTTATTACTCCATAAGTTAAATAAAAAATATGGTTCAAAACATGCTCCACTACTCAGAAAGAAACAGAATAGTCTGAACCTTTCATGTATGTATTGGGTGTGAGTTGTCTGAACTTACGGTGCGGGTCTGAGAGCAGTGTCGAGTCTGGTGTCGAGCTCAAGGGGATACACGCAGGAGAAGGGGAGACTTGCAGGAACATTGAAGGAGTTGTTGTTGAGAGCGTAGAGGAATAAGCTGTTGGTGTAGGTGACATGTGTGCGGTTGGTCTGAAAAATATCACAATAAATGAAACAACAGACGACACACAGCACTAAAAGAGCAGTTTAGAGGAGCTAAGAGCCTTTACCCTCCTTGTGTTTCCGCAGACTCCTCCTCGTGGCTCGACTTCGTACCACACAATGTTATTTTGAACTCTGGCCCGTGTGCAGTTGCGGTCCACCAGGTGACCAGACAGAGGGTCCAGTCCAGACGAGGACACAGTCGCCCTGTTCAGAGTAACCTGGATTTTGTCTTGACCACAAATAAACTGGTAGACTTGAATTTCTGTGTCATTCACTAAAGGACAGAAAAACAAAAGTGATCAGTAAAAAGATAAATTTAAATTCATGGCTGTAGTTTTGACATTTTGTAATAGTTCTAATTTCAAGGCTTACAGTCACAGACAACTCCAGCGTCTTCAGAGTGCCCACAGTTGTGATTTCCAAATCCATTGTGGCGACAGTCTGTTATTGATGGCTCAGACCCAAAACAGCGGACATCGTCCATCCATATGGGACCCCTGCCCTGTCCAAAAGCTGCATTTTGAGGAGCAGCTCGTGCCCTGCCACAGCTCAGCTGCCTGCACACCACCTGAGCATCCAGCATGTCCCAGTCATCATCACACACTGTGCCCCACTGCCCCCGGTGGAAGATCTCCACCCGCCCAGAGCACGAACTGTTCCCCCGTTGGCCAGACGCACCTCCCCCTCCACCCCTGTGCTGTTGTGCTCTGGAGAGGTGTGGTTCACAGTAGTTTGGGGCACAGAAGTGATGATGTGAGTCGGAGATGGACTCGGAGGCGTTGGTGGAACCGTGCTGTTTGAACCTGGTGGACACAAGACACTCAGATGTAAGGACGGCTCTGGACTGATCAGGGAAAGACAAACTTCCTTCTGACTCAAATGTATTTTTACTGTAACAATGCTTTGTCAAAACATCCCAAAAGATCTAAAAAGATATAGAAGGCTTTAACCAAAGTTGTCATGTGGAATATAGTATTATTGTATTATTGTACTTAACACATGAATAATCAGTATCGATCAGGCCAATACACTCGGATGCTTTAGTCGAACACTTACCTTCACAGATTATACCCGCGTCTTCAGCATGAACACAGTTGTGATTTCCAAATCCATTGTGGCCACAGTCTGTAATCGAGGGCTCAAACCCAAAACAGCGGACGTCGTCCAACCAGATACGACCTGTGCCCTGTCCAAAAGCGGCATTTGGAAGAGCAGTGCGTGGCCTGCCACAGTCCAGCTGCCTGCACACCACATTGGCGTCATTTATGTCCCAGGAATCATCACACACTGTTCCCCACTGCCCGTTATGGAACACCTCCACTCTGCCCGAGCAGCGGTCTACAGTATTCACCAGCCGCACCGGAGAGAGAGCTTGAGAGGAGACAATGAAAGTATCACTGTTAACATCAGGAGTACTTAGTTACATACATGTCTATACTGGCACAAGGGCAAAAATAAAACATCTATTACCTTCACAGACCACTCCAGCGTCCTCCCCGTGGTTACAGTTGTGGCTCCCAATGCCCCTGTGTCTGCACTGAGATAGGGCAGTCTCCCCTCCTGAACATCCCACATCATCCATCCAAATGGGCCCAGTGCCCTGTCCGAAGCGCGCGCTGTGAGGAGCAGACAGCACCCTGCCACAGCCCAGCTGCCTGCACACCACCTGAGCATCCAGCACGTCCCAGTCATCATCACACACTGTGCCCCACTGCCCCCGGTGGAAGATCTCCACCCGCCCAGAGCACGAGCTGTTCCCCCGTTGGCCAGACGAACCTCCCCTCCACCCCTGTGCTGTTGTACTCTGGAGTGGTGTGGTTGTAGACTGGTGTTGCATAGGTCATAGTGACTTGTGCAGTGGTGTGATGCACTGGTGGAGTTGGTCCGGGTGTGTCAGTCGTGTTCATAGGCTCTGTTGAAACAAGAGACAAATTACAGTACAGTAATTCAATCTTAGTTTTGGGCACGAGTGTCTTTCTCGTGTCAGTATAGGAAGTCCAAACACATTACCTGCACAGTAAGCCAAGGCACAACCATCTGGTCTCACTAGTTTGTAGACGTAGTATTGTCCGTAGCAGCGTTTGACGTGGATGTCGGGGGTAGAGGGAGTGCTGAAGCCGCAACATCTGCCGTACCATGTGGCACAAACACCACGACGTTCGATGTAATTGGACTGTTTGGGATGAGGCGACGTTATGAACATAGGGGCATGGGTACCACACATACTTTCCTGTATGCACCTTTCTGGTATTTGTGCGTTGCTTCCATTCAAAGAGAAACGATACCAGCCTTGCCAATTTACATATTGATCACATTTAGCCGAGTATACATTGTGATATTCTGTTGAGCGCCAAGTGTCGTTCAGGACAGAGTAATGCTCGCAGGGATCAGCGCAGCGGTCCACCCCATTGACCCTAATACAGTCCATGCCATGGGGGCAGATAGTGTTGCCACAACTAAACTGTACGGCGTTCACACGGCTTGCTCGAGTGCGAAGAGGATTCATGATGCATTCAAATGACCCTTCTGTGTTTTTACAGATCTGGGATGTCCCGCAGGGGGATGGCGTGAGAGAGCATTCATCGATATCTACACAGCCCTGTTTTGGGGACCATTTATAGCCCGAGTTGCAACAAGAGGAGTCGCTGCCACATTCTTTCACTTCATAACAGCTGATGCCGTCACCAACAAAGCCTTCTTTACACAGACAGGAGAAGGAAGTGGCCGTGGACAAAGTGTCTCCTCTCTCCTCCAGCTTCAGGCAGGAGGCTTCAGCGTGACATGCATCGCAGCCGGTCACTTGAACATCTGTGGAAAGAAAAGGGGGGAATAGCTATTAGAGACAGAGGAGACACAATAGTTTAAAAAGGCAAAACATCTCAAGTGCATTATGTAACTATTTTGTATGAAAGTCTCTCTCTACATGTTTCCTGTAACTGGAATTATTGAAATATTCATTTATTTTTCTGGGAAGCTCTACCCCCCTCTTTGGTCTAAATCAGGGATTCTCAAACTTTTCAGGCCACGACCCCCAAAATTACCATGAGAACAATCCTGGACTCTCACTGTAAAAACTAGTTAATAATGCAGTTACTATCAAGCGAAAAAGGAAACATTTAAAATCTGGTTTAGTAACATATATTTACATTGTTTACTTTGTTATTTGACCTCAATTCTTAAATCTATGCTGTTTTCAATTTTAAGAATTAAATTGATAAAATACTATCAATATTTATATATTTTTATATTTAAAAAAATATACCATAGATCTCAAAAGTACAGAATCCCTCTTACTCCAAATGGTAAACGACAGTCATGCTGATATCAATTAATCATTAATTAATAATAAAAAATAACCCTTTGTATTAAAATTTGAAAAACATTTGCACAAAACGGTATAAATGTTTTACCTGCGGTGCCTCCTGTCGTAATGTGTAAAATTAGTAACAGAGCCAAAAACCCACTCTTTCCCATCATGGAGTGTATCTAGGATCAGTTTCCTAAAAACAAAAGCATAAAAAACAGACTGAGTAACACAAATCGAGCCTCCTCAAACAAGCATCAGTGTAGTGGATACTCACTCAAATTTCTCGTTCGTGTTCTCTTGCCCTGAAAGATGTGGGTATTTATAATGCTGGGAGGCCTTTTATCAGGGAGATTGTTGGGAAAACGCGTAAGCATCATTCGAAGATATGATTAATTATCCTGGACTCAAGTTAATTATTACAAAAACAAATTGAACCAAACAAAGTAGAGCACTCTTGATGCTCCACCAAGTACAAAGTGCCCCGGTGCAGTAAAGTCAGTCTCACCTTAAGTCAACACACAAAATCATTGCAATAAAATATTCAGAATTCATTTGATTTGAATGTGAGATCCGATACAATCAATCAATCAAACTTCATTTATATGGCATTTTTCATAAACAAATGCTCACAAAAGGGTTTTTCAGATTAAAATATTTAAAAACTTTCTCACCCTGAACGCCCAATATTTCTATTAATATTTTATAAACACAAATAAACGCATAATTTTGCAGATACCTTTGGCTGACAACGCTCACATTAAACTTCCCCTTCAGTGTATCAGTATTTATTGCGCTCTTTACTGTAAATCCACATAATTTGTCACTCTCACAGACCCACATGAATGTTTTATGATTCACAGGTAAATGGTTGACCAGTTTCTTTGTTGCTCTATAAAATGTGCCCATTTCTATAGTGACGGTAAGTATTTGAATGGCTTTCGTAATGTACACCTTTGTGCAGTTTGACTGGAGCTAAGGTCAAGTCTATCATTAGGAAAGTTAATGAAGGAAAGAAAATGTTTGCACTGTTGAGTCAGTAATATGAACTGATAACTGGTGGAAATTTCAAAATGTCAATGTCAATCAAAGATATGATAAAAAAGTAATTTATTTTATTGCATCAGTTACACAATTATTACAACTATTCCTTGTTCTTACCACCGCATAAACCATCAGACTGAATACAGTATGTTGATAATTAATGTTAAAATGAGGGTACTTTAATGTCCTCAATTTGTCAGTTGCATTTGGCCCATCTTTCACTCCTCCTTGGTAACCTGCCCGGAGCAGTGGCACCCACTTCCAGATCTCTATTTACGGTTTGATCAGTGTCGAACTGGAGGATTTAGCCAGTTTTGCATGTTTGAGATTTGATACAATTAATTTATGTTTTAAAGCTGAAAGGAATCAGTAAGAAGAGAAAACACAGAAAACGTCCAATTAAATATTCGTACAGTCCTGCAATTGCATATGTAAGTGAGAATAATTAATGACTAAACATATAACAATGTAAACTTTTGTACTTTTTAAGAGAACAGCGATTCACTTCATAAATCATAAAATACGTAATGCATTGCAAGAAAATACTGATACTTTCTGTAACATTTTGGTTTAAATCTTATTCATGTGTGCGGTGTGGAAATATGTTTATACACTGTGGAAATATTTTGATAACTATTTTTATCATACTAGGTTTTATTGATCTCATACATTACTGTGTTGATGTATTAATCATGTGCCTTGAGTTTCAGATGAAACTGGGGGGTTTAAGTCTTCGTACTTCACACGTTGACGCGACATTTTTTGTTCTATTGTTCTACTGTGGAAAGTTACAGGGGGGCAGGGTGCTGACCTGGAGTCTTGGCGGCAGCTGGAAGGACAATACCATATATGGAGTCAGATTGAGACGAGGAAGTGACATTCCAGTGGCTCTACGTCACTGTCATGCATATTCATTACTGTTCCTATTGAGCATGAGGAGTTGTCGTCACGGCACAGAGCCCCCCGCCGCCATAGTGGTTGCAGTCCGGGGGCAATACACATCGTTTACGTGTGTTGTTAACGCCCTAGTAGCGGAGGTTCTTGCGCACTGTTTTACCATGCCTGGAAGTCACTGCTGTGTTAAAAACTGCTCCAATACCTCACACGATAGACATGGAAAACGTAGGAACAATGGGATACAGTTTTTTAGGTTACAGAAATGGACACAGCATCAAGGAGCGCGAGTCTCACTCTGACCTGTCAAAACATGTTGGAAACGTTTGTGTACATTGAACCTCTCGTAACAATGTAGTGTTTGCGTAACACGAACTTTATTACTTTGTCATTTTGGTCAAGAAGTGTCCGCTAAATGCAATGTAATGACAACACAGTAAAACGCATGTGAAGAAAGTTACTTTTGCCAGTACAACGCTGTTTTCACCAGCTGGAGGCTTGTAGAGCCAAGTCCTGCACCCACAGCAGAAAGTCTCATAACTTTCCAAAGACTTGTGGCTTTTAAACTCCAGCATCATGTAGTAACTTACACCAAATACAAGGTAGTTTACTATGTCCATGTAAGTGCACGGAGGTAAATGGTCCAGGTCTCCGCTGCAGGGAGCTCGTGTGTTGATGTTTTGAATGTCCGCAAGCTTCTCCAAATACCGCTGCTTTGAGCCTGGTATGAGCTTGTTCCTGTAAGGTCCCTTTTCTTACGCCTTATCTCTTTGCATTGCTTTACTTTCTGTCTTTTCGTTGTTGTATTCGTAGATCCGTCTCTGTCTCGCCAAAAACGTAAATGCGCAAAATTTAAAGTGCTCTGGAATATGAGGAATGCGTGAAATTCTGGGGGCGTGGCCCCAATCCGCAGCCAATATGTCCGACAGGCTCAGAGCCCCCCCCCCAAATCACCCCAACTCGGCACGTGACTCCTCATTCTCAATATATTGTTTGAGCGCAGGGATTTCTACGCGTTCGGCCGGAGCCCCGCGGAGGCCACCTCTGGTTTAATTCCAGATGCCCTTCCTGACACAACCTCCTCCATTCACTCAGGCTTTTGACTGGTAGAATATGCACTTATATATGTATTCATAACTCTCTGAGATTTCTTTGGCTTTTTGTTTATTAAAGTGATTAATCAAATCAGTGATGCGCGATCTTAAAGTGAACATTACTTTTTCATTGGTCATGCACACATATTTATAGCCATTGTTCACACTTATTTGACGTGTAGCTGTATTATTTTTCATTTCATTCTATATCAAAGTCTTAATTTTGGTCCATTTGTTAAAAAATTATTTTACTTGATATAAACATTAAACATCTTGGTTTCAGAGGGAATTTAAAAGCATTCAAATTCATTACATGAATTGCGTCAAAATCAAGGCCTAAAATGTCAAAGCATTAAACTGGATTCAAACTGTTGTTAAATCAAATTTTTGGGAAAAACAATTACATCGCTCAACAACATTTACTGTATAAGTTCATTGAAAATAACAAAATAATGTTCTAAAACATGTTCAGCTGCAGTTTTGGCCGAAATTGACCACATTATTTTACTTACAAGTTGCCTGTTTTGTCTAGTTGTCTTTCTTCTTTGATGAAATGTTTGCAAATCCAAAGAAAGGAAATATGCGTCCTCCCGGAGTTTGTGACTTTAAAATATAGTATTTTGGCATTAAAAAAAATAGCATAAAAAGCATTACATTTGACTAACTCCTGCCTGTATAAACCCTGTCTTTGCTACTTACCATTCTTTTTTATTTACAGCTTTACTTAATGTAAATGGTATTTCCCCATTGTGGGACAATATCTTTTTTTTAATATCTTACCTATATGTGACTTGTGTAAAGTGAATTTCTCACAATGTTTATTCAATTTAAAACATTTATTTATTCAGCAATTAATAATTATTTCATAATCATTGTACTGTTTGATTTACAAAAATGCATTGAACATGACGTTTATTAGTGTCTTGAAATCACCCGTTAATCATAGAAAATAGCACAGTCCCTAATTTAAATGTTTTTACAAAGACAAATAACCATAATTACAGAGCAGGTTTGGTCTCGTTATTAAAAAAATCCAGTTAAAAAGTAAAAAATGTAAAAAAAAAAAAAAAAAAAAAGCATTTAAAAGTCTTTCTCTGTTCAAGTGCAAATACACTCACCTAAAGGATTATTAGGAACACCATACTAATACTGTGTTTGACCCCCTTTCGCCTCAGAACTGCCTTAATTCTACATGGCATTGATTCAAGGTGCTGAAAGCATTCTTTAGAAATGTTGGCCCATATTGATAGGATAGCATCTTGCAGTTGATGGAGATTTGTGGGATGCACATCCAGGGCACGAAGCTCCCGTTCCACCACATCCCAAAGATGCTCTATTGGGTTGAGATCTGGTGACTGTGGGGGCCATTGTAGTACAGTGAACTCATTGTCATGTTCAAGAAACCAATTTGAAATGATTCGAGCTTTGTGACATGGTGCATTATCCTGCTGGAAGTAGCCATCAGAGGATGGGTACATGGTGGTCATAAAGGGATGGACATGGTCAGAAACAATGCTCAGGTAGTCCGTGGCATTTAAACGATGCCCAATTGGCACTAAGGGGCCTAAAGTGTGCCAAGAAAACATCCCCCACACCATTACACCACCACCACCAGCCTGCACAGTGGTAACAAGGCATGATGGATCCATGTTCTCATTCTGTTTACGCCAAATTCTGACTCTACCATCTGAATGGCTCAACAGAAATCGAGACTCATCAGACCAGGCAACATTTTTCCAGTCTTCAACTGTCCAATTTTGGTGAGCTCGTGCAAATTGTAGCCTCTTTTTCCTATTTGTAGTGGAGATGAGTGGTACCCGGTGGGGTCTTCTGCTGTTGTAGCCCATCCGCCTCAAGGTTGTGCGTGTTGTGGCTTCACAAATGCTTTGCTCCATACCTCGGTTGTAACGAGTGGTTATTTCAGTCAAAGTTGCTCTTCTATCAGCTTGAATCAGTCGGCCCATTCTCCTCTGACCTCTAGCATCAACAAGGAATTTACGCCCACAGGACTGCCACATACTGGATGTTTTTCCCTTTTCACACCATTCTTTGTAAACCCTAGAAATGGTTGTGCCTGAAAATCCCAGTAACTGAGCAGATTGTGAAATACTCAGACCGGCCCGTCTGGCACCAACAACCATGCCACGCTCAAAATTGCTTAAATCACCTTTCTTTCCTATTCTGACATTCAGTCTGGAGTTCAGGAGATTGTCTTGACCAGGACCACACCCCTAAATGCATTGAAGCAACTGCCATGTGATTGGTTATTTAGATAATTGCATTAATGTGAAATTGAACAGGCGTTCCTAATAATCCTTTAGGTGAGTGTAAGTGCTTAATGATTGTCAGAATGTTAAAGTCTCTGGTGGCGAGAGAAGTGGGCGTGTTTTGCCTGCTGTAAACCAGATCCGGTAAATTCTGGAGGTAGAGTTATGAGTTAAGGCCATATAGATAAAAATGATTTAGTCTCTTCCATGTGAACGGTGGTGGTCAGTCTGAGTGAAGGTTTTCTGAATCCTGAAGAGCTTCCTCCACACTGTCTTTGTGCCTCAAACCCTCGAGATCAGCGGCGAGGAGCACCTTCAAAAGTGAGGGCTAAAACAGACCATGATCAACAGCTAGCTTTAATATTGTCAAAATAATTTCATCTATAAAATAAAAAGCCGTGTGTGTACCATTATACAGAAGACTCTGGCCCAACATTATCTAATTTCCCCAAACAGTAAGCAGCATTCTGTCCTCAAAACCGTAATGTAATAATTCAATGAACTGCTGCATTCTGTTTTCTGCATCTTTAAATCTGAATTACTGTAAGCTGTTTTCACAAAAACATTTTTCCAATCCAAGTCAAGTTCTCCACCTTTTACTTGACATCTCATTCAGCACTCAAATAAAAATAAAAATTTAAACATTAAACTAGGGCTGGCGATATGGCCAAAAATGAAAATCTCGATTTTTGTTTTGTTTTTGTTGGACGATTACCTTTTTTTTTTTAAACGTCTCCTGATCTTTCATAATAAGACAACAGCTCAGAGTCCAGACCATTGATATTTAGATTCATAATATAGCCCACAATTAGGCCCATTAGAACATTGTATTTCTCTTTTAAATATTCCTTGGCTGCTCTCAAAAGTAAAACTTCTAAATAAGCCATGGAGTTTTCAAAAGCATTTTAGTTTTCTCATCCTCATGCCTCTGCTGTGATTGACAACCGTCTCCATGGAGACTCAAGGGGAAAGAGGCGGGGTTAAGCTGCTGCTGTGCCTCCGCTCAGAGCATGGCGCACCTTTGTAAAGCAGCAGAGATCGTCAGAAAGTCTCTGGGTTCTCTTAGGGTGACATTTCCGAAAACAGTCGCTGCGGAGCAGTTGAACACGATGCTAAATTGGCAACACGGCGCACGTGAGGCGGGACATGGAGCGGCGGACACGATTTTACGATTTAGCCATTTTCCACATCGTCTGTTTTTAAAAGCATTAATTAATTGAATTAATTCGATTTATCGCCCAGCCCTACATTAAACTGGCTTCTTCTATAACAATATTTTTGCTTTATCTTGTAAAAGTAATAGTAATATCATAATGCACTATTTCCCATGTTACTGATTATGAGACAAGCTAACAAAAACTGAGCAAATAATCAACAATAATATTTTGGCAAAGCCTCCCTGAAAATGGTTATAAGACCCACTTTTGAGTCCCAACTCCTGACCCACCACTTGAAAGCCACTTCCCACATGTCATCAGTCACATGTCCCAAAAACTAGGCTAAAAACAAAGGTATCAAATATGGGTTCATAAGCTTTATGGGTGGGTTTCAGTCACATGTTATGGACCTTTTTTCAAAATATAGAATATTATTGTTTTGAAATCGTCTATAGCAACAGTCTTCATATTTCATTACAGTACAACCCATCTAAAGACAGGACCATATGTTAGAAAATAATCTATTTTCCTAGACGTTGTGGAGCCGAAACGGTATTAAGAGATTAGTGTGTACCAGTGGGGTCACATACGTACCTCTAACCGGGCAAAGACCAGTCGCACTCCCTGTGCTTTGAACTGGCGCAGTAGGTCTGCCAGCTCAGTGACCACCGTGTAGTCGATCACACTGACATGATGACAGTCCAGCACTACCGACCGAGGCGGAGATTCTGAAAAAATTAGAAACAACACTTGACTATCAAAGTTAAAACTTGAGCTGATTGAGATGGTTTTATAGCATTTTAATTTGACCTTGTTTATTCATTGACTCATTAATTATAATGAAAAAAACGTTTTGTAATACCTTAATTATTAGTTATGAGTGATTCTACTCTTTTTCCCAGGGATCGGCACTTCATTGTATTGAGACTTCCTGTAGAGCGCGAAGCCCGTTCATTAAGCGGAGAACGAGGGAAAATGTTTGCCGCTAAAATCTGATGTTTAATAGATTGATTAGTGTAAAGTGTCCAATGTTCATTTGCACCAACAAGTCAACACTGCACTGTTTTTCTGCGCGGCCTGAAAATGGCTTTGTATTCATGTAGTAAGTGATTTTATCTGGACTTCTTCAGTCCAATGTTAACTAATAGGAGAGAAGGGACTGGCACAATTCATGGCGACGCCCATGCAAACTCCCTGAATACGGTGAATATAAAACATGATATCTTCGGGCCCTCTGTGTTTGATAAAACATTTATTGGACAAGATTATGGTAAAGTGTATGATAAAGTGTCATAAGGATAACTAGATTATTTTTCTCTCATTGTTACCTTGCAGTGCCGTTTTGTGTATGAAGTGGCTCAGATACTCTGTAGCAGGAAAACTCACTCCACTCCTCAGCTCCAAAACCAAAGTGTCGTGATCAAGCACCTGCAATGAACAGAAAGAGAATTGGTTCTGTTGCATCTGTGGTGCTATTCAATGACCAACCCATCTTCCATTGAATTACTCTTGCCAAAACAATTTAAACTCTCCATTAGTTTAGCATTTTCTAAGTGGAATATGGATGCAGAACTTTTAAGATTTTTTTTGCAAGGTACAGGGTAAATAAACATATCAAAACCTTTATTTTTGGTCTTGCTGTGTTGTACAACAGCAGGGCTCCGGACATGGCCACACCAGCGATGATGCCATACTGCACCTCCCAGAAACAGACCAGGAAAGTCACTCCAAAAGGCAGCAGGTCCAGCTCTGTATAAACACAAACCAGGGAACAGTATAACGTTATGATAATTGCCTGGTTTCTAGAAATCACATCTGTTAGTGGTTGTGGTACCTTTAAGGGGCTATACCTATTTTGTAAACTCAAGATAGAGTGATAAGCAACCAGACAAATTAGGTACATTATGGCAATCAAATGGTTAGTGAACATTTTAGTGATGTGTGAGTAATAGGAAAAACAAGTTTAATAGGGGACAGCTTGTCATACTGTGCCTGTGAAAAGTATTGAAAACAATGGAGAAAACCAGCAACAGGTGACGCCCATGCGCACAGTAACAGACACTAAAAACATGTACAATATGCCAGGACGAATGAGAGTGTGTTTGAGAGTGCGCATGGGGGACGACAGATGCAAATTAGCCTAAGGCTACAATCTGGTGTGGCTTGTTTACATGCATGAGACCCATGTATGTTCATTAACATGCACTGTCCCGACCAAATAAACCAATAAATAAATAAAATAATGCAAACAGAAGCCTACTGTAGATCTTCCACATCTTCTTCACAACGGTGTAGTCGGCCATCGGAGCCACAGCACAGATGATCACAGCTGCTAGAGATGCCTTTGGGATGTAGCAGAAGGCGGGCATGAGGAAGGCCAAAGAGAGCAGCACTATAGAACCTGGACACAGAGAAAATATATGACCATATCGTAATCCTCTCTAACTTTCATATTATTGACAGTGGAAGTCTTGCAGCGCCGGGAGAACTATGTCCACATCTTGAGCTAGGTTTGTTAAAGTTCGCTATTGTGCATGTGTTGGGTCAGAAGTAAGAAATCTTGTAAGTTGTTAATAATACAACATGTTTCTTGTAGTGACCTGGTGGCTATATGAGTGGTCAGCATGGCGCCTTTACTTTCCATCACAGTGCTCTCTAGGACGCTTCAGGATCAATTGTTTTGTAGACTTTCTGGTGAGAGGGTCTTTCAGCGGTGAAAATCTTCCAAACAATTTATCCTGGAGCGTCCTAGTCCTAGTCTGACTGGGATGGACTACAAGGTCAGACATTGCACTCTATTGCACTATGTGCTGTGTCTACACTCATATCTGCTGCTAACACTCAATGCACATCTGTGAATACACTCACCCTCTTGTTCTATGTCAAATTGTTGTTGTCTTTATCATAGTTAATCTTCTTATGCATGCCCTTGTAGTCTTATAGTTTTGTTTTCTTCAGAGTTATTATTTACTTAAGTTATGTGTTAAATGTTTTATGTTTCATGTTGCACGACACAACCAAAAAAATACACATTTGTGAACCTGTTCACAACAATGGCCAATAAAACAATAATATATATATAAACCTTTTTTTCCCCACATAAAAAGTTGCATAATGCACCTTTAAGAATACTCATATATTGCAAACAGTTAGTTTATCATCTGTTAGATTTTCATTATGTCGATTAAAAGCCCATATAATGCAGGATGATCTCGCACAGGTGCTTGAATCGCAGTAAAAAACAAACATTATTAAACATATGTCTTTAAGGACCTTCTTCCAATATAAATATATTTCAATAACTAAAGACCCAGAACTTGGTAACACAGTCAAATGCATCCATTCTGGGCGTATATAGTTTATGTGCAGGAACTTGTTGTATCCAGCACTTCAAAAATGTTGTTTGATGTTGTCTTGTTCAGAAAGGACCACAAGAGGGCGACCGTGAGCTACAAATGAGGAAAGTAAAGCACTCACTGGTGACGATGCCTCCAGCTGGTGTACACACTCCAGTCTGAGAGTTTACGGCTGTCCTACACAGGAGCAACAACATTATTAAAGAGTCTTGTTTGTCATATAGTCAACATATGTGGCCATACCTGCCGAAGCTGCCCGTGACTGGGTAGGCTGACACAAACGACCCCATGATGTTGGTGAGACCAATGGCCAAGAGCTCCTGGTTTGCGACTATTCGGTAACCATTCTGACTGCCTGAAAAAGGATGTGAAGAGTGATTACAAATCAATTTAGTATAATCTCAGCAAATAACTGGCAATCCAACGGATGAGCTTAAATCAGAACTAAATTAGGTCCGAACCAGAACTAAACCTGGACTAAATCAGATCTTGATTTTACTTAAAGAGACTAGATGCAAGTTGGTCATTTTATGCTCAGCTCACTACTGCCACCTCAGGTCTTATGCGTAACTGCAGTCTCTATATTAAGCTCGTGCATGACAGCACTTCGGACGAAGTAACAACTTCTTGAGTGACAGTGCAGGATTTTAAAGGCAGTTGTGGTGAATAGGTCTGGGCTCATTCTACACATTAGGACATGGCTGAAACGTATAGGGGGATGAAAATACTTAATTTTAACATTTTTAAACTCTGTATAGTCCCTTTAAGGTTTGTAGCCCATGTAATCTTTGCCTAATATTAATAAAACATGTCTTTCTCAATATATTAGAGATAAAATTAGTTGAATCTGGCCACAATCATCCACGGATTCAAGTCTCACCTGTTAGAAATCCCTGCTCTAAACGGATGTGAGCAAAAACCCTACGAAACAAACTCAAATGTTTATAAATAACTCACCAAATGCTTTAGCAATTGCAATGCTCTCCAACAACCCCATGAAAGGAATGACAGCAAGTCCACTTCCAAAGTCCTACACAAAAATACACACAGAAAAAAGAACAGTCACAAGAAAATCTTTTGACGATTAAAACCTGAATACTTTTTGTCCTCCTCATCTACCTTTACGATTTCTCCAAACGTGACATTGGTGCCGTTGGCTGTGGTATCGGATGTAGGAGGGGGTTTAAACGGGGGCAGTCCTTGAGCAGTTTCACCTGTGATTGTAAAAATGTGGTGACCAAAGGCCTCCCAGGAAAATGATACGACGGTGGCACCCACGACCACCAGCGCATTACGCACTAAGAAAAAAGCAAGAGCATATGTGATTATCTGTGTTGAAAGTAAGTAGTAATACAATATAAATGCAGTAATAATCTCTTAATTTCCAGGGCAAACTAATCCGACAGGTACTGTATAATTAATGGACATGACATTGGTTTCTCTTGCTACAGCATTATAACGTATATGTTTTTATTCTATTCAATGTATTTTTTATTTATTTAAATAAATCTTAATTTGTACATTTTTTGAACATGTAAAACAAATTTAATTCAAAATAATGTAAAGTTTGACGACGGATACATTGTAATGTCTGGGTCAGAAGTTCACTGCAGTGTGTTTTTGGAGCAGGAAGTCGTAATGTTATTCTTACTACTTAGAGCTTTTGCAAATGGGTAACAATTATGGAAATGCTTATGTACTGACTGGTAGCAACAGCCCAAATGAGTTTCCTGGCCACTCTGGTGTAGGTTGGAGCGTCGTCTGAAGGCAGAGTCATCTTCATAAAAGTGAGAGTAATCAGAAAAATGAGGCAGAGAAGCCCCAGCACCACGTCACCGACTCTGGCCTCCGGGATTTTGGCGAAAGTGTAGTAAACCTCCAGGACGAACTCAGTGGGGATGCCACGAAGTCCCAAAATATTCTGTAAAGGTGAGTGCAGTTGTTTTTCAAATGCATTTATATAATTCAAACACCAATCAGGCAAAACAGTAAGAGCTTTTCTGTTTTCTTCGTGGTCACAATAATCTGTCATAGAGACATTAGAGTTAGCTAGGGCTTCAGAAATGCATATGATTCTTGTATTAGTTCAGCAGTTCATCTTTCAGTCTTCTCTTAAATGTTACTGTCTCTGAACATGTCTAGAAAATAATCACAAATCTATTTGCAATACATGTACAGCAATTATATATTTTTCTAAAATCGTGCAGCTCGATTTTAGTCTTTACAACCAAATCATCTTCGAGAACATAATATTGCTGCCTAATAAATCAGAACCATTAAGAAGATTTTTTTTGCATGATATTCAAGTGGTTCAAGTGTCAAAAAAATGTAAGTCCCGTTGTCTTGTTTCAACTTGACAGGACAAATACTGACTTTGCATCATAAGAGACCTTGTTACACTCACCTTGACCTGTCCAAAGCCAATTGTAACTGCGGCTGCACACGTGAATCCTTTTATGACCGGATAGGAAATAAAGTCCAGGAGGAAGCCTGCAGGAGAAAACACACAATATGCTTGCGTGTCAAAAAATATTTTCAAAGTAAGTAAAAAAAGAAAATTGATTGAAGTATTTAATATCATAACATAGAGAGTAAACCTTGTGTCTGGTTAAGGATGGTTAGGTTATGTGGTCAAGTGAGAAACAGTTGCATCAGGCGATCCACATGAACTTTGCTGACCCCTCACCTAATCTAAGGAGGCCCATGGTCGCCTGGATGAGTCCACACAGCAGACTGAGCAGGACGGCTCTGTGGGGCTCTCCTCCCACCACAGAGAAACACAGGAGGGACATGATCGCGGTCGGGCCCAGTGTCACGTCTTTAGAGGTCCCCAGAAACATGTAGATGAAGCCCCCCATGAAGGCGGAGTACAGGCCGAACTGTAGGTGCAAAAGACAATACAGTTTTGCAGGAAGCTGGCTTGGATATTCAGCTAATTTATGCATTCAGATAAGTGTTTTACAATAATACACATTTAAAAAGTCAGGAGACAATATTGGGTCCCGCAATTCCACAGCAAGTTCATTGAATTCAGTATAGAGGTTATGCATATGATGTCATAACATAGCAACAGCATGGCAGTTAGCATTCCCTCAGTAAATTGAGTGACAAGTCTCAATGTTATTCATTATTGCCACTCAGTCTGCAAAGTTTAAGGTTCTATTTCTTTTTAGATTTAAAATGTGCATAACCTCTGCTAATAATGAAAACTATCCATTGAGATCAGGGATAGAGTTGGACTAAATCTGCAAACATGGAAACAACTATAGAATATCCAGTGATTACAACACTAATAGTCAGGAGGTTTTCTTACAACATCACGGGTTGACATTGACTTTCCCTCCTTACTTGTGTTAATCATCACCAAAACAAGTGAACACACTAATATGTCAACAATAACATTTCAATAATATTGATAATTAAATATAGATCATACATAAATCAGCCAAAAGAGGAATCTATCAGTGTTTCTGCTTGTTGGTAATTGTTAATGTGAACCCCTGCTTACTATACTCTAATTACTGCAGTATTACTGTTGATCTGTGCTGACCTGCACAGGGAGGCCAGCCACATCGGCGTAGGCCAGAGCCTGTGGGACAACAGTCATTCCCACAGTGAGCCCTGCCAGGACATCCATCTGAAGCCATCTGAGGTTGTAGTTTGGGAGCCAGGTCAGAATGGGCAGCCATGACTTCACTGTGCTAAAGGAGCAGCAACGCGGGGCAGATGCTGAACCCAGTAAAGACTCCATTACACTGGCTCTGACAAGAGGAGATAATGATTTACATAATCAAATAAACATGCAACAAGAGGAAAGATCAAGAGCATACTCACCAAAGTTCAACTCAAATGTTCTTCTTTAACAGTAAATGGTTCCTCCATTTCCCACAAATTCATTCAATGATGTACACCAACATGTTACGGATATGTTTTCAAAAAATCTGAAGTGCAGTAGATGTGATATTGTTAAGAGCTCCATGTTGTGTTACCTTCAGAGAGAGATCACAAAATGCAGTGCAAACATAAAATGTCACATGATTGAAGAGAAATTACATGCAAAGTCACAATACAGCAAAAGGCTACTTTTCTTGTTTGACTTATCAGTTCCCGTCAAAAGGAAAATCTGTTTATCTGTGTAATTTCCCGTAATGAAAATGTTTGTCATCTAAAGTAGATGCATGCATGAAACTTTGAAAACGTAACCCGCCCACTACTACCACCAACAGCACCACCATAATTGTGTGTAGTTTGTGTGTCTACAACGAAGCCAGAAGATCTCTCGTGTGATTCAATGCCTTCCTGATTTAAAATAAAACCAAACTAATAACAACCCTGTCAACAGAAGCTGATCAAATTAAAACTAACCGTGACTTAAGTTTTATTTTACCTCATCCGGTGTCTTTAGGTCTGCAATACTCAGAGATTCAGCAGTGATTTTTGGATGCTTTATTCAAGTTCCCCTTACAGAAGTCCATCTGTCAAAACCCACATCCTAAACAGTCTGCTGCTGGTTCTTCACGTGACATCTGTCATATGACTGAAAGTGGGCGGGGTTAGCCATGTTTCCGGAAGCAGGACACACTTCAAGTTTGGGACTTCTTTTGTTACACAGATAACTTTGGTTTTAGTTTTAGTTTCATGGGCCTTTCCTCTACACAATTAATACTGCGGCTAAATGCTATTTTGGCTTGATAATGTATCCATTGTGAATCGAGAATAAGCCTCGCTCATAGTCATACTGTACCATGCTTCTACAGTTGCTTTCCCTCACTCTGCTTTTACCCTGCACAGCTCAAACCAAGAGGAGAAATGTGCTTCTGATTATTGGTGAGTGGACAACATCATTATGCTATGTTACATAAATGTTACATAGTTTTTATCCAGACACATTTTACTGACTTTATGTTACTTACATCTTTTTAATAACTCGTTAATTAACAGAGGAGTTAAGTCTTTATGTAGGAAAAATTAACTGTAATATCAAAATGTTTGATTAGATGTTGGTCTTATCTCATCACAAGACAACACTGAACATTTATGTGTATTGTGAAAATCCTGAATGTCTAGTTACAGAGCCCTAGCCACAGCTGCTAGACATCAGCTTGTTGTTTGTCTTTTTCAGCCGATGACGCTGGTTTTGAGACAGAGGTGTACAATAACTCAGTGGTGCACACTCCAAACCTCCGCTCTTTGGCCAAACGCAGCCTGCTCTTCAACAACGCCTTCACGTCTGTCAGCAGCTGCTCGCCCAGCCGCTCCACCATCCTCACTGGACTCCCTCAGGTACCTCCCAACAATGACCTCACTGATTATAGTTTATAAAACATCTTGACCTAAACAAGAGCATTAAATGAGGATGTTTCCCACTTCTCTGCTCTGACACCTGCCAATACTTGCAGAGAATTATATAGAAAACAGTGCTTCATAATAGACAAATAAACAAGAAAACAAACAGGATATTCAAGACAACACCCTTTGGAGTTGACCGTCTCATTTTTATACTTTACTTTATTATTAGTTCGATAACAAATCTGTCTTGATGCATTTTGAGCTGTGATTTGTTTTTAGCACCAGAATGGCATGTATGGCCTTCATCAAGGCGTCCATCACTTCAACTCATTTGATGGCGTGCAAAGTCTGCCCCTGCTTCTCAGTAAAGCCAACATACATACAGGTCAGTGACTCAATCAGACTCATGATCTTTCTTGAGAAAATAGTAATGGCTTGTGGTTTGACAAGAAAAGCCAATAATTGCTATATCAATTTGTTGAACAATAATTTTTTGAGTTCAGTATTGCTGGGTTGCAGGTGTGATGATGTGATGAATGTGATGATGTCGCAGGAGCTAGTTTTTCCTATTAACTGCATTACACTTTCACAAGTCGTATCTAAAAAGAAAATTCATAAATTACAAAAATGATCATTAATATCAGTCACTGGGTCCATGATCTCTCTGTACAAGACCAAAAATGTCCTCAAAAACAAAATAATTTTACCTCTATATAATATTATAGGCCTTTAGAACGCTGTGATGTCACCTGAAACCCAGCAATTTGCTCTTGTAGTTATATTAAATATATGAAGCACTTGCTTAGATTTTAACTTAAGGCTTCAGGTTTTAACAGTGGAATAGAATGATCTTCAACGGGGCTTAATTTCATCTTTCGTTTTGGGGAACTCATTCCTTTTTGGTCTCAATATTTGTAGGTAAACAATCTGGGAAATGTTTTGAATGATCCGCCATAGATTTGAGATGATACAATTATACTGTAGTTTGTAATGTATGTGTTCCAGTAACTGTTTAAGCCTTTTCCAACAATCCATCACACTAGTCCTAAAGCGTTCCTGTGGCAGCTGATTTACAAATTGAGCACTGGTTTTGCATAGTTCTGTATAAGTATCTTCTATTGCAACATTTCCTCAGCAACATATCATACTTCGAAATGTGTTATTATGACAGACCTAATAATGAACCCTAACTGGTCGTCCCATTTGCACAGGGATAATCGGCAAGAAACACGTCGGACCGGGGTCTGTGTACCCCTTCGATTTTGCCTACACAGAGGAGAACAACTCAGTGCTTCAGGTTGGGAGAAACATCACTCGTATCAAACTCTTGGTGCGAAAGTTTTTCCAGACTCATAAAGGGGAAGAACAAAACAGGAACAATGACAGAAGTGGCGAGGATCCCAAAAGGCCCTTTTTTCTCTATGTGGCTTTTCACGACACGCACAGATGTGGGCACTCGCAGCCTCAGTACGGAGCGTTCTGCGAGAAGTTTGGAAATGGAGAGAAGGGCATGGGCAGGATACCGGATTGGACGCCGCAGTACTACACACCAGAGCAAGTCAAGGCAAGTAACGTGAATGGACCAGGGGTGACATATTGACCACCCACGTAATGTGCAGCAAAATTGTGAAGGCTGTACTTTAAATAGAGCAGCATTTTATATAACACCTTCTGAGCCTTAAAACTCTCCTAACAGTTTCTGGGCTACATACAGTGAGGAAAATAAGTATTTGAACACCCTGCTATTTTGCAAGTTCTCCCACTTAGAAATCATGGAGGGGTCTGAAATTGTCATCGTAGGTGCATGTCCACTGTGAGAGACATAATCTAAAAAAAAAAATCCAGAAATCGCAATGTATGATTTTTTAACTATTTATTTGTATGATACAGCTGCAAATAAGTATTTGAACACCTGTCTATCAGCTAGAATTCTGACCCTCAAAGACCTGTTAGTCTGCCTTTAAAATGTCCACCTCCACTCCATTTATTATCCTACATTTAGATGCACCTGTTTGAGGTCTTTAGCTGCATAAAGATACCTGTCCACCCCATACAATCAGTAAGAATCCAACTACTAACATGGCCAAGACCAAAGAGCTGTCCAAAGACACTAGAGACAACATTGTACACCTCCACAAGGTTGGAAAGGGCTACGGGGAAATTGCCAAGCAGCTTGGTGAAAAAAGGTCCACTGTTGGAGCAATCATTAGAAAATGGAAGAAGCTAAACATGACTGTCAATCTCCCTCGGACTGGGGCTCCATGCAAGATCTCACCTCGTGGGGTCTCAATGATCCTAAGAAAGGTGAGAAATCAGCCCAGAACTACACGGGGGGAGCTGGTCAATGACCTGAAAAGAGCTGGGACCACCGTTTCCATGGTTACTGTTGGTAATACACTAAGACGTCATGGTTTGAAATCATGCATGGCACGGAAGGTTCCCCTGCTTAAACCGGCACATGTCAAGGCCCGTCTTAAGTTTGCCAATGACCATTTGGATGATCCAGAGGAGTCATGGGAGAAAGTCATGTGGTCAGATGAGACCAAAATGGAACGTTTTGGTCATAATTCCACTAAACGTGTTTGGAGGAAGGAGAATGATGAGTACCATCCCAAGAACACCATCCCTACTGTGAAGCATGGGGGTGGTAGCATCATGCTTTGGGGGTGTTTTTCTGCACATGGGACAGGGCACTGTATTAAGGAGAGGATGACCGGGGCCATGTATTGCGAGATTTTGGGGAACAACCTCCTTCCCTCAGTTAGAGCATTGAAGATGGGTCGAGGCTGGGTCTTCCAACATGACAATGACCCGAAGCACACAGCCAGGATAACCAAGGAGTGGCTCTGTAAGAAGCATATCAAGGTTCTGGCGTGGCCTAGCCAGTCTCCAGACCTAAACCCAATAGAGAATCTTTGGAGGGAGCTCAAACTCCGTGTTTCTCAGCGACAGCCCAGAAACCTGACTGATCTAGATAAGATCTGTGTGGAGGAGTGGGCCAAAATCCCTCCTGCAGTGTGTGCAAACCTGGTGAAAAACTACAGGAAACGTTTGACCTCTGTAATTGCAAACAAAGGCTACTGTACCAAATATTAACATTGATTTTCTCAGGTGTTCAAATACTTATTTGCAGCTGTATCATACAAATAAATAGTTCAAAAATCATATTGTGATTTCTGGATTTTTTTTTTTTTTAGATTATGTCTCTCACAGTGGACATGCACCTACGATGACAATTTCAGACCCCTCCATGATTTCTAAGTGGGAGAACTTGCAAAATAGCAGGGTGTTCAAATACTTATTTTCCTCACTGTATTAGTTGAGTTAAAATGACAGTGTTCTCTCAAATGTATTTTAACATGTGCACTGTGAACTGAATCCTGACAACATTTTAGAACAAGTCAGAATAATTACAATTAAATGCTTTTTTCAAAATCGTTCCACATCACTATCGCTAATCCTTAAACTGGCTCTTGTTTACAGCTCATCATCTTTCTGGACATTTTTTTAACATGCTGCTAAATTTGTTCTAGCCACAATAAATATACGCTTTGTAAACCATAGTTTGATATAATTACGCTCTTTGGTAATTGTAGTACACAACAATATTTCCGTAGGTTAGTATATTATTATTGTAGTTGTTATTGACAATGCTGCAGCCCTGATATTGTTACAGTTCATTTATTTATTTTATTTCACAGGTTCCTCCTTTTGTTCCAGACACGCCGGCGGCTCGAGCAGACTTAGCTGCACAGTACACTACAGTGAGTCGACTTGACCAGGGTATGCTATCTTCAAATGCACAATTAGATTTGATAAGAAGAAAAACATACAAATTATCAAAATATGCCCCACATCGCTTTAATTTCCCTGTAGGCATTGGTCTGGTTCTCCAGGAGCTCAGAGAAGCCGGTTATGAGAACGACACTCTGGTCATATACAGTTCGGATAATGGCATCCCGTTCCCAAATGGTAGGACAAACCTGTATCGGTCCGGGACAGCAGAGCCCATGCTGGTGTCATCTCCAGAGCATAGGGAGCGATGGGGGCAGACCAGTCAGGCCTACGTCAGCCTGCTCGGTAAGAGGAACCAGAAGAGGAAGTCAAAGATTAACAGATTCTGAAATGGTACCATTGATGGTCCTGTTATTGTTCTTCAGATTATCTGCTGTCAGGTTTTATCTGTATTATAGAGTATTGAGTTTTACAAAATTCTAAGCTGAGTGCTCAAAAGAAATATCAGCATATATTGTAAACAACATCAAAGCCTGTAAATGTGTCGACTTGTTTGATAAATTGTTAATATGTCAGTTATTCTCAAACACTACTAAGCTGTCATGTACATAGCATAGTGAAATGCTGTATAACTTCTCAGTGTGTGCAAGTTTCACTTTCAAAGTAATATGTGTCTCTCAAAATGTTTCTTTGCAGATATTACTCCCACTATTCTGGACTGGCTTTCTGTCCCGTACCCGTCCTATAGCCTGCCCAGTAGTCCCTCTGCTCTGGTACACCTCACAGGCCGCTCTCTACTTCCTGCTCTGGTCAGAGAGCCAGGCAACTGGGACACTGTGTTCGCCAGCCAGTCCCTACATGAGGTTTGTTATTAATTAATTAATTAAGTATTACATCTCCTCAAAATCACACAGTGCTCCCTCATACTATTCAATCTTATTTTCTATTTCAGGTGACGATGTTCTATCCAATGCGCTCTGTCCATCAGGGGACCTACCACCTTCTTCACAACCACCACTATCGCATGCCTTTTCCCATTGACCAGGACTTCTACGTGTCCCCCACCTTTCAGGACATCCTAAATCGGACCATGGCTGGAGAGCCCACCCACTGGTTCAAAACCTTACAGCAGTATTACTACAGGGAGCGCTGGGAGCTGTATGACACCAGGTCTGTCCCAATGTCTGTACAATACCTCTTCTGAGCAGATTAGACCCAAACTTCATGTCTAAGTAACACACTTTCTATATAGTGGGCCAGTACAATAGTGTAAATTATTTTATAATTATTATTTTATCATAAATCAGTGAAATTAAGAGGCAGAGCCTTGTTAAATTTGAATTGCAGTGTGAGTTGCAGTGTCTCTGTGACTCAGACTGGTTCGACAGAGCTCTATGGCTTCATGTCATCCTCATTGTCTTTCTCTTTATTCCTTCTGTCTAGACTCCTGCTTCTAATACAGGCTGAAAAAGCAAAGTCGAGATCTCTTTTACTAAACCAATAAAAGAAGACATTGTTTGTTGCAGGTTGGACCCTCTGGAGATAAGGAACTTGGCGTCTGACGCTGCACACAGGGCTGTGCTGCAGAGCCTGAGGCAGACACTGATCAAGTGGCAGTGGGCGACAGGGGACCCCTGGGTCTGTGGACCGGACTATGTCCTGGAAGAGAAGCTCGAGCCGCACTGCAGGCCACTCCACAATGGCCTTTAATAGACCATAATGTACCATATAATAATCCATGTGATGTCAATACTCATGTAAATAGTTTTTATGGGACAGATTGAAGTTTGATAGTTTTACCTAAGTGCGCTTTTTGTTGGTTGAATAAACAGTGATTTCATCTTTTGAATCAGTTTCTGTACATTTTAGTATTTTCCGGCTCCCTGTTCATACCAATTAACCTTTTAATAATAGAAAACAACATTACAAGAAGACAAAACAAACTGTAAGAGCTTTTTGTGTCTAATTGTTTTTAACTAATGCATGTCCTGATTGAACATTTCATAATGCATGACCTCAGGGGTCTGTAAATCAATAAGGAGTGAGGCTTGTTTTGTTTTTAAAGCCTGTTATTCCTCAGACATCAGATCATCTTTTTATTCCTAATCTTATACTTCACAGACTAATTTTTTCTAATAGTTCCGTGCTGAACCAGCTTTTAACACTGTTTATTATATTGATGTATTTCCTGGTTAAAAAAAGATGGAACAAATCCACAGGTTACAAGTGACTTTTGTTTGATTAAAAACACCAGTAAATCACTGACTCCTGGAGTTTAAGATCATCAACATAGAATCAGAATGCATTTCATTGCCTTTGTCGGTGAAGGTAAATTCCCAAACAAGGACTTTTTGTATGTGGAATTGTGCATAAAATAGTAATAAAATAAGTCTATGAGGGCATGCAAAATGGTATCACTTTATTTTATACTACCCTTGATACATTTTACCTGCCAAATGTACACTCACCTAAAGGATTATTAGAAACGCCTGTTCAATTGCACATTAATGCAATTATCTAAACAACCAATCACATGGCAGTTGCTTCAATGCATTTAGGGGTGTGGTCCTGGTCAAGACAATCTCCTGAACTCCAAACTGAATGTCAGAATGGGAAAGAAAGGTAATTTAAGCAATTTTGAGTGTGGCATGGTTGTTGGTGCCAGACGGGCCGGTCTGAGTATTCTCACAATCTGCTCAGTTACTGGGATTTTCACGCACAACCATTTCTAGGGTTTACAAAGAATGGTGTGAAAAGGGAAAAACATCCAGTATGCGGCAGTCCTGTGGGCGAAAATGCCTTGTTGATGCTAGAGGTCAGAGGAGAATGGGCCGACTGATTCAAGCTGATAGAAGAGCGACTTTGACTGAAATAACCACTCGTTACAACCGAGGTATGGAGCAAAGCATTTGTGAAGCCACAACACGCACAACCTTGAGGCGGATGGGCTACAACAGCAGAAGACCCACCGGGTACCACTCATCTCCACTACAAATAGGACAAAGAGGCTACAATGTGCACGAGCTCACCAAATTGGACAGTTGAAGACTGGAAAAATGTTGCCTGGTCTGATGAGTCTCGATTTCTGTTGAGACATTCAGATGGTAGAGTCAGAATTTGGCGTAAACAGAATGAGAACATGGATCCATCATGCCTTGTTACCACTGTGCAGGCTGGTGGTGGTGGTGTAATGGTGTGGGGGATGTTTTCTTGGCACACTTTAGGCCCCTTAGTGCCAATTGGGCATCGTTTAAATGCCACGGACTACCTGAGCATTGTTTCTGACCATGTCCATCCCTTTATGACCACCATGTACCCATCCTCTGATGGCTACTTCCAGCAGGATAATGCACCATGTCACAAAGCTCGAATCATTTCAAATTGGTTTCTTGAACATGACAATGAGTTCACTGTACTACAATGGCCCCCATAGTCACCAGATCTCAACCCAATAGAGCATCTTTGGGATGTGGTGGAACGGGAGCTTCATGCCCTGGATGTGCATCCCACAAATCTCCATCAACTGCAAGATGCTATCCTATCAATATGGGCCAACATTTCTAAAGAATGCTTTCAGCACCTTGTTGAATCAATGCCACGTAGAATTAAGGCAGTTCTGAAGGCGAAAGGGGGTCAAACACAGTATTAGTATGGTGTTACTAATAATCCTTTAGGTGAGTGTAGTACAATGTAATGTGCTCCGATCTGTAACTTGTACCTGTGTGTTACATATACGATGGAATAATATGTATTAGTTTGGAGGTACATAATAATATAAGATCCCATTATGTATGTACTACATAGGTACAAATCATTACAGATTGTTACAAAAAAGCAGATTACATTGTACTTTAGTACATTGTACTTTAGTATTTAGTTTGATACAATGTATCAATTAGTGTAAAATAAAGTGTAACCCATATACAAATGAGGTGGTCCTATGAGAGTAAGAGTAAATAAAAAAAAATATATCAATGAAATACAGTAATATTGGTCAAGGCTGTAGTATAGGACAATATTAGGACTATAATGTACCCTGTAAATATAATAGGCTACAATTAATATAATAGGCTACAATTAATTAAATGTCAACAAATGTTAACACTCGTATCTCGGGCCGCAGCGTTTATCCATTTCACTTTTACCTCAATGCACGTCAGAGAGGCTTTGACGTTTCTATATGTCTCCATCCCCCCGCGCGAGCGCATTCCCCCCATCACAAACATTCTATTTGGATTGGTCTCTTTTCCTCTCGCCGATCATCATCCGCCCACCTCCCTTTTGATTTGACGAACGTCCAGGGTCACAATTGTGTGCGTGGCGTTCAACAGACTATATAAGCTGCATAAAGTTTTCCCAAGCCTCCAGCAAACCCTCAAAGTGCACCAGAGAGCGGAGCAGAAGGGGAAACTGTGCGTCTTCAAGAAGTGTCCAAACAGAGCAATGGATCGGTCAATGCGGCTTGTGGTGGTGTGCGTTTGCGTGTCCCTCCTCATCTCCGTCCAGTCTGTAGAAGCGTGGTACAAGCAGTCTACCGGACCCAGCTACTACTCGGTGGGGCGCGCCTCTGGGCTACTGTCCGGGATCAGGAGGTCACCTTACGTCCGAAGGGCCGAATCCGAGGAGCTCGTAGAGGGCGACGAGACAGTGGGAAACACTGTTATCCCTGAAACCAACAGACAGATCTCCATCCTAAAAAGCATGGTGAGTCAGGGCCCAGACTTATTAAAAGTAGAATACAACTGGACCATTAGTTCATTGTGCGTTTTTCTCAACGTTAATGGTTGGCGCGTAAAAGTTGCGTAAACGTGCGTAAAAATATGATTGTAGCAGTGATTTAGTCTGTGCGAATGTTTGTGTATCTGTGCCACATGTTGAACACAGGGATTGCGTTCAACATGTACACCGGAGCAGCGCAAAATAGTTTATACATCCATTTTACTTATTTGCACCAAAATATAAAAAGTAACACAATTGTGCTACATCTTCTTTATAGACTTCAGCTATGCTGTACATTTCTGTAGCCTAGGCTATATAGCCTAAATAAAGCAAAAGTGTAGCCTCTTGTTTATATTGTATTTTTCTCGACAGGCCATTTGTGTAAAAGACATCTCCCCGAACCTGAAGAGCTGTGAGCTGCTGCGGGACGGCACGGGCACGTTCCAGTGCAAAGCGGACGTGTTCCTGACGCTGGACTCTCTGGACTGCCTGTCTGCCTGAGTCTCTCAGACCAGCGCAGACACTCGGAAAATGAGGTTCATACGGCGGGAAGTGATCACTGATGGACCAGAGCAGACTCTGAATGTCTCATTTGAAACACCATAAAGTCCCCTTTGGTTTGGTTGTTAACCCTAATTAGAAAAGACCACAAGGCATTTGAGATGAACATTGTTCCAGATTTATTTGTATTTATTGTTTGTCTGACATGTTGTTCCTGTTCTGTTGCTGTCTATTAAATGTCCAGGTTTACTGCAGAGCAGATGATGTTTATTTATTTTATTTATTAAAACGAACAATTACCCATAACTTGTCTTTTGTTCATTTATGACAATAATTGAAAAGTAAAAGAGGATGAATAATGACAGCAGTAGCCAACAATACACTCAGAGACCGTTACACAAGAAACACTGAATAAAAGCAAACCTTAAGGCACTCATGAAAATCCCCTCCTTTCCTTATGTTAAGATTAGTCTGTAACGTTAATGGATGTGTTTTTATTTTATAAAGAAACCCTGATCCAACTGTCAGTCTGTCAGGGGGCCATTAGATCCCACTCAGCAAAACAACTCACATAGAGACAGTCCTTAGGAGCAATAACAGAATGATTGTGCTTTATATATTGAAGCAATAACTCCAAAAGGTGTCTCACACATTTGCATCTGAGATCTTCAAATGTTATTTCTGTGTCTTCCGTGTCTACTCAAAATATCCTTCACCATTTGACTCAGGAGAGTTTGAGGGTGAGGAGAGAGCAAACATGAATGTGGTGCTTTTACAGCGATGATCGGTTCATTAGGAGGAGCAGGTGACGCAGGAACGGAGGGCTGACACAGTGATGGATGAGAGGAACACACAGCGCTGCTGTATGCATGACCGGGCGCCATGCGGAGGAGCAGGACACGCCGTAAATCCGAACTTCCTCTGAGTCCTGCCCACGCGAATGAGGGAGGACAACATGAGATATATTTGACACAAACAATTGCAGTCAACAATAATGACAAATTAAATGCCCTTTCTGAGGTTTAGTCCCAACTCTTTAAGATGCAGTTTATAGGTGCATCTCAATAAATAACAATACACAAGAAAAGTGAAAAACTATTGATGCCCTACTCAAAAATAGCATGCATTTCGTGTGTATCATAGCTGTAAATGTCCCGACTGTGTGCCAATGAGAAAACTGTCTGAATTGCTTGTTGATAAGCTGTTTAATTTAAGCCACAGTAGATCTTGAAACTTTCCTCCCGTGATAAAAAGAAAAGCGCTTATTGATTGAAATTGAAATTAAACAACTAAATTCTGACTTTCATCAGTCTCATTGTAGTTTACCTTTTCTTCATAAAGGTCTATCTTATCTTCATTGTGTTCCTCATGACTCTGAAGTTCAAGTAGCAGGATGTGCTACACACGTCCCACACTGAGACAGTCTATCTGTGCATAGTTTTAGTTGTTCAATGGCAGAAGTTATAGCAGGGACACTGCTTCCAGGTTCTCCTTGATGATGGTGTCCATGACGACCTGGAACACCACCTGGATGTTGGAGGTGTCCGTTGCCGTGGTGAAGTGATGGTAGATGAGTTTGTCGGGAGTTTTGTTGAGAGAGACGAACGTGGCAGCGATGAACCGAGCGGCAGCGTCCACGTCACAGTCCGCACCTGTAAAGAAGAGACTTGTTTAGCAATATCATTGACAAATGTCTCTCATGCTCTAAATTATGGCAGCACAAGTTTGGAAAAATATCTAATTGCCATATTTCTGAGGAGTTTTCGATTTCCGCTTTTTGTTTCAGTTCAAAGTACACATTAAAATTTCAAGACATCCAGTAAAATTGACATTTGAGAGAATACTGAAAAATTAACTGTTATAATAATAGTTGTAGTTATAGCTATAGTAAACTATTATTATAGCACTATAAGGGTGCTTTCACACCTGTTGGTCCGGTAAAGTGGTTCGGTTGGGCCCCAAAATTGTTACAATGTTGCAATTCTCAACTTGCTCGGTTCTCATTCACACCAGAGTTTTTGCAAACGAACCAACCACTGTGGATGTTATATATCCCCCACTCATGTGGCGGCACTGTTTACAAAATACCGTGTTCTGGGTGACGTAGGTGAAAGCTGATTGGCGCAGCATATGAAGAGGGAAAAATCCCGGAAGAAAAGACTTTATTTCTTAACGATGAACTGTGCTCTCCTGTTTGTGTTTGTTGCGATTTATTATCATCAGTTCTTTGTGCAGCAAGCACAAATACTGCTGTTGTTCTATCATGTATCGCGCATTCGGCACGAGAACACTCTGCAGCTGTTTTTGGAGCGGACATAAACTTGTGCAGATGAAAATTTGCGCTTCCCTAAACACACCGCGCGGCTTGCTACGGAAGCTTCGTTGGACCAAAAAGGCTGCTACGTAACAGAGCAGGTCTGACTCGAGGCCGGTCAGCGTTCACACCAGCAGCGAACCACACTGGAGTCCACATGGAACTGCACCGAGACCACCTCCAGAAGGTGGTCTCGGTGCGGTACGTTAGTCCGGACCAAATTAAACTGGTCCGCTTTCACACCAGCCCAAACGAACCGTACTTGCAGGTGTTCTGGACTCCAGTCCGTTTTAAGTGGACCAAATGATGTAGGTGTGAAAGCACCCTAAGTGAAGCTCCAACAAGGACTGGACTTTCTTCCCCGCTCTTGGCCCGGTCTGCAGAGGGACTGCCATCAGCCCTGGGTCTATCTAAAGCCTGTCCGTCCATTGGAGTGGATCTCTCCTTCTGTGGTTCTCCTTGAGATTTATCTTTTCTCCCACTACGTTTTTGAGTTTTTACTTGCCGGGTAGGAGAGTTTAAGGACTGGGGACTACCCTGAGGCTCATCATCATCTGCTGCTGATGCTTATTTGGACATTACCTCTGTTGGACATTATGTTTGCCTGTACACTACATTTTCATGAACTCCACATTGTCTTGTTTAATGTTTTGTTTCATTGTCTTCATGTTTGTGCAGTTCTGTGAGATAACTCCTGTTGTGATATTGGGCTGTACAAATAATGCATTTTAACAATCAACAACACACAAGAATCAGCTGCAACTGGTTGTTCTGAAAGCCAAGCGCAAACTTTGGGGATCAAGCCTTCTCTCGCTGTGGAACCAGCAGCCATCAGAGATTAGACAGGTCGAGTCTCTACCTGTTTTTAAATCTCTCCTAAAAACGCACCTCTTCGCAGGCGTTTAACACGGGATGATATGCGTTGTTGTGTCGACTTGTTTCTTATTTCTTATTAATTTTATGTATGTTTTGTGTACGGCACTTTGACCAACTGTACAGTTTACTTTGTAAATAAAGTTGGTATGGTACAGAACACAGTGATGGTTTTATTTTGTGGTATTCAAATTAGTATTCATTAAGTGAACAAAGTCTATCTGTGTTAGCTCTATTCATTTGGTCTGAACCAGATGTGATTTGACCCACTGCACTTCAATATCTCACTGTTCCTGACATGTTACCCCATGGCACTGGTTCAAAGGTGGGACAAAAGCAGAGAGCAACTTTCACCACGGGAACAATGAAGGCTATGAGAGGCGCACTGTGTTGCCTTGTGTATGAAATGTGCGGTATAAATAAAATTGCCTTGCCTTGCCTTGCCTATGAACAAACAAATAAAAAAAAAAATGAGGGCCTGTAATTGATAAAATGCTAAAATATATCCAGATTCTTTATTTATTTTTGACTACATCATAGCACATTATGGGTCATTCATTAAATTAAAAAAATCCCTGTTGAAACCTTATTTGTGAAATAGGAAGCGACTAAAGTTTAAACCGTTAGTTGTGGTCCAAACCCATTCCTAACTTTTCTAATGCATCTCTCATCTCAACATTCAAATTCTCCACTATGATAATGTCTTTGTTCACAAATTCCTACTTTTACAGTGTATTGAAGGAAAACGATTTCAAATTTAATTCCACTGCATCCATTTTGCAGCGGCCATTTAACACCTTTACGCCCAAGGACTGCAGCTGAAATTAGCTCTGTAGCTGAAACTGGTGCATTTGCAGAAACGTTGATTAATGTGCATTGTCCCTGTTAAAGGCCCTGCACCTGATATTTCCATTTGTTAAAATACAATATGCATCGAAAGCAGTCAAAAAAAAAGTGAATATACTCTGAAGAACTGGAATGTCAAAATGTGTTATAGAAGTGGACACAACAAACAATTTCAACAAACAATGAAATCAAATGAAGTTAAAAAAAATAAAAATAAAAATCAGGTATGGGATCTCTAACTAAATAGGGGGAAAATGGGTGCAGAACCTTTAATATAAAGCTACAACTAAAAATAATAAGGAGCCATTATATTTGATCAATCTACAATAAAATGAGCTGTTCACAAAAACAGAAATGCCACTGTTGTATTAGGCAATCTATCATATTTCATGTCAATATGAAATGGACACAATCAACTGACCCCTGTCCCAAGAGTTTTAGCATTTTTATAACATTTGCATGGGAAAGGAGAGGTGTGGGGCTTGGACTGGGGTCAAACTGCTGAGTATAGATAAACACCGCCACAAAGAGCACATACCTTTGAATTGCGGCAGAAACAGGCGCAGGTGTCGACTCGAGTGTAAAATCTTGTCTTGAAACAGGTCTATTTTGTTCATGAATAAAATCTGCAATGAAAGAGAAACAGCTGAAGACAGGGACACGATTAATCACAACAAAAAGACAGTGATTTGGCCCAGAGCAACGCTGCAATAACTAACCGTTCACCAGTCCAATCAATTTGATTTCAAAATTATGACCACAGCAGTCACTGTATATAATATAGGGAAATTGTTACTGTCTTGTGACTAGCGTGAGGAGAATATGACTGATTAAATGCATGTTATGAAGCCTAATCCATCTGTGACATCCATCCATCTGTTTGTTTTTATTAATTTTTTCTTATTACATTAGTAATACTGTGTGGAAAAAGCCAAACATTTTGTAGTTCAGGGATTATAACGTCCATTGACAGTAAAGTTGGTATTTTTGCCATCATACAGCACCTTTTAAAACAATGATTTGGAGGAGAATCACCTCAATCGCTCTAATATTCTCTTAGCCCATCACAATCTTTACATCAAAAGGGTGAAGTTATAACATTTTGTGATGACAATGCTGTAGATTGATTTGCTTCTTTGTTGTCCTCTCTTGTTTCTTCTGTAAAAAGGGCTCCATAAATGTGGGGGAGGAGCGAGTTTGGGATGAAGCAGTTACAGAGGTGTGAAATTAGCGCTGATCAGTTACTGAGCTGAGCTAATTGAGGTGAAGGTTACAAATCCACTCCCACATAAAAGTAATTTATAAAACACTTTTGTCTAATGAGCCAGTTAGCCGTGGTAGCACTAGCTACACTCATAAACCGAGACATAAACAAGTCACCGGTACTTAACAAAGAAATTATGATTTGTTTCATTCAAACCTTGTCCCTTACGGTTGTTAAGCTGCTCAAAGCATCACTGTAGGTCATTATCCATTCACAACCCACACTAACAGCGTGAGTGATGCTACAGTCACAGCTAGGGCAGCTGACAGTCAGAGACATGGAAACTATTGGCACCAATTGGTTAAATTCACATTATGTCACAACCCGTCAAATGGGGACACCATACTGGATTAAGACAAAACCTATCAAAAAAGATCAAAGGTTATCATTGTTAGCTTATATCATTTCACCAAATAATGGCTATTTTCTTGGTATTTTCAAGTTTTTCATGTATGACTTATTGACTTTGCCTTACATTTTAATTTAACTTTCATGCTTGCAAAATTTTACCAGAATAATAGGTTATTAGTGCCACTAAATGAACACAGCTGTTGAAAAGTGTGACTGTATATCAATCAATCAACAACAATCAACATTTTCTTATAAAGCCTTTTACAGCACTCAAGTACCAAAGTGCTTTTCAGTAAAATCAGACATAATGAGAATAAAAACAATTAAAGTTCGTCAACATGTCGGCGTCCAGCAGGCACAGCTGGTCACGTGTCTGCATATGACCGACTCTACTGCGACCATCACAAGCAATTCCCTATTCAAATGAGCTAAAATGTCTCATAAACATTCAAACAATCTGTAATCTCCTTCTCGCTCTCTAAATGAGGTTTGAGTCCATTGAAAAGGAAACCACTCTTTTTTTCATTACTCTCACTTTCTTCCAATTTTGGCAAAGAAGATGTTCAATATATATTTTATATTTTCAGGTATTTCCACTGTGCACACACAAAAAGGCTGATGAAAACCTGCGTTCCTGAACTTGGCTCTTGCCACTGGATCATAGCACTCACATATTGATAACTGTCCCTGCAGGGCACCCATATTTCCTCACAAAAAAAAAAAAAAAGAAGAGGTGTGACAATTGAGATGGCACGCTGAAATTTCACCAGGTAATTTACAAAAGCAGCTCATTTCAATATTACGCAATACCCACACTAAAAAAAGCACAGTATAAATTTTGTGCATGTTTGAACAATCTAAAACTGCCACTCTCACACTTGACTCATCGCAGTAACGTTTATAAAGCCTTTGTGCTATAGGCGCCAAATTTTAAACGCTGAAAACATCAAGAGAAAAGCCATTTTGCTCTAACAGACACTGACAAGTGCACCATTACACAGTGACTGGATAAAAGAGGCCCTTGACTAGGAGTTAAGTGCAAACAAACAAGCTTGTGGCTGCATTTTATCAATTGTTTATTATCTATTTTACGGCAGAAGGAAAAAGACACCTTTGTGAAATGCAACCTAATTACAACTCTGTGATTCATTTGAGTGACTAACAAAGGGAAGAGGCTGGACGGAAGTGCGTGGAAACACTAATTATCAGCTTAGGTGGTCAGTAACAAAGTACATATATTTAAGAGCATCTGAACTTTAGTTGAGTAGTCTTTGTCTAGCATCACTGTTGCTCCCTGGAAGTTGTGAAAGCTGCTTTTAAAACGTGTTTGGGCCACAATGTAAACTCTATCCCTCTTTCTTTATTTGTAAGCAAAAAAACAAAATCAGATACAGAGCCTTTAATAAGCAGTTAAAGCGCAAATAAATAATAAAAACTGCCAGTTTAATGTTATGAATAAAGGCAATTGTGCCACCAAATGAATCATTCAGGTTCCCATACGGCAAACCCGGTATTGTGCCCCTAAAACTTTAAAAGTATCATGTCCTACTTGCAGTTTTAACATCAGTAAAGCTCAAGGTTCAGTGTCACAATCATTCAGTTCAGTGTCACAATCATTTAATACTGTCCATGTCAAGGGCATGTCTTTGCAGGCTATTTGTTTCATGGTTGTTTTTTAGCCTGTTAACGACAAAGGTAAAATGATAAATCTGATCTGTTTACCAATTATGAGGTTTTACACACTGAACAATTCAGAATATGCAGCATTGATTGGGACACATTACATTTTTTTTTCTCAGTGAGAAACAGGCTCATCATAGTTGACCCTATGATGCGGAGTTTAGTCAAAGAGGTGGATATGGGGTGTAAAGAAACAAAATACGCAGTAGTTCAACTTCCTGATCGTCCATGCGAGCTACCATGAGCCCCGCAGATCCCCCTCCTCTTGCTCCCCTTCGCTGCACAGCTGTTTCAATAAAGACAGAAATAAAGAGAAAAAAAATATTTAAAAATAGACTGCTCGGCCCGTGTGGCTGTAGTGACACGATGGGGAATGTTTTAACTTTGCGATGAGAGGATTTAAGCTTAGCAAGAGACTGAGATGAAGGCAGATGTTAGATACGTAGGACCTCGGGAGGCGCTTTTAGGAGTTGTTGCCGCGGTGCTCAGAACAGCCACTAGTTAAGATCCAAAGACTACTCAGAAATGTGCTCGTGGTTCGAACTCCAGGAATGTATTGGATGAGAGAACAATATTGTGACATGGTAAAAAGTCGATTTTGCATAATATCCCGTTTAAATAGATTAGGTTTTTGTTTGTTTATTTAGATCCCCATTAGCTACTGAAATAAAGCAGTAGCTATTCTTCCTGGGGTCTTAAACAAAATTTTCTTAACAGATATTACATCAAAGCTGTGCAACAATGAAGACAAACACAGAAGTGCACACAGACAAACACACACACATGCAAGGAACATGACAATACAATATAACATATACCCACATAACATATATACAAATATATACATATACACGCATATAAACACACATATAAACATATATACACACACACATACACACACATATACATATACATAACATAACAATACAGTTTAAGCTCTTCTATACAAAATATTGCCACCCTCTGGGTATTATGTAAAACAAAAAGTTACTATAGCTCATTATAAAGTAATTATTAATTGCATAAATATTACAGTTACTCCAAAGTAAATAAATACAGTCTAAGTCTTTTGGAAAAACTGACATTGTGAATCTCTGAGACCAAGAATTGCGGGAGCGAGTTCCATGCCACCATTTCCCTATAACACAATGTTCTCTGAAGTAGATTTGTTCAACAGGCAGGTAACAAAAACCGACCTTCGCTTAATTGGCAAGTGGAATAATAATGAATGTTACTAAAAAAAGTCAATTTATTATAAATAATTTCAGGAGCTTTTGAAGTAATTGTATTTTTAGGAATTTAATAAGAGAATAATTGATTCTGCTTCTTACATGCAGCCATGCTAACTGGTTGTGCATGCCCCTAATACTTGTTCTGAAAGAACAGTTTAGGACAAGCCGAGCTGCTTTACTTTGTGCAATCTGTGATCTGTTTATATTATTCTCTGTAGATGTTTCCCAAATGATGGAACAATAGTCCAGATGACGCAAAACTATTGATTCCACCAAAGTTTTCCGTATTCGAGTTGGAATGCATTTTCTGCAGTGCCGAACCGCGGCCATACTCCTGCCCATTTTATTCAATATTTGTTTTATCTGAGCATTCCAGTTCAGCCTGCTGTCCACAGTCACGCCGAGCAGTTTGGCCTCAGCCACTTGTTCAATGATTGAACCACCAACAACCAAATTCAGAGCAGGGGAATCTTTTAAAAGATGATTAGATCCCAATACCATACATTTGCTCTTCGCAACTTATTTTCTTTGATCCAATTTTCAATTAATTTTAGTTCATCATTTAATATAGTATTAAGTCTAGTAGAGTCATAATCTGAGTCTGACACATAAATAGTTGAATCATCTGCATGTAGGGCAATACTGGCACACTCCAAAATGAAAGACAAATCATTTGTAAAAATAGAAAATAACAGTGGCCCAAGGCAACTCCCTTGAGGCACAACGCAGAAATTTCGTCTCAGAATAACTACCATTAAATAGTACATTGAACTCCCTATTTGTAAGATAGCTACAGATCCATTGGATTGCACACTTTTCAAATCCATTGCAACTTAACTTTTCCAATAATAAATCATGATCAATTAAATCAAATGGTGCACTCAAATCTAGCAGTACAGTCCCAACTAATTTTCTATCATCAAGGTCATGCAACCAATCATCCGTCATCTGAACTAAGGCTGTCGTTGTGGAGTGCCCTTTCTTATAAGCATGTTGATAGGGTGAATTCAACCCATTATTAGAGAAATACAAATTAATTTCATCATAAACTATTTTCTCCGTAATCTTACTCAAAATTGGTAGAATAATTATATCTTCAATGAAGGTACTTGAGTCATCTTCTGTACTCGGTAGTTGAAGTCTCCAAACGTTTCGCCTCTCAGCCAAAAGGCTTCGTCAGTGGAGGAAATCCCGCTCAGCATAGAATAATTATAGGTCTGCTATTCATCCCAGAAAAAGGTTCCTTATTGTTGTTTGGAAGAGGCACAATTTTAGCTTTTTCCAGTTAGCAGGAAAGACACATTTTTCTAAACTATATTAATAATATAGCATATAGGCATATTAATCACATCAGCAACCATCTTTAATAACTTGACATCAAGTTCATCAGAACCTGAAGGTTTATCTTTCATTGACTTTAATATGCTTTCTACTGTCATCAGACTTACTCTGTCAAGTTTAAGACTATTTACATCTGTCCAGGAAAAATAGCCTTTTGGCTAATTCCGGTGCATTTACAGAAATGTTGATTAATGTACACTGTCCCTGTCAAATAAATACATAAATAAATAAATAAATAAATAAATGTACATGATTTATTAAGCATAATTTTATCTTTAATTGTCTTAAAAGATAAATCATGGTTTGACTTTGAAATCATGTCTTTTTGTAAACTTTGAACTTCCTTTATAAAATAATCTCCTAAATAATTCGCTATATCAGCAGGTTTAGTCAAAAAAGTGTCACCCACATCTAAGAATCTTAGATGTGGGTGACACTGTACCAAGATGTCACCCACATCTTGGTACAGATTTAGCTCTCAGCCCTGTTAATTGGTTTAATCAATTCCATAATTTATTCCTGTCTAATTTTACTTCTTCAAATTTGTATTCGTAATAGATCCTCTTTTTTACAAGCAGTTAATTTCTTAACTGCTTGTACCTTTCCCATAATGTATTATCCCCTGAGGAGATTGCATCTGACTTTAATTGATCTCTTTCCCTCATACATTCTTTAAGTTCAGCATCTAACCATGGAGAAGCAATATTTCTCACTGTCATTTGTCTTAATGGGGCATGTTTGTCAACAATTGGCGTTAGTAAATTTGTAAAGACCTCCAAAGCTAAATCAGGATCTACTTGTGACCAGTCAATATTTCTCATATCGTTTAATTATTATCTTCTGGCCTGGTTTAGGGACTTTGGTTTTTATCCAAAATGCTTTCTTGTGTTAACCCACAGGTGTCAGTGTCTATCGGTGCATCAGGAGCACGTTTAGTATTTCATTCATAACCTGGAATGTTCCACAGTGCGGCTTTAACGTAATGCTTTGACATTTTGTGTCAGCTTTGTTTGCTGTTCTTACCATTGACGTGCTGCGGAAGAAGACATTGTTGCAGATTGAAGAGAATAGCTTCATGCTCTCCTGCAGCCGGTTCTGCAAAAACACATCTCCAAAGCATAAACATGACATGATCTGTGATTGGCTGCTGTCTGTGTGCACATTGTACCATAGAGGGGTCTTCCACGAGGCTCATGTCGTAACCGCTGAGAGACACCACGAACAGCACGGCCCGGACGTCTTCAAAACAACTGATCCACTTCCTCCTCTCGCTCCTCTGGCCCCCCACGTCATACATCCTGCACAGAGATGGACACAAGCTGTAATCACCAAATAATAAATGGCTTCAGTCCAGGGAGGGGAGTAACTGGAGATGATGTTCTTATTAAAATGTATTGATTGAAAGTCTATAAAATAAGTGGTAAATGTGATTAGGGCAAAGGAGTTAAAGTAGGACTGAGCAATTAATCCAATTTTAATCAAAATGGCTGTCGCAACTCTGTCAGTCTCACTTATCGACATGGAGTTTTTAATGGTCAGGTTTACAGCCAGCAACACAGAAAATGTTTTACTGGAGTGGAAAACATTCATTTGTTGCTTAAGTTGAGTTTCATCAAAAAGGTTTGTCTCGTCTATAAACATGACACATATTAGTTAAAGGGATATACAATAAAGAACAAAAGATTGAAACTAAATTCATTGAGGATGAGTATAGTATAGTTTGATTATTGATCATAATATAAGAGTACATCTTATTAAAGGCCCTGTAACTGATGTTTTTGGTTTAAATACAACACATTCGTAGCTTCGAAATTCTGCACAGGGATGAGTTTATAAGCACTTTTCACTATGTGCAGGGTCACTGCTGAGTTTATTGAAGGAAGGAATACACATTTCATTCCACTAAAATATTTTATATATATATATAATATATATATATATATATATATATATATATATATATATATATATATATATATATATATATATATATATATATATATATATATATATATATATATATATATATATATATATATATATATATATATATATATATATATATATATATATATATCAGGACCCCCAAACTGGAGGAGTGGCTCCAGCAGATCCCAGGAAATACATCAGGCATCTCGATCCAGAAAAGTGCAGTTCTAGGAACAGCAAAGATACTGCGCAGAACCCTCAAGCTCCCAGGACCCGAGCTTGGAGGAAAAAGAGACCGCCCGCGGAGGGTAAGGAGGAGTTTTTATATATATATATATATATATATATATATATGGGAGCTGAAGGGAACACCAAGATCAAAGGTCTGGTCATTACTGCCGAACATAATATGCTATTTTTTGCCTATGAATTTCAAGTGATCCATATTATAAGAACAATCTGACCTACACTTCACGACTACAAGAGTTACAAGTGTGTTTAAGTCGTATTGGGGACCACCTGTGGCTCAGCTCGATTCAATCTCCCTGTGCCCATGACTGCACATACTGATGCTGCTGATGGCCTCCTGTAAATCTGAGGGGTCCGAATCAATTACACTTTCTATTGGTTTGTGATAAGGTCAAATAGTCCTCAAAAATGCGATTCAAACTCCACACCCAAAAAGCGGCAATCTCTGTCTTATCTATTTCAGTTTTTGCTGTAACAATCATGACTGTTTCCTCCAAGAAATCGAAAGGTCAATTTTCTCCGCAACAGCTGCAACAGCAACAAAGGAGATTCAGTATTGGTTTGTTTCACTTCACCTATTTTCCGAGCCAGATGTGTCGACCGCGGCCTTGCATAGGGGTCTATCTAGTTACAAGGGGGCGATTTATTGAAAGAGGAAATGGGCCGACGCACAGGCGGGGAGCAGGAGCAGTGCAGCAGGGTGACGGACAGTGCTGTTAACATTTCCAAAGGGAATTTTCCATGGAAATGAAGGCCCGGTGCAGGACATGTTTATCGCAGATGATGCTTCATTACTCCGGCACATGTACGAGAACGACATCAGGATAATGGCCCACAAACAACAGGCCGATGAAGAGGTTGTACGATTTAAAGTGCACGTCTTTAGATCAGAAAAGGGCAACTAATTCGGATTTCGTTTTATCCCATTTCCACCACAAATTAATTCAGCATTGTATTAGCATTGTATTAGAATGAACTAGTTTCTGCTGATTATATTTACCTGTAAAAAAACATTATAGGGATCAAGCTTGAGACTATTTTGGACGCATCAAAAAAGGAATTGTTGCAATTAATTATGTTTATGTTGCCATATTGGTGGAACTAAAACTAAGTGGAGTCAGTGAAGTAGTTTTTGCATTTATGAGAATGATGATCAAACATAATGCAGATAAAGTATGTTATTGTTTTGTTGTTTTTTTATAAAATGCATGGTTATAGCAGATTAAGTGAAACAGCAAACATGACAGATGGTGAATGTATTGATGAACTATTGGCATTGAGTACTATTGAAGTAGTACATATACACTACCCAATGAGGGGTACAGGAAGTATTTTAGCTTCATTTTGGACACAACACTCAATAGTGAATAATCTGAGTTTTGTTGATCACTTGTAAAAACATGGACTGGATCCTCGGGGTAGGGGATACTCGAAGTAAAAGTTATTGACTCAAGACAAAAAAGGTTGGGAACCAAAATCCTAGGGCACCTACATTCATTTACCTGAGGTGCATCAGTGTAACCAACCACAATCTTAGTCTGGAGCCTTGTATTATAGTGAATATATATTTGATCTATTCTTACCCTAGACCAGTGTTTACCAACCTTTTCAGGCCACAGCACTTACTTTACGATAGAAAAATCCCTAGGTAAAAAAAAAAGTACACATATTACAATACAATGAAAATCTAGTCTCAATTTACTGAAACCTGAGCCTGTTTTATTGATCGCAAAAAGGTCATCAGAAAAAAAATAATATCTGGATTCCACAAGCGAATTATCGGATCACCACACTCTGCAACATCAAGGTACTCTGCAAACTTATAGGATAGAACAGGTCTTTATTGCCATTGCAAAATTAATCAGAACGAAATTCACTTTGAGAGCACCCCCTTGCATAACAGCTTGAAATACATAAAACATCAATTAAAAATGTTTATAATTTAGACACTGAGACGATGCAATCAACTTATATTTGCCTCATTAAGGTAGAAGTTATGAGTGTTTTCCCAGAGCTGTGTCAGGCCCCGTCAGACTATAGGACATTACAGCTCATCCTTTTCTGTGCCCACACAGTCAAAACACGGGGTATAACTGCAGTGAATGAATTACAGGAAGTACAGATGACAGAGGCAGGAACGAAAGGGTCTATTATAATCATGGAAAATTAACTAAAGCAATTTGTATGTCTTTAATACAGTAAGTTAGCGCACTACGAAGGGTTGTGCTGCTTCCAAATAAAAACAACAGTGCAACTTGGTAATGAACAAAATAATAATTAAGTAAAACAAATGAACGTGAAACCCCACTGATAATTGTTCCAAATAGACACAATAGATGTCACTGTCACAATAAAAGAATGAATGCACCCAACCCATTCATTAGGGGCTAATTGTAGGCCTATATAAAACTGAACATGTGGCTTTGTTGCCTGAGGCTTATTTATTCTTTAAAATGCTGGGTGTCACATTACTTAGCCTGTAGTCTTCAATTGAGATGCAATTAAAAGAGAAAAACAACCCAAAAGCTATGGATACGTCACTCGGCGCTAACGCAGTTTAATACATATGTGCTTCCAATAAACAATGTGCATCATTTTGATGAATTGAGATTGATGGCAAAAGCTTCGCCAGCCACAGTGACAAATTAGCATCAACGCTTAATTATGGCAAAACAAGATACTTTTGATAAACTATGTTATTATAGACCCTTTAACTGCTGACATCATCAGTGACATCATCTGGAGGCAGGAAGTGATCAAGAGAAATAAGATTAAACTAAAACTAGTGATTTTAAGTGTAAAACTACAACTGAAAAATGTGGTCCTGTTGTGGCTTAAGGAGCAAGAACAAGAGGAACGACATTTGAGACGATAACATAAGGTTTATCTGATATTTCCAAAAACAGTTAGACATTTGTTTATCGTTACTATGACAACAGCTACAATGGAAATAGATAGGAATCGAGCTTCCCGCCTCCAGCTAAGCCCGGAATGTTTACAAACAATTAAAGGGTCTATTGGGCTGGTCAATAGAATGTAAAGATGCTAAAGTGTCTAACTATTTAAAATCAATGGCACTCACACTATGTGCACTTAAAGAACAGGCCACCGTTTTGCCATACTGAGATATATTCTTACCTGAGCTTAGACGAGTTGATGCGTACCTGTCTGGTCTTTGTGCATGCGCTCAGTCACACAAAAAGACCAAAGATGTTATTAGCATTTAGCCTCTCCTTCTCTCCTCTATGGGGCCAAACGGGGGTGAAGTTAGAAGTGCCCAAACTCTTGTACGATTTCCCTATTTAAATAATCATAAAATTAATACATAAGTCTTATATAGTGCTTTTCAAGGAACTCCAAGATGCTTTACAAATGAAACAGACAAACAAAGATGAGAGTGCTATTGTAGGTGTAGGCTCAATAAAGTGAAGATATTACTGCGCGGAAGTGCAGTGCTCCTAAGGTGTTATTACGCCTTACAATATAGTACCCATTTTTATCCGCTTAGAAAATAAACATGTTAAATTTTGTGTGACTATTCTTGGCTCGTGTAACTACTCACATAATTGTATTTAAATAGGGGAAACGTGGAAGAGCTTGGTCGCGTCTAACTTCGCCCCTGTTTAGCCACATAGAGGAGAGGAGGAGAGGCTAAACACTAACAACATCTTTGGTCTTTGTGCGTGACTGAGCGCACGCACAAAGACCAGACAGGTACGCAACAACTCGTCTAAGGTTAGGTAAGAACATATCTCAGTATGGAAAAACGGTGGCCTGTTCCCTTTTAGATCTACCTAGCAATTTTGTTTGAGATTTTTTCTTTAAAAATCACTAACATTGAGTGATATTGACGTAGCTTTAATGTACAAGCCTGTAATGAATGGCAGTAAAATGTTTGAAAGATGTATTGTTTTGGCCATAGTGTCCCATCTTATTACGGAGCAAATGGCTTAAAAGCGGAAGCTGATTTGTGGCAATCAGATGTAGCTTTTTGGATTGCGTCATTGGTGAAAAGGTCTATGGGTCAGTCACGTATTGGGAGTTGGCCGTGATAGTCAAAAGTCAAGTGTCCTCATGCTGGCTGCAGATGTTGTCTAAAATGGGAAACCTCAAGTATGGGCCTCACGGCGGCAGCCAGACAATGTGTTTACTTCAATAAAACAATAACATTTATCAGACAATGTGCAGATTCAACATGTATTTTTAAATGTCAGAAATAATAAAGTATTTAACTCCATTTTTGCCCCTCCAAATACAGTTTCCCCAGATAAACGCGGCTCTTCGACATTCAAGAAGGAAACACAAACCATCTAAATCCTTTAAAAATGCTTTCCAAGTTTGACATCGACATGCCAACTTATGCTAAGCTCTTGAACAACCCAGCGGCTACAGCAGAGAGAAGTCAGACGTGTGTTAATTAACTAAAACCAATTAAATATTTCGCTTACAGAATGATGATGATCAAAGAGTGACGCGTTTGACCTGCAGCGCTGACTCTTTACACACCAAGTGCACAACATGAAAGCAACATGCCAAAGAAAATAACTTTGAATGCCGTGATAAAGTATAATTGGTGAGTCACCGGTATTTTGACAAATCAGGGATAAGAAAAAAGTCTAAACTATGATTAAAGTGGATTCAAAATGGAGTGAACAGCAGCAAACCCATAAGTGTTCCCAACTAAACCCTCAAAACGGAAAATGCTCCATACCAGATCAATAACTGCCAAAGCAAAATCTGCAGGGATGCATTCGGGGCATTTCTAAAGTGGTAAATGTGTGTTCTCGTGCAGCGGTGCAACCAAGCAAAACATTTTTAATTTGGAGCCCTGACAAAGGGGGTGAAGGAGGCCAGATATGAAAGACTGACACAAGTGGCTCAGAAAAGACAGAGAGGATTCGATCCACTACCGGTTGCCGCACACTAGGCCCGCAATCAAATCGAAAATGCCATTTGAATGGTTTCAATTAGCAGATAAAAGACTATAGAGTGCTGTACAATGTTAAAGGGGGGGTATTATGTAAAATCGACTTTTTCAAGCTTTATATCATGTTATTATGTCATTCCCTCATTAAACACATGCCTGGAGTGTTGCCATGGCTCATTCACATATTTTTGAGTAATCAGTAAAAACTTAGACGGCAGCCATTTTAGGTGTAGCTATGCCTCAGTCCTCCTAGGAACGCCCCCACCTCCTGGAGACGCCTCTGGACCTTTCGTCACCAGCCAAGCCACCAACCACTGCTCCTCAGCTCAGCAGAGGCCCCTCCCCGCACAGTAGTGTTGTTTAGATGCCACAGCAGTGTGCTGAAGGGGGCGTGTCGGAAAGCTTCTTAAAGAGACAGAGGCCTATTTCAAGATGTTCAGTACAGCCATTTTGAGAGAGCAATTTTATTCAAGGCAGTTATTTTAATTTACTGCATATACAGACCAACAGAAGGTTACGTCATCATTGTAGTATGCTATAGACTGGTGCTATGTGATTGAAAAAAGCACAATACCCCCTCTTTAAACTCTTAGAGCTTAAAGTCTATAGTCCAGTGTAACGCCTCATTTGAAAGACCTACAAAACTGATCGTGACTTTTTTAGTTGCATTTTTTATGTGTTTTCGTAGTTTTTTTGTCGTGTTTGGGTCACTTTTTCATTGCATTTCTGTCACTCGTTCGTGCTTCTTCATCACCCTTTAGCCATGTTTTTATTGCTCTCTTTGCTGTGTTATTGTTGCTTCTCCAGCACGTTTTTGTCGCTCTTTTGCCGTGTTTCTGTCACATTTTGGAAGTGTTTTTGTTGCTTTTATGTCGCTTTTTTTGGTCACTTTTTTTGTTGCTTTTTCATTACTTTTCAGTCTTGTGTTATTGTTGCTTTTCCAGCATGTGTTTGTCGCTCTTTTGCCACTTTTTTGCTTTTAGATTTGGGTAAAGCCAAAATTGCGCTCGGTTCAGGCAGAGGTTAAGAGGTTAACAACGTACAGTTTTATTATGTATAACCTGCTAGCCCTGTAGCTCAGACCTCTACAAACAAGTTCAGAAATGTAAGTTGTTTAGTATTTTGACTAAATCATTGTGGCCACGTCACACCTTGCACACAGACATCGTAAGGTAAAGAACCTTTGGGGAGCATCCCATTTGGTTTTGTTAAAATATTCATCAATTTAACATGCTCCCTCACTCCTACAAACACTTGATTGCAAAAATGACAAAATTCAGCTGCAGTTTTTAAGCATCAGCATAACTCAAACACTATCACTGTAAAGGGAAAGTCAAGAGGCAGAAACTATCAGAGTAACCTTCCCCACTGACACATTAGGCATTAAACAGTAGAGCATCATAGCCATTGTTGAAACACAGACAGTGAATCAAATGCATCTGGAGACACGAGGTGACTGGAGCTGACAGCCTCCCATCACTGTTTATGCGCCAGTAGAGATTTAATAAAAATCTTACATAATGCATTTTATTTCTCGGTGAGTAATTATATTGCAGGTTTTATTGTGGGGGATGACTCGGAGATGGTCTTCAGGTGCACATTACCGTGACAACTCCACTGCATTATGAGCCTGCACTAAACATAACATGGGCTTTACTCAACACCTCCTAAGAGTCAAACCCTTGAAACACTAATTTACAGACAGTGACTCAAAATGCAAATTCAATTAAGTTAGTAAATCAGGTCCAATGTGTGGACTCGTATATATCGCAGAGACAATCTCCTCTTGTCTCTTGGAAATGACTACTTCCATTGACCACAGATAAAGTGGTGTGTATTATCTGACACTGTCCCATTGATCACAGATGAATATAGTGATCTGACGCGAGCCTCCTGAGCCCACTGCCCCGGCGCTGATAACAACTACCCTCTAAAGCCGCGTGAGGCCCGAGCCGAAAGATATTGACTTATTGAGGGAAGTCAGACCATCATCTCACTGCACGGACTGAGCAGGTTCAGCTGTACACACTGATAAAACTGTCAAAAGTGGTGGAGGCTTGAGGTAGTAGAGGCGCACTTTTAAACACTGAAATGAAGCAATGTTTGTCTTTTTAAAGCCACACTTTGGAACATTTTAGGTTATATGCTGCTACGTCACAAGATCAACTGTACTGTCGGAAGATTGTTATAATCTTACACAAAGAAACATGCCACTGGAACTTTGAATGAGCTGTTTGTGACCAACAAAATGTAAGTTAGTCAGTCGAGATTTAACCCCTTAACCCACACCTTCAAAAATAAACAAATAAAGGCCTCTCGAAAACTTGCAGACTATAGGCCAGTGTAACGCCTCAACTGAAAGCTAAGACTTGCAAGACTCATCTAAGTTTTTTCCTTGTCTTGTTATAGTCGTAACAATCGTAATGAGGAAGAAGCTTGGATCAGTTTTGTAGGTCTCAGCTTTCCAAGTCCAGTCCAGAAGATTTTGGATTTGGGAAAAGCAAGAGAAAATGCACTCGGTTAAGAGGTTAAATATCATTGACTCGACTGGATTGACTGAGTTGAGAACATTTCGCTTCCATCTTCAGAAGCTTCTTCTTGTTCTTGATATGTAGAAACACACAAGCTAGAGGTCAATTTTAAATCTGGCTCCTCCCCACGTTTTTTGTATTTTTTTAATTTGCATTGACAAAGTCCTGCTGCACCTGTAGTCGGAGAGGCCCATCGTACAGAAACAAAAAATTGCGTCCGAGGTCCCCACCACGTTTCAAGCTTGGTTTGGGCTTTTTTTTATTATCCTTTTTGTCATATTTTTGTTGAGAGTTTCTTTTTGACAAAAAATAGCCTCCTTTTCTCCTCTCTCAAACCATCTCTTCGATCTCAATATCATCAATAGCTTGTTTTTTGTGAAGATGTGTTTTTGTGATGCCGCTTTAGTTTCCCTATATTTTGATCGCACATTGGATGGAATACACTGCATAACGTGTCCTGTTGCTTGATCTTTCCCACAGTGACGTGGCAGAGCAATAACCACCCACCCCCTTCTTATTAAAACTCTTATAACCCAGTATCTACCTGAATATAAGGTGATTGACTTTGAACTGCGTCTCTATTACTCCTGTGGTCCTCAGCCGCACTCGCAGCACATCTGTCTCTGTCGGCACGTAATCCAGAGACGTTATTCGGCTCATGTTGTCGAAGAAACTGCAATTTACAAACACACAGAAGAAGGAGTGAGCTGTTTAATATCCTTGCAATGAAAGTCAAGATCAAAGACGATGCATTGGGTGGTATAGACTTGTGTCATTTGCCAAGCGGAGCGCAGAGTGGGCTGCGATAAGGTGCGGCCTCCGGGAGATGATGAATATTCAAACATGTGGAAAAAACACAACACACCAAGGTTAAGCGTTAGCGCATCGATTCTAGCTGCTAACTTCAGCCCAAGTGAGATGAGGTTCACACAGTGACGTGTGTGGCTGCCATGAACCAACCGTGGCCTTCTCAATAGTCATCGTCAATCAGGCTTTGAGACAGTTACACAGTTCCTGCTGCTCACATAACCCAGGACAAGGTGTTGGGTTTTCTATCATTCAGAGGACTTCATTTATTTTTCTCCTTGGTCACAACATTACAACATTATCCGTATGTTTAATTTATAAGAAAGTCTCAATCCCAGACGTAACCCTACTATACAAGTTCTTAGAGCTTTTTGAACCAATTGATTCATTATACATAAAAATGTGTGAACAATGCTGCATGTACATGTCATGGTGGTCCTCCTGGGTACAGAGACCCAGGGCGATGTGTGCGAGCAGAGCTGACAGTGACGGGACACGGATCTCAGTGGGATCCAGGAGGGCTGTCGGTGTGGATATCCCCAGAGAAGAGGCCTCACGCTGGGGTCGAAGATGAGAAGAGACGGCTTCCTCCTAGAGACTTTCTGCTTTGTATTACCCGTTACACACATGCCGCCTTTTCATTGTCTTTAACAAAAATCTTCTGTTTTATCTATTTTGAAGATATCACAACTAGATAATATTTTTCTGGCTAATTATATTTTTAAATGACATGAAAAACCCTGTTCCATTACTTGTTTTTATTAATTACAGTCTTATTGCTCATTCTAATGTACTCAGTTGAACTTGACTCACAGTGACAGCAAACGCATGGTCAAACATTAACCGCTAAGTGCTGCTAATTGGCGTCCCGCTGCCCCCTCGGGGTGCAGTACTATGATACTCACTACAGGGCGGAGTCGTTGAGTTCATACTCGTATCCCCTGGCAGCGGCTGTCCGAACGCCCTGGTCCACCCACAGACAGGTCAACGCGTGGGCCACGAACGGGAACAAAACCTGGTCCTCATCAAAGCAGCGGCCACAGGACAGGACAGAGTGAGCGTGCACCTGGAAGAAAACCAGCAGCAACGGGATAGTACAGCGTATGAAAGGCAATGTTAATGCAGTTACTGAGAGAACTGGTTAAAAAATTGTGCCGTCACATTCGGGGACGGCAACAGACACAATCAAACGTGCATATGACCGGTTTTCATCCTTTTGTAAAAATGATTTAGTTTGATGGATAAAATCTTAAACACAGTAATAATTATAATTTTATTTCACTGAAGCAATCATTATGGAAGAAATGTTGGGAAGAAAATGTATTTTTGTTAAATTTTGTTAAATAATAACATCCAGTACCAAAATACTAGTGAAGATTCCTGGAGCTAGAGCTGCTCCCTCCTCGCATCACATTATTTACTCAGATACAGTGACTGTAGCTGAACTGAGCCTGTCGGACATACTGTATAGAACTATTTCTCGCTTTATGAACGTCAAGATCAAGATGAGAAGCCATATATCAATCAATAATGCATCGTTAATTACAAATTTATATCCTGTCATACGTCTAAACAGGAGAGACTCAAGAACATTGTAATGATCATGGCAACATGGTGGCACAATTGTTAGCAGTCCTGACTCAGAGCCAGAATGTCCCAGGTTTAGTTATTGTGTGACCTTTCTGTTCACGCCTGTGTCTGTGTCACCGGTCGACAGATTTATGTAGGACTGGTTAATAAAAACAAATAGTGAGAGTGCTAAAGGACTTGATGAATACTTGCAAACCTGCACAATATGTTATCTACTACTACTAATGTATTTGTAGATGTTGACATACTCCCCTCTAGTGGACATTTAGAGCCAGTGCAATAAAACTCACTGATAGAAAGGTGTATTTAAAATCATTTTGTAATGGGCACAGACCTTGTTCCTGCTGTTGGCTAAATTGATGCGAAGGATTCCCATCCCGTGGAGGACAAACTTCATTGATGTCAAGAGGTTATCCAGCACCGCAGGCTGTAAAAGATAAAGCGTCTGTATCAAAACATGGAACAAGTTAAATCTGCTTCAAAATGCAACTATGACATCACAACAATATCTATAATATACCACATTTGTTTTGCATTCGAAAACTATAAAATAATAATCATGAAATTTAAACAGGTGACTGTTTTTTAAATGATGACTCTGACATTATTTGGACAATAGACCGTAAAAATACTATTCAGACCCGGTAGTCAGTGGGACATTACGATTAGCTGCACTCATTCCTCCCTGATTGTATCTGGGTTGGTGTGTGGTAAATGCAGATGAAACATGGAGTTGAGATAAGACCAAGAGGCTGACAGGACTGCTCTGCTCAGTCGATGCTGATTCATTGATCTAAACAAACGGAGCAGCTTTGTGTCAGCTCCATAGGCTTCTGGAGAGTTACTATTTACATATCATTTTTCCGTTATTGATGACGGCTCGTAGAGAAATGAGCCAGTATTGCTGTATTGTTTTGCCTATTTCTATCACAGGAAAACTCTGTGTTTTGATTGAGATTTTGATACAGGGCAACATCCATTGGTGGGTAGAGTCACCAATACATTTACTCAAGCAAGTAAAATGGCATGAAAATACAGAAATGATAAGATAAGCCTTAATTGATGGAGATGGACAATGGAGAAATTAACTTCTCAGAAACACTCAGAGTGTGCAGAATAGACAGGAAATGTGTAAAAAATTAAACTAGAAAAGGAAATAGTAAAAACAAAATAACAAGGTGCACAAGACGAACTACATCTATTTGATAGATCAAAATGAAGCATTTGCTGCTTAAATATTTAATCACAGTTGAAAAACTAACAATTAAAGTATGATGAAACTACTCTTGGATGTTCAATTTCTTCAAAAAGTTAACTGAGTACTACCCGCCTCTGGCAACATCACAGCGTCGATAACAACAAAACATCATGACATTGGTTTATTATTGTTGATGTTAAACATACAGTAATATTCCTGTTTACCATTAAAACTAAACTTCTCCTGGTTTCCCTCGAACATAGATCCACAGGTGGTGTGTCATTGTATCTGAAACTGTTTCACGATTACATCATCTCTGAGGACATTAAGAGACTTAAACAGCCACATCAAAGCAATAACATCATCAGCTTTTCACCATCTGAAAAACATTGCTAAGATCAGAGGAATAGTGTCAAAACCAGACTTAGAGAGACTCATCCATGCATTTGTCTCCAGCAGGTTAGACTACTGTAACGGCCTGCTCACTGGCCTTTCTAAACGAGCTGTTAGAGCTGCAGAACATCCAGAACGCTGCTGCTCGAGTCCTGACAAGAACCAGGAAATACGACCACATTAGTCCAGTGCTCCGGTCTCTGCACTGGCTTCCTGTCACTCAGAGAATAGAATTTAAAACAGCTCTGCTTGTGTACAAGTCCTTTCATGGTTTAGCACCAAAGTACATCTCTGACATGTTAGAGCCGTATGAACCATCTCGGGCCCTGAGAACTTCAGGGAGGGGTCTCCTGGTGGTTCCCAGAGTCAATAATAAACACGGTGAGGCTGCGTTTCAGTTTCATGCAGCTAAAATCTGGAACAGTCTTCATGAGGATGTGAGACAGGCCTCAACTCTGACAATGTTCAAATCCAGGCTGAAAACAGCTCTTTTTACCCGTGCATATGAAAACTGAAAGTATTTTATCTGCACTCTTGCCTTTTACTGTCATTGATTAACTTTATGTTGATGTTTTATTGATTGATTTGATCTGTTTTCTTGTAATTTTTTCTGCAACTGTGAAGCACTTTGAATTGCCTTGTGTATGAATTGTGCTCTACAAATAAACTTGCCTTGCCTTGCCTAAGAGACACCAATCTTCAGCCACACCCATCTATATGTGTTCATACCAACCAAGAGCAATACCCCCATCTAACCCTCACACCATCGAGGTCTCATACATGACTGTTTTGTTCACAAACAATGAAAGAGGGAACATTTTTAAATATTGGGTCTAATTTTCTCCTGGCCTCTTCCTCTGGTTGTAAAACACCGAATGAGCCAAATCACTGCTATAAACTTTATAAAACATTTACGACCTTGACTGCATCGTTGATATCACAGCCCTCATTACAGCACAGTAATCTCTAAATCCGCCCCCATTCACACTGCTCTATTGTTCCCATCCCGTGTGCTGTTAGGATCAGCCCGAACGCGGCGTTGGCAGTTGTCTTGTGTCCGAGCATTAGCAGCAAAAACTACACAACAAAGAATGTGGCTGGACGAGGGCAGGCCTAATCATTAACAACAGACGACTGAGGGGGGAGTGATTTAGCTACATAACAGGGGTATTATAAACTAAACTTTAGAGGATTTGTGTAAAGTTTAAATTTCTACCAAGCCCATATTCTCCTAAAGTGACTTCTGCGCTATCAGCCATGTCACATTAGGCTATACGTAACACAGAACAAAAAAGTTGTTAAAACATTTCCTGATCTGTGTTTTGTTTTGGGCCTGCATGTTTAAGTATTCTTATCGTCCATCACCTTCGAAATGCTTGCACCTCACCTGCTCATCTCATGAGGTGGTGCAGCTCTATGTTTTTAAAGTTCAGTCACTTTTACGCCACTTATTGTAGATATTTCAGCGCTCAAATGTCCTTTACTCCACAGCCTTTCGTGCTCATAGTGGCTGCAATTTTCAGCTTTATTGAAAATGCTTCACTCTCCTCAATACTAGCAGAAGTGTTATTAGAGCATTAGAGAAATGAGAGCATAATAATCTATTTTTCAGGTTTAAATAATAGCAAAGGCTGAGGTGTGCCTGATATTGGACCTTTCAAAAATTCATTATTAGAGACACGGTCCATCTTGTTATCATTCAAACAGCCTGCACCTCTGTTAATCATAATAGGATTCAAAAATGTTCCAACAACACTAGATACCCTGCATTTTGAAAAAGAGCACATAGATAGATCAGCATATACACACAATATAAAACTGATTATCAAAGCAAGATTCCCAGTCATTGGAAGAAGCCATTAGTGTCGTGTAATTGTACTTTCTACTTAACACATTTTAATTCAGTAATATATATTGATGGAGCAGCACTTTTACAAAAACAACACGAGAGCCTTCAGCTGCAGATAAAGGAAGGATAAAAACACACAAAAGAGGATCCCTGCTCTATGCTCCTCTCCAAATTCCTGTGTTACCCCTGTCCCAGATCAGCCCTAACGCAAAACAAAGCAGAGTGTCTGGGACGGGGCGTCGAGAAGGGGGAACAGGGCGGTCTTTCGTTTGTTTACTGCAAGAAGGGAGCAGATACAAAGTCTCAATGTTAACCCAGCGATAAAGGAACAGTGATAGAGACTGTGTGGTGTCTGTTTGTGGAGAGGGAGGAGTGGTGGTTTTGGCTACGGGAAAGAGGTGACGGAAAGGCAGGTTCTGGAGTAAGTGTCATTTTCCATTCAAAATAAGGGTGTTGCTCAGAACAAAGGGAAGCCCAACTGCCAGACTGGAGAGTATTATAGGGACTAGGTGATTGAAAAAAGTTGACTGTGAACACAAAATATATTTTAATCATATTGGTGTCAGAGCCTGGAGATCACGGATATCTCTAAAAAAAGGAACAGTCACATTTAAATACAAATACAATTAAATGCAACCATAGAAATTCCATATTGCAGGTCAACCAGTCATGCAGCTCGTTGTGCGGGTGTAGAATATATCAGCAAATTATTATCGCAATATCATGTGATGCAATATCCATATCACAATATATAGTAGTATAGTATAGTTTTGCAGACATAGCCAAAGACAAAAAAGAAAGACATGATTTTAAAATGTAAAACATTTTAGCTTTGTTTTGGTCCTATTTTAGTTGTTCTGTTTTGACACAGTTTGGTGAAAAACAAACTGCTTATAATTTTGTAAGTTATTTGTAAGCAAGTTCTGTATTGAATTGTTATTGCAATATTCAACATTGTTATTGATTATTGCACATTTTCTCATAATGTGCAGCCCTGTATCACACACACAGTATATCTCATTTACTTAAAAAGGAAACTTTACATTAAATTATCAAACAATCTAAAAAAGTATGTATTGTTGTTTGCACATAAAATCACTAAGCAGCTCTGGCTCTGCCTCTTTCGATGCTGAAGACCCGTGCACTATAACAGTGGTTCCCAATCTTTTTTGTCCCACGTACCCATCGAGGTGTTCATATTTGCTTTCCAAGTACCCCTTACCTTGAGGATCCTGTCAATATTTCTACAAAATGATCAACGAAACTCAAGATTATTCAGTGTTGTGTTCAAAATGAAGCTAAAATGCTCTTAAATTCAAACTTGTTCCTGAAAAACATCATTAACCTCTTGGCAAACTATAGATCAAACTGAATCCATTCCTTTAATACACAGAAGAGAAAAGAGCGAAGAATGTAATGTAACATTTATGAAGCATGTGAAGCTGCAGGACCATTTTAATATCCAGGAATGCATCCAAATACCTCAGCTGCTGCAAAAACAACTGTCTTTCATATCAGTGTGAACATCATCCGCCAAGACACACACCAATGAGTGTGTTCCACGTATTCCAACACATAACCTATAAAATCATGATTAAACGGCTGAATGGGACTACAGTATATGAGTGAGTCTAATACAGAAGCAGAAGAATGAAGCCCGTCTGTCATCACAAACTCATAACGTGGCTGAAGATGAAAGCTGATGGGCAAAAATACAATTCATATCGATACAAATTCTGTAGTGTTTGAGAAACAAAGTAACATTTTGTTGAACAAGTGCACTCAAAATGCCTTTTCTATAGCAAAACTATCTATTCACTTCACATCTGTGCCTCACCACCTCAGGAATTTGGCTCTGAGTAACTCACACATGGATTCAGCAGAAAACCACAGCAGTAGCTGGGATGCGACCTCGGTATGCATAAATTAAAATATTTCAGCTTTACTTTGCTTACAAAATAACTTTTCAGAACTTTCTCAACGATATATTAGAAAATAATATGTTTGTTTGATAGTAGGGTTCATAATAAACAATATCAGAACAAAATGTATATAAAAACTATAATTGTCTTTAATTAGTTTTAAAAGCTGCTTCCCATTGATTAGGCGTTAAACCTCCACTATATGCAAATGGCTGCTAACAAAAGGAGTTTGCAGATAATGTTATCAACAGGATCATTGTGTGTCTAACCTTGAAGCTGGAGAGCTCCTGTTTGCTGAAGCCGTTACTGTGGATTATCTTCATCTGTTTCACCAAAGTGCTTTTGCCACTCTCTGCTGCTCCTGAAACAAAAGGAAGAAGTTTAAAGGGAGCATTTCCTCATAAGCGTTTATTATAACAATGGATTACCAATTTAGACACAGAGAGACAACACAAGCTTCCTGAAAGTTTGAAACGTATCGAAAAACTCATCCTTGCCAAGAATAGGAATGTAAGTTAGAACCACAACTAACAATTTAAAATGCACATGTTCCCTCTTTATCTGTAAACAGGACAAAAATCAGGTATAGGGTCTTTAACACAGGTAGGTTTGTAGATAAAATCGTGATTAAACTTCTTACCTCCCTAGTTCAGCTTTACCCAAATCTAAACGTTTACAGCCAGGGTAACACCTCATTTGAAAGCGAAGACCTACAAAACTGACCATAATAAACCTTTTATCACATTCGTAGGTTTTTTTCCCCTGTGTTCTTGGGTTGTGTTTTTGTCACTTTTTGTGTGGCTCTTTTGGGGCTTTTAGTTGTGTTTTAGTCGCATGCTTATTGTGTTATTGTTGCTTTTCTTGTTGCTTTTTTGTTGCGTTTTCATCCTTGCATTTTCAAGAAACTTTTAGATTTGGGAAAAGCCGAATGAACAGAGTACATTTTAGTACTCAGTTCAGGTGGGAGTTAAGAGACAAATTGACTTCCTCATAGAGTTAGTAGCCTGTAGAAGGAACTTACAGAATGGCCATTTCTGTGATAGGAATAACAGTAGGGTAGTTAATTATGAGATGAATGAATAATACAGAAGTCCATTACAGTGTAAGCCACATGACATTTAAATGTTTAATAGACAAGAGGTCTATTATTATCTCTTATCTATTATGAGTTTACAAGGAAAAAGGAGCCTTATATCATTGCTTATGCACTGATATGGCCTACTTTTACCCCTACAATACCTTTACCTGCAGTTTATAAGCATTTCAGTCCTACCCCGATTTGATATTGACATAGCCGCCTACCCCGACTCCAGAATTTCATTATAGTCTTATACAGTGTGAGGAAGTAATCCACCCACTTCATTTCAGAATGAAGTTGCCACACCGTACACTGACTGGCTGGGTTACTGGTCTCACCTAGCAGCAGTATCTTGACCACATTCATCTCTCGTTTGGCATGCTCGTACAGGTCCCGGTCTATTTTAGCGCTGTATACCCTCGCCTTTTTCTCCTCCTCCGTCACTTCAGTCCCGAGGCACAGTCCCATCGCGGACAGCGGCGGCTCATCCCCTCCTTCAGCCCGAAAGAGACAACGCAATGCGGACAGGTATCATCCACTGCGCGCGGCAATCCACATCGTCCATGCTGCTCGTACGGGACTTCAAACCGACCCAGGTAAGAAGGATACAGGGAAGTAAAGTTTGTTCCTAAAAAGTATGCGTAACGATAGGTCTAGTCCTCTTTATTGAACGGCGCGGAGTTCAAAATGATCTTCATACTTTTACACTAAACTTTGCTGGAAAAGTTTCATACCAGTGCGCCGTAGCGATTCAAACTCTTCCTGCCGCCTCGACTCGGATTACCCCAAACTCCCCTCAGCCTCCTCCCACCGAGAGCTGCTGCCTCCTGCCCAGATGGAAAAGACCTCGGGAAGTGACGTCCCGGGACAGGGCAGCCGACTGCGGGTTTTACATGAGCAGGCAAAAACCAACAAAAGGGGCTCCGGATTTCCCCCTTCTTCATGGCCCGTAGGGAATGCCCTAAAGACATCCCATGCATTAGCCTAATAATATTGACATATTTATGTAGGGAGACCGGGTATGGTTGTAACACTTTTTGCTTCAGCACCTGTAACTCAGCGTTTTTGAGAAGAGTTCTTAAACTTTTATACAAAGTACCCACATTTGTTTACTACAAATGGCACCAATTCAAACCTCTGCAAGAATATCAGACCTCGTGAGTTGACGTCATTTACATGGTGTTGTGGAATTTAATCTAATGTAAGTCATATGTGCAATAGTATAGGCACTAAACAAATTATAGTCTTGGTCAAAAATTTACTTTCCTACCGCAAAATCATTTTTTTCTCTATAGAATTTGCATCTGTACAACCTTGACAGATGCAAGGTTGTACAGATGGTCGTCAAGGTTGTCAACCTTGACGACCACCATTTGTGATCAGGGAGGAAGTGGGTTAACACTGATATGATGGTGTTACAACTCTCCCCATGTTAACGAACTCAACCAGTACCTTAAAACAATAAAGACTGTGACCAATCAAAAAGCTATTAAGGTCCATGATGCTTCCTGCAAATATCATCTGATATAGTGGCAAGCCAAGCTGCACAGCTGTTTGTGTAATTAGAATGTGTGCTATTGTTTCTGTACTGTATCCCGTTTGTTTGTGTACCCCTGGCCATGTTTTATTCTTTTTTGTATGTTTATTATTATTTTTCTTCCTTTTTTTTCTTTTGTATAAAAAAATAAAAAAATAATTGACCATGAAAAAAAAAAACAAAAAAAACTCTCCCCATGTTACAGCCTACGGGGGGACGGGGGAGACAAAGGGCTCTGGTGAGTAGTGGGTTATACTGTATTAACCCCCGCCTTAACCAAGTGTATTGTCTCCTGTTCAGCTTTACCCAAATCTAAAAGGTTACAGCCTATACGCCAGAGTAACGCCTCATTTGAAAGCTAAGCCTTAAAAAACTCATCCAGAATAATCTTTTTCCTTGTGTTGTCGTTGTTGTGTTTTCGTCACACATTTTTGTAAATTCTTCAACACTTTTTTCTTTCTTTTTGTCACTTTTTTGTTGGGTTTTTGTGATTTTTCTTCCTCGCTTTCGTCTCATTTTTGTCACTAATTTGACATTTTTTTCCAAGAAGTTTAGATTTGGTGAAAGTCGAACTGGAGAAAATGTGCTCGGTTCAGGTGGGGGTTAAGACAAAATAAACTAGTGGTGCTCAAACTCTATTCTTTGTCTATAGATGACATAATTTAGCCTATGAGGTTCATTTTGGATCTGGTTTAGCCCTGATTTGATCTTGATCTGTGCCAGGTGATCCTTAAAGGTTAAAATATTTTCAGGTGTGATAATTGGAGTGAACTTTATTTTGGAATGAAATACTTTCACTCGAATACTTCAATTTCCACCTATTTTTTTCCCCACAAAACAAAAATGAATCACCCGTCTCCCGCTCATGTGAACTCCGGATACAACACATTTCCACATGCCACAGGGTTACATAAATGTTAATGGTTGCCAGATTTGAAATGTGCACTTGGTTTCACTTTGAGTGTGAACAGGACCGGACTCAGACGGGACAGTGAGGTCAATGGCCTCATTTCAAACACGCACTGAACCGTGACTTTCTGCTGATCCAACAAAGACCTCAGCTGCACACAGAACCTGAGCTTCATCCACAGACACAAGATATTCAAAGACAGACAATACAAGAATTCAAATGTTATAGTGGATATTTATATTTGTTAAAACGGATTTCCATAATTACATAGTTAAAACGCTGTGATAATTCCTGCATTGTAATATTTAGCTTCACTAAAAAGTACACAACAAAATGTCCACGTAACACAACACAATGATACGTACAGAACTGTGCAAACGCTTCAGAATTCAACAATTAAAAGGCAATATACCTGATTTTCTAGCAGTGGCCCACATTTTGATTTGTCTTCCTTTAGTGTATCGTAAAGTCAGACATTTGTGGGAAAACACTGTCCATCTTGTTACAAAGCATTTGCATCAATTTCATGAACTTGCAGTAACAATGACCCTGAAAGTTACGCTGAAAGTTGTGAAATGTGCCTATAAACTTCCTCGTTCATTGTAATAAAGATAATCAGGTATAGGGCCTTTAACTATGGACAAAACCATGTTGGAGTGGGTCACTTTTTGCACTCTGTAGTATATTATATATTTTTTTCAATCACTGGAGGCAAATGGTCTCAATAATGAATAACTTACCCATGAACATTGAACTGTACTGTATTGGCACTACTACTATAATTCACAATTTACCACGGCTTTCTGTGTAGCATTTACACAGCTCTGTACATCAAGTTGCAAAGTCAATAAATCAAAGTCCCACATCTTTTTGGATTGTCCTCAATGGGGCTCAACCGTGCCCGCTCACATCAAACCACACACAATTTCAAGTAGAATATTTGAAACTTCATAAACGAAAATGCAATAAAGGCATTTTCTTTTTTATATTAACCATGGTCAGTAAGTTATAATACTGTATAGTTCCCCTACAACTGTCAAGCCTATGGGGAAAAAATGAATGGAATTTAACTTTTGAATTCAAAGCAGGTTTTGAGGTGGGTGGGACGGTCAAGCTCCGCCTTATTTCACCCGTACATCCCAATAATATGAGACAGTCCAGTAGTTTACGTACACACACCTCACAGCCCTTAAGTTATCGCCTCAGGAATTAGGCACTACAGTCTTTAACAAAGCATTCACTCACCGTTCACTCTCTCAAACTCACACATACTCTCTCGGTGCAAATTCAGATGGATTAAACCACAGTTAGGAGCAGACTACAAACCGACATCTTTAACAATATACAAGAAACAGTGCAGTCTATCAAAAGCTCACATCCACAGTGATGACAAGGCTACATGAACAGATATGAGATTTTACGTATCAAATCTAAAAGAAACAAAACAAAAAACTATTAATTTTATGTCAGTAGGATATAGATATTTAAAGCCACACTGCGCAACATTCCAGGAATAGAGAAACCACTCAAGAGTCAAGTTCTGATGACATAAATACTGTCATTTTATTGTACTTCCTTGGTGAAATGTTAAGCAGTGTGGCTTTAAAAATAACATGTAGTGTGATTTCATTAAAATAATAAAGGGCTTAGGAGTTAAAACATTTAAAATCTGTTAAAACGCTTTAAAACTGAGTGTTTCATGTACACACGGGCTAAAAAGACGCTAACTTAGAAAAGTGAAGCCAAACAATCGGCTGAGACACTTATACATTCAAACCCAGTTTGGGGCAACGTGGCTCCCCCAGGTTAGTCCTCTATAAAGCTAAAAGTACCAGGGTTTGAATAGGGTCAGGGGTATGACTGCACTAGTGCGCAGCTTGTGTCGTCAGCATATTCTGTTCCTGAGCCTTCTCTTCTTCATCGCCTCAATCACAGCCATCTCCTTGGCTTCCTTCTTCTCGTTTCTGGCTTCGTACTGCAGCCTGTGGGCAAAATACCACAAGGTATTAAACTAACAAACTATCTACAAAAACTTTCACACTTTTTTCAAATAAAATCAGTTTTAAAAGGATTTGCAGTAACATTGAACAAATGTATATCAGTCTCACCTGTTCTCAATGATTCTCTGGACAATGTCATCAGTGGTGAGGTTGTTCCCACTGTTTATCGTCCTGAAGATGCCTCTCCTCTTCGCCTCCTGCAGAAAAAACAAAATCAGTCACAGGGCAAAGATGACTCTAAATTCTGACACCCAGAGCTAGACCGATTCATCTTCAAGAATAACACAAAGAAATGCGCTATAAATGATACTCACAGCATAAGGGTCTGATTCATCTTTGTCTGGAAACACCTCCGTCTTGCCATGACACACCAAGTCGACCTACACAAGAAAGAAACATAATTTGGCATCATCTTTGTTGCTTTTGACTATTAATTAATTTATAACATTTTGTAGGATTGGTGCAGTACAAAGTATGTTTAGGTAAATATGGAATGACAACCTACGCCCACAAGAGGTCAGCGTAAGCGAGTACAAAAGACTCTCCAACAAAGAAACAAAAAGCAGCAGGCTAAACTTACTAGGGCAATGGTTGAAATCAATAATGTCTTGAGCAGTTAAAAGGTCTGGTCTTTGAGCTAACAAGTGACGGTATAGTTTGGGCATTTATGTTTATTGCAGCACAAATTAATTATTGACCAAACACTTCCAATCTCAGCCCCTCCTTGTGGGCAAAATCAAACTCCTTAAAGTCAAAGTGCTCCTAAGGTGTTATTACGCCTTACAATATAGTTCCCCTTTTTATCCACTTACAAAATCAACATGTTTAATTTGGTGTGACTATACTTGGATCGTGTAACTACTCACATAACCGTAAATAGGCGAAAGGTGGAAAAGCTTGGTCGCTTCTAACTTCACCCCCGTTGGGCCCCATAGAGGAGATCTTTTGTCTTTTTGCGTGACTGAGCGCACGGACAAAGACCAGACAGGTACGCATCAACTCGTCTAAGCTCAGGTAAGAACATATCTCAGTATGGCAAAACGGTGGCCTGTTGCTTTAATGTTCTTTCAATGAACTAAAACAACTTTAATCTTACCTTGAAATGATCCAGCAAGTCTTTACCCACTGCGTAAGGTGCTCCGATCACCACCTCGGACACATACTAGAATCAAAGAGCAAAACAATAATGAGCTAGGGATACGTGAACACGGACAAGACTTGGCTTCTTATTGCACAACATGTTTCCAAATGTCCTTGAATCTTTAACAAAGAGGCTCACTGTTGCAGACTGATAGCTGACGAGCAGGAATGAAAGAGGCGCTGAGCCAAGTTCACAGTGCAGAAACGTCCCGCTGTGAGCATGTGTTTGAACTCACCCTGCAGGCCAGCACACTCAGCGTCCGCTCGTGGATGTTCATGATTGGGTAGTTCTTGCCCTTGTACCGGTTCACTTCCTGACAAGGAAAGGAAAGACATACCAGTAAGAGGTTGCATTTTTTTTTGTATTTGAAGCTTATGTTATGAGCAAAGGTCTGATACAGCAAGTAAGAGCGCATGTCATGTGACTTTTGTGGGAAATGTGTCAGATGCAGGAAAAAAGGTTTAAATTATGTGTCCCTTTGTCGCTTTGTCCATAATAAAGTTGAATTGAATTGAATATATTCACACAAATTACATGTAACATCAAATTTACACTCCCTATGAATTATGTTTTATCTTCTTGCAATAGTTTCAGAAAATTATTATTAGATTTTCAATTAGTTTTACAATTAAGACTCACTGTGCACATTTGTAATACACCAAGGAGCATTAACGAGAGAGAAAACTGAACATGAACTGCTAAACTAATACAGGAATCTATTTCAGAACATGTTTGTAAATGAGTGATTTTGAACTGCTATGGCGACGGGACCCACAATCACCCGGGGATGATGAGTCGCTACACAAATACGACCTAGTCTTGTAAAATATAATGTAAAATATTGTCGTCTCCTTTCAAAATAGTTGTTGAATAAGGATTAAATAAGCCAAAAAAGCTGAAATTACACATTTCTTGTTGAGTTTTTGTTACGTTTTAGCTGCACTTGTATTATATTGTGTCACTTTTTTGTTGCACCTTCATCACATTTTTTTGGTCAGTTTTTGATACTTTTTGTTGCACTTTCATGCTCGTCTTTTTCTCGTTTTAGCGCCATTTTTATGCTTTTTCACAAGAAGCCTTTAGATTTGGGTAAAGCCAAACTGGAGATAATGTGCTCGGTTCAGGTGAGGGTTAAGAGGTTAAGTAGTGATTCTGCATTTTTTTCTGTGCTTTGGGTCACGACCCACCAGTTGAGAACCACTGGTCTAAACTATAGTCCGCAGGTGTTATACATAGGGACCAAAAAGGACAGGATATTTTGCAGAGTCATTCGCTGACTAAACTATACACAAGAGCCGTTTTAGAATTAACTGGGGAAATGTTGCACTCATACCTGATCAAAGTGCAGCCCAACAATGACGTAGGGCCTTTCTGCTTGTTTGTAAACCATTTCTAAAAAGTCAACGTGGCCGATATCTGCAGTGAACACAGGGTCAAGGTAAAAGCTGATTCACTGTTTATTATGCAACCTTTATGATGTTGTGTTTTGTTGATAAGGATACGAAACAGGTCAAAAGCCCCCGCCACATAGATGATTGTGTCCCCGGGCTGCGGCTCCTCTCCTGAGGCAAACTGGATGATTTTCTGTGACGTCTGGAGGAACTGGGAGACTCCTGTCCATGGACTGTGACCTTTAGGACCCTAAAAATACAAAGAAACATTTACTACAAAGACGCACAGCAATGGTCATTTGTATTTGTAATAGCTGACTTTTTATTAAAGGTCTGATTATTGAGCTTTTTTTAGGCATTTACTAAACTTTACCTAATTAACTTTAGACACTTTAGTATTGGTAGTTTTGTAATAACTTAAAAGTGTCAACAAAGTACCCCGGTGACAAAGATAAAACGCCCTTCCTTTGATACACCGATGACCAGGTCAACAATGCAAAATTTAAACTAAATAACGTTGTCCGCTAATCTGCATAAGGAAAAGAGTTTGACCACGAACAGTATCAGAGTTTGGACTTTGAAACATAGAGGAACTTCCTGCATTTCTCACTTGGACTTGTGGCTGGTGATTTGAGTGCAGACCGACTAAAGCTTCAGAAATATGTCAATGAAACAACACATCACTCAAGGTCTTTTTGAATAGGATAAAACATAATAGGCCCTTTAAAAAGGAGGTATTTTTATACCATGTTACAATGTTATTCTCTTATCAAAAACAAACCTGGAGCTGTGTTTCGACCCACTCTGGCATCTTTGAGTAATCTATGTATCTTTGCCAGTAGCTTTTCTTAGTAGCCCGGCAACAGCTCCCAAAAAGCTTCTTTGTGAGGTCCTACTTATCCCGCAAATGCTTTGCTCGATGTCTTGCTAAGCTTAATCTTTTCAACACCAAGTAACAACACTCGCCATAGCTTCACTACAGTCGAACGAACTGCACGGACTATTTATTTATATATTTTCTCTTTATTGAAGCAGCTGTACAGCGAAGGGGAGCAAGAGAACAGGGTGGGAAGGGCTTACCGTGAGATCGCACAAAAATCAGGAAGTGAAACTTTTGGAAGTTATGTTCCGGCTGTTTTTGACCAATATGGCATTTTCTAACCTACCAAATGTAAAATGGTAATAAAGATATGTTTGAGATTATTACCAAATACCTACAAAAAGCATAATACCCCCTCTTTAATCCCTTAACCCTCGCAATAACCGAGCACATGTGTGACCCACCGTGGTTTCCAGGGACACAAATGGAGAAACAAGCACATTTTTTGAAAATTGGTGATTTTTGTTTCTTTTGCAGTTGAAGTCACGAAGAAGCCTCTCCATGTTTAAGCTAGCAGTTATGGTATATTTAAAAGCGTAAACCTTTAGGTTAAAACCGGCTTGATTAGGGAGATTTTGGAGCGTGCTGTGGGGGCCAAACTGGAGATAGCTGTGACTTTGTCTGTGTGTATTTACATACTGGGTAAACGCAGCGGAGGAGGAGGCACCGCTGCTTTGGTTTACGTTGTTGACAAATGCTTTAGCAAACAAATGCCACGCAAAAAAGGCAGTTTTATACATACGCCTATTGTCGATCCGTTTTTCAGGTTGAAAAAGTCTTGTTTTGTTGGAGAAATAGCGCACGCCGTGGGGGCGTGTCGTGTGCGGCTTCATGACTACGCTACGCTTCCCCGCGTGTTGCTGTTGGAGGCCGCTGCGCTGCTGCTAACGCTGGAATACTACGGCAGAGGTTCGTTTTTTTGCGTGAAACCAGTGAACTTTTCCAGGCCAACTGAGCAGAAGGCACCAAAGGTTACTTCAGACGGGTGAGTAAAAGTTTGTTTATTTTCGACAGTCATGTAGTCCACGAGGAATGAACCTGCTATTTACACAAAATCAAGATCTCTACAAACTTAAACTAATTCATAAATGTAGTCAGCGCATTTCCCTAGCTTTCAGCCACTTCTTATTTGAGAGAGATCCGCTTCATATTTTCGGTTTTATGGTTGGATAAAGTTAGGCTGGGTTTGTGGCGTGAAAGGTAAACAATGCGCAGAGATACGTCGTAATGTCGGCCTTTTCCTCTCATGTGTATGAGAATATGTGCATTACTAAAGTAGTACATGAATCTTTTCTACAGTTATAACTTCAGTTATGTCTGGAGTCTGCAACTCTCTCAGCGTGAGGCTAGAGCAGCTCACGGAGGCAGAGCTGACACAGGGAGGGGCTGGGGAGAAGCTATGGGAGAAGCATGCAGGATTTTGACTGTAAATAAAAGGAGTAGATTATTTGGTTTATTTGGGCTGCAAGGTTGTTATTAGTAACAACGACGTTCCCAAAAAGAGTAGGCAGAAGATAACTTATAAATGCCTACCCCCTCACACATTAACAAACATAGCTGTTGACATTCATTTCATTGATACAATTCCTTAGTTGATAATGACTACAATAATGTCCATATGATCACATTGCTAAGATGATGAGATGATTTTCTCTGCAAGATTGGATCCTATATTTACAAAGTACTTATTAAATTGCTTGACAACTTCACTCATATCTTCTATTTTTTCATCATCATTATGGATAATGTAATCTATAGGGCAGTTTATGGTTAGTCTTTTTTTATTAGACAATTTACAACTTTCCATATTTCTGTAATCTTGTTTTTATTGCTTTCAAGCAGATTTGTATAATAATCTTTCTTGCTAGCTCTTAATATACTGTAGTTACCAATTTGTTTTTGTATCTCTTATATTTCCATTTCATTTTTAGATCCATTTCTTCAGAATTGTCTGTACAGTTGATTACACGCCATAGTGATGTCCATTATCTACATCACTATGGCCCAACATACACACATAGCAACAACATACACGTAACATGATATGACAGTGGGGAGCTTTACGGGGGTGTGGCTTATCTAAATGAGATGTAAATGAGCCCTATTGTTATTCTCAACAGCAGAGAGAGGTGAGAACTGCCCAAATCTTTGGAGAGCTTTTTCTGCCCTTTGGGCTATTTGGAATTGTTAACTTCAAATCGCCGCAACGTCTCCAAATATTACCAGATTTCCATGTGTTGGAAAGCTTGGAGACTACACTTTAACAATCTGTGAAAAGCTCAAAATGCCCCCGAACCGACTTGTGTCCCTGGTTCTAGTGACTGGTCACATTTTCTCCTGTTCAGCTTTACCCAAATCTAAAAGCTTCACGACTGGAGCTTACAGCCTATAGGCCAGTGTAACACCTCATTTGAAAGCTAAGCGTTTTTGTAAGTTCTTTTTACTTATTTTGTTGCACTTTTTTCCTGTTTTGCTGCATTTTTGTCACTCTTTTGATGCTTTTTTTCAAGACGCTTTTAGATTTGGGTAAAGTCGAACTGGAGAAAATGTGCTTGGTTAAGGTGGGGGTTAAGAGATTAAGAACCATATCCTGTACCTTTCCAAAGTTGTCAGTATGCTGCTGGTAATCAGGGTTACTCTGTGAAGCCCAAAAAGAAAAACATTAAAAACAAAACCGTCTAAATGAACATGGCGCATTCAGCCGAATAGGACTCACCAGGTTACTGTGATGGGCTTTGGTCATTAGAAGCATACGTCCCACCAGGTCAGTGGTAGAGACCCCCTGAGTGCGTTTACACTCCTTGTACCGTCCTGCGCGCTTCACCTCATCGTATGTGTCTTTACCATCGACTGTGAGGGTGATGTCGTCTGCCAAACAGGAGACAACATATAACAAAGCATTCACACACTACACAATTACAGCAAATCTATTCTTTTTACTGGAGCAATGTGTTAGAGTACGCTATGAAGTAAACTGTGCCATTTAAAAAAAATCTTCATTCAAGTTCACCTGTGTAAACTTTCTTTCACAGGTAAATGATATAAAAGGTTGACAGTTCTCATTGAAAGCCAAAGTGTAGACTTAAAAAAATAATAAGTTGCACTAGCAGTGTCAGAACAGCAGTGAATGGACAAAAACACTTACCCCCGTGCACACAGTAGTCACAGTTGTATTTGTCCAATGTCTCCAGGGTTGTCACATAAGGCGCTCCTTCAACAATTTCATCTACCCACTTTATGGCCCGCACCATCTTGTACCTTTCCTCTTGTGTGAAGACTGGGGGACCTTTGTGCTTTGATATTTCAGCTTTAAAAGAGAAAAGAAAATAAGCTAACTAAAACTAGTATGCATACAAGTTAATTTTTAATACAGTGTAGGTGCAGTCACTTTTACGCCGAGGGCCGTCAAAATTGGTAAATAAATAGTGCTCTGCCCTTACCATCTGTGTGTACTCCGACTATGAGGTAATCGCCCATGTTTTTCGCTTGGCGCAGCTGGTTGGAGTGTCCGTAGTGAACCATGTCATAGCTGCTCAGAAGAAGACAGGAGTCAAATAAAGAAAATATGTTAAACTCAACAATCAATTTGACCAATAACTACTTATTGCAATCTAAAGATTAAAACAAACAGGGGAGTGGCTTGTTAAAAAGTATCCTTGCAGCATCATTGTTTATGGAAATGTATCCACTTGGTTTCCTGTGGAGCCAAGTCATGGGAGAGGGGCTGTATTATCTTCCCATCCTATTAGCCACGGATTGGATTGGACAGAGCAACAGCTGACAGAGGCAGAGGCATCAAGTGGACAGTCACTGTCCCTCAGAGGGACGCAGAGACGTTGGACGAAAAGGTGATGGATGTGACAGGCTCCAAGACAGGACTAAATCTTAGCAAATCCTTGTCAACTTTGTCCCAAATCAAGTCAAAGTGAATTACGTGGGTTTTATTGACGATAAACACTACAGCCTATTGTTTAACCATTACGTCACACAAAATAAGGTAAGTTCAACCATACAAAATGCTAAGAATTAACAACACAAATAGGTAGTAGTAAGTGCTCTATTGTCATTGTACAAGCGTACAATGAAATAGTGATCAGGTGTCAGTCCTGAGCTGCTGCAGCTGAGCCGCGCTGTCACTGTGTCAACCTGACCCGCATGACCTTGGAGGTCGGGGAAACCTGGCTGGCTGCCCTCTGTCTCCTCTGAAATGGTGCTGCGCCTCCTGGGTTTGTCCCTGTTTCAGAGAGTGGTGTCCTGCACTGGTCAGCTCCACCTCCTCCTTCCTCTTCACAACAGTCTTTCACCAATTCTCTCGTTTGTCCTTTTTGTTTCCTGTAGCGTCTCTTGTGACGCCTTGACTATGCTGCAGGTGTGGGGGCTCTTGGTACCTCTTCAGTGTCTCAGAAGAAGAAATTTGTAGGTCTCAAATGGGTTTAGCTGAAAAGCTAGCATTTTGTTTACCTTTAAAAAGCTGCTTTCTTCAGGACCATTTTAGACTCTCAAAGTAAACAAATCCACCAAACCTCCACAAAAACACGATAAAGACGTACAAAAGTATCCAGAAAAACAATGTGGATCACATAAACCACAAATGCAGTTCGCAGAAAAAGGCAAAAAAAACTCAGCTGCACAAGGAGAGAGCGAGGTCACAGGGAAGACTAATGGGCAGGGGGCACTGAAATTTGTATTTTCACCATTTGACACTGATTTAGGAATCAGTGTCAAATAGAGCAGACCAAACAATAGAGGTGTTTAGGATTACAGGTGGGAAATTACAATTTAGTCTAGTAAGATTAGAATATACAAACAAAAAGCTGCAAAAAACAGCCACTGAATCAAAAATAAATAAAATATTTATTTACAAAAAAGGGTTATTGTTTAATTGTTTTGAGCAGCATATTAAAAACAAGGACAGTTTTAAGCATGTTGATTGTAAACACATTTTTGATGGGTTTGCAAAAATAAAACTTGACTAATTACCCATACAAACAACCATTGTTCTGTCTGTCATCTTCCTAGTATTATATTTAATCCTTTGTCCATTGCTGCTTTTACGCTGCAGCTCATTCAAAACATTGCCCACTGACATTTTCCTGGATGACACGCTGACAATTTCAGTTATTTATAAACAGCAAATGAGACGCCGCATGATAATCTTGCCCCAGCGAAACAGACACACCATCAGTATGTGTGACAGAAAGAATACACACACATTATTTGCATATTTCTGCAAAGAGACATTGCTGGGACAGTGAGCATAAGCAACCACATGACTTCAATTAAAAGTTTGAAACAGAGTAGATAGCTTCTGCCAAAAGATACTACATTTACTGCTATAATAAACCGTTGCATACACACACAGTGTACAAATCTAATAGTAATTTGCAGAGGTGGGTCGAAAAATATAAACTCAAGTAGCCTGTTTTTAAAGAGCACTTAATAAAAAATTAAGAAATTCTAATTAAGAAAATTAAGTAGAAGTAATTACTCAAGTGACCGTTACCCGCCTCTTGTAAATTGATATGAGGCGTAATGACAACAGTAACGTTTCCGTGTGTCTCAGTCTTGAAATATTAATGACAGACTTCAATAGTAGTGAGTAATACAATATTTATCTGCTCAGACTGACGGATTTGACGTCTTGTCAAAACCACGGCTAATGTGGCTACCAAGTTAGCATTATCACGTTTTCTCAAGGAACACTCGCTGTCATAAGCACCCAATGACAGGAATTAAAACATATTTACATGACTTTTAGAGACTATACACCCGAAAGGACAGCGGACCTACCAGCCGTCACACCACAGGCGGACGAGGCGCTTTCTCTTCTCCGGGCTGCACACTTCTCCAGCCGGCTTACAGCACCCCGGCATCGCGTCCCCCTTCTGGTGGTCGTCGGTAGCGTGGTGTCCATTCTTGATCATCTTGACGGCTTCAAATAAAACTCTTGGTAACGAATAGCAAAAGGATAGTGGGTTTAGTAGCAGGAGCCGCAGTGTAGCGCAATAACAAAAAGGTAATTTGTCGGACTGGACCAAAGTGACACGGGCGGACAGCAGAGACTACGCCTCCCGCTTACGTCAGATCGGACGAATCGGCTCAGGGTGACGTACAGCAGACGTACGCCTGCTCTTGCATAATCAGGTCATGTGATGCATTGTAAAAGTCACTTGAGATTATTTATTTATTTATTTATCATCCATACTCATGATCCATATATCTATCCTGTATTTGGAAATATGATACCAAAGCACAATGAACAGTCACATAGGGTGACCAGATGAGTTGCCCTGAAATTCGGGACGGGGGGGGTCGTGTTTTTTTGTGTGTTTTTTTTTACATATGCCACATTCACAATTACGCACATTATGCAAATAGGAAACTATTTATAAACGCATTGTCCTATTTATCTTTGGCCTGTCCACACGCCAATAAGCTCATCAATAGATAATGCAACTTCTAATTGAAAGTAGCCCTAGAAGTCATTTGGAGTCGAGTTCATCATGGTTTTATGACAGACAGAATCAGTGCAGCCTCGTGCTGCTCAATGCGTTTCGCGCAGCTCTATCTGTCACCTGCGCCACAGAGCATCTCTCTCCCTTTTGCCTTCCCTCTCAGCTCATCACAACTTTTCCTCACAACCTTTCACAGGACAGAGAGTTGCATTCGTCCCACTGTTAAGTGAACAGAGAGAAAGAGAGAGGAGAGAATGTGCCGCGGTCCCGCTGTAGCGCGCTGCGATCAAAGGGCTGCGCTCCATGCTTTAAAAAACGTGAGCCATTTACGCATATGTTTCTAAGCGCGCTCCCCCCGGTCCCGAACAGGAAACAGGTTGGGGACCCCTACTTCAGAACATTCTTCAGAGCACCGTTTTTGTTGTAGAGCTCATCTACATCAAGCCCCTCTTCCATTTTAAGAGCGCACACAGCACTTTCGACATTCTAAAAATATTTTTCTGGACAATTTGGGTTGGATTCGGGATTCGGGACGAGAGCCTGGATTTCGGGACTGTCCCGGGACGTATGGTCACCCTACACCCTACCTGATATGTTTTCAGAAGTGGAATGGAAAAATTTACATTATTTTTTGGCAAACATTTGTGCTATGTGTTTGTAATTATTACGATTATTAGTGCTGATAAACGTATCCCTGTGTGAATAATTGGAATGGTAGAAAAACGTCCGGAAAATTAGGAATGAGTTAGTACAATGAATTACAACTAAAAATAATGCATATCCCCAATGTTAAAAACAAAACAAAATCAGGTGTATGGTCAGTCCGTGTACTTTTGCGTGCATTGTATTTTCGATTTTAAAAGCAATATGCAAAATAAAAAACTTTTTTTTTACATATTGTGCACTGTTGCAAAATAAAAAATACTGCCTATTTTGTTTTTGCATTTGTCTATATAAGACATTCACTTGATAACAGACAGTGCCAACAAAGAAAATACAATAATTAACCTTTATTGGTTTTCTGCCTCAACTCGAATACCCGGAAGTGAAACTGTCTTGATAACTGTCTAGATAAAACTTTAGTAGGCCTGAGTTTTTTGGCTAAAAGATAAATTCCAAACGCTATTGACCAGCGAACAGCATCTGGCTTTCGCTCTGCACATGTTCACAAACACTTCGTGCGTTCTGGCCACGTGCTGTGCCGTTTACGCACGGTTACTCCAGGAGCGCATCTGTATGTTTGAGCTCCTGCCAAAGGTGCACAGTGCGTTCTGTGGAGATAGCGCAGCATGGGTACTGTGCGCACTCAAACAGCTGCGACTGTTTGCTGTTTGCTGAACTTACAGTAAGATGTGCACATAGTGAGGATGATGTCACAGACTGGACAGCCAAAATTATACCCTCTCCAGCAAAGGGAGAATTTGTAAAACATGGAACTTCACGACTAGCACAGTGTTTATGCAGTAGTGGCCGCACGAGGCATTTTTTTTCTTTTCTTTTTTAGCTAGCTTTAGGTAGCATTGGAAGCTTTCTGTTATGCACAATCACCCCACCAGCCCATGCTTTGACATGCTTTATGTATGGTCTGTCTGTCTGGAACCGTGCAGCGCTCCTTTTAATATATAATGCACGTACATGGACCAGGGTCTTTAATGTTTCTGTAGCAGTATAGATGCTTCTTTATGAGATGAAAGCATGTCTTGCAATTTTCATTAAATCATAGATCAAAATTACGTTCTTACTAATACTGTGAAATAGCAAATGGTTTAGTCTCTCATTCTAGAGACAAAAAAAATACACTCAAGCGGCATTTCCCCACTAATCCCATTTTTTATTTCAAAAACAGAGATGCTACATGGTCAGCCACAGTAGCATTTTCTGACAATATGTTTTTTCTGTCTGGCTTTAGATCACCTCTGAAGAGTTAATGAGACACAATACACTTCCTGAGATAACAGATACATCTGTTTGGTCATGATTAGTAACATAATAAAATATCAAAATGAATCCTGAAAAAATATTGTTCATTTATGGAGTGAAAACAATGTACCCTGAATTATTAGCAACAAAGTTAATGTAACATGTAAACAGGTAACTACACAGTTGGAAGTGTACACGAATCCTGAGCAAAATAAGAAATGGAGTTAACATCAGCAGCAAACACATTTTTAAATAAAGTTATATGAAAAAATACATTTCTAAAGACATAAATTCAACAGTGCAAATATGCAAAAGTCCAAAATTATAATTCACCACTGTAATTTCAGTAAATATGACCTTAAACAAAAGCCTGTTCCTGATGTAACAATGTTATGAAATGATCACAAAGCATTTTATTCAGTGACTGTTCTTCACTGACCTAGGAGTGGTTTAGTCCAGAATACACTTTTTTTTTCTCTTTTTTTTTTTAAACAGAGTAAACTTTATGCAAACAAATATGCTAGACAAGGCATTCCCAATGTCCGGGACATCGCGGCCCCCTTATTGATTAGAAAATCTCTCGGGGCCCCCCAAATCATAATAATTTACTCCATTCAAAAGGAATTTGTTATAATTTTACAGCTAAAATGACATTAAAAGTAACATCTAGCTATGACAGTAGGCTAAATACTGGTTTAAATTGGTGCATTTTTCTAGATAAATGTATTTTTCCTTTCAAAATGAGCTTTTTTCATTGTATTTGTTCTGCAGACAAGCTTTGGGGGCCCCCTGTAGTGCCTCTGAGGCCCCGGACCTCACTTTGGGAAGACCACACTGAGCTAGACCATACATTTTTAACTACATTATTTAGTGATACACACCATAGGACAAAACCCGCAGCTTCATGTAAACAACTGTAGCAACCAATATTTATCTTTGGTGGTAACAGCACATCAGCAGTGGCATCCTAAACCAATGAGGTATGTTGTACTTACTGTTGTTACGATGAGAGAAAATGCATTTTATAAAACTTTCACCACAGAAATACCTAAAATAGCACCTACAATGTGTCTAACACATGTTAATGTGTCCTCCTATAAAAGAAGGTTTAAACATACCAGAAGTAGCTTCTAAAAGTCTGAACCTCTTGTTTGGAGTAATTATAAAGGTTTTTTCTTGACAGTTCTTCCTTTGCGGTAACCACGTCCAAACCATCCCCCTTGAACCGATGTGGTTTCTGTGGAGACTTCAGTGTGACCTGAGCCAAATCCCCGCTCCACAGACGGCGCAATGACATCACGAGAGTGACTACAGGCCTCCTCTGGCTTTAGAGGTGTAGCTATAGTGAAGATAGGATCTTCCGTCCTAAAAAAGAAAAGAAAAGAAGCATTGGCAGAGACGGCATTGGTAATCATTCAGAACTGTGATACAATAATTCCTGTTGTACTAATGAATTATTTGAAAAGGATTTTACCTGTTGTAAGATGGCACATGTATATTCAGCTCTTCCATCAAAAGCTTCAGAACGTCATCACATTTGGCATGAATTTTAAGCATGGCCAAATCATCTTTTGGCGTCCACTGTAGCAAAAGCAAGATCAAATCAAATGCTTTAATAAAATCTCAACAATTCAATAATGTAATAATAGTTTATAAAACAAAGCATACCTGAAGATTGACAATGTACAATTTTGGCCGTTTGATAGCTGCTTTGTTCATGCACCATAAACAAGGGTATTTTTTTAGTACCTACAAGATAATAAAAATACATCAATTAGTGTTAAGGAAAATACAGTAGAAAATTAGGCCCAATCTCAATTCTCTTTTCTACCCCTACCCCTTCCCCTACACCCTGAAACCAAGGGCTAAGGGCGAGGGTTGAAAAGACCGCCCTAAGAAATGGGACAGCCCTCCATTTGACTGCATTTACCATGAACACAGATGAATAAGGTTATGTAAAAAACTAATACTTGTCTCTACACCATGTTTCTACTGGACCAGTTCATCACTTGATTGATGTTGTTTTGCAACAACAGGACTGGTCTCAGCCCAAACCCTACAGATTTTCATCTATTTCAGCTTAATCCGGCGCTACATTCTCCTTCCCCCGTCTGTGTGTTGCTGCTTCTACCGCGGGTCGCTATGGCTGCAGCCCGTTAGCCAGAGCTGCGAGAGATCAGCCGATCTGCTCATCAATCAATCAAACTTTATAAAGCACTTTTCATACCGAAAGGTATCACAAAGTTCATGTAGCACACTCAGCGGGGACGGGCAGAGGTAGACCTGCTCGCAGTGCGCACAGGGCGGGGACAGGCTGCCGAGGTTTTGTTTGTTTATTTATTGAAAGGATCCCCATTAGCGCAGTCATGCTGTCGCTATTCTTCCTGGGGTCCCACTAAATCCATTCACAAAATATAAAAACAGTATTTAAATTCATACCAAATATGTATCAATACATTTGTATATCCAATTAAAACATGTAAAAGCTGTGTATAAGAACAGTTAATATAATAATGAGGTGCGCTCAGACCGGGGACAGACAGCCTCAGACCCGGGCTCAGAGCACAGCAGCGCGGGGAGACAGACAGCGGGGAGACAGTGGGTGCAGCAGCGATGAACCCCGTGTGTTATGGCATTAGCGATGTATCGAACGTTTGGAAAGAAATGGCAAAAGTCAGTCGATACAGCGCAAATAAACGGAGCATTTGCAGCAGCAAAGCGAAAACGTAGAACTGACACGTTTAACGCAATGGACTGTTCTAATTGTTGCACAAAGCGAATAAAGTCATGAACGAAGCGTTCTGCAACTTTATAAATGTTGTAAGAGTGCTTATTGATGATATTCATGAATTCATTTCGCAACTTATTTCCGAATTTTGTCAAACTCCCCCTACCCCTTCGTCTGAAGTGTGCATCTGAAAAACCCTCGCTTGAAGGGCTATGTGGCCCTCTCCCTCACCGCAAAATAGAATTGGGACACCCCTTCGTCTCTCGTGAACGTGCAAAACGAAGGGAAAGGGCTAAGCGGAGGGCTATGGGGGAGAATTGAGATTGGGCCTTAGTGTACCTTTAAGCTGGAGCCTAAACATAGAATAACATCAGCCGTCTTTGCTGCATGTGCAGCTCCTTCCCAGTTCAAAGGTTGTTCAAGAGTCCCTCGCTCCCCAAAGTGCACGATAGTGTCCCGGAGTTCACTGCCGCAGCGACCACATTTACGGCCAGTGCCATGACGGTGAAGAGACGTCCGTTCAGTAACGTCAAATAAACGCACATACTCCCTCACAGGAGAACATGATGTACACACCTAAAAGACACAAGTCTGACATCAAGACCTGTTGAGTAACACAAAAAGTACTCAAGTGCCTAACCTCAATAAACATATTTCCATGGAGCTCAGATAACGCTTGTCTTGGGAGACCACTACGTACATGAAGTCCATCGCAGTTCTGTGATACAACATGCTTCACCTTAAGGACAAACAAAATTAACATGTTAATAAATAATATTATGTGATAATGTAAAGTTTAAACCCGTTAAACATAAAATAATAATGCAATATCTGTTTTATTACATACCAGCTTTTCCTTATGCATTGCTCTAATGCACATGTGTGTATATGTTGGCTCTGCTTTGCTAAGATCAGATGAACTGGAAAAAAAGAAGCCTTAATAATTCAAAAAATAAAACATTTAGACAGTGAAAGTATGAAAAGAGGTCTAAGACTAAAGATATCTGAGGGCAATATAGACTTAGGAAAGAGAGTCCTCTTTTGGGGAGCAGAGTCGCAGGGACAAAACGCTGCCATGGTTTGAGAAAGTTAAAGTGAAATAATAGTCAAAAAATCAAATCAAAATCAAATATTCTGCCAAGGTATGTAAACATTTGAGCACAACTGTACATTGGAGACAGTAATGGTTTGATATGAGCAGGTCAGTCATTGTGTGAGGCAGAAAATAGCTCAGGGCTCAGTCTAAACACTGAGGGAGAGGTGTAGTGAGAGCAACAGGTCACACTGGTGTTTAGGACCTGTATAAAACAGTCATTTATGATGATAGGGTCCGGGTACCAGGAAAAAGAACTATATGGACAAGCTTTTTAAAGCCCTACTGATTCATTCAGTCTAAACACATGGAAAAGTTTATTTGTGGCCACAGCTGCCCAGGAACTGACAAAGCCATGGCTGCCATTCTGCACCAACAGTCTGTCTGGTCATCATCAATCACTCATGCAAAACATTTACCGCCAACATGGGTGAAGCACACAAAAGCATAAACTTAATTTATACTTTTGTATTATATAAAATATAATATGGAAAACCACGTGTTTTAGTGTAAAGATGGACTACATTACATATTTAATTTATGATACCTTATTGTTCGACCCTTTTGGAGTTGAGTCCAAACTCCATTTGGGCCCCTGTAGTCTGGGATCGAGGCAGCCTGAAATAACAAACTCAGTAAGTCAGGGCTGACCAATTAAGATACTTAAGGTGCTGTTGAACTTTTACCGTGCTTATGCCTGCGCCAGTGTAAACAACCAGGTTTTTGGCTTGTTTTATAGCGAGAGCCAACTGCCTGACTTTGTGTTTCAATTCATCCGCATCGTCAAATACCTGCGTAAACATAGATTTCATTCTATTACTGAATGACTGAACATAATAAAACACAGAGTCACACGGCACAGTGCTGGTCACAGCCTCACCTCCTCCTGCTTCCTCTTCAGCAGGTTCCTGCGGAGCTCGCGCCTGCACAGCTCCTCCACCGTGTCCCGGTGCAGCTCGAGCACAGCGGCCTCCTCCTCTGACCGCTCCCCTTCGGGCTTCTTCAACACTTTACCCACCTTCACACGAAATTAACCAAGGGGGAGAAAAGGCCCAGAACACACTGGTTTCTATTCGGCAGCAGAAGTAGCAGGCTAACACAAGGGCTAGAATGACTCGTTTATATTTGTTTGTATCTGTCTTACCAATTTGAAGATCTTCCTTTCTCTTTCCCGCTGCAGTATTTTGGCTTTCTCTTGAGCCTTTCTCTCCGACCGTGAAGAAAAACAACTGTCTGCCTCCTCTTCCATGATCCTGCTCAAAAATCAGCTGAGAAGCATTTATTCAAAACAAAGCCCCAACCCGTCCACACCGGAAGCGTACCTTACCGCATCACTAGCGCCGCCTGTTGCTGGGAGGCTGAACAGTTCATATTCTTTTTCTGGCTGAACAGTTCATAAAGATTATGCAGATTTTATTTCTATTTAATGAATTGAAATTGAACCTCAAATGAATGGACTAATCAACTAATAACTCATGTTAAAATGTCAAATTGAAGGACAATTCAAAAAATAACATTGCAGACGTATATTATAATATTGTATTGTTTGTGCTTTAACCTTGTTCTTCTTTGATTTCACATTTCCTTAACAATTTACTGCTGTAGCAAATGAATTTCTCCGTGTGAGATGAATATAGTTTAAAATTTCGTATAATAATAATATGAATATAATTTCAAGTGAAAATATCAATTAAAGAAATCACAGTGTACTTTTGAAAACATTTATTACAAATGTGTATAAATAACATAAAAACATTTCAAACAACTATTTAAAAATGAAGGTCACGTCATGTGCATTTTGGCTTTGTGCTGGACAATGCAGGCAACACTTGGAGTAACAGTAACAAGTCCTTTGACGGCATATAACCAAACAACTAAGGCCTGTTTCAAAAGCACAAGAGGTATTTTCTAAATAATTAAGACAAATGCTTCTCAGGTACAAAAACTACCGGGCACAAAAAGACGGATAAAATATATAATTCTGTATTGTTGCACTGTATGCATTTAAAAGATCAGTAAATAAACAAACAACTAATTAATTACTGAATAAAACTAACTTGATGTAACTTGGTCTATTAAAATCCCATGTAAGCCCTGATATTTAACTTCTCACTCTCAAGGTGGCTTACTTGAGTTTATAAATTAAGTAGCATTATTATGGTAATTAGGGGCAGCTACACCAAACACATCCAAGGTCTTTGGTTCCTTGTCAAACTCACAAGCTCGACATCTTCCTTGCAATTGTCTTCATCAGGAAACAGAAATAACCTCCAAGTTACTGCAGTGTCGCTTAATCTTCATCTTTTAATGCAGCGTCACAGTGAAACTATCATGTCTGCTGGCGATGGAGACACAGGCAGGATACCAGATACAGCGATGATCTGTGGTTAGCAATAGGGAGGCCTGTGTGTCAGTTTTGGGTTTTTGAACTCCTCTAAAATGTAAAGATATTCATGTAATCGCTAGAGGTCTTATTAGGATCCCACAGTGGGGCCAATTAGAGGGATGTCATCGGGGTCTGGAGGTGTAAGTGCTCTTGGGGACCCTCTGAGGATTTGCTCTGAACTGTCCTGCTCGCGCCTCTAATGGCTGCTCAGCGGAGAATCCGGGCTTGTGCCGAGTCCTCGCACCGGCTCCCCAGTGTCTCTCGGCTGTCTTCTTCTGGATTCTAGTGGGAAAAGGAAAAGAGCTTTAAGCCAATGACACGGGCACTATCGAGGAAAGAAAAAGGTTTCCGTGGCCTGCGGTGTGAATATTTTTAATTCTCCTCGAAAATTAAGCAGAATACTGCTGCTGCGGCTGTTTGCAACGCTTCAGGAAACTTTTCTTTATAGAAGTTAGGCTGAAAGCGGAAAAAAACAAACAGAACTGGTGGTCAAGCTTACATTAATCCCCTCTTTCTCTCCAGTGACTTCTGTGTAGCAGCAGACAATGAACTCTTTCCTTTGGGTTGACTGCAAACTCCATTCTGAAAACAGAAACATATCACAAAACTTTATGATACTTTAATTGACTTGTTACTAATGGCATCATCATTTAAACAGTATCGGGGAAAACAATTACTACCTCCCACCTAGTTCATTTGTTACAAAAGATTGATTCCTCCTCTTTGAGATTTCCTTTTACCAAATTATACTCATGTGACGCGAATGTGATGCTGCCTGAGATATCGATAGTACACTTACAATTTAAATTTAAAAAAAAGTTCATATAGCCTAATCATCAAAGTTACCCGTTTTACCGTTGATGTAATTCCTGCTCTGTCTGAGTGGCATGGCATGTGTTGGGAGTATGTGTATTCTAGATCAGTGGTTCCCAACCTGGGGGGCGCCTGGGATTGCAGGGGCCCAGAACTTTGTCTGGTGAGAGGGTCAGGTTATAAGTGATATTGATTAAGCAGATTTAATGGTCCATCCAATGTCATCCAATATGACAGACCAAGGATTAAGGGTGCATGAAACATTCCAATTTCCTTTTATTTGCTTGACATAAATGCATACTGGCCATCATTTATATGTTCATTAAGTACATTTGTAGGGCCATGGACTGGGGGGGGGCGTGGCCTGACTACAGCATGCGTGGGGGGCTTCAAGGAAAAAAGATTGTTCTAGATAATGATTCTTCGACTACTAATTATAGGCTGGACGTTTTGAAATATATCGCAATACGTGTTTGTTGTGATACGTGTGTCGTAAGTTTTTTTTTTAACTAGATTTGGTGCTAATTGCTTTTGCCATTTGCACTTTACTTGACTTCAGAATGATTTATATTTAATTCATACATTTCTTAATAAATTAATTTGGGGTAAAATATCACTGTTTGTTAAAATGAAAAATTCCGAATGTAATACTTGTTATCTTCTACGTGTTATCTTATATTGTATCACATCACAATACTTATCGTGTTAGGCCCTTTGTATCGTGATACGTATCGGATCGCAACAAAAATGTATCGTCCCAGCCCTACTAAATTAGTAGACTATCATTTCAATAATGGATTTGTTTTGATTAATCCAAGTAGTTGTTTGAACCCTAAAATAAACAAACAGATTTTACTCGTCGCCTGAGCTCTCTTTCTCGGGCCAGGTCTCTGTCCATACTGATCAGCTGCATCCTCTCTCCGGCCGAGAGACTGAAGAAGATGTCATAGATCTCATATCGTGTGGCACGCAGCTAAATGAAACAGTAAAAACAGCATTGTATAACACTGGATTTTTTTTTATTGGTGACTGAAATATTAAAAATGAATGAAAATGTTAAAGAGGGTCAAATGCATCTTACCTGTAAAGAGACTCTCTCCTGCAACATCAGATCTTGTCTGGAGCAGAGTGCTTTGTTGGGACTTTGCTGCTGGAAGGCCTTCAGAAACTGCAGTGTGTCCTAAAGAGACAGTTTAACTTTAAAATAAACTCTGAGTAATGGAGCCTCAAGAACATTGGCTGCCTCTACTCACCCCGACAGTTCGGACCAACTGCGCTACTCGCTCCGTCTTAAGCAGCCTGCGCGTTAGAAAGCCCTTTGCGGCGGCGGACAGCAGATGGCGGTAGTGCTCTGGGAGTGGGCTGGGCGAGGGCTGTGTGTGAATAATGAGGACCAGAGGGGAAGAGAGAGGAGAATGCTAATACCATCAATGACATCCAATTAATTTCCTGCAAAGATTCTCAAGGTCCTTTGTTGGCATCTGTTTAGGGCATCAATGGAAGCAGCCGCACAGTTCATCATTTTAATAGGATATAATAAGCTGAATAATAAGCAGGCGATGCGCTTTTCTCTCACTTGTTGATTGTACCAGTGTAGTGCCAAAAGGCCATGGTTGTTGGACAATGTGGTAATGAAGCTGTCATAGCCGGACATAGCAACAACTGATAATTTAGACTACAAAGAGAATCCAAAAACTGGAGAAGCTTTATTTTTTTCTACGAATAAGAATACAAGGGTAAAGAGGTCAAGCAAGTGCATTAGTGACATGAGCGAGTGAATGTGATGCAGATACCTGGGAGAGGGTAGGAAAGGTCACCGTGTCCCCAAGACGTGAGGTGGACATGGAGTGGGGCAAGGACACGCTGTGAAGAACGCGGTAACGCGCTGCCAACGCCTAAAAGACACAGACACACCACAGTAACCTATAGAGCCATGGATGTGCGCAAAAGGCAAGCATGCGTGCATCTGGGAGCGGGCAAGGTTGAAAAATATTGAATTGGAAAGGACAGCAAATGAGGCAGGAGGAAAAAATTAATTGAGGGTAGAGAGAGAGAGAGAGAGAGATGGGGCAGAGACGCTGGAGAGAAGGAACGGGATGACAGGGAGCAGTGGAGAAAATTAATACAGCCATGGAGAAAAAAATGATTGTGGAAAAGGTACGAGACAAAACAAAGGGGAAGATGAGAAAAAAAACGCAGGAAAAAAAAAGAGGGGCCATTAGCCGTGGCACGCGGCGGGACGATCTGGCACTTAACCACAGACGCTCATGAATTAAACAAATTATTCGTGTTTTTTTTTTTCTGTGTCAATCCCCTGGTCCCGTTCCTCCTGTGACCACCGAGTCCGGCCCGTTTGGTCTCACATCATACCCTAGATGATTGAGGGGAGTCAAAGAGGAAGTCTTTTTTTAAACAGCTTATGTTAATTATATTGTTGTTAGGATACATTAATTAAACAGAGACAGCGATTAATAGGGCAAGGACACCGGCCAAGAACAAATACAGACACGAGATGAAGAAACCAGGACGAGCTGCCAAAGCACGCCGCGTGTCCTTGAAATATTGCACACACATACTCTGGAATACAGGCACGGGAACAGGCGACCGTGCCAGCTTGACTCTTAGGATGTAATGAAACATTTATGGTAGAATCGTGGTGCTTTCCTTTATCACTGGGGAGAGTCTGAAGGTCCCTTGTAATGAACAGATGTCTGTAGTCTGCCCACGACCCGGGTCTCCAAGCACATTTCAACAGGTATAGATGCCATATGTGCATGTATATTCTTTATTAATGGGGTAGAGAAATGTATACAGCAGATTTATTAAGTGATAGCACCGCATGTACCAACCTTTCTCTGTCTCGTCCAACTCTGAAAATTCGAAACACTGGGCTCAACATTAATTTTTAATTTTTTGCTCGTAGGTGACTTTTGGTGGTGTCAAAACGTTGGGGAGTGAATTATAGTGGCTGTACAGGAAAAGATGTAGTGCTTCATCTGTACTCCGGCATGATGCAATCTCATGCAAAAAGGTGGCAAGAGGGACAGCGGACCGCAGTGTTTTACTTAATGTCTCCTCCGTGTCTTACAGGGCGTGCCATTGTTCTAAATCTAAAATTTAACAGTTATATCCATCGAAAGTTAGCGATGTACTTAAACTGCTAAAAACGTACAGGGATCCTTCATTTTTCCACTGTCAAACAGGCAATGATTTAGCAGCATATTGGCCGCTAAATCACTTTGTCAGGGCTAAGAACTGGGATTGGGTATTCTGGCCCGTTTTTCTATGTGACCTAATTATCGGGATCAGAAATAATAAAATAGTGATGTAAATTCCGCTTCAAAGTGCACCTGCAGTAGTTGCTCTTGTTGTCTCCTGTGCTCCTCTTGCAGCACTCTGATCTGAGCTGCGTGGATCTGTCTCAGCTGCTCCTCTTTCTCCGCCACTCTGTCGAGGCCTTCATGCCACCGAGCAGCAGCTACACATCATTGAACACAACACGTCAGAAATGAAGATTAATGACTGTTTTCTCTGGTTTATGTGAAAGATTTATCATCTTACTGACTCTATACATATGAGGCATGATTATGATGTGACAAACAAAAGTACAAGGGAGAGCCAGCTTCAAAGCGCTTTAGAAGAATAAATGTTCATGGTCAATGTCATAGTAAATGATTGTGCAAAAGTTGAACTTGATTATGCGAAAAGCAACATATAACAAAGGAAGGAAGGCAAGTTAAATCAAATGCCATGATGCATGTACAACTTTTAGCCAAGCTCACTCAATGATCAGGAGCCTCATAAAATACTACTGTGTTGTGTTGTTTTACACAGACAGACACTTCTTTTGGTCTTCATCATTAAAAGGGCAGGAAATGTTAAAGTAAAAAAAAAAAAAAAAAAAAAAAAAAACTTAAAGGGATACTTCGGGATTTTTGACATAGGGCCTCATTTCCTAGTTATCCAGAGCGTTGTTGATGTCTGGAGATATTTTTTCTTAAATTCATGCAGTTCTTATATTTGAAGAGTCTAGTTGCGCTAGGCTAGAGCAAGGCTAAAGCAGTTCTATGGTAAACGCTAGCCCGCATTAAAAAACAGTCTGGCGCACTCCACAGTGCACCTGAGGTAAATCACTTATAACGCCAGACTAATGATATAAATGTCTGTGTCGATAGGTTAATTTTAACCATTTTGCGTATAAAATAACTTACATTTGAGCAGCATCAGCTTCGTGGCTGTAAGCTAAGGCAGCGGCGGAGTGATCTGCGAGAAAATAGTCCCTCAAAATGCGGTAATTCATGTGATACAAGGTCAGTTGTATTAAAAAAATTATTCTATTAACACAGACATTTATATGGTTAGTCTGGTGTTATATGTGATTTACCTCAGGTGCACTGTGGAGTGGGTCAGACTGTTTTTTAATGCAGGCTAGCGTTTACCATAGAAATGCTTTAGCCTTGCTCTAGGCTAGCGCAACTAGACTCTTCAAATATAAGAACTGCATGAATTTAAGAAAAAAATATCTCCAGACATCAACAACACTCTGGATAACTAGGAAATTAGGCCCCATGTCAAAAATCCCGAAGTATCCCTTTAAGTATTAAATGAAGGTTCTGCTATAAAAAAAAAAATCACTATATGTTAAAAGACTAATAGAAAAGTAGGTTCACAAAATACTTGACTCACCTTTCGGAGTGTAGGAGCTGGGCCTGCTGAGAACACGTCCTTGCTGGTCTCCTTCCTCCTGAACGTCTTCTGGCATCTGCAGCCTTCGTTTTACCTTTGACCCAATACCCTGGCCTTCACCGCCGCTCTCAGGGGTCCGCTCATTCTTCTCACACGTCTGAGGTTTGCGCTCCCTCTGCAGCCACAGCTCAGACGGCGCTTCCACATCGTAGGATTGGTTCAGAGAAGTTGAGCGCGAGTCGTGACCCACATCTGAATCTGTTTTCGGCATCACTAGATGGTTACTTGTATCAGATGTTGAAGAAACGTAATTCAGTGTTGTGGTTTCAGGGAGACAATTTCTAAATACATCAGGAATGAGCATCCGCTGTGTGGCAGAGAGGATACATTTAGCTGATGATGGCCTTCGTGTATTCTGTGCATCTGTCAGTCTCGTCCGACCCGTCTCTCTCCTCATTGACATAACAAGCTGTTTCTCCTGTGGGTTAATTGCCTCTGTTGTTCGCTCCATCTGTGAAGTTTTTTCGTTACCACTTTGAACGCTGTCAAGTGACTTGCTCCTCTGTGAATGACAAACATCACCAAACCAACCGGCTAAATCGTTTTGGCTCAGTTGCGTCTGCTGACTCTCGCTCTGGCTGCTGCTTTTGTCCACGTTTTCTGTCAGCGTGGACTCCAAATCTGAGATCAGCACTTTGAGGCCAGACAGGTTGAACTCCAGCTGATCTATGTGCTGTGAACTCTTGGCTAAGACACATGTTACACCACTCTCCACAGCAACATTTAGAGGGGAAGTGCTGCTGCTACTTTGTTCAACCTTGTGCTCTTTACTCATGGGCTTTTTGATCACAGCCTCCGTTTGAGAGATTTTATCATAAGGTGAAGAAGGTCTTTGGACTTTGCAGGAAACAGGACTCCTACAGAAGTTCGGGGCTGGGATTTTGTGATATTTCCTGACATCTTTAAAAGCTGCGGGGAGGTGTTGGCACTGCGTCCCCTGCTTTTGTTCAAGTTTTTTGTCCATATCGGCACCGACAAGGAAATACTGTTTGGCCCGCTAGTGTTTACCCAATTATTCATATGAACTGAGTCATAGCTGTCACTATTTGATGTTAAAATACTGTCTTGTGCATGGCCTTCAGTTGATAAGTGTGATTTATCACAGATTTCTTCACTTTTCCCATCATTTTTATAAGTTCTCTTTAATGATTGATTCACTGTGGGACTCAGGATATCACTCCTCTCTTGGCTTGTTTTAGCTGTGTTCCTTTGCTGTGTCGCTCATCATTCTCCTTATCAGATAGGCTTTGTTCCTCTGACTTTGGTTGATCTTGAGCTCTGTCCTGAATTTTAGCGTTTTTGGCCTGGCTCCGAAGCATGCGCTGACGCCGCCGGTACTCCTGGGATTTCTTCAGTAAGGTCTGGAGACTCAAACGATATGGCTCCTCTGGTAGCTTGGAGTCTTCTTCATCAGTTTGCATTGTTTCAAAGAGATGGGTATGTATTTGTGTCAGGCAGTTAGACACTGGTGCATCTTTTGGTCGGTCTTTAAGGCCACACTTAACATCCGCATCTTCAAGACTTTCACTCTGATTTGCAAAATGTGAAATGTCTTTGTACTCTGGAAAAACATCAGAGGTTTCTTCTGCTGAACTGAGCTCTACAAAAGGGGTACTTTCTGCTTCTAAATCAGTCACAAATATTGACTCTTCTCCACTCCTCTCCAACTCTTCACCATCAACTGGAGGATAGTTTATAATATCTGGCATCTTTTTAATGGTATCAGAAGAGTTATGATTGAAAAAGTCTTCAAGTTGGTCTGCTCCATTCTCTGAAAAGAATTTCCCCACTTTGTGAGTCTCTATGGCACTGATAGTGTTTTCAACATTCATGTAGCAATCATAACCTGAAGATAATGACGGATGGCAGTAGGCATTAGGTGAACAGCAACTTAAACCTGACTGACTGGCTTGATGGATATCATGGCTGTTTTCACCATAACCTGTTTGAACATGAGAAGTTAATAAAGCACTGTAGGTGGTTGACGTGAGTGGACAGAGTGTTTCCTTGATCCTTTCTATTGGCTTAACAGAATGAGAGACATTCTTTTTTGTAAAAATGTCTTGTGAGATTGATCCCTCGAAAGTGTCACTTGATGCTTGAGAGTGAACATCGGATTCTTTGAGGAGCTCCTCAAGCGTCTGTGTTTTTCTTATCTGAAAGCCATTACATACAAACAATTATTAGGTTTTCAGAAATTACAAATATGAAGTACTAACACCGATATTTGAGATAATATTATGAACTTACATGAACGCTTTGCAGTATAGTTTGGACATATGACATTCTTGGATCATCTTCGCACTTCCTGTGTGGTGCAGCTTTTTGTGCAGCCTGTCTGTGTCTGCCCATCTCCTCCCGCTGTGGCCCTGAGAGCTGTTATCAGCACAGAACACGCCTTTACTTGGAAGTTTGATTTGTACTTACGCTAGAGTAAAGACACAAACACGAAATGTCCCTATAGCTAGGCAATATGTTATCTTATACAGCTAACAAAATGTGTCAGACAAATGCTGTGAGGATAAATGTACAGGCCTACCAGTGGAGGAAGGATAGTTCGCCCATGGAAGAAGATAAGGGAGGATGATTTCTGTCTCTCCTCCTTTTAACACCTTTAGTCCTTTTTAGCTGAGACAGATGGAACTCCACAAACTTCTCGTAATCCTCCATGAAACTTCATACAGACAGATAAAATGCCAGGCCTTGTAGTGGTCGCTAAGCTAAGGTACTGTATTTTGAGCCGTTAGCTAAAGTTGATGTTATGTTAGCTGTCAAGGAGCTAGCTAGCTAACAGTAGCTTATAACGTTATATCCATCTATTAAGCCTCGTGTTAAAAGCCTTCACTTATACGGAGTATTTGGAAAACTGGGTGTAGCAAGAAATAGCAATTAAAAAAGTCAAAACAATAACTCAGTCAACGCTGTCTCCTCGGTTTGAATCAATGTTTACATTTTACCCGCCTCTCCTTCCTCAGCAACCGAGTCACAACAGTCACAACCAAAGCCCTGAGGTGCGCGCAAAACCTGGACTGGATTCCCCGGAATCCCAGGAGAGGACACAGGTTTGGTATTAACATTTTGGTGAAACGTTGATCCAGAAAATTATAATTGTGAAATATACATATAATATACATAAAATGTGTACGACTAAGTTACTTTTATTGAAAAAAAAAAAATATATATATATATATATATATATATATATATCTGCGCAGTATCTTTGCAGTTCCTAGAACTGCACTTTTCTGGACCGAGATGTCTGATGTATTTCCTGGGATCTGCTGGAGCCACTCCTCCAGTTTGGGGGTCACTGCCCGAGTGCCCCAACGACCACGGGCACCACTGATGCCTTCACCCTCCAGGCCTTCTCTAGCTCTTCTCTGAGCCCTGGTATTTCTCTAGTTTCTCGTGTTCCTCGTGTTCCTTTTCCTTTATATATATATATATAAAACACAATGATTTGCCTATTCATTTTTCCCGCGGCCGCCCTCTTGTACTGGCCATGGGGTACTGGCTTCTACAGACCTGAGCACCATGAAGTTGGCACTAATCAAACGCGAATTGATATAAAACTATGTCAATCGTCTGCGGTATGTTTGTGAGATATCGGTTGTGATGAGAGACCAGCTTTGCTGACGATGGTCTCGAAGTGACTGCACGTGTCCTGAGGTACTCATGAGTTGTAATTAATTAATATAAATTATAAATACATAGTGTGCCAGAGTGAATTCGTTTTTTACTAAACAGAATTGATGTTGATATTGTGTAAGGCTTTGGCTAACTGGGCAGAAGGCGCTAACGTGCAATGCATGTAGCTGTGTGGAAAAAGTGTACTTTGAATTTGGCTGATGTTTTTTGCTCTTAGAAACATTGGAAGAAGACCTGATATGGCCATACGGTAAGAGACTGTTGTCCACATGTGACTGAGGAATTGGGGGGGGGGGAAAGAAATTGTAATACCAGGCACAAAACACCCTTACAAAATGTTTTAACATGTTTATTAATCATATACAAAATAAATTACATTGTTTATTAACAAACATACAGTATATACATCAATAAATTAAAACAATGCATAAGACCCATAAGGAACAGTTATTTTTCTGTTTACCAATACCTTATCATCACCACTTATCTACAAATTGAAAGGAAGTACAATAATTTAGATGATAAATACTTACAAAGACTGTCACATTTTAAGTATTTTCCCATAGAAAGTACTGTTGAATAATAATTTAATACACCCCCATACAGAAATATACAAAAAAACACAGATTTTCCAACAACAGTACATGGGCATGTCTAAACAGACGTAATCATTTTCACACAAACTCACTACTTTTCAATACTTGCTTTAGAGACAAATGACAAAAGAATCCCATTGAGTCATAAGCTGTGGTGTTTAAATAGGGTAAAGTTAGTCATCTGTTACAGTAGGTGGTGTGATGGCTGGGAATAACAGAGAGGCAAAACAAACAGTAAATTTGAACCATCAAAAGAATCCTTGGTTCATTTGCTCTGATCGATCATCACTGGCGGTGGGTGAAAGGGCTTTTAGAGGTGGCGTGATACACTACAGCCAGGCAAACAACACAGTGATCACTGTCTGATAGGCCAAACAGCGGGATAAGGAGTTAATGATTTGCATCCTCTATCATCAGATGTTTTTGAAGAAGTGTTTCGCCGCCCACTGAGTTAAGTTCCAAAAACACTTTGTGGATTAAGTGAAGTGGGAAATGGTTAGGAGTTTTTAAAATCCTTTCTGTGACTATAAAATATGTATGAATGTGGTCCAAGAGTGGTTGTTTGGGGTTGTGATAAAACGACTTTTCATGAGTGAGGCTATAACCCGTCTGCAGACAATGGGGAATACGGTCAGTGTGTCTTACGAGCTCATAAACACAGTTGATAATCACAGTGGCTGGGTGCTGATCCTTTGACCCATCACGTTTTTAATGAAAATACAGCTATCGGAAACCCAACATGGAAGACAAAAATCAGAGTTCAAGTTTGACCGGAAGCTTACACCAGCGCTACACTTTTGCATCTCATTTTCCACTGGACATTACATTAAAGTCAATTAACTCTACTATAAACTCACACAAGGAAAAGCCACACCACATTTTAAGTTTTTCACCTTGCCACACCGCACATTTGCATTGATCAAATGTTTAACAATATCATAAAAGCTTCTGTGAGCCACAAGATCTACATATCTAAAGTAAATCTATTTAACACCTCTTACACTCCATGAGTCCTTTCCCCCCAAATAACCATTTTACAGTCCTTGTTTCACAGGAGGACAGACTGAGCATTACAAGAATAGGCTACCAAATGTCTTGAAGTTTAATATAACAATAAGCTCTGCTGTAAGATACAATTATTGGACATTTTCACTTGACATGACTTATAGCTCTGGTTTTATGGTTGGCTGGATATGCAAATACTTATTGTTTAAAAGATTATGGGAATATTATAAATTTAAGACAATTTTCTTTCTTTTGTTATTCCATTTCAGTTAATTTGCATTAATAAAGAAGTCTACACTAATCTTAATAAGCACGCAGCTGTCTTCTTAAGCCCTCCTCACAATGAAAAGTGTAGGTTTGTCCATTGTTCAACCGCTTTGTCAATGATGAACAGTGTTTGAACTACTGCATGTAATTGAGTTCACAAAAAAAAACAATTTGAATTTAATTTATATTAAACTTAACCCTTTAACAGACAACGCATTTAACTACCGTAATATAATTAAGCATAAAAACACAGAATACATAAAATGCAATCACTTCCCTGACAAATATACAAAACTGCTCTGAACTAATGCTAACATTAAACGTACAATATAGAAAATGTACTCGTCAAACAAAGTACCTGCCTTGTAACAACCTACAAAAACAAAGGTTGTGGATAACGCTGGAAACATTCACTTGTATGTTCTATTTAAATGTAAAAAATCGTAATAATTTTTCTGCATAAATGTATTAATCCCACAGCCAAATGTGTAGAGCCAAATTGAATATACAAATGTGTAACTGTGCAGGGCCTGATATTGAGAAGACTATAGTTATTGAAGTCATTGTTTTGTGTAGCTTGTCTGGAGCAGCATTCCCATTGTAGTCTACGCAGAGAGAGAAGAATACTGGTCACTTTTGTCCTTTTTCTGATTGTCTCACTCTGCGTCCATTAGACATGCCATGAAATTCAAAGAAACTCCAGAAACCTGTATTGGCTCCCCAAGCTACAGTAGGTATCTTAAGGTATTTTAAACTCTTACAACTGAAATCAAAGCCATATAGCCATGAAGAAGTCAACATTACCTTGTCACTTAACCAACACAGCACACCACACACTAGTTCACGGTACACATACGTACGTTCCTATCACTACAGACAAACAAAGCTATTCAGTAGTTAAGCCACTTTTGGTACAGTTGCAAAATAGAGAGAGACTGTATATCAAACAGATTCTGTTATACCACTTTTTACAGTTCATTACAAATGATGTAAAGATAATAGTCTTTATAAAACTCCAGACTCAACCGTACACAGACGAAGATTCTCCGAGTATATATAACACCATAGAAGACCACCTATGATAAAGCTTGTGTGATATGAACTTAAAAATGTCTCTGTGACAAAAAGCGTCAAAAAACAATGTAAGTCCAGTATGTCCGAGTCCCATTATCAAAAACATGTGCCAACTGACCGCGCGACCGTATAAAACAATTGTATATTTCTGATTAGCCTGTGTATCCTATAAAGCACAGGTACAACATGTCTCTTTGCAATTCGCTTGTCCTGTTCTTTTGACTTTGTTGTCATGCATATTGTTGCAATCAAGGCACTTGCCCTTCTTTGTCTTCAGTTTGATTCAGACTTAAAAACTAAAATAATTATTTAAAAAATTATGAAGCACTGTGTAAAGGAGTCAGTGATTGGAATATTTGTAATTGCAAAACAGTTTCCCTCAGATTTGGTCAAATCTGTAAAGCACAATGGAAGCCAATTGGACCTAAAAATGGAAGTAAAGTAGAACGTGAAGAGACGGTAAAAAAATACGGCTAAATAAATATAGCAATACCAGAACAAATACGCACCACAGAATTTCACAGAATTCCTGATAAATATCAATTCACATACAGAGAATACACTTTGGACCTCATGTGAATGACAACACAGTACAAAACAGTAGAAATACACTTACCACCATTGTGTTATATACTATATATTTCATCTAGTTATTTTCTAAAAAAAGGTTCTTGGGAGAGAAAGATGAGAATTCACCGCCTTAACCCTAATCAGCTGCACAGTCACAGAGTTTTCCCTCGAATTAAACAAGTCTTTTATTCTATTGCTAATCAAGGTTTAAACAAAATTATTAATGTAAATTGTCGTCCTGTATGTTTTTATGTTTATTAAAAGAAAATAAATTAATAGCCCAACTGCAAAATTAGAGTGACCGTGTAGACCCTGTGTCATCCCTGTGCTAAATAATTAAGGAGTCACAGTCTCAAACTCTTCTGCTGCTTCAGTTGTTTCCTCACCTGCACCAGGGCCATGGATGTATTATAGAGCAGACAAAACCCTCAGTAGAAAATCTGACAGTGAATGTAAAATCTTGTAATCTAAAATCCCTCGAAGCGTTAAAATCACAGATTCCTTATTGCTGCCATTATTACTGTCACATATTTTGATTGTTACGACTTCAGTGCAATATTCTCTTTGTGAACATTTGTCACAGCTGAGATAGATACATCTCACGGGCCACATCCTGCAGAAGTGAGCCCTTCCAACTTAAATTTTACTGCAGTATCCTGTTCTATAGTACATCAACCCTCAGTGCAGGTCAGAGGCGGGACACAGAGACGACTGGACGTAGCTGAACTCCATCTTGACACCCTCTTCCAGCTCTTCTCTCAAGACCGCGCATCTGTTTTTGACTTCACTATTGTGATCACACTGGTCGCTGTAGCCACCTTCCCTGGTATGAGTGGACCAATGACAGAGGAGGCCACACCTCCGCCTCCCCCTCCTGCTCGGACCCCAACTCCCACCGACGGACTCCGGGCCACAGTCCGGGCGAAGGTCTGTAAGGCTTCATACTTAGACCTCAGAGCATCAAGCTCAACACGCATCGATGCGTTCTCATTGGCCAGTTTGTCCACTTCCTGCTGCAGTTGGGTCTTCTGCTTCTCCAGCTCTTCTTTCTGTGTCACCCGCTTCACTCGGCAGCTCGCAGCGTAGCCCCGGTTCTTCAGGGTCCGTCGCCGCTGCTTCAGTTGGACGATTTCTTCCTTGGAGAGCCCTCGGAGGTGCTGGTTCAGCTCTCGTACTGACATGGTCACCAGCTCCTCGTCCGTGAGACTGGTGCCATTCTCACCCGGCTCTCGCTTCACCTGCAAAAAAACACATTAAGGAATGAGACATTACATACGACTTTACAAAAACATATTGTGGAACTTACCTTTAAGGCTTTGTTTCCTTTGTTCTCCGTCGTCATGCCCCAAGAGCCTTCCCCTTCTGAACTGACCTGTGAAAAACAGTGCTTACTAGTTAATCTAAAGTAACACGGCAACTGTATGTTATGTAGTGAAAAAGCTGCATTTGCATCGTAAACTCCAATTGTGCGTTAACCAACTAACGAACATGAACCAATTACTGCTTAAGGCACTGTCTTGTAAGTGCTCGGGTGAAAGTGGCAAGCAAACCTTTCATAGAATTTCCCTGGCTTCCTGTTTCCTGGTGCTTTCACTTACAGTGCCCACTACCTTGCAATGTTCAAATCTTATTGGCTGATTTCAGGTCAATGGTAGAGAAATGAGCATGAAATAAAAAGGAAGTGGTAAAGACTTGGAACAACTCCAGGAGAAAACCTACTTTAACTGTTTCAACTGTTAAACAAAAAACTGAGTGTGAGTTACACTGTGGAGTGGCAGGTGTCACAATACACAAAGAGAAAGGCACACATGAGGCTGTTCTGATGAGCGCACTGTAAACAAAAGACAAAAGGATGCAGAGACAGTAGTGTGAGTCAGATATCGACAAAGACATGAGCGAAGCGCAAAGATGAGGTCAGTCCTTAGAGCGGGCGGCTCCACTGATGAGCATCTCCTCACTGCTCAATGCCCTGCTTTGTGCCGCTCTGCTCTCCTCTGTCAGACCTCTCAGTCCGGTGTGTGCGGAGGAAAGGGCAGCTATTGTTGCTGCTGCTGCTGAGCGATCATCATGAGACCAGTCATGATGACTCAGCAGATTCTTCACCTCACTCTCCCTCCTCCTCCCACTGCGCACATTTCTGCTCTCCTCTGTCACTTTCACCTCCCTCCCTCTTTGTTTTTACACCCTTCAACTACTCCTCCAAGTTTTCAGGTCGACCTCAAATGTGTTGACCTGAAAACTTGTGTCAACAAGAGTAACATGTCTGTCTAACCGACGAAATGTGGTTGTCCTCAACGCCAGAGAGCTGCTTTTAGCCCAACTGCCACACCTGGAAGTGCCGAATCAGGACTTCTGTTAAACTGATCTGCTGAGTCAACAATGTTATAGTTTGAGTTTGACTGGCACACTCTGCTCTGCACGGCCTTCTCTCAAATGTGCATTTCTAAAGCCATTCACAAGTTTGATCAAACAAATATAAAGTAGATGTAGACTATTTCATCCATTCATTTCCATGGTACAAATACAAAGTCTAGACCAAATCATTGTCGCCCAGCGGTAAATGGTCAACTAAATTAAGATCATGTGGTTGGGGTAGTGTTTATGATTCGCTACTTTTAAAATTCACAGAACCATCAAGACCGAAACAACGTCATATAATACCTTGTCTAAAAGTAAATATCTGCGATGTAACAAACCAAAGAACAGGCCTCTTAGTGATGGTGTACAGTTATTGATACCACAGGGCGTTGATATCTGTGTTTACCAAACTAAAGATAAAACCTTGATCTGTTTATGCTGTTAAATATTGTGAGCACATATGGCTGCTTTTTCATGTACCAATGTCTTATTTTCTCTTGTGTTTTGTTCAGTTGCTGCAAACCCTCCCACAGCTCGAGGTGCATCACCACACAATGGATGGATCAAAGGCATGAAGACTGAGGTTGGTTGTTGGGGTGGGGGTGACAGCATGGAGGGTTGGGGGGTTGTTAGAACGAACAAAACTGGGGGCAAAAAGGATGCCGTATCGCTGGCAGGCATCAGTTTATTTCCCCTGTGCCCCAACCACAGCCCACCTCACCCATCATCTACATGCAAACAAAAAGCATGTTACGCACTCCCCTGCCGCCATGCCAGTGGGGTTCAATAAAACACACAAATGTGCAAATGTATTTATTTTTAGAAGATGCGCTGCTCAGGGAAAATAAATGCATTGCGTTATTCCTCGGCTGCACATTTCTTAGATTATTTAGCACAAAAGGAATGATCTCATATTTGCCTCAGTTGTTCTTTTGATTGTGACTTTACATTAAATTATTCTATGCATGCTCAGCAGGCACATAAAGGTTAATAAGCTTAGTGTTGCCATTCCCCTTTGAGTTCTCTCCTAGCTTGTAGTAATGCATTGCGTATTCAGAGGTTTTATGGGCTCAATCCTCAGTATTTGTGCACTAAAAGTACACATGTAGTCATGAAAGACTACATAGCAGAGTGACAGTAACTGTTGGTGCGAGCTGAAGCAAGTCGTAATGTTTCAGAGGAAGACTTTGTTCTGATGAATCCTCGTGTGTTTAGAAACAGCAGAAACACTGTGAAGTTTGGGTGCCATTTATCAAAGTTAGCCGCATGCAGAGCTAAACTGCGGTAAACTCGTTTGCGTGTGTTCCCTGAGAGATGAGGCCCGGTGTATAAGGAATCATGGTCAAAGTTCCTGTGCTGACCAAAGCCAGGACCATTCATCTTGAGCATGCAGAGGCCGCCAGAGGTGTCCTTCCCATAATGCTGGCGAGGTGGTCGCTGCGTTGTGGTCAATGCCACAGCTCCTGTTGCTACAACAGACAGCTTTTTTGCTGTTGCATGCTGTATTTTTATGGAGAGGCTCAAGAATGCTGACAACTCACGAGAGAGGATGCTTACAGTTACAGCACAGCACACACACGCACTAAGAGTGGACATGGGACAGACAGCTACATACTGTATAACCCAGCTTGGCAATATATTATCTGTTTACTGTTAGCTCAGTTGATAATGGACTTGATTTAGTGCTATAGATTATGAATATAATAAATATAACCCCTTAAATGAGACCACTTTAGCCTTTTGACCTGCTTTACAGTCTTGATATAAATTAGTTCGTAGGACCTGACTGATATGGACCTTTGCTGATAACTATTAAAGCCATACTGCGTAACATTTCACCCAATAAATAATAATACATTTCAGGCATTTATTTTTCTTTAATTGGTTGAAAATACCTGTAAATCATTCGCTTTTATACTGTCAACACGCTCGCCTGTCCTTAGACCTGACCCATAACTTTGCAGCTCATCTCTGGGAGATCATGGGATTTAAAAACATTAGGTCCTCTTTCTTCTTGTAAAAATAGTATTGTTGATCATTTGTTTAGTTTGGGGAATTTTAGTTGCTTCTGTGACGTATCAACACAACCTGGAATGTTCTCAGTGTGGCTTTAAGGGAGAATAAATATATATCAGATGATTAGTGATTTAACTCGCAGTAATCAACTGTTGAAGTCTTAAATAGGCTACATGGCTTATGTTAAATCAACATCTTAACATTTACATTTGTATTTTCTGTGCAGGATTCATTAATAAGAACTATTGCTGCTGAAAGGACAGGAACAACCTTAAGTAATGCTCATGCTGTCAGTAAAATGACTCAATGAAATGTGCAGATTTTGGCAAGGTTTTGGCCGGTAGCCGATATATATCTGGCAGCCCATAACAACTGCTCAATATATTGTGTATGAAGCAAGACATTACAGGACTCTAGGCTAACGGGCAGGAGAAAGTGCTGGTGATACAGGCAGGTAAAGACAGACTGCTAAATGTGGACGGGGGTATCGCTGGTAGAGAAGGACTGAAAGAATGCTGACGTCTCCAGAGCTGATTAGCGTTACAGCGGAGACATCACACCCACAGCCCAGAAAAATGCTGAGTATGGCGGGAGGACGGGGCGGGGGGGGTATGTGTGTGGGGGGTGGCGGTGGTGGAGGGGGACTGGGGGGGTGCAAATGACAAGGGAGAAAGAAGAGAAGAAAAAGAGAGGACCGGGACGGAACGGAGAGGAGGTGGGAGGGGGGGGTGTAAAAGCGTTTGGGTGAAAATGCATCCTCAACACATTTGTAAGAGCTTAGCTGTTGGGTACAGAGGGGGATGCGGGTGGGGGGAGAAATGGATGGAGGGGATTGGGGTCGAAAAAAAAAAAAGCCCTGATCTCAGCAACGACCAGGACTAAAACCTCCAATTAGAAAAGTTCTGAAGCTGATCCAGGGCAATGAGACTACTGCTGACCGTCTTACTGCACCTCCAGCACACACAAACTCCAATAAAGCAAGGTGATACATGCTGCTATCCTCTATTAGACTGTGTGCAGCCGAGCATTGTCACACACCTATTATCAAACGCGCTCAGAACGGTACAATATTGCCAAATTATCCTCATCGCAATATTAGCAGAAACCAAAAAATATCACAAAATCACTATGGCAACTTAAAAACATGCAATCAGTTTTAGCAATGATTTGACTAACATTTTAGATCTTTTTTGGTCTTTGAATAACAAAACAAATTGCTTACATTTCTGTTTAAACTCTTAACCCCCACCTGACCCGAGCACGTTTTCTCCAGGTTGGCTTTACCCAAATCTAAAATCTTCTTGAAATAAGCGTCAAAAAAGTTACAAAAATGTGACAAAAAACTCAACAAAAAAACTGTTTCATAACACAACAAAAAACTGTTAAAAACGCAATAGAGCAACAAAAAAGCCACAGAAGAGCAACAGAGAACAGACAAAAAAATGATAAAAATGTGGCAAAAATGTGATGAATACGCGATAAAAAAATCAATGAAAACAAAAGTCCAAAAAGTGACTTCAACGCAGCAACCACACAAAGAAAACAATCTGTTTAGATGAGTTTTGTAGGTCTTTGCTTTCAAATGAGGAGTTACTCTGGCCTACCTTTTAGATTTGGGTAAAGCTGAACTGGAGAAAGCTCTGTTCAGACGGGGTTAAGATAAATGGAACATACTGTGGTGAAATATTCCGCAATATTTGCAATAATATTAGTACTGCATTCAAGACAGTTATCAGATATTGCATTTTTTCCTCATACCCTGGTTTCCTGCTGTTTGTTGATTTGATTTGTAAGCTGGGAAAATAACTCTTAACATAATGGAAGCATTCACTGAAGTTTACATGAGTGGTGAGTTATTACTTATTCATTATTTCGTTTTTTGGTGTGTGGCAGGAAGAACATTTTCTAAGATCTCACTAATCTGAAGAATATGAATAATGCAAGTTGGAGCAAAGTTGAGCCAGTGGAACTTTAGAGAAATGTAGAGCAAAAATCACTAAAGAGGCTTCAAATATTGCAAAAGTACTGATTGTCACATTTGAACCCTAGAGCTCAGATGGGGGCAAAACTTAGGTCTGCGGGCCACATGCGTTCATCACTTTAATCTGGCCAGCAAAGCATGTTAGCTTCATTGACACCATTGACACCAGTATCAAAAAATAAAGGTATTGAAGCAGGTACCGAAAAAACATTTGCACTAAGCGTTGTTGTCTTAGTCCAGGGACAGTATCACAGGAAGTTACTAGGTTGTTTCAGCCAAAATAAATGATACAAACATTTAAAATATGGAATAATCAACATTATGGTTCTGTTTAATAGTTCTACATAACAAATATTGTAGGATAGATATTTAAAAAAAAGTATTGTTCAGGTATCAGCATCGTAAACCATTAGCATACCGGTACTGAAAAACATTAATTGTACCCAGACCTATCGATCAGTTCTGATAAGAATCACCACTAAACCAACACCAAGCTTTGACACAGTAGCTTGAAAGGGTGACCGAATCCACTGTTCTCACCGACATAAAAAGGCAATAAATAACTGCTGATCAAAAGGTTTGGTGATGTAGCTTCTGCCACTTTGTTATCTTGTGGTACGCTCCTTATGGTCATGCCCTTCCCTTAATGCTTAAAGTTGAAAAACCATGTGACGTGGGTGTATGGTGGAGGTCTGAGGTCTTGCATAAACCTTTAGTACATCCATAACAGCTTTGTTTTGCAGGTTATTACCAGTTAGATGTGAAAGACCAAGACACTTTGGCTGTAAACTGCACATCACGCTCACACTCTCTCTTTTGGAATTATTTTTGATTGATTGGATTGCTGCTCTTTGAACTAATCACACTATAGGTCGTTGAATCTGTGATCTTAAGACTCCTAAAGGAATCATCGAGCAGCAGAATTACTTCAGACAGAGTGTAGGCAACAACATAATCTCATCCTCTGATAGTGTGTAGCGCAGACGAGGAGGAAGCTGCTTCAGACAGACCTCTAATTAATCTTGTTTGGCCAAACCTATTCCTCCGGTCACTAGCGCCACACAACAAGGTATTTCTGGGAAAGACACTTGGCTTCTTACAACCAGCCGGTGGAGATAGCTCCAGAGGCACACACACTGAGGGGGAATAAAGAGCAAGAAATTAGTCGCTTTAAAGGCGACCCTGGGGCTGGTAGTGCGGGGGGTGTTCACAAGCATAAACAAGCCAGAACATAGAGACAAATCAAGAATAGATCGCGAGAGCCACACGTCTTGTGATGCAGAGGGAAGACAGTTATTGAACAATCCCACCATGAGAACTGCCTTAACTGTGACGGCTCCCCGAGGCCCCCATTTGAGCAACAACGGAGTTACGACGGGTTAGGAGGATACTAAAGGGTGTTAGGTGAGATAAGTCAAAAAGTTGTGGTTGGATTAAGGAGAGCTTTGAAAAGAAAGTCTCTAGGGCTGCATGGTTTTGGAAAAATGTCTATTTTTGTGATTACATTCGTGATTCATTTGAAAGTACGGTAACGCTTTAAAAATCAAGATTCAGTTCACAGTGCGTATTCTAAACATATCAGGAGCATGAACAGTTGAAGGGTTTAATGAGCAGACAGGAATATGAACCCTTGCCTTTCAGAAAATGTTTGTAGAAGTCTATGGTTTAGTAGTTTTTTTACATAGCAAATTCAATCGGAGGAATATTATTTTGTTATTTTCAGGGGACACATATTGCTTATATAACTGCAGTCGTTGTGATTTGTTAATTGTGACCATTAAAACTGTAATTTCATTTGGATTGCCAGCCCTAAAGGTTTGTAATAGGACGGATTAGGCATGGATTGCTCACTTATTAGACATAACAATTGCATGCTAACTCCAGCCACATAATTACGAAGATTCTGTAACGTTGTGATAGATGTTAGTAACTGGGATTATGTGCGTTGATTCTCCCAATAAAATACATAAATAAACCTTTCTAGTTATCAAATATATTCCGATCATAACAACTAGGCCGACTTTAACTGCCCGCACTGCCAAGGCCAATATCTAAGCAATAATGGACTAGGGAAAAGACACTAAAAGATTAGAACAAAAGTGATTTCTGCTGCGTTCCACCTCGTTTGTGCTTTAAATGATGAAGAGCGGAGCCCGGTAGTGCTCATTGATCTCGTGTGGGCAGAAGAGTGCGGTGCGAGCTGGTAAATAATTAACCGGCAGCACCGTGCGGCGGCTAACTGAGAATTAGGAAAGAGATGAGAGATAATTTCAACCTGAGCTCAGAGTGAGAGAGGCAGGTCAGGGAAGAGGAGGAAGCTATTGACTGGGGAGGCAGCAGAGTGAAATAGGACTGAAAACAGGTGGTCGTTTACATGCTCGGTTAAGAGGAAGAAACGCATGATTGTGGTTGTATCTGAAGTCTTATGTATTCAATTGCTCAGTGGCTTAATGTCCGTCCGTGGATCTAAAGGTCAGGAGTACGAATCCCAGCCAGGGCTGGGTTACTTTTTATTTGATACCAGTACTTTAACGATACTTGGTTTTCGATACCGATACCTAAACGATACTTTTCTCGATACCTATACTACAATATTTATCATTTAGAACCAGAAAACAGAACAATAATGTGAGGAAGATCCGCAAATTTACAATATCAGTGTCAAGAAATGTGTGGGAAATAAAGAAAAAAAATGGGGCAAAAATAGGGGAAATATCAGGAACAAAAATGAGCAAAAATTAGGGGGAATAATAAGAAAAAAAAATTGGGAGAAATAGGGCAAAAATAGGAAAAAAATCAGGAAAAATGGAAAAAAATATTGGTAATAAAAAATAGGGGAAATATTTGGTAAAAGGGAAATAATGCAGTGCTTATGCTGTCCCTGGACCAACAGCATCAAAACTTGGATTTAAAGTAAAATTTTTTTTTTTTTTCGGTTCCTGCTTTCGATACTTTCATTTTTTCGATGCCAGTTGTACCTTAGTTTTTTTACGATACTGTACTGATACAATTTACTGGTACCCAGCTCTAATCCTGGCAGACTGTCGCTGCACCTTTGGGCATGACTAGTGCCCTTGAATGCAACCTTTCAGTTTGGCTGTAAGGTAGTTTTGCATGTGAACTCAAGCAAAGTGAGAAATCAAGTTATAAACCTCAGCGTTTGCATACTGAGAGACAGCGACGAGGAGAAAACGGCATCCTCATGTGCATATGATAATGTGGAGCGGAGAGAAGAGCTATCGCTTTCACACCTCTCCGAGTTCAAAAGGGGTATTGTGAGCGTACGCGCTGCTTAGCTGTGCGCCCGAGTGTTTGTGCAAGTGTGTTATTAAAGGCGAGAAAAAGTCCTGCCGTCGACACGTTTTTCCCATTCCAGGTAGTAAGTCGGAGTGTGATGACAAATTTCCCAACACAAGCAAAAAAAACTGCACTGTCAGGCAGTTGAGCGCTGGCTTCTTTTTCATAAGTGCTTTTTTTCTGAAGAGAGAAAGCATGTAGTGTAGGTTAACTCGCCTTTATGCGCGTGTGTAAGAGTGTGTGCAACAGCCAGCGCTGCAAGGGGAGAGACAGCCGTTGGTAAATGACATGTTGGCTTTATTCCCCCCACCAGACGCACGCCGCATCTACGGTCAGCATTACTAAGTTAGGACAAAGAGAAAGTTTGAGAGCAGCAGGAAAGTTAACAGGGTGCAAGTCTTTGGGGACGCATTTATCACAAACAGAAGCTTAATGAGAAATACATCAGCCATAACTTTTCTGCAAACTCACATGGCTACGGACAAAGAGAGGTGCGTCTGGCTGAGAGCATCATTCATTTGTAACTTTTGCCTGCAGTTTTTGTACTTTTTGCATTAGTGAGAAGGAAGACTATTAGCTTGACGAACAAACAGAATCAGCTCACGCGCATTGGGTTGCCTTGTGTACAAAATGCACGGTATAAATAAACTTGCCTTGGAACAAAAACTGACTGTTCGCACACACTTTGGTGGATGGGGAAAAAATTATTCAGCGACAAAAAAAATCCGTAAAACTAAATATAGGAAGCAAATATCAAGGCCACTTTTCTTTTTTCTGTTGCAAAGCTTTGTTTAGGGCAGCACAAAAACTCGCAATCAGATTTAACATTACGATTCGACAGGTCACAATATCCTTTGCAAAAAAACTAGCCCGTCTCCATGGAGTCTTCAAATGTTTAAAATCGGGGGGGAAAAAATCGCAATTCGATACTTTGTGCAGCCCGATAGCGTTGGTGTGAGTTTAACTTAAAGCGCCTCAATCGCTCTAACGTTGTCGCTTGCCCTCTTTATAATCTTTCTCACTTTTGAAAAAGCTACACGTTTCACTTGATCTTTTGTGTCTGTTATCTGTTCTCATTTAATTTCTTCTGAACATTCACAAATGTATAGCTCAGTTGTGGGATCGTCACACTGCAGTTGGAAAATGCGGCAAGTTTAGCGCATGAAGATGATGCAACTGGTAGACAACCGGCGGTCCAGATCCGCCTGTTACCAAAGGCTTGCATCTGAACACGCCGCTTTCAATATTTCCCGCAAAACTAAATTACAGCACTATATGAACTCTATTTGCCCGTGCAAGGATTTTAAGTTTCGAAACTTGGAAACTCTCGTGGGCCCGGGAGAAGAAGAAGCAGGCTGTTTGAAGGCGCGCTCATTAGTTATTATTGATAAGGAAAAGTGTGCTATAACCATTAAAGGACACACTGCTCTATCTGTACTGCTTCAAGTTTTGATCAATGCGAATTCCCCCAATTGTTGTGATTCTTTTGTTGCGTCCTTTTATTTGATTTTTTTATTTCACAACTTTATGTTAAAGGGGGCGTTAGTCTCGGGCTATAGAGCGCTCATTTGACACGCAGTTAAAAATCACACAAGGACAAGCGCTCGAATGTTTGAAGAAAGAAAACAGAAGCACAGAGCAGTGATTATGCACCCGATCTGCTTACACCATATTTCATCATTACTGAGGAGAAAAAACACTCAACTATTGATCTGCCCCAGCGCTTTCCTATCTCTCGCCCTCGCTCTGAATCCTGCTTTTTATTTTTTCACCGCTTTAACTTCTCTCTCACAAAATCACCAGCGTAACCAGACCTTTTTTTTTTTTTTTTCTTCCCCTCCACCCTCAAACGGATTCCCACTAGTAAACAAGATCAGAAACACGCACTGCTTAAAAATCATCTCCCCAAACTCTACGTCAAACAAACAAACAGTCAGAGAGAAGAAGGAGGAGGAGGTGGACACTAAATTACAGACACCTGTGCAATCGAACGCAATCCTGTACTGCGGCCGTGCAACGAGCGCGGCCTGTGTCGAGCTTCCTCTCATCCATCACAACAGAGGGACGATAGAGGAACTGTGCTGCCAACCATGACACACGATGTCACTTTATGAGAGACACTTCTCCTTTCATCCAAGTTGAATTGATTTAAGTTATGGCACGGGAAGAATCAGAATATTGTGAATATTTTAAATAACCTCAGAAGCATTAAAACATGGGAGAAAACTTAAATGTGAGCGGCTAATTAATACAAGAATAACGAAGTTTTCAGAATATTTTTGCAAAGGTCTCTAAAACTATGTATGTAGGGCCCTTACGGAGGCTGATTTTTGTTGTTTGCAGAGGATACTATTATATCGCCTAAATAATGACAGTCTTGGAAATGTGCGAAATTTGACCATAAAAATACAAATTGTAATTTTGAGTAAATTGTGTTATCCATTATCACGCGGTAAAATCTTCAGAAATAAGTTAACATTTTTTATACTTTTTAAATATAATAAAAAGAAAAAACTAAAAGTAAATTGCATTCATGTCTTTTCCAATGTTGTTCTAACTTTTTTCCTCTCATAAGCTCATTATATATGAAGCAATTCAGGTCAAATTATTTTTGTAGCTCAACAGTCTGTCTGCCACCCTCAGAATCTTTGTGTTAGATAAAGTTTTGCCAAGTGTTTCATCAACTTGACTCATGCTCATTAAACAAGTTCATAAGAGTAAATATTTGTCTTTGAAAGAGGTTGGATAGTGTCAGTGATTTTCACCTGCAGCTTTTGACGTTTATGTGTTTGCTCTTATTTCAGTGATGGAAGGTGAAGGGGGGGAATGGGTGAAGCTGCTCTGCGCACAGAGATGCAGCTCCAGTTCTCATAGGTGTGTTATATCTGCTTCTTGTTCTGTGCACTCTCACACACACACACACACACACACTCACACACACACACACACACATACTGGGCAAAGAAACTAGCTGTGGTAAGTAACAAGTGAAAACGCCATCTGTCAAGCGAGAGCGCATTTGCTTTGCCTCAGCACTTTCAGGGGAATGCCTTGAAGACAAAAAGGTCCTTGTTCTCAATCTCTCCGCAAATCCCATCTCTCATTCTTCCTCCCTCTTCCTTCATCCCCCTTGCTCCGTGCGCCTTGCCGCTCCGCCACCATCAGCAAAGTTGCACACATAAGCATTGGTCAGCGTTCAATTACCGTGAACACCAGGGAAGGATGGAGAAAGTACTTGACAGAGAAATGCACTTCAAGCACTGATTAAATACTGATACCAAGTATAAAAAGCTTAGCCCCTAGGTTGTGTGTCCACACACACAGAGCGAACGGGAAATGGGGAGAATGTGTGTATAAAGGAGAGAAGGCAAAGGAGGGGCTCATCTCCAATACTGATACAACTGTTTCATCATTATGACCCTCTATTACAGTACTTGCCAACTTGCTTACTACATACTTTTGATACACTCCACAGAGTGCTGACTCCAACTAAAGCTGCTGATATGAAGTCATTAGGGGGTGAAGTTTCTGTTTTTCTTGAGCCCTTAGAGCTTCCCTATTACTCTTCAGTGTTTAAGACTTACAATGCTCAGAGCTGGGACCGGGCAGTAGATAATGGCCCATTTACCAAAGATCAATCGCAGGATATTTAGTTGCAACCCATTACACTTGTTCTATTTTCATCACAGGTCTTTGTCTGAGTTCATGTCGCACAGTGAACCATTACGTCAACTGTCATAGTTTAGATTTCCGTGTGGTTTTAGTTGTTCAATAGTCTCTCAGTGTATTGCTAAAGAAAGCTACCAGTGCCCCACTGCTTGTTTTGTGCTTAGCCTTCAATATGATCTTGTTTCTGTTATCATTTGTTTTCTTTGACTGTCATCTAAATAATGACCAAGCTTGTGTGTCTCTTGTTAAGAGATCTGTTACGGAATAACTTCCTGGTTGTAGAGGTTCAGGGAAATAGCTTATGGAGGAGTGACTTGGGTAGTATTGTTCATCAGTTCCCTGAATTATGACAACAACAACAAAAGCGCCTTTACTTAAATGTGAGGGAGGCAGTTTATACCAACATGATTCCACAGTGCTTTCAGATCCCACGTGTGCCATTATCTCCTTGGTGAATCAACACTCCAGGACCAGGGGGTTTATTAAGATTTAAAGCCTATAGACGGTCCCGGTGGCAGCGCGAGCCGCGGCGGAGCCAGACCTTTGTCCGCCGGTGCCATGTTGTTGCCATGGCTCCCTCGTGCCTCCGCTCGCGCTGTGATGAATCAGCATCTCTCTGCGGCGAGCCGACCGGTGTTTAGGCAGCCAGGCCGGGTTACAGACGTGCTCCCCTGCCCTCAGAACAACAACACATGCGGTACGCCCATGCGCTCACCTCAGCACAATGTTTACAGAGATAATATCTCTGTAAAGCAAGGGCCATGTCGGAAGAGCACCGCCTAACACAAAGCAAATGTCAAAACAGTCGCTCGACAGCCACAGTGCCCTCTCAGCGGCAGGATACAGGCTACTCTAACGTAAATACTCCGCTTATTGAGCTACTTATGGACGTACAGCCCCGAAAATCACATCACAATCAACAAACACACCACAAAGACGGCAAAATGTTGTTATTGTTGTAATCTCTGTTGTTTCCGTGAGCCTGTTATACTCTTGTCATAACCGCTAATACCAGCAATTAGTTAGTGAACCACAGCCAAAGGCACAGAAACAGAAGAAAACTGATCACAAAAGGCAATGGGGTATTGTCTTACCTGTCAAAAAGCACAAAACGTGTGATTTTTGAGAAGCGACAACAGCGACTCGTGTGCGCCTCTGTCGCTTCAGCACCACGGCATGAGGACAGTCGAGGAGCTAGCGGTCAGGTTGTGGGGCTTATATCCTTAGAATACGGTTCTATCTTTTCAATTTACGCTCTTGAGTGACCTAAAGCCTAATTTGTTCGTGTGTTTTAACGGGATAACCTGCGCAAAAAGCCGATCTCCGCGCAAAGCTACTCTCCGCGCCTCCTCTCATTCCGACACATGGCTCCGCTTCGAGGCTTGACAGCCGTGCGCTACGCTACGTACACCCCCTTTGTGTTATTATGAAATCGCACTCAGCAAAACAGCCACTACAATCAGCACTTTTGAGCACATTTTTGAAATATGCCTTTCAGCTGACTCACCAGAAGTCACTCACGGCGGACCCTCGGAGGTGAAGTTCAGCCGGTGCACACAGACACTTGGAGAAATGTTTTTTCCGCTCACGCCTCCTCGCAGGTCTCTACATATATCCACTCCTTCCTCACTTGTTTTAGTCCGTGGTCGGAGGCGCCAGACGTCAAATGATGTTTGGATCACATGGTTTCATTCATGAAGCGCCTACGCAAGCCGCATTTAAAGAGACACGAAACAGCAGCTACTTCTTTGTGATGGACAAGAGTCAGTGGAAAGTGTGACAGGCAGTTCCACCTCTTGAACTAAACTTAGAGCGCGCATTTACGCTACTGACTGGCGGCCGCTATTTAGACTGAAGACTCATACACGAGGGCAGCTGCTCATTCCCCCAGAGCTATAGGCTGTGAGGGGCAAGTCACTGGGGTTATATCTCCATTAAAACAAAAATCCTACTATCTTTGACTGAGAGCTTACACAGACATTTTGCATTTTGATGATTATGCGATGCTATTTCCTTTTTTGTCTGTAGTAAAATTTAAAGACCAGTAATTTCTATAACATGAATATCAAGTGACGTAAATGCAAATGGTTTTATTAATGACATTTTCACTTTGCTGGTTTAAGTAAACATTTATTTTGTTTTGTAATATAAATTCTCAATCAATAATCCATGTGCTTTTCTGCTCTGTCACACTCAAGGAAGGCCGTGACATCTATATGGCTGCATAATTATGCTCATGACAGTAACAATATGCATTTACAATAACACACCTCTAACCGAGTGCATTTTCTCTAGTTTGGCTTTACCCAAATCTAAAAGCTTCTGGACAGGAGTAACTCAGTGTAATAACTCATTTGAAAGCTAAGGCCTACAAAACTAACTTTTTTGTCGCATTGTCTTATTTTTTTAAGCGTTTTTGTCGCGTCTTTGTTTCTTTATTGTCACCTTTTTGTGGATTTTTTGTCATGTTTTAGTCGCTTTTTTATTTTATTTTGTTGCCTTTTTATCATGGTTTTGCCACGTTTTTGTCAGATTTTTGTCGCTCTTTAGTCAGTTTTGTGTTGTATTATTGACTTTTTGTGACTTTTTGTTTGCGTTTTTGTGACTTTTGTTGCTTTTTCATCGCTTTTTTGTGGTTCCCTTTTTGAAGTGTTTTCGGCACATTTTTTTTCCGCTTTTTTGCCACATTTTTGTTACGTTTTCATCCTTGTTTTCATTAAAATTTTTATGCTTTTTTGAAAGAACCTTTTAGATTTGGGTAAAGCCAAACTGTGGAAAATGTGTTTGGTTCAGGTGGGGGTTAAGAGGTTAAACTTTTAAAAGAAATCGGTGGAAATAAGTGCATACAACAAAAACTCATTGCATTGGCTGGAAACGCTGCTCATATCCCCTAATGTTTAAACCTATGCGTACAAATTAACATTGACTAAAGTGCACTAAACAATAAACGCATAATACACCTGCTGATCTTATTTACTCTGTAATTTACAAACAATGCTGATCTTAAGACTTGAAACCATTTGTCAATATTCCATTTCCTTCTCTGAGATTCTAATGACTTCCCATACAAGAGAGCACTCAGCCAGTATTAGCCTCCCATTTCCACGTAATTGCTAATCATTTATATAAAAACGTTTGTACTGTGGAGTCAGATTGCATTTGATTCATCCACGTAGGTAATTTGCAGTGGCAATCATTGGAAAAATAAGCAACAAAACTATATTTTTGCTTTTTATGGACACTTTTAGGTAACTGTGAACTTATGAGTGAAATTTAGTCATAAATAAAAATTGTAACAGAGATTTTCAAATATTGTCAACTGAACGGGGTTGGTTGAGTTGAGCACACTTGGTTCTACTGTATCTCAGAGGCTTCTTCGTCCCTCTTGTAGTCTTGGAGACCAGCCCAGAAGATATTCCTTTATCGATGTCACAATCGAGATATTCACTTATTACTGTAGAACAATGACTACCGTAATGAGTGAAACTGTTAATAAGCGGTGCAGTAGGTGGGGTATGGCAGTCCTGACCACTCCACCAAGGTGTGGCCAGAGTTTAATACAGGTGCTCGTCATATAATCAGAATATCATGATAAAGTGCATTCAACTTAAACTGTGAAACTAACATTATGATAGACTCATTACCTGCAAAGTGAGATGTGTACAGTGCCTTGCGAAAGTACTAATACACCTTGAACTTTTGCACATTTTGTCATGTTTACAACCCTAAACGTAAAGATTTTATTCTGATTTTGTTACTGAATGTTCACACTCAAGTAACAGACGACTGTGAAGTGAAAGCAAAATGATACATGATTCTGTTATTTTTCAAAACATAGAAAAGTGAAAAGTGGGGCGTGCACAAGTATTCATACAGGATGAATCAATACTTTGTGGAACCCCCTTTTGCTGCAATAACAGCAGCAAGCCTTTTGGGGTATGACTCTAGAAGGTTTGCACATCAAGAGCCCATTCCTCTTTACAAAACAACTGAAGCTCTGTCAAATTAGAAGGAGAGCGTTTGTGAACAGCAGGTTTCAGGTCTTTCCACAGATTTTCAATAGGATTTAGGTCAGGACTTTGACTGGGCCATTCTAACACATTAATATGTTTGTTTTTAAACCATTCCATTGTAGATTTAGCTTTGTGTTTAGGGTCATTGTCCTGCTGGAAGGTGAATCTCCGCCCCAGCCTCAATTCTCTTGCTGACTCCAGCAGGTTTTCCTCCAAAATGTCTCTGTATTTGGCTCCATCCATCTTCCCAACTAGAATTACAATCTTCCCAGTCCCCGCTGAGGAAAAGCAGCCCCATAGCATGATGCCCCCCCCCCCACCCACTCAGGACGATGAGTAGTGTTATGTTTTACATAACGTTTTGCATTTGGGCCAAAAAGTTCAATTTTTGTCTCATCTGACTAAAGCACCTTCTTCCACATGGTAGCTGTGTCCTCAGTATGACTTCTAGCAAACTTCAAACAGGATTTCTTATGGCCTCCTTTCAATAATGGCTTTCTTCTCGTCCATGAAGGCCAGATTTGTGTAGAGTACAACTTATAGTTGTCCCATGTACAGATTCCCCCAGCTCAGCGGCAGTACGTCACAGCTCCTCCAGAGTATCTTGGGGCACTTGGTTGCATTTCTGACCAGTGCTCTCCTTGTTTGGTCTGTTAGTTTAGGTGGACGGCCGTGTCTTGGTAAGTTCGCAGTGGTGCTATACTCTTTCCATTTCTGAATGATGGATGGAACACTGCTCCGTGAGATGTTAAAATCTTGGGAAATCTTTGTATAACTTAACGCTGCTTTAAACTTCTCCACAGCTTTATCCCTGACCTCTCTGGTGTGCTCTTTGGCCTTCATGATGTTGTTTAGTGACCAATACACTCTGACCATACAGTAGCTCTGAGGCCCTCACAGAACAACTGTATTTATACTAAGAGTAGATTACACACAGGTAGACTCTATTTAATGGTTAGGGCAAGGTGTGAACATTCTTCAGTCATTAGGAATGTTATAAAGGCAATTTAATGCACTCAGAAAAATGCTGTATGAATACTTATGCACGCCCCATTTTTCACTTTTCTATTTTTTGAAAAATAACAGAATCATGTATCATTTTGCTTTCACTTCACAGTTGTCTGTTACTTGTGTGTGAACTTTCAGTAAAAAAATTCAAAATAAAATCTTTATGTTTAGGGTTGTAAACATGACAAAATGTGCAGAAGTTCAAGGTGTATTAGTACTTTCGAGAGGCACTGTACAGTATAGCCTTTATTTGTTATCATGGCTCAGCTTGTAAAAACCCCAAATTAAAATCTCATAAAATTTGAATATTTTGAAAATGGACTGTAAGCCATAATCATCAAAATTATAACAAATAAAGGCTTGACATGTCACTTTGCATGTAATGAGTCTATATCATATATTAGTTTCACATTTTAAGTTGAATTACAGAAATAAATAACTTTTTCATGATATTTTAATTATATGACGAGCACCTGTATAGACCTCTAGCTTGTATATTTTCCAATTGACCATTTTTAACACGAGAAGAAGCTTCTGAAGACAGAAACAAACATCCACAACTCAACCAACCCAGTCCAGTTGATGTTTGAAAAGAGCCTACACAAACATCAACTAAACTTAAAAACATAGCCCAAGAGATCATTTTAACAGTATGGGTCCAAACAAGCAAAAGCATTATTTAATATAGTTGTAAATGTCTGTAGTTTTATATTTGTAACAGAATACAGTGTGTTATACAAAGTAAATATAGCCCTGGACTGATGTGGAGGCAAAAGTGAAAGCTTTTCTCCTGTTCATTGACCGTGGCTCTTGGCTCTCCTCTTGGCCCTAACACCACATGCAAACAACATGTTACTGAAAGGTCAGTGATTACAGTGATTGAGTGGAAATGACATGCAGCAGCTGCTCTACCTGTGGATGGAGGAGCCACGCTGTGCTGTCTCAACTCTTTCACACTACCCAAAGTTTCCTCTCGGGATTATCTGCCACTGAACTGCCACCTTAAACCTGCAGCGGGTGTCAACATGATTGACACAGAGCACATCTCTTACACCTGGGCTGGAGAGAGGCACAAAGCCGCCCAGCCGACTAAAACCAACACAAGTCGAATAATGAGAAGCAAATGGAAGTCTCCAGGAATGGCTAATCTTAACAGGCAAGAGCAAGCGGAGAATAACCTTTTGGAATAAAAGAGGGATTACCACGACACTTCGGCACCCGAAGAAAAACCATTGCACGCACAAATAAACAGGCTGAGTGCACTTAGAGCAAGAAGCTAAAATTTAATCGAGAAACACTACTGTGTGTGTTGGGTTTAAGGAAAAACTAATCCTACAACGGCTATAAATTGTTCAATTATAATGAGGACATGGCTCTTCACAAACATCACTTTTCTTCCATCATTTTTGGCTCACATTATTCACCTGTGCACTGCCTGAAAAGACTCACAGGTCTATCTCCTTCCAACACAAAGTGGCATCTGCTAATCCAAAATGTAGCAGCTTGAAGCGACAGCACTGACCGTAATATCTTAAAAGTACTTCACAACTCTCAAGTTGAACTCTCACTTTCTGTAGCAACAGAAATCTCATAACACCAAAACTGAACAGCAATTCTGTCCCTCACTATCTCACCAATTCAGAACTCAGTGACACTTTGTGCACACTGAAGTTTTACCAACTATTCACCTGAGGATGAAATGAAAAACTAGACTTTCTTTGTGGTCTCACATTTGAGTCTCTAAATCATATTTTTATAATATTGTCCGATATAAAGAGCCCAAAACCAAGACAAATGATTATTTTAGATAATAAAATTATAATATAACAATTTGAATTAAAAATATATCTAAAATATGTCACATGAATTTAAAAAGTAAATCCAAGTGACATAGATCACAAGGCGCCATCTGCTGGCCAGGGTAGGTACAAACTTATTTTAACAACCAAAAAAAACAAAGATGATGTAGCTATACAAATCTTTGTTTTTTACTGGTACACCAACAAAGCTGCTGTGGGACAAGGACAACCAAAAGGCAGCATACATTTTAAACTAACATGGAAGCAATAAAATGCATACAAGAGCAATTTAGGACGGATTAACAACTAAAGCTTAGATATCTATACAAATAAAACAGAAATCTATACAAATAACAGAAATAATCGCACTTCAGATAGAGCCTTTCTTTGCGAGTGAGAAAAGCATCCCAGGATAAACTACAAAGGGTAGTATAGAGGAGGGGGCTTTAGATTTTATACAACTTCACAGATTACAAACGCTATTATGTTGCCGCATATACTGCATATGCTGGAAAACAAAGCCAACAATTGTACCCAGAATTTAGTTAAATTGTCATTCAGTCTTTGCTTACATAATAATCTTAATACAAACGAAAATATTTTTAACACAATCCCCATGTTTGGGCTTCATAATTGATAATGGACAACACTGAAGACACAAACAGCTTGATGGTCTCCCAGTAACCATCTGGTGTGGTGTGATCAAATCCGACAATGGCCGCCGCAGTGATTACAGTTAAACGGTGCTTGACAATCTGAGCCCGTATCCAGACTGTCTACAGCTTGTAAATGGACTTCTCATCTTCACCGCACATGTGTTGGTCATAATATCAGTTCAGACATAAGGCCATAACAGTTAACAACAGACTGCACCTGTGTTCACGTGAAATGAGGTGGATGGATCCAACAGATCTATTCAGCTGTTCGTGAATAAATAATTTATCAAATTATTTGGATGTTTAGTCCTGAGTGCATTTGTAAATGTTTGAACATTTAAATAAGACAGATATGTCTTAAATGTATTGAGCACTTGAGTATTTTTTTTTCCTCTTTTGATTCAGTAGTTCTTCTTGACGCCTGAGCTACGATTGTTGAACAGGCTGAGGCCAGATTTGCCATTTCCATTGGCCACTCCACTGACGGTAACTCCAGGCTGTTGAAGGACCTTGTCCAGTGTGGTTTTCTTAATGGCCGCTGGAGAAATGCGTTCTTGATCTGCAAGAAACTGCAGCTCCCTAAAAGTACAAAACTGACCGTTAGTTATACTGAACATACAGCATGTGCAAAGAAATACAGTAATATTTTAAAATCATGACCATCAAATTATAGTTTGTCATGAAAGTGGTCCAATCTCACCGTGTTCTGATGCACGAAGCCTCCACTGCGTTGATCAACAGGCTGCGGAAGCCACCGCTCTCCATCACGTGCAGAGCGTGGATGGTGGCTCCTCCGGGAGAGCACACGTTGTCCTTCAGCTGGCCTGGGTGCTGCTCCGAGTCCAGTAGCATCTTGGCTGCTCCCTGAATGAACAATCAGAGAACACGTTTGAAGAAAGGGATGGAACATTTGCTCCTTTATAGAAGTTTTACACGGTTCTCAAAAGTACGAGTACTTCAAATCATAACAAGAAATGAAGTAATGTGAAGTTTTATGCAAAACAGTCAAATGCACCACAGCTCACCAATAAAGCCTGGGCTCCAAGCCTAAGAGCCAACCTTCGAGGCAGACCCATTTTTACACCTCCGTCGGCAAGAGCATCCAGGGCAGTGAACGCCTGTTTAAAAGATTGGGAAAACAAAAACTAACATGAAACACCTACTATTCAAAAAGCCCGATTCCTTAAAGTGTGATTGTGTATGCATTAAAGTATAAATTTGACAGCAGGATTATGTGAATACTTTTGTCACATTAAACCTCTATGACTTACATAGGCAGGTCCACTTCCACTTAGACCAGTTACAGCATCAATGAGGTCCTCTTCCACCTCAGTGCAGAAGCCAACACTGGACATGAGCTGCTCCAGTAGTTTGCCATCTTCTACCTAAAGGTTTCAAGATGCCAGAAAGGGATCAATATACTGTTAACTGTTTAAACACAGCTTCCATCATGAATATCATCAGCCTCTTACCTCTGCATGTGTCCCTGTGGCATACACTGTAGCCCCCTCTCTCACCACAACTGGAGTATTGGTCATACACCTCATAACTTTGGGCGCCGAGCGGTACTGAAGCAGTTTCTAGTCGAATACAGTTACATTTGAACAGTGAAAAGTAAACTAAAGAGAAGTTCAGAAATGTTTTGACTGTATAATTGCAAACGAAGCGTAAATTATGCATCAGCTGACCTTCTCTATGGAGCTGATGGTTACACCTGCAGCACAGGAAACAATGAGATGGCGGTCCTCAATGTCTGGTCCGATCTCATCCAAAACAAAAGGAATGATGTGAGGCTTCACAGCCAGAAACAGCACATCGCTCTTATTAACTGTCTCTTTGTTACTGGTCGTCATGCTCACTCCCATTTTCTACAATTAAATACAAGATCATTAGTTGACACAAAAAAAGAAAAAAGATGAATCTTTAACAGACAATAAGGAAATCTTCCTTCTCACCCGGAGTCCTGACACAGTGGGTAAATCTGTGTCTGGGGAGCTAGCAGTAATCCTGTGGGTAGCAATGACACCTTTGGGAGCACATAAGAATATGTTACGTATGACGTCTGTGATGTGTCTATAACAAAATTATGCAGAGTAACTTGTCATGGCACTGGACTTTCACACAACCACACCTGCAGCAGTGAATCCTTTCACAAGCGCGTGAGCCAGCTGGCCTGCTCCAATGAATCCAACACTCATCTTGTCAAATTATTTGGCTGCTCTGCCCTAAAACAACAGCAATACTTTCAGTACACAATGAGAACGAAATGAAATATGTTCTTAATAATAAACTAATAAGTGGTGGCAACAATAAAAGTTGTTAAAACATTGTTCTCCTCTTTGTTGCCATTAATAATATGTATGTCTTGACTAGTGCGCCATCCAGGCAGTTTACTGACCTAAATGTATGGACTATTTATAATGTATGCTACATAGGCTACTCTGTGTGTTTACTGTTTAGCAGATGTTGTACAGTTAGAATTGGAATAGCCCTTCTTTACACTTATCTAATTTGTCGTAGTATTAGTATTATTTATAGTATTATGTAAAAGCAGGGGGTAATAACTCCACAGCTAAACGATATTATAGTAAGATCCATGAGCTAATACTAGCTAGAAGCCGCTTGTCCTTTCAGTGAATGCTAGTTATCCTACAAATCAATGACAACTAGGGCTATTTATTGCGCACAAAGACTTTTTACCTGGCCTTGGGTGGTGATGCTGAAAGCCTTGAGTTGTGGATGTGAGGAAATGTTCCTCCAGGCCGCGAACAGGAACAAAAAATCTTTACTTTTAGTGTCAACGTGGCTTCCTTCTTTCAGCTCACTCCATGCGCCCTGAGAAGCTGACTGACAAGAGGTCTATCCAATGAGCACTCAGAGCGTTCCGCTTTGTAGCCAATCAAAAGCACGAATCCAACAGTGGGCGGGTGTTTGAGTGCAGACACGCCCCGTTGCATCAGTCTGCAACATAGACATGTCTGTAGTTAAGATCAAGCTGCTGAATGTAGGTCATATCTGATTAAGTAGGTTGATGCTACACCAGACGTTTACAAAGACGCAAAGGTGTCTGATTAATTGACTGACTGCAGAGTCTACATTTAGACCATAAATGAATAGTTTCAGATGGATGTTAGGGCCCCAAAGTAGATTTCCACTGCAGTTTTTAAACAATACATAAAACTAAGGATTGTTGTAACAATATAAAATAAAATATATACTTTATGTTCACTATTCTATATGTTTCCTGAGCCTTCAGACCCAGTTAATGACAGTATAGGCGTCAAAGCTTTTTAGTGAACGTGGGGTAGCAGTAATTGCCAAACAGCAGTTGGAATGACATTATTGCCACAGCCCGCAACAGTGAGTATTAGTGTGAGTATGCAAATTGCACAGGTGGTCCTGTGCATTCTGATCATGTCAGCTGGGAGTGGGAGCAATGTTTTGTACTGGGATGTCTTATCTGATCTCCTAGTAAAACAAATCCAACGTAACCTTGAACCTGCACCACCTTTTACTTCCTTCTTATGTTCACATTCTGTACCTGCCATAGGCCTATCTCACACATACTCAAAATAGCCAGTACTTGCTCACCTTTCAGTATTTCTTTTGAAAACAAACTATCTAATTTCAAATTCTACATTAGTTAATTAACATTTATGGGCTTTATTTTTCCTTTTTTGATGTTTTGGTGAATCTTGAATTTGTTATATGCCTTACCTTCTGCACCGTTTGCATCTTGTGAAAATGTACCTGAAACCTTCCAACTACAATTATGTTCAATGCCATTGTGAATAAAAAAAAAGAAAAGCTTTTTCTATCAGTTGATTAAATATAACTGACTGAAGAGATGACCAAAAGTGGTGTGAGATATTTCACACAGTCTGAATTTGAATGAAGGATTGTTATTCAAACAGGAGGCAGGAGGCCAGCGCATTTACCTCCCCTTAGATTTGACAGAATCCCAAATCAAGCGCAGTCGGACGGTGTGTACACTAATGAGCTGTGGCATTTGAATATAGTTTTAGTTTCATCTCTCACGGTACTTCTCTAATGCATATTCTCTGTATTAGCCATGAAACAGGCCAGTTACTGTCAGTTTGATACTGATTTTAATAGGACTGAGCCTGCTGTCTGTCAGGCTTGCCACACTAAATTTACACCACTCTCCAAGAAGAGGCACTGTAAGTCTTCACACTTATTTTCTCTCCACACCACTGGACAAGAATGTAGACTGAGGGACAGTGTATGCTCCTGTCTATATTTAAATGTGGGTTTGAGCTCAAAGGCACCAGCTGCTAAAGCACTTCCACCTGAGCCACATGGACATTCAGGGCAGCATTGTCAACAGGTACACAGTCTGACCACTCCAGAGGGTTTGCCGACAAAATTCACAGTGCGTTGAATCATTACTAGCTCCATATCTCATACATAACCTGCCTCATTAAGTATATAAAATATATGCTATGCTACATTTGAAACAAACACCCAATGGGCAATTAAAGGCCATGTGCACATTTTTTGTTTTAATGGAAAGACAGTTATTTTGTCCTCTCAGCATGTTGTAAAAGCAGACTTTTTATCAACCGTAAACTTGCAGGCAAGTTGTTGTTAGCAGTATCATGCCGGAAAAACTCCATACGCCCCCTGAATGTTATCAAACTACTTGTGAAGAAGCTGGGGGTTTAGCCTATTGTGCATGTTTTGGGTTGATGGGGACACTGGAGCGTACCCATGCAAGGGGAGAAGCTCCACACAGTAAGGCCACATACGGTCCCTCAACCCGGACTGTGACACAGTAGAGCGCTATCACTCTGCTGGTTTAAACCCTAACCCCAATGCTGTGAAACATGTTGTAACCATGTGTTGTTTAATATTAATAATAACATTTTTCACAGATTAATATTGCTCTTGGGATTAAAAATATGGTCATGCCAAAATGTACGGTGCTGCTACAGATTGTCAGCTTGTATCCTCACATTGTGACAAACAGCACACACACCCAAGTCAATTTAGCCCTGCTACTCTGTTCTTCCTCTCACCCAGCCTCTGCATGTGTGCTGAGGCGTGACAACACTCATTTGCTCCGTCTTCTTTGACAAAAACCTCCAGAGGTTTATTAAAAATACCCAAGCACGCAAGTCGCCCCCTTTTCTTTGTGGCGTTCAGCAAAACGAGGATCGAGGTGAAGCGTTCACAACAATTTGTTGCTGAAAGTGATTGGCGCCTGAACAGGGAAAAGTGGGATTGAGGCAGCGGTGTAGTTTTGTCAAGGAGGAGATGCATATTTAATATCAAAGACAGACAGAAAATCTTTCCCAGGTGCTCGTTTTGGGCTCGAGCAGCAGGAGGGAGTGCAGTGACTGACAGAGGCTGAACACAGTGGTACAGAAGTGCTGCTGAAAAAATAGTCTAATGTCATCGAAAATGTAATAAAGGATTTCCCCAAGTGCATTACAAAATCAAAATATGAACAAGTCCACAACTGAAAGCCCCAAGACAAATATGGACAAGATTGAGTTTGTACATTTTGATGTAAAACGCAATGACAGAATCAATAACGCCTTTTGTTCATTTCACAGTGACACGTTGAACAGAAAACACAGTGGGATTAACGGAATAAACATGTTTAAAATAATATAACGTGTTTAAATACCTGTAATTAAAATTGTACATGATTCAAAACATGATTCCATTTAGTGGCTGCTTCATTGACATTCATAATTCCTTTAATTATCATCCAAATTGGAATTGTTGGATTGTTTTACGTTGAAGGAAGTCTAACAAGCGGCTTTAATTTAATTGGCCATAATCCAAAATATCATCATGCTTCCTTAGCAACCCTGAAATGTCTAGTTAAGTTAAAATACAGTTGGCTAATGCAGGAAGGAATGGCCTTTTAAAGCAAAAACATACAATGTATCCAAATTGTAATTCAATCAACCCACCTTAATTTTATACCTGTTTTTTTTTCTATTTTCTTTGTATAAATTCTGTCTCTGATGTCAGTTGTCAGAGAAAGAAGTACTTCAAATTATTGCTACTATTACAAGTATACCTCCATTCCTCCTCTGCTATCAGTACTAAAGGGTCAAGTAATCATTCTTTAATTCTTAAAGCGATAGGAAGCAAAATTGCAAAATGTAAAAACGTTTAATGCAATCAAGTTCCTCCCCTGCTGATTGGATCTAAGACCCGCTCCTAGTTTGCAAAATGAAGAGAGAGAGAAATAAATTTCAAGCGTAAACGATCAGGCTTCTGCCCTCTTCCCCCTGATTGGACCTGACGGGCTGGTTCACAGGAAAGCTCGTCTCATTCGTCAAAGTGATGGCACTGGAGATTCTGGTTAGTGTCTGAGATCATCAAAGGGAGGGACTTTACAAAATATACAATTATTTAATAATAGTTGCATTATGTCAAATTGCAGGCCCAGGCAGTCAAATACGCAATCTATTAAATTTGTAAAACATTTAACTGTACAGACTATCACCCATAAAATACATATTGAAAACATTTTATTGCATTGTTCATCGTTAGTGTCCCTTCTTGGATACCTGCGTGCAAGTCTGACATGTTAAATCTATGTGGACTGCATATTTCAATACTGCTACACACAGTATTTGTCAAAACACACATCCAGGGACACACCGAAGAAGCTGACATTAGCATAGACATAGCATCTCTCTGTTTGGGAGATTGAACTGGACAGTTGCCCCGCGGTGTCCAGTCCCTCTCCTGTTGGCTCCCTCCGGCAGGATAGGCAAGATGGACACCTGTCTACTCTCATATCTCTCAAACTGTGGACTGTAGAGAGAGTGGAGATACAGCCGTGTTTAAGACAGAGGCCCCGGGGAGTCGACGAGTGCCAGGCATAGAGCAGCTGCTAAATGGGGATCCACATTGGAGCAGGCCCCTAATGGACTACACAGTGTTTTGTGGCAACGGCACACATCAGTTCCCTCGTCATGTACCTTTGGGTTGTTGCAGCTCCCTTTGACAATCATATTAGTCAGGGCTAAAAGCACGGTCTCAGAGGAGGCCCGTCACCGGAGGTCAGTTTACAGCATTTATCGAGATTCATTTTAAAGAGGCATTTGGAGGGAGCTAAACAAGCCTGCATATTTCTGCTGTGTTCACCTGTGGATGTGGAGATAGACTGTCCTTGTAACATAAATACTGATCATGATTCTGTTCTATCTTCACGACGACTCCCAATGTGATATGTCCATGATGTCCACAGACGTGAGTGGAGACTTCAGGATCAAAGACATTAGATTTTGGGGTGTTCTGCGCAGAGTGGTGGGGCGATGTGTGAAATGTGGGAGAGAAATGGAGCAGGATATTTATCACCATTTGAGGAGAGTGAGAATTTACTTTAATGAAGAGAAAATGAAAATGAGAGGAGAGCAGCAGAGGGACTTGATGATGATTAAATGTATTAGACCAAAATGAGCGGTGTAGTTTTCTGTGTTTGTTCGTAACCTCAGACACGTTCCTCTCACTGTTATGGGTTTATGTAGAATATATATCCCATGTTAAGATGGTGCCTAGTTTGATAAGCTCCGCCTTGTCATTGACATTTACTTGGGCACATGGGGGAGACAGAGGTAGAACCATACTGTACCAATGGGCCACAAGCAAGCTAGGAGGTTGGGACCCAAAAGGGAGTTACGAAGCTGGTATAGTTCTCAGTTACTTTTTAAAGAAATTGTACTTCTTAGAGTAGTTTAATCATACATTGAGTAATACTTATGATGAAGAATCTGCACTCTTGAGTTAAAAAAAAAGTCTTCAGTGGAAAAAGCTTCATGTTCATATAATGTAGTTCTTCTATATACTGTAGTTTTATGACATTTTCTTTAGACATATTTCGATGTCACTATTTAAACATTAATCAGACTTTTACACTAAAAAATTTACCACTCACATTAGTCAAATAGCATTTTCTCCAAAGTACTTTTTAACAATTGATTGAGTAATTGTTTGAGTCACTACTTTTCACTTCTACTTGAGTTAAAGACGGTTTACTTCTCACATCTCTGGTTTTGAACAGGTGCATAAGAGAAGGCACATAAAGGCCAAATGCAGAACAGGAAAACATCTCTTGCACACGGTAACTTGTCCCATCTCTGGTTTTAGAGCCTTTGTCAAAAATAACTGGTAATGAATTGTTTTGATCGTTTTTGATAGTTAGCCATATGATCAATTATGTAAATAAATACTGTGTGTTCCTGGGATACTGAAAGAAAGCCAAATAGTTATTACATTTTCTTCACTTTGATCTGAGTGCCTCGGTCCCATTTTTCCATTTTACACATTTTTTACTCACTGTGGAACCTCGAATAGTATCGGTCTTTGTAACAAATTGAGATCCTGGTGAGCGTTTCCTCAATCTTTTTTCTCCAAATAGTTATTATTAGAAGTTTGGATTTTGTCCATATAGCTATTTCATTGGTGTTAAAGGAACAGGCTACCGTTTTTTCATACTGAGAGATGTTCTTACCATAGCTTAGACGAGTTGATGCGTAACTGTCTGGTCTTTGTGCGTGCGCTCAGTCATGCAAATAGACCAAAGACATTGTTAGCATTTAGCCTCTCCCAGCATAGGTATAGCTCCAAACTGGGGTGAAGTTAGAAGCTACCAAGCTGTTCCACGTTTCCCCTATTTAAATACAGTTACGTGAAAAGTTACACAATCCAAGTATAGTTACACAAAATTAAACATGTTCATTTTCTAAGCGGATAAAAAGGGGTGCTATATCGTAAGGCGTGTGTGACTATACTTGGATCAAGTAACTTTTCACGTAACTGTATTTAAATAGGGCAAACATTGGTAGAGCGTGGTGGCTTCTAACTTCACCCATGTTTGGAGCTATAGGAATATGCTGGGAGAGGCTAAATGCTAACAACATGGTTGGTCTTTTTGCGTGACTGAGCACACGCACAAACACCAGACAGTTATGCATCAACTCATCTAAGCTATGGTAAGAACATCTCTCAGTATGTAAAAACTGTGGCCTATTCCTTTAACAAGCGGTCACAAAGGGAAGGTTTTTTGTGTGGATTTCATTTATTATTATTTTATGTATTAGTTTTATCTTGGTGAGGGTTTTGTGGTTTATTGTCAAATGTATAGTTTATTTTATTGAGTTCACTAAATAACCCATTGTGAGAATTGACCATCATGAATTTTTAACATGCTTCCTTGTGATTAATACAGTATGACGTTTCAGAGGAGTCTCTTTTGGACTATAGGGATGTTTGCCAACTGCTGTCTCATGGCTGGGCTTAAATAACTGCCCCAGGACCGTGTTATTTTTGGTGCACAGTGTAATGCCCACCGGTCGCTGCTCTGGGAGTCACAGATGACAAACATGCCGGAGATGCCAGCACCGCTGAGCTATTTATAGTATTTAGTGGTAATCTGATGAAGTATTTGGGGTGTGTTTGGAGGGAGTTGCGATAATATGTAATTTGAGGAGGATTTGGTGGGACAGACCAGTGGGCTCCTGATGCTTAGAGGCGGCTGGTTCAGTTCCCATGGGGTAGGACTGGGGTTGGGTGTCATCCCCCCGCTTTAGTTTAAGCATTGATAGCATTATTCACATGCCATGGGTGTCTGGGGGCTCTATCCTTTATTCTCAATAGAAATAGATTAAATCAGATTCTTAGATAGAAGTCTGCACTATCCAAAGAACAATCACACAGTCATAATATGGTAATAGGATGGAAACAGCATGGTAACGAGAGATCACATGGGATAATGCAATGTCCAGCGTAGTTTTCATATTAATAACAAGACAATACTGGTTAGTTTCACCATGATGAAGAAGGGTATATGTGTTTCCTGTTCACATGAGTGATTATTATAATTACTATTTTATTACACTTTAGGTACAATTCTATTCCCATCCTATTGCCATGTCACTTTTGTGTTAAGTAAAGTGCGACTCAAAGAAAGCTGTTGAAATTGCAATTCTCATTGAGAGTTCAAATTGCAAAGGTTTGAAGGTGCACAATACAATTATTAGGCCACACTTGTTTTCAGAGTTTATTATAGGTCCCATAAATATCTAGTGAAGGATAATCAAATTGTTTTGGCACAAACAGGCTGCATTTATGTCAGTATTATAAACTTCCAGTGTTGGAGGTAACGTATTACAAAAGTAACGCATTACAGAAATATCTTACTCTTTTAAGTAAATACGGAATAAAACATATTACTTACACAAAATACGGTAATATATTAGTCATTACAATTTAGGTAACTTGAGTTACAAGTCCATTTAGATGTTTGTATTGATGTACGAACAAAAAATGTCAAACTACCTCCAAATAAAATGCAGTATTCCAAATCAAGTTGGATACCGGTGTATAAGATCTGCAGTTGCGTGAAGCTAATGTCCTCAAAACAAACATGAGAGAATGGGGGAAAGCGAAGGAAATGGAAATCTTAAACTGCACTTTTGCTCGGTGGCACTATTACTATTTTCAGTTTATATTTTGACAGAAGTAACTCAGAAGTAACTCAAGTAGTGTAGCTCATTTTTGAAACAGTAATATGTAATACAAACATATTACATTTTTAAAGCTGTAACTACTAATACAGAATATATTACAACAGTAACTTTCCCAACACTGATACTTCCAACACAATTGATGACAGCAGAACCCATAAAGATAGGTATAGGCTAACTGTCCCATATAGGGCTCTGACCCAAGTTTCGACATCAATTGGAGGAACAGACAATAGAAAATACATTGAATATTTTTTATTGGAAACAGTAGAGTTGCCTGATCCACAGTTACATTGTTTTCTACTTGTTACAGTTATAAATGTCCATTGTCATGTACAATAGCTGTGAGGTCTAGACCCGTGGCGCAGTGGGAAAACGTGTGGACACAAATCTCACGGTCTGGGAGTACATGAGATCTGCCCCGTACAGGATGGTGTTGACGAAGGAGAAGACAGCCACCACCAGCTTACTGTCCCACGGACACTTGCCCCGGGCGCAGTGGTAGGGCCTCTCCGGAGTCCCGTATTTAGAGTCAAAACAGAAGACGGGCCACACCACTGACGCACTCAGGTACAGCAGCACCTCCAGCAGCGTGCACACCACCACGAAACGCTCAAATGACATGCACAAAACTGACTTAGTCCTCCCACAAACTGTCAGCAAGACCACCACTGCTGTGAGCGCAAAGCAGAAAGAATACACCGCCACACAGTAGATCGTCGCCTCGTACCGGGAAAACTCGCTCCTGTTGGCCAAGGCTCCAAAAATAATGCAGGCCACAAAACCCTGGACCACTTTGAGGAGGCCAGAGACTGTAGCCATGTACCCCACCACAGCTTGTCCCGGCTTGGCTCGGCACAGGGCCACCTCTGCCCCATAGGACACTGAGCCCAGGATGGAGCACACTGTGACGGCGATGCGAAAGTCTCGAACGTGGCAGCCTTCGTAGGGGCACTCAGAACGGACAAAGAAGAGCGGGTAGACCACGGACGCCGTTACATACCTGTTGAAAACAAAGAGCATTTAAAGCAAGCTCGCTCTTGTCTTTGGTAGATGCCTCTTGCCTTATTATGGGAGCAGATAAAGACCAGTTTCTCATTTTCATTGTTTTGGATGGAAATAATACAGGCTGATCTGCCTTCATTATATACAGTTATATACAGTACTACATGTAAAAGTTTACATACCCTGGCAGAATTTCTGATGATTTTTTGACCATTTTTCAAAGAATATGAAAGATAACACAATTTTTTTTTACACTCATAGTTAGTGGTTGTGTGAAGCCATTTGTGGTAAAAAATAAATAAAAATAAATTATATATATATATATATATATGATTTTTAAATCATAATGAAATAAGAAGTTTATATACCCCCGTTCTGTGTATTGCCCCCTTCAGCATCTTGGAGTCTTTTGTGGAGAAGGTTCTGTGTATAATCTAATGGTAAAGCAGCCCATTCCTCTTGATCATAAACTTTTGATCAGGGTCATTTTTGGTACTTTCATTTTTCATTATAATTTAAAAATAGCAAACTCAGTTTTTTTCACCACAAATGGCTTCACACAGCCACTAACTGTGAGTGCAAAAAAACCTTTGTGTTATTTTTCATATTCTTTGAAAAATTGTTTTTAAAAAAATCAAACATTCTGCCAGGGTATGTAAACTTTTGAGCACAACTGTACATTTTAAACCTTCGATCTGTTTTGTACATTTGTTATAATACTTATTATTTTCTATATGCATTTTACATACAATACAATATCTAACTTTACATCCAAGCATTCAACATCTAACTCTAAACAGGAAAAATTTGTTTTAGTGAATTAAGTATTTCAGGTCAGCACTTTACCCTGCAGAACTGTCAGGGTAATGACATGGAAACAAACAACATCTAATTTATTTCATGATAATAAAACAAATCCAAACTGTAACCCTGACCTTAACCCGGTAAAGACTGTCACATTGTTAGCATTTTATATATTACAGAATCAGAGATGCAAAATGCATTATCCCTTGTTATACAGCATTTAATTTCATCACTTTGGCAGAATAACCAAAACAGTGAATCATTCCTCTATTTTAGTACTTTTAAAACTTCACATCATGCCTTAAACGTCATACTTACATAAGAGTAGCAAAGGCCGCACATGTAACTGTGAAGTTGTCCCAGGAGATGGGTAAACAACTGTAGAGGCGAGTAGCATCCAGGAAGAAAATCACCACGGTCATGGAGAAGCAAAAGCACCATGCGGCCATACAAAACTCCCCGTGCGACCCGCTGTAGCCTGCTCCGTGGGCGATCAGGGCGATCACAGCGCAGCCCAGAGCCAGCTGACACATGCGGGCAGCACCCAGAGGAGAGCACAGCGCCCTTTTGTTGAGGTACGGGCCAGTCTGGGGATCCATAACTGGGACAGCGGGGTAGAAAATAAACCAGAGAGGACTGCGGGGACTTCACAAGGCCCAGAAATGGTTTTATGAATCCAAAGTGTAAGTTTTGGGTCAAAGCCAAGCAACTTTTATCAAGACAGTTTTGGCACCAGTGGGATTCCAAGTCCATCAATATCTAATTTACTGCAACTAAATTACAACCACTTTCAAGCTCGTCTTCAACAGTTTATGCCACTTGTAGTTGCCCCTTTTCGGAGTCCTGTGTGGTCAGCTGCTGTGACCCAATTGTGCCAGTTCTCCCGGCTCTTCTCTCAACGATTCATTGTAAATGTCCTACTTCTGAGTTTGTGACTGTGGCAGACTCACCTGATAAGGGAAAAAAAAAGCACTTTCTCACATAGTCCACATATCCAGAACTGTGCCGAATCCCAGCAGGTAAGAAGTAGTTTGTGTTAGCTGTACTTTGAAGTGTGGGGGGAAATTAGGTCCACTTGCCTTTAAAAACATTTACAAAGGCCTCACTGAAAATTGTCCGGTCACAGAAAACTACAAGAGGTAAACGTCATCCACCTTTCTCGTCATGTTGTAACTGTCTTCTGCACTTGCACCCCTGGGTCTTGGTCCCTCCTCCCTCCACTATAATGGGACGAGCCGAGGTGGTGGTAGGGGGTTGCTGGTAAGTCAGAATGGGAGTTATTTAGGGTTGGGCCAATAACAGATGCACCTCAGCTGAGCATGTGTCTGGGCCTTGGGTCTACGCATGTAAACAGAACCTGGGAAAAGTGTGAGAAGAATGAACCTATGATTTGAAATAGCCAGAGTTGGAAGATGTGCAGTGCGTCCACGTTTCCCAAATTCAGCAGTTTGAATGCGGGGTCTGACTGATGTCCTTGGGCAAGACACTTCACCCACCAGCCATGTGAATGTAAGTTGTGAGTGATCGGCAGTGGTGGAAGAAATACTCAATATTAGAACTTAAGTAAAAGTGCAGATACAGGACCAAAAATGTACTTAGGTAAAAGTATCTGATAAAATGTTTACTTAAGTTTGATGTGAGGTAACCAGGTCTAAACGAGCAAACCACTAACTTGGATCAAAAACAGGAACTAAACCAGATCTAAACAAGGTCTAAATGTGTAAACCACTAAACCAAGTCTAAACTGGGACTAAACCAGTTCATCGTAAAGAGGTCACATTGAAAATAATACTTTTACTTTTAACCCAATTGAAAAATGGAGTAGAAAGTACAGATAGAGACTCTAAAATGTAGTGAAGTAAAAAGTATTCATCATAAAATTACCTATAAAAAGTATCTAAAAGTACCTATAATTTGTACTTTCCACCACTGGTGATTGGTGTTGGCTGGAGGGGATTATAGCGCTGATTTGACCACTACCATTCACACACTGCATTCATGTAGGCAAGGGGGTGAAGTGTGTTGCCAAGGGACACAACTTGAGTCTGCACTTACGGGACCCAAGATTTGAACCACCAACTTCTGGTACTTTACCACAGAATAACAAATGTTCAGCACAAATGACAAATATAATGAGTCTGCAGGTGCTGTATGGGTCTTAGTACTTAGGTCACAATAACTATATTTCCCCAAATCTCTAGGAAATGCGCCTAATATTTCACCCCCTAAACTGAATTAAACAAAAAAAAATGTGTTTTTATTGGTGAAAAATATCTCCAAACACAAGTGTTTACCTTAGGCTGATGGCCCCTTATAACTGACTCAAAGGTACCCAAACATGAGGCTCAAATACAGGTCCTCTTCAAAACTGTTTTTTGATAATCATTTGGAAAACATTTGGTGACATATTAATTTACTGTGTAAACATATATATTGTATGTTCAACAGAAGGGTGGCTTTTAATGTATTTTTTTCCATTGTAGGACAATCAATGTAGAATTTTTACTGATAGAAATTCATTACATAGTGAAATATACTTAAATGTCATAGGATTTGGCATTCCAAATGTATTCGGGTTTTTTTTAAACTTGCATCTTCAAAAACTACAGTAGCCTACTTTTAGAAAGGGAATAATCAACCCAATAACTCTGTATCAGACTCATGAATGTAATAACCTGTTTCAGCCATTTGCATTGCTCTATTGCACTATGTGGTATGTCCACACTCATATCTGCTAACACTTAATGCACCTGCACATCTGTACACTCACGCTGTTGTTCTGTGTCAAATTGTTGTCTTGATCATAGTTAAAATTTAAGCTTCTTGTGCATGCCATAATAGTCAAGTTTTATAGTTTATTATTTATAATAAACTATAAAACAAAACATGTGTTTTGTTTCGTGTTGCACGATTGAACCGAAAAAATTACTAGTTGTGAACCTGTTCATAAAACAAAAACATAAAACAATTCTGATTCTGATTTCGATTAACTAAGATGCTAAATAAAGATACCCTTGAACAATTCAATATGCAACACATGTGGCTTTCATTTCTTTATAATTCAAACAATCTTGTCTGGACATTTCCCAGAAGTTTGGGGGAACCCAAAAGAGGGCTTTGGTTCTGAAAAATTTCGAAAAACTAAAAAAGGACCAATGCAGAGTTTAGGTCTTTGTCGCCCTCTAGAGGTGATCAGCGTCTACAGTTAATTCCAGTTTCACGTTTTATCATAATACATCCCGCTAAACAAATATAATTATTGACAGAGGGGGCAACAGCCTTCCGATTGGCTCCTGGTTCTTGTGCGTAAATCAATAACTAGTTTTCTATCAGTATTGGCTGTCTGCAAACGTCTGTCGATACTTCAACAGGGGGCGCTGTTACAGCACTGAAGCTGAAGTAACATTTTAATTGGTGAAGTTGTCAACAGGTGATATATGCCCATTCATTCAGATTGTTTTGTTGTCCTAGTTTCAACAAAAGATATCAGAAAAATATTTATAAAGTCATATTGTGTTAATATGGGGGGCGACAGTGGCGCAGATGGTAGAGCGGGTCGTCTCATGATCGGAAGGTCGGGGGTTCGAATCCCGCCTCCTGAAGGTGCACATTGTCGTTGTGTCCTTGGGCAAGGCACTTCACCCACATTGCCTCCAGTGTCTGCCAACACTGGTAGCCCCCCTAGGAGAGACCAACAGGCCCGGTTTGAACCGTGAGGCCGTCCTTCCGTGGACCCACCACCTGCAGAAGGAGCCATGGGGGGCTGGTGCAATGTGATTTGGGCAGCTCTGGCGGCTGCCCCCACGACCCGGCAACGGACTAGTGGAAGAAAATGAATGAATGAATGAATATTGTGTTAATAGTTGCAGCAAAAGTCTGCGGTTGTACCTGATACAAACAGATCAGATAATTAAACGACATATTCTATTTTGAAAGACACTAAACTAGAAATTAATTTAAGTCAAAGAAAGATGTACAAACATGCAAGTTAAAACAATTGCAGTGCTTCTTTATTTGTGGTTGTAATACCTCCAGTCTTTCTTGTACATTTTCTTTAGCAACCACAGTGATGGAAAATCATTGGTTTATTTTAATTTGGCAATTAAATAACCACTAGTCAATCTTAAAAACAGCATCTTTCCGCTCGTCTGTCCCACTGCATCCATGATGTGAAGTGCAACACAGGCATAAGTGCTCAGTTCTCAAGATCTTCTTTTACAAAAGCCAGATCGATCAAATCAGCAGCAGCCTCGTCATTTCTTACCTGTGAAGAGAAAAGGATATCGATGAATAACTTGAAAACTATTGCACTTTTTGGATTTGCAGTGGAGGAGTTAACTTGTCCATCAAAAAACTGATAATCAAAGCATTAGTACAGTATTGGTCATCTGTGTTCCAAAAGGATATCTGTACATAAATGACACTGTTATTTATGTAGGAACAATGCTATAACCTGGTACAGTTGAGTGTCTGGTGCCGACATCCATGGCTCCAGTCTTAATTCCTTGTGGATACATCAAAACACATGCATGTATTTCTAATAAGACATGCTGTCCTTTGTAGGCCTCCACACATGGACTCCATAATTCCCAATTCATCCCCCTCCTCTCAGTTCGGCCCTTTCAACTCTCATCATGAAAGAAAACGCAGCCACGACTTTCTTTTGAGATGCCCACGGACACACACAGAGATCCGCCCGAAATAAAGACCTCGCACAAACAACACAGAGGCACACAAAAGGGAGCCATACCCTGAACAAAAACATCAATACAGCGCCCACAATAGAACAACAGGAAGGCGCAGTGCCCAGACTGACCACAGGGGGCCTGCGCCGTGTGATGTGGCCCAAAGCAGGCCTTGTTACTGTCTGGAGTGGTCTCCGCAGCCAGAGGGGGTGAGCATCCTGAACTAATTGGTTTGCCCTGACATGCATCCTTATCTTCTGAGTCAAGCGGAATCCAGCTTCAAAAAGGCCATTTCCTATTGACCGTGGCATTATGTGTCCACCACGACAACAACGTGTGGTTTGAGACATTTGAACTTTTAACGCACAAGAAACACACATAAAAAAAGATAAGAAAGAGGGACTGTGGAAATCATGATTCGTCTGCAGCTGTGTAGTGATGAGATCATTAATCAAATTGATCAAAGTCGAGGCTTAACTCTAGATAATCAGTGAATGCGACAATGTATATCAAAGCCTGCTGTTCTCACCAGGGAGTTTGAGCCACTTGGGCACCTTCCCTGGATCATTTTTGGGTTTAGGGGCCTGACTCTGGCTGGGAGGGTCTTCATGCGAAGGTCCAACGGTGTCCATGCTCTGATCCGGTGAAGACACGGGCTCCTCATGGTCCAATGAGCTACTTGAAGAGGTTTCTGATGGCAGAATGCTGTGGTAAAAATAAAATTAAAGAACATATATGAAATACTACTCAAATACAGCTGTCAAAAGGGTTTTAAGCATTGGTTTAAATAAAATAATCTTAATGTATAATATTTGATTAATACTCGGGACTTGACGCTTTAAAGGCTTTATTGTTGGACATCTGTCAATCTTTAAGACCTTGGGTGGCACAGAGTGTAAAACCACGTGGAGGACAACAGGTGGGGTGACTTTAGGGAAGCTCCCTCCATCTTTAGTGGAACAGGAAGTGGTCCGTGTGAGAATGTGTGGAGGAAATGAGGTGCATCGGGGCACCTGCTGTTTAGGCAGAGCCTCAAAGGGATTCCAGTGATGACAGTCTTGTGACAGGAAAATAAGCTGCCGCTGCCGGTTACAAGTGTCTAAACACACATCTAAACACGGTGCATGTGTGCACTCACCTCGCAATGGTTTCATTTGCTTGCGAGGCTGAAACCGAGGAGTCCAGCAGCTCTTTCTTTAAGTAGGTGTCTGAAAAACAAGTTAAAAAAAGACACTTTGTGTGAATTATTGATCAGAAAGACTACGTTCATAAATATATAGATCATTAATAAAGTAGGGAGTTTCAGTAATGGCATCAAAACTGCTAAGATTTCCATAACTTTTCATATTCCATAACAAACTAATGGAGATTTTAAAATGTGAAATACTGTTATTGTGTATGTGATGAAGGTTCTGATGATGATGAAGCATCTATAAAAGTCTTTCCATGGCTTTTTTCTCTACTTTTAATTGTTTTAGGTCATGTTAGTTTATGGACATGGTAGTTTTAATACAAAGATTTACATTCCATCTTGAACTTGATACGTTTCTGTGCAGAAAATACATTTGCGCAGGGGCTTGAATCTTTACCCAACAGTAAATAATTAAAATCCAACTCCTGTAAACACAAAAAGTACAATACAAACCTGTCTTCACGTCAGACCCAAAGTAGACTAGTGCACCAGGAAACAGGTCGGCCTAAAGAGAGACATGAACAGAAGCATTCAAAAATGTTTCCTTCAGATCATAATTTCAGCAAAACAGAGAAACTAGCGAAAACAAAACGGCCTCCTAAACATGCAAACCACCACATCCAAGTCGGGTCTGAGCGCTGTCCTGAAGATGATTCATAGCTGCGGGTTCTGAGCGGGTAACCATAGATCTTTGAAGTTCAACCACAAAATGAGCACCAATCAAATGGTTAGTGCAAACACTTTCACCCCTGAAGCACAAACCTCCACTGAAGAGAAGCTCCTAATGGTTTTAATGGACTAGTCTGAGGCAGGAAATTATCAAGCGTACAATTATGAGGCAGCAGCACAGACAGACAGGCAGCGATCGCGCCTGTCACATTAACGTCACGGTCATTCCTGTGTTTAGGAAAAATGTGAAAGAGGACGGATAAGTAGTCCTCAAAATGTGGGTGACATCATTGGCCATTTAAAATTGCGATAATTAGGGTCATCACAATTATATTATAAGCCATGATGTGACACATTGGCAATGCTCCTGCTTTTTCTTTACACATATTTCATCCACTACGCACTTGAGTGGCAGTGAAAGCTCCACACAACTCCAGGGCGGTTGTAACAGGCGCGTGACTGAACAATCTATTCCTCACATATTATCATAATCTAAATCACAATTTGAATAGATTAGGCGCAATATAATAATATAATTCCTCTGCCAACTACAAAATATGATGCCTTCATAGGGTCTTGTTAAGCAAAAACATGTACTTTTATTTATCTTAATTAAACTGTACTGTGCTCCGTTTCAAATAACTAACTAAGCTAAACTTCTTTGGTAGGTTCCAGGTTCAATTCCCACCTGGACGGGGCCTTTCTGTGTGGAGTTTGCATGTTCTCCCCGTGTCTGCATAGGTTTCCTCCGAGTACTCCAGTTTCCCCTGACACTAAAAACATGTACAATAGGTCAGGATGAGTGTGTTTGAGGGTGCGAGTGTCAGCCTAAGGCTACAATCCAAAAACAAATAAACACAGACCCGTAGCTACAGGAAAGTCCAGGAGCGCTCTAATAGTGGAATCCTGACCCTGCGAAGGACTTTAAAAAAGGTAAATTATGCAACTTTTTATTCGCAAAAAGGTTTATATTAGTATCATATTTGACCTTTGAGTGACCGAGCCGCTGTGTGTGAGTAGTTGGTAAAGCAGTGGCTGTGACAGTCCAGGATCTACTGTTTTTAGGGTTTCTGAATTATGTATGCGTAACCATGGAGATGGTTCCATCAGCAGTGAAAATCTACCAGTAACCCTGAAATCAAGACCATCAAATCCTAGGGCGTCCCACTGTGATGGAAAGTAAAGACGTCACCAAAGACGCTCATACAGCCACTGGGTCACTAAAAGGTAAAATACGCACAAATATCCGGATAAAAAGTTACACAATGTGCTAAACTAAACCAAATGCTGAGCTGGTCATATTTCCATGTCCTCTCAAGTGGTTTTGCTGGACATCCAACAAAGTAAACTGTGAATTGAATCTTCATTTAAAAAAAGAAATAATTTTAAAGCAACCGCAGACTTGCATATGGATTTCTTAAGACTGAAGATTATTTTGGTTTTGGAGATGCTATGAATAGGAAAAGACACTCTCCGTACAACAGTGTGTCCTTTCAGTGTCCCGTCGTTGTCCGAGTTGGTCAGATCTAAATTAGGACGGTCTGGCCTAATTGCTATTATTGCAGTCCTGTGAACAGGAAACAATGCGTTACAGTGGAACAGCAGGCATCCCAGCTATGTGCTCCCTCTGACAGACGCACCTTTAACAGGCGGGACAGGGGCGCAATGGGACAGGACTAGTGCGGGTAAAAAAAAAAAAAAACTCAAGGCAGAACACACTGTGATGGGAGGCAGAAGTGTATGGGTGCGGGAGGGGACGCCTGGTATCAAAGGGCTGCGATACATTCCTTTCCTGACATGATACAAAGTGATTACAGCGTGCGTTAGAGAGAGGCAGACAGCGAGCACATACGCGCCTCCAAAATGTAGCACAGCAGAACTCCTGATTAAAGATTCCTCACAAAGATTGATGCATGATGTGCGCAGGAGATTATTGTGTTTTTGTGTGCTTTTAAGACCCTAATGGATCGAGACGCGAAGAGCAGTCTAGGGAGAGGCACTAGAGGGGGACAGCGGAGGGGAAAATGCAGTTCACAACGGGACAAAAAAAAAAAAAACAGCACTTGACTCTGTTCAAGGACTGCACACACTGGAAAGGCCTGCGAGGAGATTATCTTGTGTTGTAATTCCTTAGAAGCTAAATCTCGTCTATGATCATCCCAACTCTCGAGACACGCTAATTCAAACCTTTCTACAATGTGAACCCAAAATTGAATCAAAAATCAAAGTAACATTCAAAGTCCATGGTGTACGTCTTAATTCTCATTATTGGACCAGCTCTGAACTCAAAGCTGCCCGTTGCTATGATAGAGTGAGGGAGAGGGAGTGCGTGTCAAGATCAAAGTGAGGCCTGTATTAACCCCATGTGCCAGTCTGGGAAAAATCAAGTCCAGCTGGGGTCAAGGACAGTGGAGCGAGGGAACAAGTGTGAGACGGGAATGTGCCGGGCCTTTGAAGACGAGCAGGGGCCCAAGCATCCACTTCACTCTCGCTGCATATGTAACATGGGCACAGAAGGCTTCAGAGACGGGATTTATTTACCTATTTTTTTTACAGCATTTCATATATCAGGTTTTACTGGGTATTAATAATTGAAGGAAGACAAGGGGGATATTTTGAGGCTTATTGGTTCTATTTGTTTAAATCAACTGAATGAATGTGCTGGGGTTGGATTTAGGACTTGAAGCCATGTTTGAGTAGGTCTCTTACCTGGAAAAGTGTCACTGTAGGGTCTTTCAAAATGGTCTTAGGGGGCGTGATGACTGGAAAGGAAATTGAAATGTGAATTGAAATATGGCCCTTTTGGCCCTTTTGGCTTCATAGTTAAGAATTTTATTAATAAAGACAAATCCTCTCAACGGAACATAAGAGAAAATAAAATCTGATCGAATGGTTGTGTCCAATGTCAAGGTTGCACAAATGCTCAATAAAATTTAAACAAACATCATAAGCAAGTTTTTTCATCGAATGCCATCAAAAGACGACATAAAGCTGATTTTTCCTGCACAAACTGTGACATTTTTATTTTATTTGGTATTTGGTTTCTAGCTCTCATAATCCCCTCCTGCATGTTACAATTGTTCAAGCAAATTGCTTTACAACAAAAAGTCAGCTTTAAAAATCCCCCAAAAAAAAGGACCTTTGCCCCCTACATTGTTTTAGCCTTAACCATAACCCTGTCCCCTAAACATTTGTAAAACTAAAATATTACAGCTCTACTTTGTTGGTAAAAGAAATCAAAGAGCTTTTGAAATAAATGTGTAAATCTCAGTCAGATAGAAGGCCTCAATGATTTTGCGATATACAGCATTGTCACTTCTTGCAGTATGGATATTATGTAATCTGATATTGAAAAAATAAAGATAATTGATGAGATTAATTGATAATTAATTGGTGATATATTGTGCAGCCCCATCCAATATGTTGAAGGCCTAGAGTTACCCAAACAGAATCGAAGTTAATTAAATAATGGGGGTCAGACTGATACTTGGTGATAAATCCAACGTAAATGTGGGGACTACAGAATACTCACATAAGTAGAAAGAGAGCTGAGGATCCTCTAAGTGACTTCTGACAAACTCCCTCAGGGCACCCACTAGACACACACAGACATGAGCCGTCAATATCGTCATCTGTGTAAAATATCATTCATGTTTCACATGGAAATCCCCAATGCTGTCGTCCTGCTGTGGTGCTGTTGTGTTGCCGCTGGGCTGAGGTGGGTCTCGGCCTGGAATTACAGACCTTGCTCATATTTGGGGTCTCGCTGTGTCACTGTGGTGTGGCTGCCGTCATTACAGTCATGCATGTGGTGAGGGCGCCGCAGTAGCTTTAACATTGCAGCCATACCTGTGGCTAGCCAGCTGAATGAGCGCTGCACACAGACACACAGCAGTGGCACACACCTGTCTCCAGCGGCCGGAAAAAGCCCTGCACAACATGTCTGTCGGGGAACTGGATCCTCAGCACCACCTGGAAAACAAGCCGTATCATTGGGTTTGAAGTGAAACCGTTTACGCAGAGCAGCACAGTCCGGTACATTTGGTGAGGCTGGATTACTTTCCCTGGATTACTTTCTCCCAAATTGACAGTTAATTTAGTAATATGATGATCTGTATCAGAGTTAGCTTCAGCCCATTTTATCTGTAGTCCTCCAACATTAAAACATACACATTATAAATGATCTATTGTAACACAAGCTCTTTTATATAAACAACAAATGTGCTTTTGTCATGATGCAGTACATATTACAAAACAGTGGGGCAGATTACGGTATATGATTTGTATTGTGAGAATAAGCTTCAATACTGTGACTTGAATGAATTGAAACACAAGTAATGTTTCCAAGAGTTTTAAACTAGATGCTAATCAGTCTGACATTCACTGAAATATAATAGTAATGCTAGCTTCTTGTATTTTGACATGAGGATAATATTACACGTATTGTGAGAATGTGGTACTGAAACTATATGGCAAAGGTGTATCATGATATCATGTTTTCTACAAGCCTGGACCCTAATGCGCTCGCCCTCATCCCATTTTCTATCACAACATGTTTTGTCACAGGCCTTTGAAAAGACATTTCAAATACTGTACATCAGAAAACAAAGGCTACGACCAGCCTACACTAATATAAAATATTGTAATACTTGTCATATGTGTTTTATAGAACAAGAAAAACAAGTTGACACAGTTTGTAAAAGAGAATAAGAGAAACTCTGCTACGTGTCCTGATCAGTTTCGTACTAGGTGATCATCAAATTTGATTAGCATTAGCGTTTGCTCACTTTGGGATAACGCTGCATCTTCTCCTTCATATGGTTTTCTCGTAGAGCTTTGGTCATCAGTGGCGTCTCCTCTAGGAGCTTCCTGTAAGACATAAACGAATGTAACGACAACAGGAAAGATGAGCGTAACTCGTAAATAACGGTGTGTGGCCATGAAGAGCCAGAGATGCATTGCTGTGGTCTGACAAATTCCAGTCTTTGTAATTGCAGTCATTGCACACAGTGGCCCTCATTTATCAAACTTGCGTACGGTGAAATCAGAGCGTATGTAGTGTACAAAAAATTACCACCTGTTTTGGCATTTATCAATTGCCACGATACATCAATTTTAACTGAATACTAAACAGCGCAGGAAAACAGTTTTTAACAGCATGAATTGCATTGCCACATCGCATATAATCCTCATAAGTGATTTAAACATGAAACAAGGCTGCAGCGTTAATGTTTATGGGAAGACTTGATTCAACCAGAGACTCTAGAACCTGAACTGGGGGCCACAGAGACGCTTATGGTGTTTTTTGTATTTGTGTTTCGCTTTAACAGAAGACCGCTGCTGCACAAACTCGCAGCCGTGTACCGGGACTCACCTGGGTCTGCGCGAGGCCGTGCTCCGTGTTCTGGCTGGTTTGAGCGCTGAGTCTGTGAACCGTATTCAGTGCTCGCGAGTAGCCCGGGCGTCAAACAAATCCTTCGACAGCTCCACAGCTTTCGTTGGTCCGGACGGGTTTGTAAGGTCCGGGTTTGAGCGGCGCAGAGTCTGCTGACCGCGCGCTCTGCTCTCGTCAGGGGAATGATCGAAGCTCGTCCCAACGCAGGGCTGTCTTCGGTCCGGACAGGTTCGTTAGGTTCCGATCAGCTGTTAGCTCCCCACGCACCCGTTTCCTACCGGAGGAAGGCTCTGCTCAGGCTGAAAGGCGCGTAGTTGGGCTGAAAGGCTGAAAGTGCTTTTCGCTGGTTCTAATCATGGACCAGACTCCGCTCTGACTCCACGCTTTTTTGTTTTCAATATGGTCTAATTTTATACCCTTTTTTTGTAACCCTATTTAGGCCTATAGCTTATTTAATAAAGGTCACTTTTTATTATTAGCCTATTTCTTTTATTCCCACTGTTTTTATTTAGCAAATGTGATCTTGGATTGGCTATAAGGTTAACGTGGGTTACTGACAGATTTTTTAATCTTCCTCATGTGCAAAAATATCATATTTGTTATGTTAAAAACAACTATTCATCATTTCCTGGTTGGAGAAATGTTCTTTTTTGCCGTGTTTTGTGCGTGCGTGCCGTAAAACCAGTGGGTGAGGCCTCCTCATACATTAATATTTTTGGGCGTTTCATTCAAATGACGTTAGGATTTCATCGTGGTATTTACCATCAGATGCTCTTGCGTACGATAAGATTTGAGCGGAAAGCACAGGTTCATAAATGTCACGCACCCTGGCGTATATCGCAAATACACCTACGCCATTATTTTTACGCAATGTTGATAAATGAGGGCCACTAGCAGCACGGGGCAAAACAGTGCAGACGTCCATGAAAAGATGTGATGTGTTTGGGGCGGTAGATGAGGTTATGCTATATTTGAATGCTTTTGTAGCATGTGTGTGGTGTCTCCTAAACATGAACATGAAAAACAGACTCTTAAGAAGCTGTGGTTGGTTGTGGCCACATCTAGAGAATATAAAATACCTGCATCTGGGAAAAATAAGAACTCTGAGTAATCAAAATAAGTATATGGCTAAAAAGTACCTTCTATGGAGACCTGTTCAATCTGTTCAGTCTGTCTCACCTCTCACTCTTTAGTTGTGCAAATCGTTTCCGGACATCATCCACGGTAACCTCAAAAAACTCGTCGGGGAGGTCCATGTTGCTGAAATGGTGTGCTTGACAGTCCATGTGGTACACGAGTGATTCCCTCTCGACTGGCTACAGGGAAAACACAATGAATCAAAGTCAGACAACAGTACAGTATACGCATATATGCAGTTCTAGATCTGTTCCCCTGGAATTTGCCGAGGTCCTAATTTACCTCCAGAAACTGTTCCCCTTGCTCCATGTCTTCTTCACCGTGATCGCAGTGAGTGGTCTATCACAACAGCAAAACAGAAGAAATCAGTCACATGTTTTCATTAGACTAAGAATTAAAAAGAAAGAAGAATTTTCAAAAACGATCTGAACAGAGACTCCCATTACAATACTACAGTCGTTCTCAAACTTTGGTACGTATACTGGATATCGCCTTGACAAGGCCTGAGCCCATCAGATCTTGGAAGCTAAGGGAGGTCCTGGTTATTACCTGGAAGGGAGACGACCGATGGCATAGATTGGCAGCCTCGCTTCCGTCACACTGCTCAGGGGCAGCTGTGGCTACATATGTGGCATTTATTCAGACCCTTTATAGACCTGGTTTAGTTCTGATTTGATCTTAGCCACAGCGACTTGGTTCTTTAGATAAACTGTAGGGAGTAGTTGAAACCACTGAACTGGTTTAAACTGTGTCTCACCTCAGTGGATGAACTGGGAGAAGACTTTGACTTCTTGGCTTTGGGCGACTCTACCACAGAGCTCTGTCCCAACAGTGAAGGTCGCACCGACAGGGTCCCGCCTGGACCGCCCAGTCTTTGTCCTCCTCCAGAGAAGGGGATGAATGGAGCAGATGGGGCTGAAGAAGAAGAGGCAGCAGAGGAGCAGGAGGGTTCCTCCCATGTTGGAACCAGAGGCTCTTTTGGCCGCACTGCATCCTGGGAGTTCACAGCTTTGTCTTTATGCTCAGGGACTGAACTGGATGGACTTATCGTCTTGGCGTCCTCTGTATTTGATGTGCGGGAGGTTTCTGGTGTCCTGTCCGCGCTGGATGTTGGGACGTTTGGCGTCACTGTTTCAGGCGGTGATGGGGCAGTTTCAGGTTGGGGGGCGGGGCTTGGTGTGTTGTCCACAGTAAAAGGAGCCGTGGGCACCACAGCTTCTTGACCGTTCTGTTCATCCTGCGATTTGTTCTTCTTGATCAAAAACCTATAAACAAACGGGTTGTCCTCTTATTTGTCTAGATGAGCCCTTCATGTCCTACTTTACTCAAAACATTTACAAAATAATAGCAATTTAGCAAATGTAATACATCCCATCAGTCCTGGATATAACTACTTTACACTTAATTCCTTCATTTAGGATGTTATTGAGGTCGAGGCAGGTTGTAAAGCACATTATGGCCCTAATCACATTAATTGTGATGTTTTATTACCAACAAAGTAGCAATTAACAGTAGAAGAAGAGTTAAAAAAATATTATATATATATATATATATATATATATATATATATATATATATATATATATATATATATATATATATATATATATATATATACACCCAGTATGTCCATACCTTATGCACAGTTTTAGCTTTACTTAGTCCAAGTAAATGTACTTTTACTCTGCAGATTAATTGGGAGATTGTGTCTCGACAGCACATTTTACCAAATGATGAACATAAACACAGACCTGACGATAGCACTTCCTCCTGTGAGACCCAGAGACTTCAGAGTGGCATTTTTAAGAGCCGTTTCTCCAACCACCTGCACATGCGCACACACAGCTTTAACAGCAAGAAGCCTTTTTTCCTCAGCGCTTTGAAAAAAGAGCTTAACGAATATACCTCGTCTCTCATGTAAACACACACCGGGATGGCATCTGACTCAGACAGCTGCAGCATACTGCAAAGATGGAGACATGAAAACAAGCATAAACTACGGGTCACAAACGATGATAGGATGTTAAAAAAAAAAACTAACTTGAGAAGTGAATTGTTCTGTATATTAACTCATACAATAAAAGCTTGTGCTCTGTGGTGGCACGCTGTGAGCATGTGTAACACATGTGTGCACAACCTGCTAGACACTAATTGAGCCATAAATATTTTACTATTGTTCTCCTCAATGGAGAATATCAAAGCGTCCCCTTTCACACCATTCCTTCGGCTTTTATCTCAGAGTGGAGCAAATACTAATTTCATGGAAGTGCAACTTCCTTGAAAAAAGGAGTGATGTCATGTAACAGAGATGGCTGCAGCACCTGGGACTGCACAGCTGGAACTACTGAGCAACAGCTGCAGGTCTTTGAGCGGAGTTCAGTCGAGATGTGTGTGAAAACTCAGTCGAAGCAGAGGAAAGTTATCTGTGACATTCTCCTCTACGTACACACTGACCTGGTTTATTTTGGATCTGTCTTCAAATTAAACCTCCAGAAATGTGGAGGAAATGGGACTATTGGAATCAAAATGCACACCTGATCTGAGGGAAGTGTGTGAGCAGTTCCCACAGACTCTGTCCACATGAGAAAGAGCCCTGCAAACGAGAGCCATCCTCCATCTGCAGAGCGATCCGCACCTGGAAAACACAAGACCAGCCAAATTATTATCACAGTACATGTACACTATAGGCTTCTGTCTTCAGACCTTAAAGTTTGTGGGCCATTTTATCTATGTTGACACTGAACAACAATTAATTACTTAATGGACCACTTTTACACCTTGTCACCATCTTTTCTACAGCATCTTCCAAAAACAATGAAAGAGCTTTATTAAGCAAAGTCTCAGTAGGTGGTCATTTATTAGTCCTGTTTGGATCCGTCTGAAAGAAATCCCTGATAATAAAACCTCCTTTAAACCGCACATGTTGGATAACTTCTTACAACAATAGACATGAGTGTTAGATGTTCTTGTATTCAAGTCAATCTACTATCTGTTTATGTTGTTTATGCCAGAGCAGCACACCAAAGGAGATCAAAGGAGCACCTTGGACTCACACACGCAGCTTGGCTCAGTGCACTCAGTTATTTGGACAGCGTGTGCTAAAAAAGTGGAGGTGGGGTTGTATATAAAAATCTGTGAGATATCAACAGTCAACAATCCATCAAATGAACAAGAGCCACACATCAAACCCAGCCGCACTTTTACTGCTTAGATTATAGCCCTGTGATGTCATAGGAAAATACAGCTCAGCCACAGTGTTGTACTCCTGCTTTATACAAATTGGATCAAAGGAATTAGCAAGAAAACCCACTCATGCTTTTCCAGATGCAGACATTTGAAATATTACTGCTCATTTATAATACACATTTATAGAGCCCGTTCTGATGCTGGCCAAAAGGCTATTTCAACAATGACATGTATGAAACTGACAGGTATAACACCGCATGTGTTTCTTCACAGTCCAACCACTTCAACAAACTCACCTGGCTGTCCGCTGGCATCTGCTTTTTCGTACTTGGCACCATTTCAAGTTTAGCATTTTTGGGCAGATTGGCAAACCTCCACTGCAGCGTCAAGTCCAAAACCGTCCTTTGAAATCTGTAAATGTAAGGTTTATATAAATTGACTTGAATTTTTAACCCCGCACAACAAAATACGAACGTAGCCGACAGCTCCTGCCTGTCACAATGACCTGGTCAATGTGTTTGTGAAGTATCTGAAAATGTAAAACGCTACTCACTTCAAACCGTGGTCTTCGGGGCTAAATCCGTGCTTTTTACAGACATCCTCCAACACCTGCAAATACAAAGGAGATAGAAAAGTCTCAGCATGTTTAAATCACTGCTTTCCTCCACAAAACAGAAACTGATCAGTCACTGGCTAACAACAGTTAGCTAAACACGCTAACGACTATCAATCCTTTGCGCTTTATGGCGCTTTACAGACACTCCAAAGCGCAGTGTATTTTCCTAAACCTTTAACCAGTAGTTTTGAAAGAAGTTACCTGCAACAGCGGCGTGTTTGGGGACACTTTAATAGTCTGTCGTCTCCCATTCGGAGTCAGGACTGTCACAGCTGTGCTGCTGGCTGCCATTGTTACCTGCTACGTCACAATGTTTACCTAAAAAAAACTTTATTGAGACGATGCTGACACACGCACGAGTTTCTTCAGGTACTATCGTGACGGATTATTATTAACCTGTAATAATTGCAATATTATACTGCTATAATAGGCCTTTTAGTTTTGCATTTTACATTATAAACTTCTAGCTCATTGCTTCCCAAACTTTGTGCCCCAGCACGTGTCTGTGAATGCAGCATACATCAAAAATAAAATATCTAAATCAACCATAGACATATTATTAATCAACACCTTTACATACTCTCTGGGAGAACCAAATAGGACCAACAAAATATCTTATCAAATTCAGGAAATACTAAAATAAAATATTAGATCTTACTTATTAATTAATACATACAAATGTATATTTATTTATTTGTAATAAACATAGTTATTTTTCAGCATGGCCTTTATTGTAATATTATTCACATGTTATTGTTTCAACCTGTCAAAATTCAATTAGGCCATTATTAGTTATTTGTTAATGTGTTGTTGTTTTTTCCTGAACTTATTTTACCAAGTATCCCATATCATTCTGCAAGTTACGGGGGTTACCTGTACTGCAGATTGGAAGCCACTGTTCTAGGTCAAATGAACATTTAAAATTGTAGTGTGTCAGAGTTTATTTTGAAATAATTTCCGTTTTATTTGTTAAATTGTTTTGGTCAATAATAGAAGAAGGTATTTGATGAAATAGCTTAGGAATATAACGAGCAGATATCTCCATTTTTAATTTTTTCTAAATTGTTTTGGACATCTGTTACTGAACTCCACAGATGACACTTGTGAAGCTAAAGTTTTGTACTTTTGATTAGGAACTAGTGACTTTTTCATGGAACTAAAACAGACCAGGTAATAAAAAACACTGCTATGTGAAGAGAATGCAAGCATGCGTTGAGTTTTTTCAATGGTACTTCTGTTTTTGCAAAGGAATTCTTATACTACAACATTAAATTAGCTATAATTGAAAGGCATTTTTCTCTTGCTGCTATTACAGAAAACATAGGCTACATCCTGAGTGTCTGTTGCGTGTTTCCCATTAACAGACGTATGTCCCATATGCAGACCGACCTTCACGGAGAGATGGAGGATCAAAGCTGGAGTTAGAGTGGACACATGAGTCCAACAGATGGAGACGTGCCAGGTCAAACGGCACATGTCTCTGACCTGCTCTGAGAGAAGCTGAGGTGAATACAGCTCTCATTTCTGGAGGAAATTGCCACCGTCTGAATAAACAAACAAACAAACTTAGGTACTATTTCCTGTCAAACCTATCACATACACATCCAAGTTTAGGTGACACTGCAACCAGTTATATGAAAAGTTGTTATTACAGCATAAGGACTCACTCAACTAATGAGCTACAAGTTTTAATGCCGTTGTATCATTGGCTTATGTTGTGTTATAGCCTATTCCCTTGCCTTTTTTGTAGTTACATAGACATTTTTAATTACATAAATTGTCTTGAGAAACTCTTACATTTATAGATAACAATAGATAAGAATTACAATATCACGATTATGGTTTTGTGGCTGCTCTAGTTTAAGATAAGACTTTATTGATCTCACAATGTAGAAATTGCTTTCTACATCAGCTCTCAAGAGACACTCAGGAGGTGCAAATATTCGGGTAAATGTGCTCTCATGATAGAATAATGCGCAAACACGTAGTACTAAACAGAGGTATCTTATACACAATGAATAGACAACTTTAAAAAGGGCTATTACAATGTATACGCCTATATTACAACATTATAGGGCAGAGGACTTGACACATGTGCTCACTCTGACCTGTCCCTCCGCCATGCTCCCCTTTCACAGCAGCACATTCAATCAAATGTACTTCAAAGGCGGTGTGGTCATGTGACGACACCACATCAAAGGGACCTACCGTACGCACGAGCCCTCCGGAGGGGCGTGCCAGGCGCGTGAGACCGACGCCCCGCCGCGAGCATCGGTCAGTGCATCGTGATGATTGGCTCACAGGAATGAGAAACGCGGGGCACGAGGAGGGGGCATCAAATATAAACCACTGTGGGTGTAATCCGCGACAAGTCAATCTACAACCAACGCACACAAAAAAGTGAGAGAACGCGATTAAAGGAATATTTTACTATGAGACCGGAACGGAGGATCCACCGCTGAGAGAGATTATGGATTTCTGCGCCTTTTTCGCCTTTGCTCGTTTTCAAGAGAGTCTCTCCTGTCACAGAACTTTTCATTGTCTTTGTTTGGAAATGTTTGTAATTTAATACAGTCTAATTACAACAATGCAGCGTGTGGCTGTACGCTCCTGTGTGCTACTGCTCCTCGTCCACCTGTGCGCGCCAGGTCAGGCCAAGAGGGTGCGCGGCCGAGGAGCGCAGTCTCGCCGTGTGCAGCAGCAGCAGACTCCCGCGTACAGGGAGCGAGTGGACGGGGCAGAGAGCTTCCCTTTGGACTTCACAGCAGTGGAGGGAAACATGGACAACTTTATGGTTCAGATAAAGAACCTGGCGCAGTCTTTATACCCCTGCTCTGCGCAAAAACTGGACCAGGATATGAAACTGAACTTTCTCAAGAACGAGTCTGTCACCTGCAATGACGGCTCTCCGGCCGGGTGAGTGCCGCTTTGAACCTTTTATTACCAGTGAGTGGGAGCCCTGTCCCGCTCCGCGTCACTAGACACCATTCTGCGCCACTCCCTCATTCTCTCCGGATGTGACCGAAATGGATCAAAGGAGCAGATCAGAGCGAAGACTTTGCGCGCAGCCAATGGGCGACCTATAGAGCACCACTGTACCATATCAAGTTAAGAGCAGTAGTTAGGCCTATAGTTAAGACTCTTCGGATCTGCTAATTAGGGAGAGTAAAGTGTTTCTATTGTTCGCTCTATTGGAAGCTGGGGCCTATGTTACTAAAGCACGTTTATCGGGGAAGAATAATATTGTATAAATTATAATAATGGTCTGTATCTGTGACCTTGAATAATTAAAAAGAATTACACAAATGGCATTACCAATATTCCATAAGCAGAATGACAATGGAATATATTTACTCTCACACTAGCACATTTGATTCAATTGCAGAGTTTCACCATTTTATGGATGTATTTTCATACCTTTGACTTTGACGGGACATTTCATAAAACTGTTCTTCTTTTATAGGTTAGGCCCGAAATAAAATTACTTTGAAATACTTAAACATTTAGGTACATATAAGGAATCACTGGATTGCTGTTTTCTTACAGATATTATCTAAAGCAGTCTAAAGGCAGCAAACGGTGGCTGGTGTTCTTAGAGGGTAAGGAGCAGCGGTCACACATTTTAGATTTTGATGTTTGAATATATTAACATCACTCCATCATGTTATGGTCAGGTGGATGGTACTGCTTCAGCAAACAGACGTGCAACAGCAGATACGAGACAATGAGGAGACTGATGAGCTCCACCAAGTGGCCACCTAGCAGAACAGGTGAGAAGACATGAAAAACTGTTTTACACGACAACTTAGAAATCATTCAAAAACATTGTTGCTTTTGACTGTAGGGTCTGACTGCACAGAGGTTTATCAAAAGAAGAACTTGTCCTGAATGAAAGAGTTTCATAGAGTTGTGTGTGTTTCCTCCTCGGCTGAGTTTGCATTAATCTTTCAAAGTCAAACTGAGTTTTTTCCTTTGGGCCTTCAGGGAGCCTCCTGTTTGTTTATACTAGCCTCTGTGTGTAGACTTTACACCAGTGGCCAGTGCAGTAGCCTCACTCCTCTGTAGAGAATTAATGTAATTGCTGACCAGAACGCAGACCTCTTTACCACAGAGAAAACACAAGCTGCACATCAAAACATACATCAAACAAACATATGTGCAGATTCTGCATTTAACTTGTTCCTGATTTTGTTTGTCCAGGAACTGGAATCTTGTCTCCACAGCCAGAAGAAAATCCTCATTGGTGGAATGCCAACATGGTGTAAGTAAACCTCTTTGGTGTAGTATTTAAAGGCATTATGTTTACTCGTATTTGTTTACCAATGGTAAAGGTAAAGAAAGAATGAGTAAAAGAGTCATAAATATAATTTTGTTCTAATAGATTCATCCCATACTGCTCAAGTGATGTGTGGAGCGGAGCCACACCAAAGTCAGAACAGAGTAAGAAAATACTTTTGTTCTATACAAATATGTTCTATATATTGGTGTAAATCTACCATTTGTACCATCTCATTGATTATTTTAGGTGAGTATGCCTTCATGGGCTCGCTGATCATTCGGGAGGTGGTCAATGAGCTGCTGACTAAAGGTTTAAACAACGCTAAAGTCCTGCTCTTGGCAGGAAGCAGGTCAGTCCACGGCTCTATACACTTGCTGTACATGTCTGTGGAGTCCTCAGCCTAAACTTATTGGTTTTGATCCAGTGCTGGAGGGACAGGAGTCCTGCTCAATGTGGACCACGTTTCGGAGCAACTGAATTCCCAGGGCCACACAGGAGTGCAGGTCCGAGGACTCGCAGACTCTGGGTGGTTCCTGGACAACAAACAGTACAAATTCACTGACTGTCTGGACACGATCAGCTGTGCCCCGACTGAGGCCATAAAGAGAGGAGTCAGGTCAGGCATTATAAGGCCTAAGGCAAACATATAAAAGAACCAGTGTTGTCATGTTTGGTTATTTTATTCACAGGTACTGGGGTGCACTTGTGCCAGAAAACTGCAGACAGGCTCATGTTGGAGATGAGTGGAACTGCTTCTTCGGATACAAAGTCTTCCCTACTCTTAGTAGTAAGTTTAAATGTGTGGTTTACAGTGATTTATGTATTAGTATTATAATCTATCCCACGACAGAAGTGGCGATATTAGTAGTAACGTGAACTTGGGAAATAAGAGGCTTCAAATCTCCATAAATCATAAAAAATATATGCATACGCCAAGTTTGAATTCTTTTGTAATAATGACTTTGTCTGAAAACTTTGATGGATAATACTTACTACTACACCACTACTACAAATGCTGAATTATGGATGTTTGTCACTACTACGGGAACATCTGCTTAATTTCTTTCTTTTTAAATTTGTGTTCACAAAGTCTTAGAGAAATTAAGCACGTTTTGGGATAACCTTTATAATATTTTTTTAACATTATTGGCCCTGTCCCTTTAAAGAAAGCACTGTATCCATCTGTAGGTCCAGTGTTTGTGGTTCAGTGGCTGTTCGACGAGGCTCAGCTCACAGTGGATAACGTGCACCTCACTGGTCAACCTGTTCATGAGGGCCAGTGGCGGTACATCCAGAGTCTGGGACAGGAGCTGAGAAGCACACTGCGCAACGTCCCGTAAGAAGACACTCTCACGACACAACATGATATAAAAAGGTATTAATGTTTCTCTGTGTTTCAGGGCAATATTCTCTCCAGCCTGTCTCTCACATGAACTCATCACAAGAACGTGAGTAATGGGGCTGGGGGCAATAGTCTTTTTCCTTTTGTTTACCACAGTGCTACCCTCTTCTTGTCCACTATTCATTGTTCAAGCATTGGAGCACTGTATGATGTCATTACACCAAATAAAGTTTTGAGTAAGGCGTTTTATCAGGTAATGCAAAATGAAAGGATTTGACAGTCGACTTGGTCAGAGGCGCTCTATCATGACAAACAAAAAGATTAAATTCGACTTTGATCATAAGGCTAGATATATAACAAACTATTGTGAGATTTTTTTCTTTTTCATGTTACACCTAATTAACTCCCACCTTAACCGAGCAAATTTTCTCCAGTTTGGCATCAGCCAAATCTAAAAGCAAAAAGTGACAAAAAAAACATGACAAAAAGCTATTGAAAAAGTGACAACAATGAGATGGAAAAAGTGAAGAAAACGTGACAAAGCAACTGAACAAATCAGTTGTGTAGGTCTTAGCTTTCAAATGAGGCGTTACACTGGACTATAGGTTGTAAGCACTAAAGGCAGGAGGCTTTCAGATTTGGGTAAAGCCGACCTGGATCAAATGTGCTCGGTCAAGGCGGGGGCTAAGAGGTTAATGTATAATAAAGTCATGCTTTTATCACACGTGCAGAAACTGGATGGAGATTCAAGTCAAGGGCACGTCTTTACCCCGAGCGCTGCACTGCTGGGACCGCAGTCTTCAGGACAGGCACAACGCGAGCCACGGGAACCACAGCCTCCAAAAGCCCCGGACATCCCCTCCTCTCAGAGGCTGCCATCTGCACCTGGTGGACAGCTGCCCCTGGCCACACTGCAACCCCACCTGCCCCACTATTCGGGACCAGCTCACAGGACAGGAAATGAGCGTCATCCAGTTCCTCAAGCACATGGGGTTCGATGTGCAGAAGATGGCGCAGCAGCAAGGCATGGACCCCAGGAAGTTACTGGGCATGCTCAACAACGGGAGCTGAGACCTACGCCCGGTTTGTACAAAGAAGACTACGCTGAAATACACGGACAGCATTTAATTCTGCACAAACGGACTCAAATGAGGTTGTGCTTTTGAAATGTTGTGTTCAGACTGGACAAAATGAGTTAAATGTCACACGTGCAGCTGATAGCCTAGTGGGTAAGGCTGCTACACTGTTCTGACCTCAGCGGTGTAGGTTTGAGTACAATAAAGCCTATACATAAACTATACTACATATGGTGGTACTATACCTTAGAGCTGGTTGTACGAAGAATAGACACTGTTGTGTAATATAATAATTCTATTTGTATAAACAGACAAACTCTCTAAGCCTGTTTTGGTGCTCTCTGCAGTAATCTCTGTATGGTGCTGCCGTTTCTACTTCCACCAAATATGCTGCTTCTTGTTCAGACTTGGGACAAATAATTTAAATGTTTATATTTACTAATAAAGCTACAATACATTATTTTTGTTCTTAAAAATACAAGTTGTTTTTCCTTTAGCTGCAATACTTGCCAAAAGAAGTGACACGATTGATAAAAACATGGCATAATTTAATTTAAAACACATGCTACAATTTCAATTAAAACTATTGGTTATACAAAATCCACAAACAATCAGGTGGTGTCTCCAATATACAGTGTAATAAAAATATTTTAAAAAGTAAAAACTGAAACCAAAAGTTCACAGTTGGTTTGAAAGTGCAGCTAAACAGATTGTAAAAAAAAAAAAGAAAAAAGAACATTATCTACGGTCTCCAGTTTTGTTGCGTTTCCTAGTAGTTCGCTAAACGGAAGACTCCTAATCCACCTCTTCACTCCAGTTTGAGCTTGTCCAGTTTTATCCAGAGTCCAGTAGTTTGTTGTAGCACAAACGTTGAAGCAAGTCACTCAGCAGTTGGAGTCCTTTCAAAAGAAACACAGTGGATAAATGTTTAACTAAAAATCATTTGGCACATTATCCTCCCACTTTGGACTAAGTCTGTGATTCCCAGATCCAAACCAAATACTTACCTTTTGATACTTTATTGCTAATTCAAAGCGTCTCTACTTTTTTACTTAAACCTGCAACAAAGCCTTTTTTTCTCGAGTCAGTTTCCCCCCCAAAAATAACACAAATACTTAGAGTTAGGAATAAATGAGTTGTAGAATCAAATGTTGGACAGGAAATAACAATAGGGCTATTACTTGTTTGATTGTGGATTCCGTTGAGTTCAGTTGCTGATCCCTCCCGTAAACTTTATATTCTGGGTGAACTTGTTACCCTCTTAACCCCCACCTGAACCGAGCACATTTTCTCCAGTTTGGCTTTATCTGAATCTAAAAGTTTCTTGGAAAAAAGCGCCAATATAGCAACGAAAACGAGGATGAAAACCCAACAAAAAAAGTGACAAAAGAGCGACAAAATGTGGCAAACAAAAAACTACGGAAACTCGACAAAAAGCGACAAAAAAACACATAAAAAAGCGACAAAAACAAAAAACTGACAAAAAAGAGACAAAGAAGCAGTGAAAACACAACAAAACACTTCCAAAATGAGACAAAAATGCGGCGACAGAAGAGTCTGGATCAGTGTAATGAGGCATTACACTGTTGCTCTCCTGTCAGAAGCTTTTAGATTTGGGTAAAGCCGAACTGTAAGAGGTTAACAATCCGATAACACACGACTCGATACTGACCTGACTGGCGAGTCTTCGTGCTGGGGTGCGCCTTCGTTCATGGATGGACTGGAGGCGAGTGATGAGGAACTTTTTGTCTTCTCCCTCCTGATTAACAACATAAGGGGGAAACTAAATTTTACTGGAGATATAATACAGGATACACAGCTGTTGTATCTCACAAAATCCCACTCACTAATAATCTGAGCCTTTACTGACCCCTTGTGGTTGAGAACAGTATGTTTGAAATATGTGCACAAGCACAAAATTACACCATTGATCTAAACAATGTTGTAGAACCACATCAAATGGATTTTTTGCTTTCAGTATTCGGCAAAAGATCAATAAACACTGGTGATTATAACTACAGCACGGATGTTTTTTCCCCAACTAACTAATTAATAAAAAATAAAACGTCTTACATTTTTTATTTGTTCTTGTAGCAGATCAATGATTTTTCTCTGACCGTCGACAACCTGACTGTGGAAGTAGATGATTATTCTGCAAAATATAAATGTTTTAGTTAAAACAGTGAGCCATGAATCTAACTTTGTGCGCGTTGATCCTCACAGAAAGATGCCGGCCCCCACAAACAGGAAAAACGGGTGTTCGACTAAATACGAGTGCGCTCTGGCCAACACGGACAGGTTCTGGTTCCCCTCCTCCAGTTCCTTCACCCAGCGTTTCCCCGCCTGCATCATGGTTGTGAGCTGACGAAACGGGCCGCAGGATGTGGAGGGAGTAATGCTGAAGAAGGGGGAAAACGAGAGTTAATATCATGGACAATAAAAGAAGAATTAAGAACAGCCCATGTGTGTCAACAAATAATAAATCACTCACTATTAACTTCACAGTGAGTTTGTAATTTTACAAAACTTTAATCATAATTTGCTAGTAATTTATAACCATAAAAATTGATCCAAGTCTAGGACTGGGTATTGTTAATTTTATTTCAATGCCAGTACTTTAATGATACTTGGTTTATGATGCAGATACAGTACCTGAACAATACTTTCTCCTATATTAAAATATTTGTCCCCTAAATCCATAAAACACAACAATAATGTTATTATATTCCATAAAAGACTATTTGTATCATATACTTGAGCTGCAACAACCAAGTAACTTCTTTAGTGCTGTCGCTGGACCCAACAGGCATCAAAACTCGGTTTATCGATACCGTGTCCTCGTCAAGTCAGAAATGGTTATGGTTTGGAAAGAGTTTGGGTCGTCTATAAACATATACATTTTAATTTTGCAAATAAATGATGAGAGCAAGTCTAGTGAAAGTGTATGGACTTTAATGACATGGCGCTTCAGGGATCATAACATTCAGCAGTGAAGGGCAAGCATATTGAGAGTTAGATGCACTAAATACAAACAAACATGCCCATATGTTTTGGATCAGGGAAACGCATAAAGGCCCAATAAGTCAGTTTTGCAGACTATAGAAAACTTACCTCCACATGGTGTATGTGACGCACACAGATGCTCCAACAAAAGACGGGATACAGAGGAGAGTGATGAAGACTGTAGTCATTTGGCTCACTCTGTACGGCTTCCTCGGGGCCTGACAGTTCATCATCACACTGCCCTAAAAAGAAATAGAAGTTACTGCACAGATAAATATATATACGGTACAAATCCTAAACAATGGGATGTTATTAAAAGTCATACTGTTTTACCAAATAAATAGAATAAATTAGAAGCATAATTTTCATTCTGGGTATTTTTAGTGGAAAATATCTTCCAAAGTCTCCATATCTGTCAGGGTTTGCAAGCCCTACCTTTTTCTAGAAAAGTATCAATAAATGAAATCGCTGTACCTTCTTAATGTAAAAAGCAGCAGGAGTTTGAGAACTTGCACTGCAGGGAGAAGTGGGGTGAAAAGGACCCCTAACCTACAAACAATCGTGTGGTTAATCACAAAGATTATTTAAAGTGGTCATGATGAATGTACCTGTATGTTAAACTCACCAGGCCAAAGTCTGCCCATAAATGAGGTCCAGCACATTTCTGGGAATGTCAAACACCGGCTTCCTCCTATGCTTAAGCACTTTCTCAGTGAACAGTCTGCACAGAGCGATGTAAAGTCTGAATACACCAGGTTGAAACCTTTATGGGCAATGAAATAAATGCACCAACCTCCAAAGAAACTCTCCAAACAAAGTGTTCAACAGAGTGAAATAAAGTCCATGATCAGAAAGCGATAAAGCTCCTGTCCGACAAACGTTTCCCAGCACTAAAATAACACAAGATAAAGATGATTAAAGTTATTTAAAATCATGCGTTTAACACAATGAACAAATTTACCTGAAGTCTGATTTGTCCCGGGCTTTGTGCCACGCGGCCCAGCCAGTGGACACAAAGCACTCCCAGTACACTCATTTTAAAAATTAAGTTTCTGAATGTCCAAAAAACAACATAAAAAAATACAGTTTCAGAAATGACCGAACAAAAACATATCTAAAGGCTGAGTGCATACCTGCTGATGGCCACATAGGTGCAAACAGAGGGCGAGTCGTAGTCCTCCATCCAGGCAGCAGCATTAAACAGCCCGGGCACCAACAGGTTAATGACCGACACCACGACGGGGACAGCCAGCATACTCGCCTCCGTCAATACGGGGTCCTTGGTGACACTGCGGGACAGCTGCTCCAGGTTCTGTAGAATTTTACATCATGTTGTACAACGTTCTTTTAGTCCAGCAAACATATCCTCTGATAAAACAGTTCAATTTGTAAATATATGGTTAGTAAAGCAGATTGTAGAGTCTGACCTTGTGCATGTGCTCACAGAAGTAGTAAATGCCAAAAGCACATCCGGTGGAGCTGGCGATGCAGATGGCCCAGGCCAAAGCGTGTACCGTCAGTCTCCCCAGCTTCTGGCACCGGGTGCTCTTCACTTGTTTGTGACTCACCTCTGCCAGCAGCTCCTACATACACAAGCAAAACAAGGGTTTAGGCCATGACAACCAAGTAGTAAAGTAGGACAATTTGGGATTTTAGATGAATGATTTCTGCTTAATCAAAAGGCATGTTGTTGTTTTTTTCATCCTCCTAAAAACCTTGAAATATTACTTAAACAATATTCAGATTACAGCGAACATTGAAGTTGTGATTATTACCTTGATTTGAGTGTAGATGTTCTCGGACAAGAGTTTGACAGATGTCTTTTTGATGACCTTGAAGTCCCAGGAGCAGAAGACCTTCATGGCTAAAATACTGTGTGATTTGTCGATCCTAAAACTCTGACCAAATGATTTTGACATACTACAGAGAGAAACCAACACTATAGATTACAACTGAGTTGAACATGTAGAATTTGTTTGAAAAACATCGTACAAATGAACACACCTGTAAACAAGAAAGATGCATGTGATAAAAAAGGCGGATCCTATGGTGAAGAAATAGGCCAGAGGCATATTGTACGAGAGCTTGGACCGACATTGCAATCGGGTTTCATTGGTTGTTGAAAAGACGAGCGCTTCATGGTCCTTGCATGTGCTGCGCAGTGTGTAGTTACAGTAGTATCCATAGTACATTACAGTGTCTGTGAAATATCCCTGAAATACAAAATTAACTTAAATAATCTTGTATTCTACATACATAGAGATCAGCGCAATACTCTGATCAATCCTTACCGCCCCTGAGAGCAGTTCCAGTCCTGTGAAGGGGGGGTTTTGTGGGCGGGGCTCAGGAGGGCGCACCACCTGAGGCAGCACCAGAAAGGCCATGGTGACCAGGAAGAGGAAGAGGTTGAAGAAGAGCAGCGTCTTGAGGAAGACAAAGTAGGACAGTACCCCTGTCCCAAAACGTCCACTGACCCTCTTCAGCGCCACCTGCCAGAGCTGCAGCGAGTGCAGGAAGGACAGACAGCTGTACCAGCCCTGCCGCGCAGCCTGAAAAATACAGATATTGAGCAGCACAAATCACCCAGAAAGAAGAAAAACTGCATGTCCCTTACGGGTTAGAATGATTTATATCATTTAGTTTGTGTAGTATGGGTTGGTATGCTACTCTGAGTCAAATGGAGGCAAATGCATGTGTCCGCGTGGGCATGTTCGTAACATAGAAGATGAGGTGAAAGCTGATCCCGTCAGAGGTTGTGCCCCTTAGTACCTGGATGGGAGACCGTGAGGGAATACCAGTCTGCGTACATTCTGTGAGTGAGTGGTTAGAGGGGCTGATGGTGCAGTTGTGTGTGCAGCTGTGCTTCTGGTACCTATGACTACATACTGTAGCTTAGCTTACATTAAAGCTGGGGTACTTGACTTTTTGTTGTTGTAGAGTTAATGTATTTTGTCACCTCAGAGTACAGTGCATCCGGAAAGTATTCACAGCGCTTCACTTTTTTCACATTTTGTTATGTTACAGCCTTATTCCAAAATTGATTCAATCCATTTTTTCCCTCAAAATTCTACACATAACACCCCATAATGACAACGTGAAAAAAAGTTTGAGATTTTTGCAAATTTATTACAAATTAAAAAACAAAAATCACATGTACATAAGTATTCACAGCCTTTTCTCAATACTTTGTTGAGGCACCTTTGGCAGCAATTACAGCCTCAAGTCTTTTTGAATATGATGCCACAAGCTTGGCACACCCATCTTTGGGCAGTTTTGCCCATTCCTCTTTGCAGCACCTCTCAAGCGCCATCAAGTTGGGTGGGGAGTGTCGGTGCACAGCCATTTTCAGATCTCTCCAGAGATGTTCAATCGGATTCAAGTCTGGGCTCTGGCTGGGCCACTCAAGGACATTCACAGAGTTGTCCTGAAGCCACTTCTTTGTTATCTTGGCTGTGTGCTTAGGGTCGTTGTCCTGCTGAAAGATGAACCGTCGCCCCAGTCCGAGGTCAAGAGCGCTCTGGAACAGGTTTTCATCCAGGATGTCTCTATACATTGCTGCATTCATCTTTCCCTCTATCCTGACTAGTCTCCCAGTTCCTGCCGCTGAAAAACATCCCCACAGCATGATGCTGCCACCACCATGCTTCACTGTAGGGATGGTATTGGCCAGGTGATGAGCAGTGCCTGGTTTCCTCCAAGCATAACGCCTGGCATTCACGCCAAAGAGTTCAATCTTTGTCTCATCAAACCAGAGAATTTTCTTAATCATGGTCTGAGAGTCTTTCAGGTGCCTTTTGGCAAACTCCAGACGGGCTGCCATGTGCCTTTTACTAAGGAGCGGCTTTCGTCTGGCCACTCTACCATACAGGCCTGATTTGTGGATTGCTGCAGAGATGGTTGTCCTTCTGGAAGGTTCTCCTCTCTCCACAGAGGAACGCTGGAGCTCTGACAGAGTGACCATCGGGTTCTTAGTCCCCTCCCTGACTAAGGCCCTTCTCCCCGATCGCTCAGTTTAGATGGCCGGCCAGCTCTAGGAAGAGTCCTGGTGGTTCCAAACTTCTTCCATTTACGGATGATGGAGGCCACTGTGCTCATTGGGACCTTCAAAGCAGCAGAAATTTTTCTGTACCCTTCCCCAGACTTGTGCCTCGAGACAATCCTGTTTCGGAGGTCTACAGACAATTCCTTTGACTTCATGCTTGGTTTGTGCTCTGACATGCACTGTCAACTGTGGGACCTTATATAGACAGGTGTGTGCCTTTCCAAATCATGTCCAATCAACTTAATTTACCACAGGTGGACTCCAATGAAGCTGTAGAACCATCTCAAGGATGATCAGTGGAAATAGGATGCACCTGAGCTCAAGTTTGAGCTTCATGGCAAAGGCTGTGAATACTTATGTACATGTGATTTTTTTTGTTTTTATTTGTAATAAATTTGCAAAAATCTCAAAAAACTTTTTTTCACGTTGTCATTATTGGAATTTTGAGGGAAAAAATTGATTGAATCAATTTTGGAATAAGGCTGTAACATAACAAAATGTGAAAAAAGTGAAGCGCTGTGAATACTTTCCGGATGCACTGTATGTTGTAAACACAGCAAAAAACAGATCTTGTTGCATAGGGCAATTTATGTTTGGGGTGGCCCCCCGCTTCACTTTTCCACAGCTCTAAACTGTACACAGGCAAGAAACATACCTATCATTAATTTGCTTGAACAACAGGGATATGTAGGAGGGGTTGTGAGAGCTAGACATGTGTTTGGGCCAAAACTAAGAATTTCACAATTTAAATGGGACTATACAGAGTTGAAAAATGTTAAAATTAAACAAACTAGACTGACGTAAAACGTACACACAGTCTAAATAACACGAACCTCTGGTTATCAGAGCTGTGAGTCACTTCACGTTAACGCTTGAGTAACAGCGCAGGGCTAAAGTCGCTGTAAGTAGCACCTGCTCAAAGAGGAACTTGATAACCAGGCGCTGTACGATTCAGTGACCTTAGTGATTTCTGAACGTCCTGAACATAAATAGATTCAATAAAATATGATAAAAGGCTTAGCTTCGCTCTAGCTGTAAACATGTTCAAACATATCAATAGACTTTTTAATATTAAAATATTTGAACCACAGTAAAGCAGGTGTTAGAGGAAGTAGCAACTAGCAAATGTAGATAGACTGCTCTGTAGAATGACCCGGCTTTTCCCTCCATTTCCCATTTTTGATGCCCTGCCCAATAAAGAAAAAAGTATGTGTGTGTGTTAAAAGAGGAGCCCAAAGGCGCAGACAGGACTCACAATGATAATGTAATACTTGAATCGACTCCAGCAGGGCATCTGCCATCTGGACATGGTGTGCCTCTCCTTCTGTAACGCCAACGTCCTAAAAACAAGGAGCGTTTCAGGCCGACAAATCCAGAACAGCAGCAGTTCATAACATGTTGATGGAGCCTGACCTGAGCTCACTCTTTTCGGCCACACTCAGAGGCATCCCTCGTAGCATCCTCACCCGGTCACTGACCGAGAGGTTCTGTAGGTTGTTCACCAAACGATCTTTTTTACTGACTGCGAACGCACAACATTTTTGATTTACAAACTAGAAACTGGACTTGCATACATTTTCACTGACCACTTTTTATCCAAGTACAGGGAATGCATCATTATGGTAACTGGTAGCTCGATATGACAGACTTGTTAATATTATGTTATACCCTCTGTGCCCTCCGCGTCTGGGCTGTCCGCCTCGATGCCGTAGCCCCTGATGCTGGGACGGGACGATGGGGAGAAGTCCCTGATGGAGGGTCTGGTCTGTCGCCGCCTGCGCAGCTGCATGGTGCGGTTGTAGTACTGAGAGATGATGGCTCCTCTGTTTCGACCTGACAAACACAGAGGAGACATTAGACATTTACGCTACTGAATAATATAATGCGAGTGTATGTTGCTCTCTGATAGCTATAATGAAGGACAATATTTTACGTATATATCTCACACTTAAAACTATACTCAAGGTATTTCAAGCTCTTCACATTTTTCTACTATTCATTCACTGCTAACCTATTACACTATACATACAAGAAGGCAAAGTGGAACATGTGTTACTAAAAGAGACGGTATCTATTGTCAGCAGCTTTAAACCTCCAACCTCGCAGTTAGTTGGTGAAGAGTCGAGTAGAGTATTCAAAGAGAGGGAAGTAACAGATAAGATAATGTGTTATGTGTCAGTATTTTTCAAAAGTGCTGAATAAAACTATCAGCAGTGTGTCCGGGCACAGACACAGACAGGACAAGCACACATTCTGTTCATGATACTGTACAAGGGACAGTTTATTTTGTTTATACCAAAGCTCGGCACAAAGTTCAGTATTAGGCTCAACAACAAATGTATAGATTGTGCCAAAGTTATAGCTAGGTTACCCAAGTAGGCGAAGAGTGGTCAACTTTAATTACTTTACCATAAATACTAAAATGAATTATGTTAGCTACAAGTAAAGTATTTGAACTATAGAGACTCATAACACAGTGCCCTGTGTCTCGTACGCACCAATGGTCCGACTGGGCATAGACGACAGGATCTTGAGAGTAGCAGAGGACCAGCGCTCGCCCATCAGAGAGTCACCCTCCAGCCCATCACTCTGCCCCTCTGTCTGGCGCCCCTGTCGCCTTCTGTAGAGGTCATTGTCTGGACCGGACAAATACGGCACGTTGTCTAGAAAGGGACAAAATAAAGTTAGTTTCTGTAGTAAAGGAATCGCAGAGCTCAGCTGATTGGAAATCAATTATGAAACAGACAAAAGTTTAAATGTCAGTCGACAGTGGCAGAGGGATATTTGGTTGCTCATACTTCAGCACTTAATAACTTATTAATTTGTGTACAGTTGTGTATGTATTAGTGAGTGTTGCAAGGGACTTTTTCCTTTTAAAAATTGTGCCATGTTAGGGTGGTCCATCAAAACAAAGCAAGGTAAAAAATAAAGTTCCAGATAACCTTCAATAGAACCCGGCATTAGGTTTTGGCATCAAGAAGATGATTAAGGATGATTAAGGATGATTAAGGATGATTAAGTGTCTTGTGCCACCTTTCAATATGAATTCATTTGCATAAAATTTGGACCTAAAGAATTTGGTCAGATACAGAAACAAATGCAACAAGTGAATCTAAATACATTTTCTGGACCACCCTATGCCACGTGGACAAATACAGTTACTTGATTGATTGATTACACCGCCTTCTCCGCAAGGAAAAACTCCAATGAGAATGAGTTAATGTCATAAAAAGGAAAATGTGAACTCAACTCTCACCAACTGACAAGTTTTAGGTGAACTTAGACTTACAAACCATGACTTTTAGTTTTCATACATTTACATTAGTTTCTCAACACAAAATTAAAGATACCTCGTCCCTCCTCCTCCTCCTCCTCCTCCTCCTCCAGCTCCCTGTGTAGCTGCTGCAGCTCGTAAGTCTCCGGGAGTCCAGCGTTTTGACTCTGCTCCTGGATGAGCTGATGGAACGAGTCGTGAACTCCATCTTCATCCACTGGACTCCTGCAGCACAGACAGACACAGATGAACAAACGCTGTCATTAACTCTTCATTGATACGACTGGGACAGCGTACATTCATCTGTACCAGAACCGTTAATTTACATATGTAGTCCCGAAGCAATACAATGCATACAGATATCACAATGCACAATATAAAAACTATAGAAATTACATTCAAATGAGTGCAGGACCGATTTACTTTAAGTAAAAACTGACCTCTTCTTACGGTCAGTAGAGTTTATGAAAATGTTATTCTTCTGTGTGGGATCTCAGCATCTCCTTTGTAGGAGGCTCTGGTGCTGAGACCCCTCACCGGTTTAAGTTTAATGTACTTAGATAGTGGAGGCCACAGCATTAACCACATAGTATGTTTAATGTGATTTGAGAAACATGTCATTCTTTAAATACAGTTAGTAGAAGGAGGGCAAAGTGTTAAATAAGTAATAATTTCTTCATGTGTCAACAAAACAATGCCTTTAAGAACCATAAGCTTGTAATTCACATTTATAAATTTTGTTCGTCTTTCACACTATTATCTCTAACATTTAACAAACACAGAGAAGACCCGATCATGCACTTTAAAGGGAGCATCCCACTGACAAAAGAAGAGGCCATGATGACCTCCTGACTCAGTCGTCCTCCCCAGTGAGGGCTGAAACCAAACAAACAGCAACATAAAGAAACAGCTCGGCTCCAACAGGACCCTCTGCCTGTAATTACATGGTGTCACTGTGATATGGACCACTTATATAGACTGCAAACCTAAAACATGCACAATGAGCTAACTCAAAGAGGAGTGGAAGCAGTTCAAGATCAGGGCATGAGTCGTCATCCGCTGCGGTCACCCACCAGGTTGTCCCTGCAGTATTGAAAGATGGGTCACTCTTCAAACTAAGTACCACCTAACAAAATGTCTCTGAGTACCACCAGAACTAAACCAGGTCCAAATTATACCATGTCCAAACTTGTGTTGAAGTCTAAAAAAGTTCTAAACCATGACAAACCCAAAGGAGGATAAAAGCATAATGGAAATACTCTCTAAATGAAATCAAATCTAGAAGTGCAGAGCTGGAGTACGACATGAAGCAGTCCAGGATGCGCTTACAGAAGATTAAAATCATCTAGACACCCACAGATAAGTTAATCAAGAAAAATATCAGTACAAAAACAAAAAAAAGGTTTTGCAACAGAGAAGTTCCAAGTATCTGAGTCACTATTTGTTTTTACTGAAAAGTTCTTACCCAATATGTAAGAAAAGTTCTTACTCAATATGTTCAAACTACCCTGCTCGTCCTTGTCCAGACGTCTTGCTAAATCCGTGCCTAAAGCCGACACATTCACCACTCGTCACCCGGTAATGTAAAAATGAGACGGACTTACTCTAGCCCAGTTTCCATAAGAGACAAGTCCTGGTCAAAGTTCACGTTTTGAGCCATTATTTCTCTGCTGGCTGGTCTCCTGTCTTTGGTCGCAGATTGGACTGTGAGCGCGGGACCAGGGCCTCACCCGTTCAGGCTGCGCTCCACTCCCAGCATGCTGTTTGTTTGTGCCTGTACCTGTCACAGAAAGGGGAGGGGGGGAGGGGGGGCAGGGGAGGAGCATGAGCTGAAGAAGGTATGAATTCCAGCAAGACTTTGTTACAACTTGTCCTGAAGGGAAAGAGAGAGACTACGACATAGGGGTCTTCTGAATAGCTTCTGCTCAGCTTCTAGTGTCCCATGAACCAGTAGAACTGTACTGAACATAAAACATATCCTAGAGAAATTTCTACCACTCGTTCAATGAAAGTATTGCTTGAAATATTGGTATAGTATAGTGGTAATAAGATATACTCTGTGAGGCTGTTCTCAGCATATTAATATGTTTTCAGAAGTAATCAACAGTTAAAATACTGAGATTTATCCTTCTATGTGTCTCATTGTTGATGGACATTGTTGTATTTCTATAATTTATACTCTAGGTTTCATAAAATTCACTAATATTTTTCTTTATCATAGCTAGTAGAAATTTGGATCCACAAACCGTAATTAATCTTACTACTGAATAATAATATTGACTGAATGGTAACTTTCTCATTCTATCTTGAGTATAATATTATTTACCAATTACTTAATGTGAGTGACAGAGAAAACTTTAAACTTCGTGCCAATTGCTTTCATGTGGATAGGTCCAGCAAAAAGAGAAATAAACCCTGACCCAGATTATACATCGTGGTTTATTTCTTTCCATTATAGAATTCTTGCCGTTCAACTGAATCGTATTTTTTTGCGGTTCTTAAGAAGATAGTGATGTCACGCAACGTATTTTCATCCTCGACTCCTTTAGCAGGTCAGACCCAGCCACCCATTAAACATCCTGTCACAGTCTTTACCACACGTTGGCGATTTGCCCACAGTCTTGTGAAAATGATGACGACAGCGAGCCACTGTCGCAAATGAATATTCACAAATGACACAGAAACAGCTTTGTCCCGGATCACAATGGGAATGAGTCAATCCCTGTATACCCCTCTGCACTCACATCTGCGCTCAGCAAAGCCTCGTCCATATCAACCAACATCAAAGTGAGAAAACAGGCTTGTTGTTTATAACTAGCTACAACGCACAAGACATAAAACTAAACCAAGTCCAGATGTGCATTAGTGGTCATCTCCGCATCATGAAAACACTGAAAGCTATTAATACCCTCATAAAAGTGCACATGTTTAGGCCTGATCAAAGCGATTATCTCAAAACACATGGATTATACACGCTGTTTTCTAAACTTAAATAAATCCATTCATTCACTCTATTTACTACACTGCAATAACAATAGCCCAAAACCAAATCTATGTTTCACTGTTAAATAAGAATACACACATGGTTGCAATACATCATGGGCACTTCCTGTTTACATGGCACGCTCATCTTTAGAAGCAGTACATTAGTGACAAGAGAAATAAATAATTCATATGTTTGATCACCTCAGCTGCATTAGCCTGCCAGTGTAGTTTCAATGTTCAGTCTATTATTATGTACAACAAATTATATGTAGGTTTGAATTTAAGAAAGAAAAGGATTGTCTTATCTAACTTTTTAGGATTTTTTGGCCCGTAGGCGTTCTACGATAGCACAGTTCAGGGTGAAAGGGGTTGAAAAGTGGACTCGAACCTGCACATTAGAGGGCACAACAGTGTTCCACCATATCTGCAGCAGCCTTGACCACTAGGCCGCAGTGGTTCCCAAACTTTTCAGGCCACGATCCCCAAATCACTAACAACTCAGGACCACCTTCTGTAAAATGTATTTGGTTTAATGTTAGTTTGTATACTGCATTTTGATATTCGGCTTAATTTCACTAAAATATGCAGTTTTCAATCAAAATACATCAAAGTCCCCATAGTTAAAAATGTTTAAGCTTGTGCCTGTTATTATCATCATCATCATCATCTATTAGCAATTTCAAGCATTTGGATGAATTTCCTCTTCTGGACAATTTCAAATACATTTAATCTTTCCTTACTGGACCTGCATATCTGTCCAATACACAAACACAATACAAACTTTTGAGTGGACCCTGCAAAAGGAGGTCACAGTTACATTCTTTGTCTATTCTGTATTGAGATAGATGCAGGGGCTTTGGGTGGAGGTCCTTTTTGCAAATCTCAGTGACATCAGCTTAGTTCCTTACTATGTCACTGTGCATGGACTTATTCTGCAACACATTTTTCTCATTATCGAGACATAGGCCTACACTTTCTAGCTCATGTTACACAAAGCATGGTTTCAATGCGTTCTGCTTTCCCCCTGTACTGAACAGACGAACTTCTACTTTTCCCAAGCACTACAAAAGGTCACTGTCTGTCACATATTCCTTTTTTGTTTGTTTTTACAGTTGTGTGTGGAAGCTGTGGCATTGTAGTCCCAGGATACATACGGTGGGCTTAACTGTGCACATAGGCAGACGGGGTTCAGAGTTGAGTGAGCTAAGGGAAATTGCCTGGAAAATGTTAAAGCTGGGGGATTCACAGGAGTATTTGTTTACCCATAGTTAAAAGAAGGCTCATATAGTTTTCAATCACATGCAAATGTATCATAAAGACCTAAAATGACAAGCAAATCATGGGTACAAATGGGAATATCTCTGGATTTGGGAGTTTCCACAGCTTTCAGCCAGACATTGACTCCAACTGCGCTGGGAAAAACAACAAATAGCTCAACGGGACAAAGCCACAGCACAGATGCAATAGATATATATGATGGAAACTACTGATGTACTTGTAAGTATGTGTTTGGCACTCAAAAAGGAGACACATTTGATAGAGCATGTTCAAATGCAACTTAAATGGAAGTGTAAAGGCATGCGTGCTGGTACAATTGCACCCCTAAACCAAATAGCAGAGACCAAATTATAGGTTGAACAGGAAACTTTGCCAGTGCACAAATGTGGCGGAGCAAATAATGTTCCAGTACTGCAAGTCGGCAAGTCTAAATAACATCGGATACTGAGTTTCAATGCTCTCCTCGGGCTTGGTTTCCCCGGACGAACACACTAGCTGCATAAAGTTCAAAACATTGATCCTTTTGCACTCACTGCCAACGAACGACCATCAGCAGTAAGGAAACTACCTGCTTTAGAGAGTAGGATTCAGCGATCCCAAAACTACTTATTATTGAGGGTAGATTAGCGGACCATAAACAAAAACAGCTGATTTGAATAAGATTGAGCACAAGCTTCTGCTTACCGTGGTACAGACAAACCCGAAAAAACCGTTCAGAGCGCGACTCGCCACTGTCACTCAAAACTTCACACGCTCGGAATCAGCCCGGGGACGTACCAACTCACCGAGGGGAGGGTAAAGTGCACCAATCAGCGTTAATCATAAACTTTAAAGCTATGTCATACTTGTATTTACAATTCGAGCACGAAAACAAACTGGCGTTACCCACCTTTAACGAAGTATTCTGTAAATCATTGTTAACAATACTTTTTACCGAGCCACCTATGCTTTGACCCCTAGGAGCGCGTGTATTTGGTTTAATCCTATTGTACACGTTTTACATATTTACTGACACAATAAAAAAGTTCACATAAAACCAAAGTCTAAACAGCTTTGGTTTTGTTGGATGGGGCGATTGCTCTCAGTTAGCTATAGATAAAACTGCAAAAACAAACTAAAAAGGTTGGTTTCTGGTGACTTCAGTCCAAGATATTTTCCCAGCGCAAATAAAAGATTATTGAGACAAACACTGTCATCGTTAATCTTAGTTGAATCAATGAAACCAAGGTAACAAAAAAAGATATAAAATGCATTTTACTCAAGGTCAAGCTTTTAACAAAATAGCGCACCCATGCAACGATTTTTGTAAAAACAATCCTAAGCTTTCAAGTTCTTTTACTTTTTCCTGAGCTTTCAAGTTCTTGTTGACTTGACTGGCGATCAACGTATTATTATGCATTCAAGTGTTATTGTATTTGTTTATGTTCTGTTAAATTATAAGACTGAAGGAACAATTATTTTATATCTAGCTTCTGCCCGACCCTAATTCATTGAGCACTACTAGCCAAACCATGCTAAGATAGAAAGTTTACTGCCAGGTACATACAAGACTAAAATAATAACCAAGAAAGATAAAAGAAGGTGGTCTGTTTTGCTTCGAACTCACATTTTAATGGCATTTGATCGCGTTCCTAGCCGTCGACGCGGTGGTCGAGCGGTTAGCGAAGCTGCATATAAGCTCAAGGTAATGCACAGTCGCCATCGTCGTAGGTTCGAGTCTCGCTGAACGCTTTGGGCCTTGAGCCTTGCGATGATGTGGCCTCAATCATCACAAGCAGAGCGAGTCCGCTCGGCTAGTTTTTTCTTTGGGGATTTAGTGCAGTTCTTGTAGCACGCGCGTTGAAAAACCTCGACACGGAAAGGGTCAAGTGTAATATTACTTTATTTCTTTAAGTTCTGTATGTCGCCCCCTCGAAATGACCAGGGCAATCAGATGTCTTTCTGAGCGCAAACATTACAGTAGGTAACAACACAAATAAACCAATAAATAAATAAATAAATAAATAAATAGGTCCCCTGTTATGATATCCTAGCCAGCCTGTTTACTTTTGATCTGAGGACACCTTTGACAGTTAAATAATGCCCCGACCGTAGTCACTCTGCCGGCGACGCCGTGGTCGAGCGGTTAGCGATGTGCGCCCATAATACACAGTCGCCGGTTCGAGTCCCACGGTGGGCTCGATATAATGGATTAGGAGGGAAGGACGGACGCGCCGAGCGTCGTACACTAGCAACGGATTAGGGAACTCCTGGTGTGTGGGCAGAATAATCCCGAAGTCACACCAAGAGGTGTTACGGCACGATAGTCTACTCGTGATCCGTATAGATCCAATGGTTCTATTTTTGCTTATGAGCATTTCTCTTAATAGGTGAATGTGATTTTCCTGAGAATTGAAATACTTAATGTTTTTAGGATGGACCTTCATTTAGCTAGTTAGCTTAGTTAACACGCACATTGAAAACCCGCCACACGGAAAGGGTCAAGTGTAATATTACTTTATTTCTTTAAGTTCTGTATGTTTCCCCCTCGAAATGACCAGGGCAATCAGATATATTGGAGTAGGAGTAAAGGATGGATGCGCCGAGCGACGTAGATGAGCGGAAAATCGAGCTTGATAGTTTTTTGGGGGGATGCTGAGTGCAGTGTTTACATCATTTAGCTAGTTAGCTTAGTTAGCAAGCACATTGAAAACCCGCCACACTGAAAGGGAACAAGTGTACAAGTGTGACTGGAAAAAATGCTAATGTACCCACAAGATATTGTATTATGATAGCCTAGCCAGCCAGACTGTTCTCTGTTTATTTTAAACTTTTGACTAGAAATCATGAAGAATGGCTGGCCTGGCTATGATTATGCTTTATTACGTATAGGGCTCTACGGTGTTACTTTTCTAGGCACGATTTACGGAGAAAAAGTCAATTTATCGAACAGAATCTGTCATTCACAGGCAAAAACGCTGTTAAGCTGCTAATTTTCAAATGTATCTAGGACTATACTATACCCAAACAAATTAAACTAAAATAGTGCCTCAGGCCACAGAAGAAGAATCCTTTTGTAAAGTTGCCAGTTTTTAAATGTCGCAGGTGCAATTAGGAAATATTGTTTGTGTTTAGAAATGTTTTGTTTAAGCTTGAGCAAATCAGTGATTCTCTGTTACAGATCTCATGTTTCTTGGTAAATGGCTTGTTGGCACTGACAGGAAACCTCTGTGGCCCAGCAGTGGGAGGAAGATACTGTACCTCTGATGCAATTATATACATTAGTCTCGCACCACTGCAAATGTGTTTAAATGCTGTTCAAGATGCCAAAATAGGTAGATAGATAGCACATCATTAATTTGATAAGATTGCATATTCTTTTTACAGAAAGTTGTTTCAGGGTTTAGCATAATTGTTTTTGATGTTTGATGTTTTAGCAACAAATTTATAGCCATTGGCTGCTTCGGTTTCCTGTCATGTGATTTCCTCTTAACTGACAAAAGCAGAAGTGAACGTGTGAAGATGTTTACAATCTTCACACATAAGATTCTTACATCTTTGCCTTGTAAGAAACTGTATTGCCTATCTTCCTGGATAAACCAGAGGACCAGTGCCAGCTTGATACAGATCGAGATGTTAAATTGGGATTTGAAGAACTAACTTTTTGATAACTTTGGGGTTTGCGATTGTATTTACTGGACGAATTATGGATGAGCACAACACCATCAGCTTCATGAGGCTCCTCTCAGGTAAGATCAAGTATACAATATACAGTATTTATGTAGACATGTGTGACTGCATATGTACATGATCATCCAAATCATTTAGAAAATCACTATTATCATCAACCTTTATATATATTTCTGTGACAGCAAAATGTATCTTGTGGAAGAATAAACCTACGTTTTGTCTACTCAGATGAAAGCACTCAGTCCACTCTGTCCTCGGACTCTGAGTTGATTCACTCCCAGATATTGGACCAGCTCCCCAGTGTGCAGGCGAGACGTCCCGAACACAACCGGCAGATTTACTTGGACAATGCACCAGAGGCCACGGAAACACAGAAATATGGATCTACATTCGGAGCTCAGCCACTCAGAAACCTGCCACTGTGTCTGCAGGCCAAGAGGAATGTCCGGTACCACATTATCTTATTTTACAACAACAACAAAACTTGCGCTTGTGTCCATATATTGTGCCTTGTAATTTAAACAAATAGCAGACAACTTTCTTTGCGCTGTTTACCTAGGGACATGAGAAAGATGCGAAAGTCCAGGATCGGGTTCTGGGAGGCCTGGAGGCGGAGCCAGAGTATCAACAGGAGAAGGGCCCGGGAGCAGATGGGACAGGCAATCAGAGGGCTAGTTCCATGGCGACCCACTTTACGTGTAATCGAAGGTACTTTACAAAATTTTAATCAATCATCAATACTGTGTGGACAATTTGTTCTTGCGTTTGTAGGTCGGTTTGGTTTTGGTGTAAAAGCCTATTTTGTCTTCCTGAGATATTTGATCTACCTGAACCTCCTGCTCTGTGCTCTGAGTGCGGGCCTCATCCTGGGACCGACTGCATTTTATGGACGAGGCATCAACAGTGGTCAGTCAAATATACAACTTCTGCACATGCTTTGTACTTTACACATTTATCGTCTCGTCACAGAATTGCCTAAGTTTGAGGCCAACGATTCGGTCTTGGATTTTTTCCTGGGAACTGTAAGTGATGCTTGTTTTTAGATGCATTTGAGCAGGGTCTCTGTCTAAGCTCTAGCTTTGTATCTTTGTCATATGTTACAGGGATACTTGGACCGTTCCCCTGTCTTCTATGGTTTTTACACTCGTGGATCTCTAGATTTTTCATGCTTGAACACTCCTCTGTTGTACCTCTGTGCTGCCCTCACCATTTACTTCCTCAGCCTCATCCTGATCATAAGGAGGTCAGTCTCTCAAACTCTCTGTCGCTTTTGGGCAGTCATTTCTCACAAGCATTTATTCCATTATTGGTAAAAATGCCTAAACTGTTTACTGTGTTTGTTTGTAGCAGGGGCTCATCTGGATAAAGATATTGCTGCTTTGCTTTATTACAGGTGGCCAAAAATGATGTTCAAATAAATGAGGCCCTTTAAAAATGCTTTATTATGAAAACCCACGTAGTATGAGGAGCATGTTTGCTGTCGCTAGAATGTTTTTTGCTCATTTCTTTGGTTTGAGAGTTTGCAACATCCTATAGTATTGTTTTTATTGTGCACCTTCTAGGACGGTTTTAGGCTACAAGATCACATGGATCCTCGGGAAACGGTACAACACTTTTATGTCATATAAAATCTTCTGTGGATGGGACTACACCATCCAGGACCCTGCGGCTGCGTCTCTGAAACACAACTTTATCAGGAACGACCTGAAGGTGAGACTTAAAGGATCAACTTTGATTGCTGTAAATAAACTTTGATTGCTATAAATATAACTCTTTTCCATAGTTAAGTTATCACGCTGTGAGTTTTTATTCCTGACGATGTGGTCATTATGTGTTGGTAATGGTAATGGCTCTTAAGCAAAAGTGGTGGTTCTCATGGTTTCTCAGCAGCTCTAATCTTTTCTCATCTTTTTTATTTATTTAGAGACAGTAAGTTTTTTCCCCCATTTAGAAGTTGAACAAACTATGATCAAGTCACATTTTAAAGCTGGTTTAGTCCTTGGTATGGCCTGGTATTGTATAGTGACAGATCAGGAATTGGCCTTTAAACCTAACAAACTCTATTTTCCCTGCACAGCTGTTCCTTGAAGAGCAGAGCTTTAATTTACGCGAGGCCCAGAGAACATTTGGACAGTGGATCCGGCTTTACATACTGCGCCTCTTCCTCAACTTAATTATACTCTCTCTGCTTGGTGGGGCATTCTACCTCATTTACTTTGCAACAATAATGTCCCAATCAGAAAACAATAAGGTACCATACATACAATACATTCCAGACAGATTTGTTTTTTGGGGCTAATTTTTCCACATATTCAGACCTTTGTGTGTGTCCACAGAGAGGACATCACTGGTTGCTTAGCCTGTTTCTCCAGTACCTGCCTCCTATCACCATCACATCACTCAATATGTTCCTCCCTCATGTTTTCCGCAAGATCGCGGCCTTTGAAGACAACTCCTTTACAGCGCAGGTCAATGCCACACTTGTGAGGTAGGATGCAACTTAATGTAACCACCAGCCAAATTACAATTGACCATTTATTGAAACTGTGTCTCCAGGAGCATCTCTCTGAAACTCGCTTCTTTGGGGATATATTTATTTTTCATCTTTACAACCAGTCATGAACAAGTGAGTTACTTTTTTTCAAAGTCAAAGGCTTTGTTTTCAATTGTAATGTGTACAGCACAAACGGTGTCCTAAACTAGAGCAGGGCTTCCTAAGCCTTTCAGGATGGGACCCCCTCAATGTAAAAACAATATTTACTTCCCTCAAATTATCTTTAAAAAAAATATGTAAATACATGATCAAAATGTTTCTTTTTTATATCTTGAAATCATCATGGGCTCCTGGGATTATCCCATATTGTTATTGTTATCAGGCTTTGTTCAGATTTAGGCCGACACCTAGTCCCAAAGAAGGTTCTTCTAAAGCCAATTTATTTTTGCTGTTTCATATTCATTGAGACAAAGTAAGTGAAGTATGGCATCTATTGAATAAAGAATAACTTGTGATTTCTCATAGTGTCGGGAAAACCAGTACGGCCGAGAGATGTACAAACTTTGCATCTTCAACTTCCTCACCACGTTCTCCTTCGCCTTCTTCATAAACTACCCCAGGAAGTGGGTTTGCACCAGTATCTCTATTAGTCATCGTTTACCAGTCCCTTATATCTAAACAGTATCTTGCACTGTCGAAGGTTACTGCAGGAAAAGTTCCCATCATCCCTTGTGGCCCGTTTGTCTGGTAAACAGCAGTTCTTGATCCCTTTCAACGTGCTGGACCTGGTCTATGTGCAGACAGTGGTCTGGGTGGGTGTGTACTACTGCCCCCTGCTGCCTCTCATAGGAACTGTCACACTCACAGCTACTCTCTACATCAAGAAGGTAAAGTTTGCGCAGCTGAAAATGCTTAGAAAAATGTTGCTGTTGCTTTTCTGACGGTTGTTTCATATTCTTCAGTTCATGCTGTTACGTTGCTGTGAGGCCGAGCAGAGGATGTTTCGCGCCTCCAGCTCCTCAGTCTTGTTTCACTTCATGCTGTTGCTGGGCCTGGCTATGGCCGGGTTCACACTGGCCTTCAACTTTCTCAGGTATAAAGGTGCTCAAATGTATCCCAATATCTGTTGACCTGCCTTCATAAAGACGCAAGAGGAGATTCCACAGTTGTCTCGCCCACTGAGGGGAAACAAATTGGTCATTAAAACTTAATTTCTCACAGTTTTTCTTCTCTCTTTAAAATCTTTTAATCCTATGAAAAAGTGAAAGTGTGTGTTCTGACTAGTCACAAACTAAAGCTAATGTTGATATGTGGATGTCTAAGCCAGTGTACCCCTATAATTCTTCATTCATCTTTTCAACAGGCCGTCTCTCTCGTCTCGTTGTGGTCCGTTTGGGAACGGGGGCAGTGTGTTCAATGTGACAGGGGAGTGTGTGGGGAGCCTGCCCCCTCCAGCTCAGTCTGCCCTGTACTATTTCTCCTCTGAGGCCTTCGCTCTGCCTCTGCTCATGGCACAAGTGTGAGCATTAAGTAGATTGTACCCTACTGTATAGCAAATATAGAGGCTTTAAGTTGCATCTAATTTACTTGTGTTGGTTTTGTTGTTTTGTTCCTTAGCATTGCCCTAACCTTCTACGTCTCGCAGAGGAGAGCCAACAATAAAGCCATTGAGAGACTGAAATACATGCTGGTGATGGTAAGTTACAATGACAGACATTACTTTCAATTAGCAACCGGGTTAGGCAAGGCAAGTTCATTTTTAGAGCACAATTCTTACTAAAGGCAAGACAAAGACAAAGTGCTTTACAGCTGAACATTGTCAGAGTTAATGCTTGTCTCATCTTCTGGAAAACTGTTCCATATTTTACTTGAAATAAAAACTTAAAACCGAAACACAACCTCACCATGTTTATTTAGTCTTTACTCTGGGCATCAGAGGTTCTCAGAGCTGAGATGGTTCATATGACTCTAACAAGTCAGAGATTAACTTTGGTTAACTGTTTTAAAGTCCATTCTCTGAGCGACAGAAAGCCAGTGCAGAAACCTAAGCACTGGATTAATTTGGTCATATTTCCTGGTTCTGGTCTGGACTCGAGCAGCCGTGTTCTGGATGTACTCAAGTATAAATTCATACTAACTTTTTCAGGTCTTTCAAATCTTGTTAATATTTTATTTATTTTAGTATGTTTACTTGGGGCACAGTTTGTTTACTTCATATACTGTATATATCCCATCCTCACTTATACGTGTGTATTTCTTTACAATGCTGTCACAGTGCATTATATCATATCAGTTAATAGTGATTTCTTCCACAGACCAATTCAGATAAACGCTTCCTGGTGAAGCAACATGCCACAATACTTAGAGCCAGAAAGAAGAATACTGAGGCCGTAGCCAAGAAAAGGAGCACATCCCAGCCGCCATGTTCCCCTCATTCCACACGGGACGTCCCGGAAGAATCAACATGAGGAGGGTGTGGGGCTGATCTTTTTGTTCCCATATAAACACTTGCAATAACTTAAACAAAGGTGAAATGTTGAGGCCAAAAAAATGTAAGCAGCATTTGTAACTTGTAAAAGCATATTGTTTTCTATTGAAATAATTTATATTAACTATGGATTTTGCTTCATGAAAATATATTGTATTTTTGTCTGATCTTTGTCAAGACTCTAATTTGTTATTATTATTTAGAATTCATACTATGGCCTTCCTCAGCTCTAGAGTGGCCTTCTGGTGTGTAGCCCCCAACGCCCCGCCTCCCATCACATATGAACTGGCACGTGACTCCTCATTCTCAATAAAAAGGCAGTGTATGACATTAACAAAGATGAATAAATATTGTTATTTACTAGGGCTGAAACAACTAATCGATTAATCGACGACTAATCGATTATTGAATTAGTCGACAACTATTTTAGTAATCAATTAAGCATTTTCTGGTTCACACAGACTCAAAAAGAGCCAAAATGACATGAAAATGTAGTATTTTTGATGAAAACCTACTTTGTTTTCATAGTTACTATGTATGTAATGTTTTGCACGTTGTAAATTTCATGAATATTTGTCTGTGTCTCATCCAATCAAAAAGCAGAATTAGTGCTAAAAGCTTCCAGCAAACATTTACTTTAAGTTTACTCCATCAACACGTCCTCAAGCGGCACCACTTTAGCATTGTGTGATAAAAAAAAATTGAAAAAATACAATTTTCCTACACCATTCACAGCCAAGAGATTATTCGATTAATCATAAAGGTCATCGCTAGATTAATCGATTACAAAATAATCGTTAGTTGCAGCCCTATTATTTACAGTGAACCATTACCAGACATGAATAATAAAAAGAAGCGCTTACGTACTTGTGCAAAAAGCAAAGTGCAGAAAATGGGATGGCGAACCCTGCTGAAAAAAACAGCATAGACTAGCAAGGAAATCATGCTGGTTTTTTTTACAGCAAGGAACATGTACTTTACAAGTATATTGTGACTGGAAAATATGCTAATGTACCCACATTATTATGATAGCCTAGCCTAGCCTAGCCTAGCCAGCCCGTCTGTTCTGTTTACCTATTGTCATCGTTAAATAATGCCCCGGTCCTAGTTACTTCGCCGGCGACGCCGTGGTCTAGGGGTTAGCGATGTGCGCTAAACCTCGTACATCGCTAACCCCACAGTCGCCGGTTCGAGTCCCATGGTGGGCTCGATATAATGGATTAGGAGTAAAGGAATGGATGCGCCGAGCGTCGTACACTAGCAACGGAGTAGAGGACGGCCGCCACGTTCCCCTCATTCCACCGGAAGAATCAACTCAACAGAGGAGGAAGTGGCTGAACTTTTTGTTCTTGTAATAACTTAAACAAAAGTGAAATGTTGAGGCTAAAAAAAATTAAGCAGCATTTGTAATTTGTAAAATCATATGTTTTAATTTATATTAACTATGGATTTTGCTTCATGAAAATTTATTGTATTTTTGTCTGATCTTTTGTCAAGACTCAAATTTTTTATTATTATTTAGAATTCACACATAAACATAATTTAACAGATAAATAGAGTAAAACTACAGTGTGTTGTTAGTGATGTGTTGATATGTTTGAAAATGGCGGTTATCTGTAAAGGGTGCACTGATGTAAACAACATTTTATCTCAGAAAAACACGCACGCGCCTCATAGCTTTGCTCGCATATGTCATTTAGCTAGTTAGCTTACTTAACACGCACATTGAAAACCCGCCACACAAAGGTAATATTACTTTATTTCTCGCTGTTCGATCCAGTGTGCGGGCTCAATAGAATGGATTAGGAGTAAAGGATGGATGCGCCGAGCGACGTAGATGAGAGAACAGTCGAGCGTGTTAGCTTGATTGTTTTTTGGGGGGATGCTGAGTGCAGTGTTTACATCATTTAGCTAGTTAGCTTAGTTGAAAACCCGCCACACTGAAAGGGTCAAGTGTAATATTACACTATTTGGTTGTACGTTCTGTTGTACATTACAAATATATGTACATGTGTGACTGGAAAATATGCTAATGTACCCACATATTATGATAGCGTAGTAGCGTAGCCATAATATGTGGGTACATTATGTTTACTTTTGACTCCTTACTCTTAACGTGAGAACACTTTTGTCATCGTTAAATAATGCCCCGGTCCTAGTTACTTCGCCGGCGACGCCGTGGTCGAGGGGTTAGCGATGTGCGCCCATAATACACAGTCGCCGGTTCGAGTCCCATGGTGGGCTCGATATAATGGATTAGGAGTAAAGGAATGGATGCGCCGAGCGTCGTACACTAGCAACGGAGTAGAGGACGGCCGCCACGTTCCCCTCATTCCACCGGAAGAATCAACTCAACAGAGGAGGAAGTGGCTGATCGTTTTGTTTTTATAAACACAATAAATGTATATTAACCTTCCGGTGTGTAGCTCCCAACGCCCCGAAAAGTAAAGTATCTCCTTTCCCCATCACCAAATGCAGACTTTAACATCCTACTGTCTACTTCTCCCTTGCTCCAAAGTTTTTTGCGCTAAATATCTTTACGCTGCATCTACGATTTAAATTAAGATAAATAAATCCACAGATCTAATATAGTGACCACCTCTTTTGGTTGTACTGCAGAGCCATGTCGTTCTCTGTCCCTCCTGGTGCTTAAAATGTCCAACATTTCATTGAAGCCTACCTCGTTTTTTTTTTGTGTTTTTTTTTTTTTTACGTCTAACTGCTTTATAATATATTGCGATCTGTTGCTAGCCCAGTGTTATATACGTTGTAATAGTTAAAAGGTGTGTGTCGTTCTTTAGTGGGATGAAAATGCCTGATAAAAACCAAAAAAACAAATTCCTCTGTACTTCAAAGTTCTGCCAAATTGTCTCACTGGTCCCTGTTTAAACTATTTGAGGTGGTCACACTATTTCAAAAGCAAAATAAAACACAGTCATACTATTTCACCTGTACTTGAAAGTTTCTCATATCCATCCTTTCATTGCTCACAACAATACATTTATGAACCATGCAAATTGACACATTATTCACTGTTATATAGCAATACTATGACAAAAGTAATTCAAATGTTTTCGCTCTTTTAGGAAACCCCTCTGGTTGAGATCCTGGGAAAGAAATGATTCACCTGAGCTTCAGCAGAAAATTTCAAGATTATGTCTCCAGTCAGGACCTACTTCACTTGAATAAGAGTAAAAGTACTGATATAAAAGACACTATGAAGCTGCTCTCTCTCCTCATCATGGACATAAGGACAGGTGTCTCTTTTATGAGTGTGAAATGTTGCTGCTTTTGGGACAAACTGATAAGAAATTAAGAATAAATGATGTTATTTCTAGCAGAAAAATCCTTTGTTTAAAACCTTGTTTTTTCTCCTTTTATAATCTGCTCTAAAGTCATGGAATTTAGGTTTTCAATATAAATAAAATACTTATCAGATTAATCGATGTAAATAATCGATAGTTGCAGCCCTACTGCATTGGCACATTGTGTATATATTCTGTTATTTAGAAACCCAAAATGTAATTTTAGAGTAAAAACAAAACTATAATGAATTGTTGCATTGTTTTCAAAGCACACAAATGATTATTATGGTAAATTATGTTCCAAACCTTTGCTTGATAATTGCTCTACTTTATTTGTTTGGATCGCAGTGGAATTAAATTCAGGACCCTGTTCTAAACTTTAGTTCTCTCCCCTCCTCTCTCTTGCCCTACAGGAGGTGAGAGCTGCTCATGTTAGTCAGAGTTTTCTCTCTGCAGCATCAGGCTGAGGTTCAGAGTCTGTATCTGAGAGCTGCAGGGGCGGAGCTGAGAGAAGAATCAAATTAACCAGAAATTATTCTTTTACAGCAGCATAATAGCCAAAAAGTTATTATTTTTGCTAAAATGCACCAGAATGCAGGAAAACGCATCTAAATTTAAAAAAAAATCTCCCTGGAGAGGGCCCCCCCCCCCCAAGATGGCGCTCTCTCCCACCACAGTCTCCTTGAAATCTGTGGGAAACACTGATTTCCCCCACATTTCTTCTTCGTAAAAGCAAATTGAGTTACATTATAATTCATATTTATTGTAGCTTGTGTGGTAGGATATGATTTATGCACTTTTAGAACAAAGATTTACTGTCATTTTTATGCCTGAGAGTTGACAGTATCCAGTATTGAGCCAATAATATCGTTTATGTGCCCCCGTAATACACAGTCGCCGGTTCGAGTCCCATGGTGGGCTCGATATAATGGATTAGGAGAAAAGGATGGACGCGCCGCGCGTACACTTTTGTCTGATCTTTTGTCAAGACTCTAATTTTTTATTATTATTTAGAATTCATACATAAACATAATTTAACAGATAGAGTAAAACTACAGTGTGTTGTTACTGATGTGAAATGGCGGTTATCTGTAAAGGGTGCACTGATGTAAACAACATTTTATCTCAGAAAAACACGCACGTGCCTCATAGCTTTGCTCGCATGGGCACTAGACACGCCGCCACCATGACACAGATAAAACTAAAGCACTTATGTCGAACCCAACAGCAACACTTATGGCACCAGTTTGGGGTAAGTTTATTTTGGCTTTAACCTTCAATTCAAAAACAATGATATATGTCCTTAAATCTTGTTTATGTTTTCAGCTTTGGCTAACCTGATCATTATGATTGGTGAGTTTGAGAGTTTTATATTTTATTGTATAAATATCTGGAAAGCTAAAGGTGTCAGTGAATATATTATTGGTTAGGTTAGGTTAGGTTTCTTTATTCGTACCCGTAGGTAAATTTGTCTTGCAATTCTGAGAACTAGTCAACATTAAAACACATTATACAAAGATAAAACACAAAGTACATGTTTAAATATAAAACTTGTAAGTGCTCCAGATACTAACAGGATGTGCCAAAGATACAACAGAAATTTAAGCCACTGGACAATAACAAAGATAAGAAGCCGTGTCAGGGGCGATTAGATCCCTACTTGTTCATCAAGGAAATGGCAGCGGGAACAAAACTTTTACTAAAACGATTCGTATGGCTTATTGGCATTAAAAACCTACGCCCAGATGGAAGCAATCGAAACTCTGAATACAAAGGATGCGCAGCATCTTTTAGGATGCTGCGTGCCATCCTTTCTAATTGTCTATCATACAGAAAGTCCAAACTGGTCTGAAGCTGACCGATGACTTTACTTGACCACTTGACCAGCTGATTCAGGGCGTTTTTGTTTCTAACAGTGGAGCTCCCATACCAGGCGACCAAGCAGAAAGTTAGGGTCGTTTCGATGAATGCCCGATAAAAAAGTGTCATCACAGTTTTATCTACATGAAAGAAGGACAGTTTACGAAGACAATACAGTCGCTGGTGACCCTTTTTACAAACAACAGCACAGTTTTCATTAAAATTCAGTTTACAATCTATAATTGTTCCAAGATATTTGTAGGACTCCACAAACTCCACAGGTTGTCCCTTTATATATGTTACGTCATGTGGGAGAGCGTTCTTCCTGAAGTCGATGATCATATCCTTTGTTTTTGCAACATTTAAGAGAAGATATGACTCATCACACCATTTGACAAAGTCCCCAACAACTGGGCCATGCTGACTTTCATTTTTGTGAAGTAGACTTACAATAACCGAGTCATCTGCGTATTTTAAGATGATTCTGTTTTCATGGTCACTCTGACACATGCTAGTGTACAATATAAACAACAAGGGTGAGAGAACGGAACCTTGGGGTGAGCCTGTCGAAACAGTGCACTGGTCAGAAAGTTCACCATTAACTCTCACTCTTTGATTTCTGTTAGTTAAAAAGTCAAGAACCCAGCCTACAATGTTTAAATCAAGATTGAAATGTTCTATAAGCCGTTTGGCAAGCAGATATGGTTGCATCGTATTGAAAGCTGACGTGAAGTCAATAAAAAGTAGGCGTACATGAGTCCCTTTCCCCTCCAAGTGTTTGAAGAGCAGATGAAGCAAAGTTAAAGTTGCATCCTCCACGCCTCTTTTCGGCCTGTAAGCGAACTGCATGGGGTCAAGAGCATGCTCAGTTTTACGAAGAATTTCTGATTTAATTAGCTTTTCAAAATTTTTCATAACAATGGATGTTAGTGCTACAGGCCGAAAGTCCTCCAACCTTTTGGGTCTATTCGATTTAGGGACTGGGACAATCACTGAATCTTTCCAGATTTGCGGTACCTGTTGCTTTCCCAGCGACAAATTAAAAATGTGCAAGAAAATTGAACTCAGTTCTTTAGCACAATTTTTAAGAGTGTGGCCGCAGATGTTATCTGGACCCCAACTCTTGTTAACTTTGGTCGACTTAAAGACCTTTTCCACTTGTTTTTGTGAAATCTCAAAATGTTGATTATTTTTCAAGTTATTTTTAAGTTCCTGAACCTCATTTATGAAATCAGAGGTTTCAAAGCGAGAAAAGAGATCATTAAATGCATTTGCCAAATTAATACTTGATTTAAAACCTTCAAGGAGCACCTGACAACTGCCTTCCTTGTGAAGACCAGTCAAGGTTTTCATGCTACACCAAAAAGAGCCCAGTTTGTTCTCAGCCATCTTTTTCTCCAACTCATTTTTATACCTTTTCTTGGCCCTTAAAATCTCACATTTTAGTGATTTACTAACATTGTAAAGTTCCATGGCTGATCCCTGCTTAAAAACTCTCCTTTTTTCCTGTATACATGATTTAACAGATTTATTTACCCAAGGCTGATTATTCGGGTATAATTTAATCTGTTTAGATGGCACAATCATGTCTCTACAGAAAGCTATGTATGAACATACTACATCCGTCAGTTCATCCAAATCATCCCCACAACTGTCTTTAAAGACATCCCAGTCTGTGCAGTCGTAGCATTCCTGTAGACATAGGGCAGATCCCTCAGTCCAAGTTTGTATTTCTTTGGTCTTGACCTTCTCCCTCTTAAGAACAGTCTTGTATATGGGCATTAGTAGGACACAGTTATGGTCTGATAAGCCCAGTGGGGGGAGAGGTACCGCCTTATACGCGTCCTTCACCGATCCGTAACAAAGGACTTGCTTTGTCTTAATTTATTATTTTCCACGATTCAAAAAAAGAAGCATGAGGCTCAATGTGTAAAGCACTCAAATAACATAAAGCTCCCAGTAATTGATCAGTCTTGTTCTGTTATTGAATTGATTCAGACTTTATTAATGTATTTATAGATGGGTCACAGTCCCTCCATCCCGTCCTGAGCGGCCCCACTATGGCCTGAGCTGAGGAAGGCCATAAACTCAATCAGCTCAGTCCAGTCAATGATATTTGAAAATTTACTGCAAGACATTACTAGCTTGTGATTTAGTAAAAAAACAGACTTACTCTCAAACATTTCACAGAGCACTGTTACAACCGCAAACGTTATACACAATTTGACATAATAAAAGAAAACGGTAACACTTCATAATAACTACACCTTGTTTAGCCGTAATAAATGATGACTTAACACTTAATTCATCATCAATAATTCGTTTGCTAAGTGTGACTTTATAACTACTTAACATTAACAATGAGTGTATGTATAAGTATGAACTATTTTCTATGAGTTGGGCATTAACTGTAGTAGTTAAGTAGTCATTAAGTGTTAGTGACACTTAACTAACTAAGTGTTAATTCATGATTTATTAAGGCTAAATAAGGTGTAGTTATTATAAAGTGTTCCCGAAAAACATTTTGTTCTCCAAATGCCACCAGATGGAAACCAGGTCTAAACTAAGGACTAAATCATGATACAAATATTGTTCTAAATGACCACATTAAGAACAAAAACACCAATAAAATAGTTTAGAAATTAAAAATAGACATAAACCCGAGTTACACTCCCACAGTTCGAGGAGCACGGCGTAAACAAGGACATTTTTATTGAAGCACAGCACACTCAATATGATTTTTAGATTCATATCTTCAGAATCAGAATCAGAATCAGAATGGGTTTTATTGCCATGGTTTGAGAACAGGTTCACAAACTAGGAATTTTTCTTGGTGCAAACGTGCGACATAGAACATATAACACAGTTAAGATAAAAATAAGCTAAAAACTTTAAAACTATAAGGCTATTAAGGGCATGCGTGAAAATATTAAATAAATAAGATAAAATAAAGTGACATATGACATATAGACAACAACAATTTGACATTGAACAACAGCGTGATTGTATTAACAGATGTGTAGGCATATAAAGTGATAAAGTGATAAGTGATTAAGTGATAAGTGATAGCAGTGGGTCTAAGTGTGGACACACCACACAGTGCAGTGCAGATACATCCATGAGTCTGTAACTAGGTTATTGGGTCTTATTATTGTTCATGAGTCTGATGGCGGAGGGGAAAAAACTGTTCAAGTGGCGGGAGGTATGGGTCTGGATAGACCGTAGCCTCCTGCCCGAGGGGAGAGGGGTGAATAGTCCATGTCCAGGGTGAGAAGGGTCAGCTGTGATCCGACCCACACGCCTCCGGGTCCTGGAGGTGAACAGGTCCTGGAGAGATGGGAGCGCACAGCCAATCACCTTCTCAGCAGCACGCACAATGCGCTGCAGTCGATGCTTGTCCCGTTCTGTAGCACCGGGATGCGCCGAGCGTCGTACACTAGCAACGGAGTAGAGGACGGCCGCCACGTTCCCCTCATTCCACGGAAGAATCAACTCAACAGAGGAGGAAGTGGCTGAACTTTTTGTTCTTGCAATAACTTAAACAAAAGTGAAATGTTGAGGCTAATAAAATGTAAGCAGCATTTGTAATTTGTAAAATCATATGTTTTAATTTATATTAACTATGGATTTTGCTTCACGAAAATATATTGTATTTTTGTCTGATCTTTTGTCAAGACTCTAATTTTTTATTATTATTTAGAATTCACACATAAACATAATTTAACAGATAAATAGAGTAAAACTACAGTGTGTTGTTGGTGATGTGTTGATATGTTTGAAAATGGCGGTTATCTGTAAGGGTGCACTGATGTAAACAACATTTTATCTCAGAAAACACGCACGCGCCTCATAGCTTTGCTCGCATATGTCATTTAGCTAGTTAGCTTACTTAACACGCACATTGAAAACCCGACACACAAAGGTAATATTACTTTATTTCTCGCTGTTCGATCCAGTGTGCGGGCTCAATAGAATGGATTAGGAGTAAAGGATGGATGCGCCGAGCGACGTAGATGAGAGAACAGTCGAGCGTGTTAGCTTGATTGTTTTTTGGGGGGATGCTGAGTGCAGTGTTTACATCATTTAGCTAGTTAGCTTAGTTGAAAACCCGCCACACTGAAAGGGTCAAGTGTAATATTACACTATTTGGTTGTACGTTCTGTTGTACATTACAAATATATGTACATGTGTGACTGGAAAATATGCTAATGTACCCACATATTATGATAGCGTAGTAGCGTAGCCATAATATGTGGGTACATTATGTTTACTTTTGACTCCTTACTCTTAACGTGAGAACACTTTTGTCATCGTTAAATAATGCCCCGGTCCTAGTTACTTCGCCGGCGACGCCGTGGTCGAGGGGTTAGCGATGTGCGCCCATAATACACAGTCGCCGGTTCGAGTCCCATGGTGGGCTCGATATAATGGATTAGGAGTAAAGGATGGATGCGCCGAGCGACGTAGATGAGAGAACAGTCGAGCGTGTTAGCTTGATTGTTTTTGGGGGGATGCTGAGTGCAGTGTTTACATCATTTAGCTAGTTAGCTTAGTTGAAAACCCGCCACACTGAAAGGGTCAAGTGTAATATTACACTATTTGGTTGTACGTTCTGTTGTACATTACAAATATATGTACATGTGACTGGAAAATATGCTAATGTACCCACATATTATGATAGCGTAGTAGCGTAGCCATAATATGTGGGTACAGGGTACATTATGTTTACTTTTGACTATCCTTACTCTTAACTTGAGAACAGTTCTATTGTCATCGTTAAATAATGCCCCGAGCGTAGTTACTTTGCCGGCGACGCCGTGGTCGAGGGGTTAGCGATGCGCGCCCATAATACACAGTCGCCGGTTCGAGTCCGTGGGTGGGCTCGATATAATGGATTAGGAGTAAAGGACGGACGCATAGGGAACCTTTGGTGTGTGGGCAGAATAATCCCATAGGCACACCTAAGGGGTGTTACGGCACGATAGTCGACTCGTGATCCGTATAGACGGCCGCCATGTTCCCCTCATTCCACCGGAAGAATCAACTCAACAGAGGAGGAAGTGGCTGATCTTTTTGTTCTTATAAAAACTTGCAATAAATTTATATTAACTATGGATTTGCTTCATGAAAATATATTGTATTTTTGTCTGATCTTTTGTCAAGACTCTATTTTTTTATTATTATTTAGAATTCACACATAAACATAATTTAACAGATAAATAGAGTAAAACTACAGTGTGTTGTTACTGATGTGTTGATATGTTTGAAAATGGCGGTTATCTGTAAGGGTGCACTGATGTAAACAACATTTTAGCTCAGAAAAACACGCACGCGCCTCATAGCTTTGCTTGGGCACTAGACACGCCGCCACCATGACACAGATAAAACTAAAGCACGTATGTCGAACCCACCAGTGGCACCAGTTTGGAGTAAGTTTATTTTGGCTTTAACCTTCAATTCAAAAACAATGATATATGTCCTTAAATCTTGTGCATGTTTTCAGCTTTGGCTAACCTGATCATTATGATTGGTGAGTTTGAGAGTTTTATATTTTATTGTATAAATATCTGGAAAGCTAAAGGTGTCAGTGAATATATTATTGGACTTGCTTTGTCTTAATTGATTATTTTCCACGATTGAAAAAGAAGCATGAGGCTCAATGTGTAAAGCACTCAAAATAACATAAAGCTCCCAGTATTTGATCAGTTTTGTTCTGTGATTGAATTGATTCAGACTTTATTCATGTATTTATAGATGGGTCACAGTCCCTCCATCCCGTCCTGAGCGGCCCCACTATGGCCTTCCTCAGCTCTAGAGTGGCCTTCCGGTGTGTAGCTCCCAACGCCCCGACTCCCGTCACATATGAACTGGTGAAAGACCAAAGTATTCCAATCGACACAGGCACCGATCTCCAAGGAAACCAGCCTGCTTCCTTCTTCCTGCGGGTTGCAATGACGTCAGGAGGGTCGTACCGCTGCAGGGCCCGGACTGATGAGGGAGAAGGAGTCAGCAACACCATCAGCCTAACTGTTGTCAGTGAGTGACCGCTTTAAAGAATTGAGATTAGACAGACTGAGGGACAAATGATCAGTCAATGTCCAGGAATTATCTATTGTAATATAGATTTTGTCTTGTCATGGAGTGGACTCACTTGATGTAAGATAGGAGTGAAACGTCCTCAACTCAATCAGCTCAGTCCAGTCGATGATATTTGAAAATTTACTGCAAGACATTACTAGCTTGTGATTTAGTAAAAAAAACAGACTTACTCTCAACATTTCACAAAGCACTGTTACAACCGCAAACGTAATACACATTTGACATAATAAAAGAAAACGGTAACACTTCATAATAACTACACCTTGTTTAGCCGTAATAAATGATGACTTAACACTTAATTCATCATCAATAATTCATTTGCTAAGTGTGACTAACACTTTATAACTACTTAACATTAACAATGAATGAGTGTATGTATAAGTATGAACTATTTTCTATGAGTTGGGTTTAACTGTAGTAGTTAAGTAGTCGTTAAGTGTTAGTGACACTTAACTAACTAAGTGTTAATTCATGATTTATTAAGGCTAAATAAGGTGTAGTTATTATAACGTGTTCCCGAAAAAACATTTTGTTCTCCAAATGCCACCAGATGGAAACCAGGTCTAAACTAAGGACTAAATCATGATACAAATATTGTTCTAAATGACCAGATTAAGAACAAAACACCAATAAAATAGTTTAGAAATTAAAATAGACATAAACCCGAGTTACACTCCCACAGTTCGAGGAGCACGGCGTAAACAAGGACATTTTTATTGAAGCACAGCACACTCAATATGATTTTTAGATTCATATCTTTTTTCCTTCAGTTCCCCTTCAGAAACCAGGATCACCTCTGTGCCGTTCCCTCCGGTGGTATATGAGGGGTCTCGACTTGTCCTCTGCTGTAATGTGTCCCGGGGCTCTCACCTGACCTACTCCTGGTTCTACAACAGGAGGAGCTGCTGCCGTCCGCCTCACCCCTGCTCCGGACTCAGGGGAGCAATTTGGTGTTCGGGAGGGTCAAGCCTGAACACGCGGGGCGTTACTCTTGCATGGCCTGGTCCAGTGTACAGGACATCAAGAGGTTCTCCAGCAGCACAGAGGTCCAGCTCACAGTCAAAGGTAAACACTGTGGCTTAAAGTTGTATATTAAACATGTTGGTATTTCAATGTACCTATTTTATGCACTCAAAGTCTTTAAATATTGTGCTGTAAATTATTACTCATTGCTCCTGCAGTCTATCTGTCCAAGCCGCAGATCTCGTTCTCCATCTCCAAAGAGGCCGATGGTTTCATGGGGAACATCAGCTGCAGCGTGTCCCGGGGCAGCCCTCCCTTAAACTTCTGAAGGCAGCTTTGCGTAGTTTTGAAACTTGGATACAAAGTTTAGACCCGACGTGACTCCCTCAGTCCTGCAGCTGCGTCTGCGCTGTCTCACCCTCGCTCCCTCTCCCTCACGCTACGCTAACCCAGCTGAACAGAAAGAGAAACTGCAGCCTCTGAGCTCGTTTTAAACTTTTAGAAACGGCTACAGAACGATTGAAATACGGCTCGCTAAAGATTTAAACCGAGAAGACGCTAGTCATCTAATTCAGTGTTTTTCAACCACTGTGCCGTGGCATACTAGTGTGCCGTGAGATATTGTCTGGTGTGCCTTGGGAAATTATCAAATTTCATCTAGTGCAGGGGTGTCCAAACTACGGCTCGAGGGACAATAGGTGGCGTTCACGATTTAGAATGTGATGATGTCATAATGTCAGGTGGAGGGCAGGGTCCAATACAACTCTATGGGAGAAATACAGTTTTTGTAAGAAATCTCCAAATTGAAAATGAACAAATGATTTTCCTCTTCAGTATTTGGTAGTGGTTGGATTCACAAACCTGACACGTTATTTGTCTGAAAGTCCTTCCTATTGGCCAACATCACGGTCATGTTTTCCAATATTGTAACCACTTTTGGACGCATTTATGAGAAAATAATTAGACATTAGTTCATATGTGCTGACAGAGGAGACAATGAACTTTGAGACAGTTTTTTGTTTCATGTGGATTCTCCCAGTAATGACTGAGATATAAACCAAAAACTAAGACAAATAAAATCTGCAATTCGCCAGTTACCACAGTTACCATAGTTACTGCCATGGAATTTTGAGTTGCCCTCCACCTCAATAGGTTGCGTGAACGCAACCTATTGCGGCCCACGGCCCACTTTTAAATGGCCCGCTGCAAATTAGAAAAATAAAATAAAATATATATTTTTTATTTTATATATATATAATTGAATATGTCCCACATATGAAACAAGCGCTTGACTGCATGTAAGTAAGTAAATAAGTAAGTAAGTGCTTTATTGTCATTGTACAACTGTACAACGAAATAGTGTTCAGGTGTTAGTGTTAGGTGTTAGGTGTGTGTCACCCTGACCCGCATGACCTTGGAGGTCGGGGAAACTGTAGCACTCGGAAGAAACCTGGCTGGCTGCCCTCTGTCTCCTCTGATCCTCTGAAATGGTGCCGCGCCTCCTGGGTTTGTCCCTGTTTCAGAGCGTGGTGTCCTGCACTGGTCAGCTCCACCTCCTCCTTCCTCTTCCTCCCTCCGCTCCCTCCGCTTCAAAACAGTCTTTCACCATCTCTCGTTTGTCCTTTTTTTGTTTCCTATAGCACCTCTTGTGACGCCTCACTGTGCTGCAGGTGTGGGGCTCTTGGTGCCTCTTCAGTGTCTCAGAGGAAGAAATTTGTAGGTCTCAAATGGGTTTAGCTGAAAGCTAGCATTTTGTTTACCTTTAAAAAGCTGCTTTCTTCAGGACCATTTTGGACTCTCAAAATAAACAAATCCACCAAACCTCCACAAAAACACGGCAAAGACGTACAAAAGTATCCAGAAAACAATGTGGAACACAGAAACCACAAATGCAGTTCGCAGAAAAAGGCAAAAAACTCAGCTGCACAAGGAGAGAGGGAGGTCGCTTCCTGTTTTCACATCGCCATGACAACAAATGATAGAAATGTATTTCTCAGTCTTAACGCCCGTTGGTGTTACTGTCTTGAACAAGGCAGTGGCGCCACCATATCGGCGCAAACAAGAAAAAATCCAAAAGACAAACAAAAGATGGCAGAGAAAAAGAAACACATGATTGAGCACAGAAGAAACAAAAAGGTTCAATGTTTTGACTGGTCAAAAGTGCTCCATTGTTCTTCCGTTGCAGGAAAAAGTCATGTGGCTGAAACCCTTGAATAGGTCCTTTCAAATGTCACGTTAATACAGCCTGGTTTAGTTTATAATAGGTTAACTTTTTTAGTAGGATCCCAGAACATAAAGAGCACATGGAAATCAGATTGTTAGTACAATATCAGAAAGTGGTACAGCTCAGTAGCATCTTTTTCAACAAAATGAGTCCGTAATATTTGTTTCAGAGCTGCAATATCAAATCATCACTACTTTCCAGATAACTTTGCAGTTTTGTTCCTGGGATAATAGCTTGAAGGACTGCATCAATAATTTCACATTCATCATATCTTTTCTTTAATGCTTTTGTAATTTGTCTTCATAAACTTGCATATCCCAGTTTATCCTTTGATTATATGTGTAGCGGAGTTATAACAGCCTGGTTAATCCTGGGGTTAATTGGGTCAAGGCGCCATCGTCAGGCGTCGCGTGGCGTTACACGCCAAGTTATTTTCTGGTTGGGAATTATTTTATTTCATCCCAATTATGCAATTATTTGCCCATTGTGATTCATTCTGCCTGGCAGTGTCTTTGAATCATTTATTCCTGTGTAAGAGTATTTTGGTTGTCTGCCCCTTTGTGTGGCATGTCCTGTCTATGGATCGTATTTAAGTTGGCTCCTCCTGTTCCTCCTTCCTCCTCCTGCTTGGTGGGGCATTCTGCCTCATTTACTTTGCAACAATAATGTCCAATCAGAAAACAATAAGGTACCATACATACAATACATTTCAGACAGATTTGTTTTTTGGGGCTAATTTTTCCACATATTCAGACCTTTGTGTGTGTCCACAGAGAGGACATCACTGGTTGCTTAGCCTGTTTCCCCAGTACCTGCATCTTATCACCATCACTACGGTCAATATGTTCCTCCCTCATGTTTTCCGCAAGATCGCGGCCTTTGAGACAACTCCTTTACAGCGCAGGTCAATGCCACACTTGTGAGGTAGGATCCAACTTAATGTAACCACCAGCCAAATTACAATTTACCATTTATTGAAACTGTGTCTCCAGGAGCATCTCTCTGAAACTCGCTTCTTTGGGGATATATTTATTTTTCATCTTTACAACCAGTGATGAACAAGTGAGTTACTTTTTTTCAAAGTCAAAGGCTTTGTTTTCAATTGTAATGTGTACAGCACAAACGGTGTCCTAAACTAGAGCAGGGCTTCCTAAGCCTTTCAGGATGGGACCCCTCCAATGTAAAAACAATATTTACTTCCCTCAAATTATCTTTAAAAAAAATATGTAAATACATGATCAAAATGTTTCTTTTTTATATCTTGAAATCATCATGGGCTCCTGGGATTATCCCATATTGTTATTGTTATCAGGCTTTGTTCAGATTTAGGCCGACACCTAGTCCCAAAGAAGGTTCTTCTAAAGCCAATTTATTTTTGCTGTTTCATATTCATTGAGACAAAGTAAGTGAAGTATGGCATCTATTGAATAAAGAATAACTTGTGATTTCTCATAGTGTCGGGAAAACCAGTACGCCGAGAGATGTACAAACTTTGCATCTTCAAACTTCCTCACCACGTTCTCCTTCGCCTTCTTCAATAAACTACCCCAGGAAGTGGGTTTGCACCAGTATCTCTATTAGTCATCGTTTACCAGTCCCTTATATCTAAACAGTATCTTGCACTGTCGAAGGTTACTGCAGGAAAAGTTCCATCATCCCTTGTGGCCCGTTTGTCTGGTAAACAGCAGTTCTTGATCCTTTCAACGTGCTGGACCTGGTCTATGTGCAGACAGTGGTCTGGGTGGGTGTGTACTACTGCCCCCTGCTGCCTCTCATAGGAACTGTCACACTCACAGCTACTCTCTACATCAAGAAGGTAAAGTTTGTGCAGCTGAAAATGCTTAGAAAAAATGTTGCTGTTGCTTTTCTGACGGTTGTTTCATATTCTCAGTTCATGCTGTTACGTTGCTGTGAGGCCGAGCAGAGGATGTTTCGCGCCTCCAGCTCCTCAGTCTTGTTTCACTACATGTTGTTGCTGGGCCTGGCTATGGCCGGGTTCACACTGGCCTTCAACTTTCTCAGGTATAAAGGTGCTCAAATGTATCCCAATATCTGTTGACCTGCCTTCATAAAGACGCAAGAGGAGATTCCACAGTTGTCTCGCCCACTGAGGGGAAACAAATTGGTCATTTAAACTTAATTCCTCACAGTTTTTCTTCTCTCTTTAAAATCTTTTAATCCTATGAAAAGTGAAAGTGTGGTGTTCTGACTAGTCACAAACTAAAGCTAATGTTGATATGTGGATGTCTAAGCCAGTGTACCCCTAAAATTCTTCATTCATCTTTTCAACAGGCCGTCTCTCTCGTCTCGTTGTGGTCCGTTTGGAACGGGGCAGTGTGTTCAATGTGACAGGGGAGTTGTTATATCTTTAGGTAAGTGCAAAGCATGAGGCGAATGTTACAATAACTTTTTAATGAGCGGTAGCGTTGAGCTCACATTGTACATGGCGCACAACAATACAACAACGTGCTTACGTCATCACGTAACTAACGTAGCCCCGTAAGGACAAAATATATCACATCTCCTCCCCCCTTACATTAGAAGTAGTGATGATTTGTTTATCTCAAATAACAATGTTTTTTTTTCTTTTCTTTTTTTTTTTTTTCTTTTTTTTTACAATAAGCATGCATAACTTCCAAATGCACATGTAGTAACTCCTTAAGTACAACATTAATTGCTTAGGTTTCTGAACTGTAATAAAACACTGCTCATTAGCAAAATCTTGGTCACTATCAGATCTACAAATTCAGACGGATAGGTGCTTTCCTTTCGCGAGTAGGTAGCGACATTCAAATGTTACATCAGCCTTATCTACTATAGGACTGGGTTCTGGTACAGAAGCATTTCCAGGTTGATCAGAACTAACAACAGTAGGCCTGACAGGAGTAAACATTGGTAATGGTGCATTACATAACTCAGGTACACTATTATCTGTATTTTTGTCAAAGTCCATAGTCCACAGACAGTTCAGGGGTGGTTTCAGGTGTTTTTAAGAGTTGGTCCACATGGCGGCGCCAAACACCATCAGTTGTCTGGACAGTGTAGGATACAGGGCCAGTTTGGACAATTACAGTGGCAGGAATCCACTTGACCTTGCCTTGATAGTTTCTGGCGAGCACTGAATCTCCTGGTGCCAAAACTCGATTTCTTTGCGTGAATGTCTCTTTGTTTAATTTGTTTCCTTTGGTTTGCCTGAACAATGTCCTTCACTGTTGGTGGTTTGAGAAGATCGAAGTTTGTCCGCAGTTCTCTGTGACATGAGACTTGCTGGTGAACCTTTGTAGTTGAATGTGGCGTTGTTCGGTACTGGAGAAGAAACTCATGCAATCTTTGGTGGAGCGTACTTTGTCCTTGTGATATTTTAAGTGCATGTTTTAAAGTCTGCACCAAACCTTTCTGCTAAGCCATTGGTTGCAGGGTGGTAGGGCGCTGACCTGATGTGTTGCACTCCATTGGCTTGAAGGAAATCTGACATTTCTTTTGACACGAGTTGAGGGCCATTGTCCGATACTAGCTGGACAGGGGCACCAAATCTACTGAAGATTTCTCCAAGTTCCTCAATAGTCTTTTCCGAAGTGGTGGTTTCATAATAGCCACTTCTGGCCACTTACTGTGTGCGTCAACAGCAACCAAAACATTTTGTCTTCGAAAGGACCCGCAAAATCAATGTGTATGCGATACCAAGGGTCCTGAGGAAAGTCCCATGGATGAAGTGGGGCTGCAGGAGGGTTGTTACGAGTTTTTGTGACAGGATGAGCAAGTCATGGCCATGTGCTCAATCTGTTGTCAAGCCCTGGCCACCAAAATAGCTTCTTGCCATCTCTTTCATTTTGACAATTCCACTATGACCTGCATGGAGCTGCTCTAACATTTTAGTGCGCAGTGACTGTGGAATGATGACTCGCCTTCCCCATAGCAGACACCCAGACTGGACAGTAAGCTCCCACCTCGGTCAAGGAAAGGTTTGAGGGTAAAGCTATCACTTACTGACTGTCCCTTGATTACAATGTCCATAACCACTGATAATTCAGGGTCACTTCGTGTTGCCTTTTTCACTGGGAAGCTGTTACGGGTGATTTTTCCACATTCTTGAAGTAAAAGTCCACTGTATTTGGTTCATGTTTTGTCACAGGGAGTGGTAAACGTGAAAGTCCATCCGCATTACAGTGGGAATCTGCTTTGCGGTACTTGATGTCGTAAGAGTGAGCTGACAACAGCAAAGCCCACCTCTGTAGACGCGAAGCTGCAAGAGATGGTATTCCTGTATGCGGTCCCAGGATAGTTGTCAGAGGACGATGGTCCGTAAAAAGTGTAAACTTCCTACCCGTATCAAAATATTGGTGAAGATTCCTCATCCCAAAACAATACTCCAGTGCCCTCGTTCCACTGAGCATAGTTTGGTTTCAGCCTTGTTCGTGTCCTTTGAAGGCAAACGCAATCTGTCTTTCTTCACATTTTGGAAACATTGCGAATAACAGCACCCACTCTAAGGGGCCAATAGACGGGACCCCAAATTGGGCTACCTGGTACATTTTGAGGGATTAAATTTCCTTTTGATTTTCATGACGGTACATATTTCAGTGTTGGAAATGTGTGATAGCATCTGATCTGCATGTAGTTTTCATGAGAATATCAACACTTGTATCATCCCATCTCAATATACGGGTGTTCAGTGACTACTAGAGATAAAAATGCCTCTATAATCCAAGTGGCTTTTCTCTTCTTTGCAAAGTGCAGGAATCTTGCAGACCATCATAACAGAACCAACATTATGGCTTTTCAGAGAAACTGAAGTAGTTAATGGCCTGTCCATCATTATAAATTTTGCTGTGTAATCTTTAAAAAGTGAACCTACCAGATCGATTAGGTGAATGGTTATATATCTCCAAAACAGGTTGTGATGGAGACTTTGGTTTTTTTGCATTGAAAGAGCAATGTCTGGGCTTTAATATGATGTTCAACCACTTTCTAGGTCGCTGGGTGGCTGAGAACGTTATGTTGAAAATCGTTCACTGAACATAGTGTATGGTGACATGATATGATTTTTAATCTGATCCCATGCTTTTTCTAATTTGGATTTTTTTCATCTAATTCTATAACGATATTGGCCCAGCAACCAAGGACTTAATCGAAAGGCAGTGATTCCAGCATCCATAAGGCACATATCTCACCAATTCCAGCATGAGCAGCAGATATTGATCGACATAGAAGAGACAATCATCGGAAAGGAGACATCAACACATGGTTATTGGCATAGCCCTATAGGCAAACGCCTGTTGTGATATTGGGCTATACAAAACCATTGATTGATTGGATAGCAGTAAGGCAAAGGTGTATGGTGTCCTCCTGCCCAGTGCTGAACTTCCCATGAGTTGAAAAGCTACAGTAGATTTCAATTCGAGGCGGAAGCATACTTACTTTAGATGCTTATGTGGCTGAAGCACATGTTGGACCACATCCAACTCATGAATAGAATGACCATGCCCAAAGATGAAAGAGTCGAGCAAGACTTCTCAGTGCAAAAAACATGGTTGTGGATCCTTTATGAGGCAGCCACAAGCTGAACATCAAATTGTCCCAAGCTGGACTGGTTTCACATAAGATAGATAATCCTTAGAGATTCCGTCGATAAAAATAATCCATCGACAAAGTAGAATCTGAGAGGATGTATAGCACCTTACCACAAATGTGCCAGCTACTGAAAAGAGCACTGTGTATGAGAATCTTTAGCGTTTCTGACCTCATTTTGTGAAGAGTTTGGCATCTGATTCCAGTGGTAGTTGTTCCTGAGTCCTGTTGATGCATAAAAGAACAATTCTGTGGTCTGTGGGACGTCTGCTGTGATCTTGGCTCCTCTGCTGAGGGACTCCTCGGCCCCTGGGTCTCTATTAGTCTGGATTCTACTTCTGGTGGTTCCTCTTTCTCCCACCTGGTTTTTTGAGTTTTTCTTGCTATTCTGAGAGTCTATGGACAGGGGACACCCATCTGCTCCTTGCATCACCTGCTGTGACATTAATTGACATTAATGTTTATGTTTGCCTGGATACTTCACTTTCTGGACTTACATTGTCTTATTACTGTTTTGGTTTAATTGCCTTAATAATTTAGTGCAGCCCCCGTGAGGCCAACCCTGTTGTGATATTGGGCTGTACAAACATTGATTGAATTGATGACAAATTCAACTTATCTGCAATGCAATTGTCTATTCTGGAGGAGATTTCAGGATGTGGGCTGAGGGATGTTTGCATTGAAAGCTTGGCTAGTTGCTGAGGGACCCATACGTGGGGTGATGGGGAATGGGAAACACTATTAACGTGAGAGTAACAAGTGCATTTATGAAGCCATGATGAGACTGCAATGTCAGAATTCACTAATCAGTTAGAGACCAGACTAGCAATTTTGGGGAAAAAATTAATGAGTGTCAACTCCTTTTTAAGCGCAGGCGGATTGCTTTGACCAGTTGTTTAATCAGTTTTGAACAGTCCACTTTTATCTGGAGGTGTTCTAGACCTCTGCCATAGCAATGGCGATATTCTCAGCTTTGCTGGAAATCATAAATGTGGAATTTGTGGAGGATGTAGTCCTGGTCTTTTAACAATCCTCATGTGAAGGAAATTGGACTTTTGACATCCTTCTCCTACTCTACAAATGGTGTTTTCGCCTTTGATAATTGTCAACTACGCTCAAATAATCTGTCTTCAGTTATAAAAGGTGTTGAAGTTACCTTTAGAGATGTTGCCAAGTCTTTTCATGGCACGAGTCAGTGTGGACCAGAGCAGCCGAACCTAATCTTATTGGTAAATGGTCCAACTTAATAATGGCTTTTCCACCTACGTTAGGGCAACTCAAAGTGCTTTACAGCAAGGGACCACTCACCCATTCAACTCTCTCATTCATACACCAGTGTACGCAGACTGGAGGCAAGGTGGGTGAAGTGGTCTTGCCCAAGGACACAAGACAGTGTTGGACTTTAGGAGGCGGGATTCAAACCCCGACCCTTCCAATCATGAGACTATAACCCGCTCTACCATCGCGCCACCATCGCCCCCTGCGTGAAGGAGTGGAGTAAGTCAAATGGCAGGGAACTGCTCAAGAGAAAATCTTTTTTGCAAAACTGGTTGGTGTGAGGTTTTAGAATCACAGCTCAGGACAGTGAGTTATTCCCAAGTCTCCAGTGCCAACAAGAAAGAAGCTGATGATGACTTCTTCTTCATGCCACCATCAATTGAAGAGGGTATAATGCTGTTGTCATCTGCTTCGGAGGAACACAGATTTTTGATCAGTCCCTTGGCTTTCCATGAACAATTTGGGGCAGCCTTTGTAAAAAAAGAATAGACTTTTGTGCCATGAGGGGTGAGATAGAAAGCCATCAGCTTCCACCATGCCGAGACTGCTTAGTGAGCATGCCCAAAGAGCAACACCAGGGCCCTGGTATTATGAAGGAGAAGTTTGGAAAGGGACCCTCAGCATCCTAGCCCGTTGGTCAGGATTGAAGATCGAGTCTGTGGACAAGTTGACCAGCTGGTAGTCAGTGGATGGAGAGCCAACCAGCACCTGAAGCTCAGTTAAGATTTAAATGGCCTACACTGTCCAAAACACTGATCGTCCACAACAAATGCAAATGGACTCAAGTGCACGGATATGAGCCAGATATTGAGATCAAACATGTTTTAGAAACTGATGAAAGTGATGAAGTGGACGTGGGAGTAATTCTATAGTGATTGACCATCACAAATCAAAGAGTAATAAGTACAGGTGGGTGAATGTACCTTTTCTAATAGTTAAGTAGCATGAATTGCATTTGTGTAAAAACAATGGCATAAGCTATTAGAGTGGGTTTGTCCTCATGATGCGGAAGGTCAGGGGTTCAATCCCAGCCCCTGAACAACACCGTGTTGTGTCCTTGTACAAGACA